>CM053272.1:26861171-28061171 GCA_028583415.1 Protea cynaroides
TATTTGGATAGATTGATAATACCAAACTCAGTTTTTAAGTATTTTAAATACAACAAATTTGAGAATAAATAGACTGATAAAATAAAACCCAAAAATGAATAATTAATTAATTTTCCCAAGATTCTACACCTAAACACACTCTCTCTCTCTCTCTCTCACCCTAATACTAGTGCCGTATGATAATGTAAATTATTGATTATTTAAAATAATCTTTTAAGAAACGAGATGCGAAGAGAACATACGTGAATATTGGAATCTTGAAAAGATTTTTAATCCTAAAGCTAAAAGCCTAGATAGCTAGAAATAAAAAAAGGCCACAATGGGAGGAGACCCTCCAACATGTATCAATACTGTTTTATCAAAAAAATAAATAAATAAATAAGTAACAATACTACACAAGTCAAACTATAGTCTACTCTACACTATATATTTAATTTATAAAATAAATAAAGGTTAGGATTCGTGTCCGATTTTCATTCGCTTCTCAAATCTCACTGTCTCATATGGTATCCAAATCCTCCCCTCTTAGAGGTTCGGGAGGAGGGTTGGTACCCCTGTTGGATAGCTGACACTTGGAGTTCGGGTGAATCTGAGTCTTCCATTCGAATCGACACCCCCTTATTTACTCGGATGGAAAGTTTGGATTTACCCGAACCTCAGGTGTCGGTCATCTAGGGGATTTATCGCCTTTCCTCTCGAATCTCTGAAAGAAAAAGAATGTAGATCCATCTCATATGTAGTGCTATAATATGACAAGGAACAGGATGGTCATTTCACATCTTACGGTCCCAGGTAATGTATCTTTTCCTGGAATACATTGATAAGAACGGAATCTTCAAATATAACCTACACGGAATGTTACCGTCCCCGTATCTTTTACCAATGGATGATTGAGGTTATATCCATCAAAAAGGATCCCCATGTGGGTGACAATCCAGATAGCTTTGTCTAATCCCCATAGTCACATCAAAAATATTGGACAATGCTAGAACATTAAAACTATTATTAAAAGAGTTCTAGGACAATAATGAATTTATTATGACAGGTGGCTTTTTTTTATTCATTAAAATTTTAAGTTATGTTTGAATACTTAGGAAAAAAACAAAAATAATAATAACATAATCATCATGTATTAAAAGCAAGAACTTATTATTAATGGATGGTTAGTTATGGTCCAAGCTATTACAGTGATTTATATTGATTTATATTTTAGAATAGATTAAGTATCATTTATGGGTATTTACCGGTTTAATTTATTCACTAACTATTCACTCTCTTGGAGCCAAGCATACTTATGTTAAAATGTGTAATTGAGTCCATCATAGATTTTTTTTTTTTTTTTTTGTGGGCCTAATTTTATCATAGATTGTGTATGGGCTCAATGTATTTGCAAAATAATATTTGCTTTAGGCATAATTGATTGTCATTTTAATCTTTGGATCTATTAAGAACTAGTTCTTGACTAGAGTATCCTATTATTAATTGGTATTGGTTCTAAGATTTGTAATCAATTTACTAATAAAATGTACAGGCATCCAACTGGGGGATGGAGTGGTCATTTCACATCTCCTATGTCTAAGATCATGTATATACTGTCGAACATAAATCTTTTTCCATAGGTTTTATATTTTATGGGAAAGAGATCCAAACAAGGAGATGTGATCTCTTCCCACACTCACATAATGAACCATGGGTTTTCTTTTACTACTGACGTTCTCTCTCTCTCATCCGATAAAAGCAAACCCCATATTGAACAATCACCATTCCCAAATCCCACCCTCTTTGGTCTGGTTTCCCACATTGGCATTGTAGGAAACCTTTACCCATATCTTATACTCTTTTATTCATATTGCATGCACATTTTTTTGTTGAAGTATGACTCATGAAATGGACATGGGGTTCTCATGAACCATTTGTACCCATCAAAATATGGCTACATGAAAGAAATCATGGGCTTGTAAAAATTGACCCAAAAAATTTCTTCTCTAAAAGGTACATTACAATTCTCAAGTAGTTTGTCTTCAACAAAAACTGTAACAGTTTAGACTAGGCGTATCAATAGATTGGTTTGGTTCAGTTTAGTTTTAGTTTGGATTGATTTGGTTCCAATCCTATACATTTATGTCCAATTACGGCCCAATAAGAAAGTTCAATTTCGGTTTCAGTCCTCACTATCAGTTCGGTCTCAGTTCGCTTCGATTTTCTATATATATATGTTGTAACAAGCTAGCTTAATGCGCTCTATCAGGCCATTATTGGGCTTGTTTGGGTTTGGTGTTGGTTTCCTACATGTATATTAAAAAAAAAAATATTTGTTTCATGGACTTTTATTAGCCCAATATCAAGCTAGTAAGGTTTTGGTCTTATTGGTCAAGTTTGGTTCGAACTTATCAATTGATCTAGTTTGGTTTCGATTTTTCATCGAGCTTTAAAACATAGACCAATTACGACTCTATAAAGGTTGGTTTCGATTTGATCAGAACCGAATCAAGCTAATTCGGTTTTGATTTTTGGTTTGAACTTAATTTTGATACATCGGTATGTGTACATAGTAAACTACCATCATAGGATTTTCCTCATGCCAACATGAGGGCATGAGAGGAATAAAATTCATTCTTGAGTTTCACTTTACCGATCTATCCACTGCTCGTTTTTGGATATTACTAATATACCCAAAACAGTATTTTTCACTCACCTCTTTTCTTCATTCGAAAATTTTAACCTCTTACCTCTTCTTTTGACAATTTTAACCCTTTACCTCTTCGTTCCTTCTTCTGCATCACATTTTTCCGTCTCCCATAACCTCTTTATAATCAGGGGTCGATTTTAGTTCTTCAAATTAAGATTTCTAAACCATTTTCCAATCATCACCCCCTAACGTCAAACCTCACCTGGCCTACCTCCATCTCACCCTCACAATACTGGGTAATGCATCTTTTTCGGGATTACATTGATATATAGCAATCACTGACTCACTGCAGAGAATCCCAGTCCTGTCGTACATGTACAATTGTAATTTGATAAGGAACAAGATGGTCATTTCACATGTAAAAATAGTAATGCATCTTTTTCAGGATTATAAGATATGAATGCAGAGTAATCTTGGATTGCCAAATCATAATCAATTTCCTTCGTATTACTCTTTGACTTGAGATCTTTTGTAGTTAGGATCTCATCCACTCAAAGTAAATTTACATATATCTCGATACACTTTGAATAAATCAAAATACACGACTATCTACTTTGAATAGAAGAAATCCTCATTTAAAGGAAGGCCTTTTTTCTATTTATGTTTCCGTAGAATTTAAAAAGTCTTTGGTCAGTTCTCATCATTCTCATCTTTGACAACAATGGAATCTTCAAATATAACCTACACGAAATGTTACCGTCCCCGTATATTTTACCAACGGATGATTGAGGTTATATCAATCAAAAAGAACCCCCATGTGGGTGACAATCTAGATAGCTTTGTCTAATCCCAATAGTCACATCAATAATATTGGGACAATGCACTAGAACCCTATAACTATTACTAAAAGAGTTCTAGGACAATATTGAATTTATGACAGGTGGCTTTTTTTTATTCATTAAAATTTTAAGTTATGTTTGAATACTTAGGAAAAAATACAAAAATAATAATAACATAATCATCATGTATTAAAAGCGTGAACTTATTATTAATGGATGGTTTAGTTATGGTCTTAGCTATTACAGTGATTTATATTTTAAAATCGATTAAATATCATTTATGGGGATTTAGCAGTTTAATTTATTCATTAACTATTCATTCTCTTGGAGCCAAGCATACTTATGTTAAAATGGGTAATCGAGTCCATCATAGATTTAGATTTTTTTTTTTTGCCAAATTTTATCATAGATTGTGTATGGGCTCAATGTATTTGCTAAATAATATTTTCTTTAAGTTTAATTGATTGTCATTTTAATCTTTGGACCAATTTAGAACTAGTTCTTGAATCTTGACTAAACTATCATATCATTAATTGGTATTGGTTTTGAGATTTGGAATCAATTTATTAATAAATTTTTGGGAAATAAGATAAAGCATACAAATTTACATGCACTTCTCTCTTTTGCAACTCTAAATTCTAAACCCTAAATTCTAAACTTTAAATCGTAAACTTTAAACTTTGAATCCTAAATCTTAAACCCTAAAACCTATATCATACACTACAATAGAGTTAAATGTGAGCCAAATGATGAATTCTCCCCCTTCTCAGACCTCTGTCTTATTCATTTTTTATGTACCAAAAAAATGAGCTCCCCCTCTCTCTGTTATTCATTTTTTTTTTTTTTGCCTTTTCTTTTCTCTCTTTTTCTTTCCTAACAAACATAATAAGTGAAGCAAAACCGTGGTCCTACTCTATAAATGGTGGGTCTCATGTTAAATAGAGGATCCTGGAATGCGTCTCTAGACTCTCCTAGGAGTGTTAAGCAAGCATTTTCCTAATAGGTTTAAGCGAAAAGGTTTTTTGTTTGGCTGTGTAGTTCATACATCAATGCGAGGATCAATGGAAATACACACATGGGCATCCAACTGGGGGGATGGGGTGGTCATTTCACCCCTCCTATGTCTAGGAGCAAGTATACATTGTCAGACATAAATCTTTTTCCGTAGGTTTTGTATTTAATAGGAAAGAGATCCCGACAAGGAGATGTGATCTCTTACCACGCTGTTCCACATAATGAGTCAGGGGTCTTACGAATAACATTCTCTCTCATCCGACAAATGTGAACCCCTTATCGAACAATTACCACTTCCAAATCCCACCCTCTCGTTGGTCTGATTTCCCACATTGGCATTGTGGTAAACCTTTGCCCATATCTTATATACCAAATATTAAATATAGATTTAATTACCTTAAAAAGATTTGATTGTTTTTAGCTCTTAAAACTAGTCTATGGTCTATGATTAATTATGGCAAGTGTTTAATCCTTTGAAAAGAGAATTTCACTAAAAAGGACCTAACTGATAAGTACCAAAATTAAAAAAAAGTATGTAAGCTACCTTCACCAAACTTCAGTGTTGCTGGGTGAATCACTGGCTCACCGGCCCTACCATTAATGGGATTTTGAAGTATTGCCTTTCACTCGAATTGCCTCGTTTGTTTGGTAAAGTATATGATCCACGGCCAACAAAAATCCTTTGGTTTTGTTTTGTTGACATAGAAAAAAGAAAACAAAGTGAAAATTTTCAAACTTAGAAAGAAAAGCCTTATAATCACTATTGAAAAAAAATCAGTTACCCCCGATAATAATTTCAAAACATCATCTACTATTTACACCTTTCAAAAAAAATCAACTACACCTAAAAACTGGTGGAGGAGACGAAAATCAGTGTTAGACATTTTTACCTTTTTTGTTTTTAATTGAAATTTTTTAAAAACTAGTAAAATTACTAATATAACCCTTCTATTTCTTTTCCTTTCTCCTTCCCCCATCGTTCTCCCCTCTTGTGTAGCCATGACATCTGAATCATGGGGTCTGACTAGAGAAAGCAATAGAGAAGAAGACGAGAAAAGTTTTTTGTTTTCTCTCCGACGATGGCCCCATTGTCTGACGGAAAATACTTTAAAATCACTAATGGATTTTAAACATCAACTACACCCAATGTTTGAATTGCAATTTACTTTAAAATCACTAGTGGATTCATCTGAAACTTTTAGATATGAACGAATGTGAAAATTAAGACAGAATTCAGGAAACTGTGAGGGAATTTCCGGGAGGATTCGAAATACTCATATTTGATTTTGAGCTATTGCTTCACTAAACTATATAAAAATAAAAATAAAACTATAAATTTAATTTGCCCCCACAACAGGAAAAAATTAATTAATTCAGCGAATAAATCCAGATAAAAAAGTGCAAAAGTTGTTCAAACACTGGAAACAACCAAAGTGCATGAACCTCAAGATGTCTTGCTCCAATACCTAGCCCTATATAAGCCCCCCCTGCTCTCTCCCCTCCTCCCACGCAGTCCCACATAGATAGCGTGATTCACAGAAACAAAGTGAGAGGAGAAGAGCTAAAGAAAAGAAGAGCACGTGAAAAAGGGGCGTGAAAATGCTTTTTTCTTTGTCTTCCCCAACTCTCATCTCTTGATGCTCTGTTTTCCTAGAACAGAAATCCTCAATTGAGTCTCTCAAGCTCTCTATCTCCGTTCTCCCCATGCTTTCATGCCAATACATACTAAGGGTGTCAACGGGCCGGTCCGGGCCGGTTTCGGTCCGGGTTAAATCGGTGTCGGGTTTTGTAAGCCCAACCCAAAACATGTCCATTAAGAGTTCGGTCGTTGGGCTACCGACACAATAACTATCGGGCCGGTCCTGTGAGTTTGTTATCGGGTTGGGCTTATTGAGGTGATTTCGGGCCGGTTCGGTCCGACCGGGCTTATCAGCTTATCGGACCTTTTTTATGTAAGATATATAGCATATTTTATTATTTCTATCTATAAAATTAGATCATTCATTCTATATGCATGTAATTCAAGAAAATTGTAACAATTAACATACTCTTTTCAACTTTGATTCATATAATCTTTTCGATCAAGAAGTGAACTATCGGTAATAGTGTCGGGTTTTACAAGCCGAGACCGAAACATGTCCATTAAGGTTCGGTCCGGGTTGGGTTCGGGTTATATCGGGCTGGCTCGGTCCGTGCTACCGGGCCGGGCCCATTTTTGACACCCTTAATACATACAGAAAGGGGTTCTCTTCACTCACCCTCCTATCTCCGTAGAAGCTCTCGTGTGTCTCCCCCAACAAGGCCTCTCTTAGACGCTCACGCATTTCCCAGCTCTCGCTAGCCGTCTCACCACTGACTCCGCTGGATTCGTTCATTTCACCTGCAACGATGCTGGCGTCGATTTCTCTCCAGGTGCTTTCTCATCGGCGACAGTGCCGGAGGTAACCTTACGCACCATGACGATGGAACTGACATTCTTCTTCCTCCCTCGTTTCTCCCTCGCCTGCAGAATTAAATCAGAAACCTAAAAAGTAAGAGGAGAGTAGATCTGGAGAAGAAGAAGAGAAGGAAGAAGATGATAGATCTAGAGAAGAAGAAGAAGAAACATGATTTAGAGATTTAGGGTTTTACCCTCCTTAAGTGAAGGAGGGTAAAACTGTCTTTCAACATTTCTTTTAGGGTATTAAAGTTCAATTCAAATTCACTTTTGGATGACATCAGCAACTAACATGATTCATTTAACGAAGTGGATCTATTTGACTAACGGTGATAAACGTTTGGGTGGTAGTTGATGTTTTTTGAAAGGTGTGGGTGGTAGGTGATGTTTCAAAACTATTTTCTGGGGTAGCTGATTTTTTTTCATCACTATTCAACTTGATTGTATAAATTATTTTAAAATTTTTACTATATTTAGTATTGATATTTTTTTAATTTATTTTTATTTTATTTTTCAAATCCAAAGGATTTAGATGCAAAGTGAAATGAAATTTAATATAAAAAAAATATGGAATAATTTAGAGTAATTTTATTATCATGTGGTTTAATGATTTTCAAAACTTTCCTTTTTAATTTTAAAATTTTTATTTCCCTTCCTTTTACTTTTCCTTGCAAATACACATAAACTTTTCATCGTCCGAGACATCAAGCAATTGCAAAGATGTTTTTATGTTTTGTTTTGTTTTGTTTTATTATTATTATTTTTTTAAATTAATTAAGGAACTTGCATGGCTATTGTTTTGCCAAATGGGCTTTGAGCTATCCTTACGGGGCTTTTGGATTCCTTTTCAGTGGACCTGTTTTTCATTGTAAAACACTTTTTATCTAATCTACCTCGTAAAATTACCCAGGTGGCTTGTGTAAGAAAAAAAAAATCTTTAACATCCATAGATCAAGGTGTTTATTTAGAACTCTCAAGGGGGTTAAATAATATATATATATATATATATATATATATATATATATATATATATATATATATATATATATATATATATATATATATATATATGTGATTATGTTTTTTTTCTTATGTAACAGATTTTGATAGGTGGATCCGGGTTAAAAAGAATTCAATTGCCATTTTAACTATGAAATTTCATTTGAGTACAAACTGTAGAATAGTACATGCTATGACCTACAATATGTAAGAGTATTCTATATAAAGGTTAATAATATTTTTTTTACAATAGTTCAAACTTTGGATGAAACGTTTTCATTCATATTGCATGCACATATTTTTTTGTTGAGGTATGACCCAGGAAATGGACATGGGTTCTCATGGACCATTTGTACCCATCAAAATATGGTTATATGAAAAAAATCATGGTCTTGTAAAAATTGATCAAGAAAACTCTTTATCTAAAAGGTATATTACAATTCTCAAGTGTGTCTTCAACAAAAACTATGACCGTTTAGACTAGGCGTGTCAAAGGATTGTTTGGTGTGGTTCAATTTTGATTTGAGTTGATTCGATTTCAATTCTATACGTTTTTTTCCAATTACGGCTCAATAAAATAGTCCAGTTTCAGTCCCCTATCAGTTCGGTCTCAATTCGTTTCCATTTACTATATGTATATGTAGTAACAAGCTAACTTGATGGGTTCTATCGGGTCATTATTGGGCTTGTTTAGGTTAGGTGTTGGTTTCCTACATGTATATTGAATAAAATGTTTTTCTTAATAGATTTATATTAGTCCATTATTGGGCTGGTTCAGATTCGGTCTGGTTGATCAGGTTTGGTTCGGACTTATCAATTGATCTAGTCTAGTTACGATTTTTCACCGATTCTAAAGCATAGGCCAATTATGACCCTATAAAGGTCGGTTTCGATTTGATCCAAAACGAAGCAGGCTATTTCAGTTTTGATTTTGATTTAAGCCTAGTTTTGACACTCTATACATATCTTATGATTGGGGTGCCTTCAACACAAATAGTGCCCATTTTAAACAATGGTAGTTTAGACAAACGGTTGATAATGAAAGACCAAACTACTTCGAGTTTCTACATCTTCTAAAAAATATTAATTGGAATGATACATTTTGTGATACTTTCAATCATTATATTTCAATATTTATTATATTTAGCATTTTAAATCATGACAACCATTAATGTATGGTAAAGATTATTCAAATTATTCATTTGACTTTTATCGATTCTTTAACCGAAAAAAAAAAAAAGACTTTTATCGAAGCTTATGATAACCTTATCATCCATCAAGTTAGTACCACTTTTTTTTTCTTTTTTTTTCATGAACTGAAATTTTAAATAAAAGTTAATGAAAATTAAAAGCTTAAAAATGTTAAAATATGATGATTTAGTTAGAGCATACAAAGATTTAGAAATACTAGTTTTTGAAATATCCACCCAACCTCGAATGAGTAGTTTTCATTTTCTAAGATCGAGTTGTAATGAACTAAGTTAGTTACCAACTGCATCTTTAGTACCTTCCAAATGAAAGGTATTTAGAAGCCAAATCATGAGTTGATGACTCCTTCATTTCAATTAAAATTTTTTAGAAGGTTCTAAATTGAAAATTTTAAAAAGTTCTATTTTTTTTATATTTTATGTTAAACTAGATTACATCATCATTTTTGCTATGATTTAAAATGTAAAATAAATTTTCTACCCAAAAAAAAAAAAAAAAAAAAAAAAAAAGATGCTAAATAAAATATTACAATTGTAAAGAATGTAACACATTATAGTTGCATTTTATCCATCGAATTGATGTCCAAGGTAGTTTGATCATTTTGCTATGAATTGTTATTCATAGCATCATTTGTGCTTGGACATCTCAAACATAGATATATAATTAGATAACCATATACCTGCAAATACCTCAAACTAAAAGAGCATTAGGTATAATTTACACATCTAAATTAAAAGAACAATGATAGTAATTTTTTCTCTTTAATTTTGAAATTTTGTGGAAGTGAAACGTAAAATCTTCTGTTCATATGCTAAGTTGGAGTTTAAATAACGATTTTTTAGAAACAACACAAGGCGGCCTTGATATATTCAAGACTACAAATAAGTTTTGCATACTAGAGATTCCTTCCATCAACCTCGTATAAAAGGAGAAGCATCAAATATGGGCCCGGCCCGATAGCATGGACCGAGCCTGCTCGATATAACGCGAACCCAGTCTGGATCTAACTTTTAATGGACATGTTTCGGTCTGAGCTTGTAAAGCCTGATACTGTTTCAGCTCGGACAAAAACCTGATCAGACAGGTCCGTTAAGAAACCTGAACTAGTCCGAACTAGCCCAAACCGATAATACCTAACTCGATCACTAGTAAAGTCAGTTAAGAAGCCCAAACAAGTCCGAACAAGTTTTTTTTGCTACTCAAATAACAATCAATTGATCAAGGATTTAATGATTCTAACTAGATAAATGCAAATATGCAATCCATTATCTATGCTCAGATGCCCCTGAGATCAATCAAAACTTAACCGCTTACAATTGTATTAAATGTGAATATAAAACACCACAAAAAAAATTATTGTCATGCAAAAATAGCTACATGCGAAGGCAGTCCTATAAGCCTGATATACCCAGCCTAGACCGAGCTGGCCTGAAATCAGTCCGATAAGCCCAGTCCAATAACAATCCGACACTGGACCGGCCCGTTAATTATTTTGTTCAACGCAACCCACCCAGTCCGAACCCTTAATGGATAGATTTCGGTCTAGCTTATAAAACCTGACACCATTTTAACCCGGATCGAAACTAGATTGAACTGACTCATTGACTCCCTTAAGAGAAAGGTATTTGGAATATTTCATAGCCGGGCCCACACATGCACAACTGCATATGAAAATTTTTATCATAATTAAATTTGAACTTAAAAGGTAAAATTTTATGTGCATAATTGTTCGGAACATGGTTATTGTCACTTTACGCATCAAGTATACTTAAAGGGGTCCACATCCTCTCCTCCTAGTGGTTTGGAAGGATGGGGACGCCCCGTCGGATGGCCGACACGTAGTTCTCAAGAGAATCCAAGTCCTATGTCCGAGCTGACACCCTTTGTCGGCTCAGCTTGTCGGCTCGGTGTCGGCTTGAACATGGAACTCGAATTCTCCCAAGAGTAATGTGTTGGCCATTCGACGGAGGGATCTCCGTCCTCCTAAAACCACTGAGAGCATCCATACTTAAAGTGACAATGCCTCACATGCAATAATGCACAAAAATTATTCCCATTACCTTTTCTTGAGAAAAACCACATGCAATAAAGCACAAAAATTATTCCCATTACCTTTTCTTGAGGAAAAAACTAGGCGCTTTTAATGGAAAAATAAAGGGGCAAGAGAGGGTTTCATAAGTTGTCGACTTAAGGATAATCTCCCAAACCATATTATCCAGTCTACAGGAATTGATATCATTAGGAGGGAACCCATTATGTCTTGGAGAGTGTGTGTTAGTTGTATAATAGAGTATGAGTGTTGCTGTTCGAATCTGGTTGAACTCTGGCCCGCTACAATTTGCATACAAGAAAGTAGAAAGAGTAAGGTGAGGGGTCGGGTTGGATAATCCTTAAACCACTTCGATGCTTAAGTCAGTCCAATAGGCAATCAGTATGGAACTCTCACAGAGTGTCAAAACTCCTTTGAATAGGTGACAACGGATAAGTGTCTTAGCAAAAGGGTAGAGTAAGTTTGTGGATAGAAAAGTGGTGTTTTTACCTTGATCGGTGACTGTCTTTATAGATGTGGAGTGGTCGGTTTATTAATGGCAAGTGTCGCCATTTATGGTCGGAGGTTAGCCTGGAAGTAAGGGTGTCAACGGGTCGGTCCAGGCCGATTTCGGTCCGGGCTGAATCGGTGTCGGGTTTTATAAGCCCAGCCCAAAACATGTCCATTAAGAGTTCGGGGTTAGGCGCTACCGACACAATAACTAACGGGCTGGTCCGGTGTCGGTTTGTTATCGAGTTGGGCTTATTGAGGTGATTTCGGACTGATTCGGTCCGGACCGGGCTTATCAAGTTTATTGGGCCAATTTTATATGTAAGATATATTACCTATTTTATTATTTCTATCTATAAAATTAACATCTTCCTCTTATGTATGTAATTCAATAAATTGTAACAATTAACATTTTTTTTCAACTATAGATTCATATATCTTTCGGATCAATAAGTGAACTATAACGGTGTAATATAATCATCGAAATTTAAACCATAAAATTAGAAATTGGGCCCGATGAACCCTACCGTGTTCGGGCGCCTCGGGCTTCTTACGGGCCGGTCCGGGCCGGTTTCGGTCTGGGCTGAAACGGTGTCGGGCTTTACAAGCCGAGACCGAAACCTGTCCATTAAGGTTCGGTCCGGGCTGGGTTCGGGTTATTTCGGGCCGACTCGGTCCGTGCTACCGGGTTGGGCCCATTTTTGACACCCTTACCTGGAAGGTGTAGCCATCGCCTTGCGTGGAAAGCCAACTATATTCCCATATATGTGTCCATCGATAGGGGCCGTTGGATCTTAGACTTCTATATTAGTCTGTTGATTTTAACCATCGATCTTGGATGAGGATAAGCTTTCTTTTTTTGGGTCTGACCCTCCCTTTTGGAGAAATTCCAATAGATTTGGTTGCCTTATATAGAGTCTCCTCGCGAAGATGACTGCTCTTAATCTTATCCTGACTGTTTATACGGGCTGTCAGATCATGGGATGGTTACACGTCCGTGTGATCTTACCTTATATGTCTCCGTTCTTAGCGGACTTAGATTGACGGAATCCAATCATGGAGGTCGGATTCCATTTGATCTCAATAGGTCGATTGATGGTCGAGCTTGGGCTCATCGTCCAATGTACATGTGTCAGGCGCCAATTGATGACTGCCTTGGGGCACATGGCGTGCATCTAGTGGCAAGTTCTCTTGACATGTGTCCATAACAATGAGAAAGATTCCTTGTGCTATTAGTTTGACAATCTTCTCCCCAAAATAAAAATGCATATTTTCATGGACTGGGATCCTCTCTAGTGATGATCCCATGAATGAGCTGTAGTGAGGATTCCATCCACTCAAAGTGGATCGACATATATCTCGATACACTTTAATTGCCTTGGGATTAGGGCTGCAACAGGGCCGGATTGGGCCGAGTTTTTCAAAACCCTAACCCGAACCCTGGCTATTTAAATATAACCCTAATCCAACCCAACCCTGTCAGGGTTAGAAAAAATATATAACCCTAACCCTGACCTTCACAGGGTTGGGCCTAACCCTAACCTGCCTTGATTGACCCTGACAGGGCTGGGTTGGACTGGGTTAACCCTGATTAACCTTAATTTAGGGTTGGATTGATCCTGATTGGCCTTGAAACATATAACAAAACATATATATAACAATTATAACTTAAAGATATAACAAACACAAATATATATATATATATATATATATATATATATATATATATATATATATATATATATATATATATATATATATATATATATATATATATATATGGTTGGACTGGGCCGGGCTCAACCCTAATCTAACCCAATCCTGCCAAGGTTGATCAAAATTTGAACCCCAACCCAACGGATCTGCATCCTCTCCTCCCAATGGTTCTGGGAGGACAGTGGCAACCTATCCCGGATGGTTGCCACGTTGCTCTCGGTGAATCTGAGACCTACGTCCGAGTCGACACCCAGTCGACAAGCCAAGCCGACAGAGGGTGTCGGCTTGGACGTAGGTCTCGAATTCACCGAGAGCCACGTGGCAACCATCCGGGATAGGTTGCCACTGTCCTCCTAGAACCACTGGGAGAAGACGATGTAAATCCCTAACTCAACACTACTAGGGTTTGGACAGGGTTCAGGGCGGGTTTGGGCTGGTTTGAGTTGTTAGGGTAAAACTTATACCCCTATTTGAGATACATGTCAATCCACTTTGAGTGAGTAAGATCCTTACTACACGGATAGCCTCACTACGAAGGATCTTTTTTCCATTTTCATAAGCAATCCAATTATACCACTCCAAATCAAGTGGCAAATTGGGTCTAGCTTCCTAGGGTTCTCAAAAGTGAATATTAAGTTGTGTTTGGAAACGAAGGAAAGAAAATGATCGATTTATACTTGTCTCTATTTTTTTTTCCATGAAATCGGACCATTTTCCCACTCCCGAGTCTCCCTCTCGCTCCTCCAAGAGAGTGGCTATTGATTTTTCTTTTTTCTAAATTTTTTATACTCTTATTTTGCTACTAGTATATACCTTGTAGAACCTTCTCCTTAAATTACAAAAAATTGTTCTTTCTGAACTTCCAAACATAACCTTATAGCGCTATATAAAAAGATTGTACCTCCTGAAGACAGCAGCTATATCTTCTGATATTCAAGTTGAAGGGAAAAGGGGAAAGGATCCAGAACGCAGTATCAGTACTTCAGCAGCACAGCAGCAGTTGTAGCACGAGAGAGCCAGAGCAATGGGAGTGGAGAAGCAAGTGTTGAAGGCTGGAACCGGTCCCAAACCCGTTCCTGGGCAGACTGTCACCGTCCATTGCACGGGATTCGGTTCGCACGTCTATCCCCGTCTCTGCAAAATGTTTTTATTTATTTTCGAGTCGATTCGAAGTTCGTTTTGTTGACGCCGTTTAATTGTTTTTTCCTTGAGAATTTCCTAATAAAATCCTATATTTTGTTACAAACATCGTGCCCGATTCAGTTGTTTCTTTTTGTGGAGTAAATAAATGGGTTTGTTCTTTTAAAATAGGTAAATCAGAGAAAGATCATTGAGTTGGGTTGGGGTGAGAATAAGGGATATGAATAGACACTGTTCATAAGATGTTGGGGAAGGAAGTCCCAAATCAGAGAAAGACCATTGAGATGTGTTGGGTGGGGAATAAGGGATATGAGTAGACACTGTTCATAAGATGTTGGGGAAGTAAAAAAAAATGGTAAATTGCTTCATCGTTTCTGTAGCGTGCTGGAGATAGGTAATCAGCTAGAGAAGACGAGTTTATGTCACATGGTTGCAAAACGTCTAAACGGTCCCGTTCTGCGTGTGCATTCTTATTGGGCTCATTTCTTTTGCTCTTTTGCTTAATGTAGGTAAAAACAATGATCTCAATCTGAAGTTTTGGAGGTAGGAGTTTCTCTCTTTCTTCTTCTTCTTTTCTTAATTTCTTCCACTATTCAAGTAGTGATTATTTGTTTTTCGTTTTCTATCCCATTCCCTTCTGCGAAGGAATTAATTGCTTTTCTCATCCTCTTATATTTCTCATTTCTTATTTGTACTTTTAGCACAAAAGATCCTGGGCAGCAACCTTTCTCGTTTAAAATTGGGCAAGGTTCGGTTATTAAAGGTACTGTAATGTGCTCTCTCTCTCTCTCTCTCTCTCTCTCTCGGACTGTAATTATGTTTCTTCAAGATGTTCTTCGTAGTAACTTTCCATCTATGGTATAATTCATTGGAATGGTTTTTCTTGCTGTTAGATGTTATCCTGTATGTTATTCCAATCATATGGAAAAGCTATCGATATTGTCATCAGAAGCCTCTCTGTGTGTGTGTGTGTGTGTGTGTGTGTGTGTGTGTGTGTGTGTGTGTGTGTGTGTGTGGTGGTGGGGGGAGAGGAGGAGGATAAGAGCGCCATTTAAACTCTGAATATTGCTTTGAATTGATGTCATATGTTTCTTGTTGCATACTAAGCGTCTCTTTTTTTTTTGGGTAAGTTACTAAGCGTCTCTTACTATAGTGTATTTCCTTTAGTGTTACTTTTTTGTAAAATAAATAATGGTCTTGCTTTATTTATTTATTTCTTTTTGGTTCTAGTAGTACGAGGTTCTGAGTGTCAAGAATTACTTTTTAGAGTGTTTGTTTCAAATAGGATTGATGGTGGTCATGGTAGTTCCTTGGTATTTAGGTGTTGGGTTAATAAATTCTGTTACCACTGAAATAACTTACGGAATCTGTTTGTTGAAAGCTCATGGCAGTGGTGCACTTCGGAGTCCCTGTAACAATGGTGTTACTGTGGGGGTCTGCTGCATAGAATTAAGGATGTTGAGCATTGGAAATGTATTAAGGTGGGATTGTGTAAACCTTAGTGTTGTTTTATGGTGATAAGAGTGGTGGGGTTTGGGTTCTGATTGGTCAAAGTTGCAGAAGGCATCAGTTATTGATTCTCTAGCTGAGGAGTCAATCACAACTAGCTGCTGATGTTCAGCTGCCTCGCTGCAACCGTCAAAACATAACTACAAGAATAAAGAGGGGAAGAAATAGAGAATGGGGCAGAGGTCCTTGTATACAATGTTGCTTGCACGGAGTGAAACAAAAAACTGTAATGCTTGTAGATTTCAAGAGGAGGTCATGATATCAGACTGTTTTATGGAGAGATGGCCCGTTTCAATTCATTGTTGTTATCAGCGCCAAAATTGTTTGCTCTGGTTGGAAGTCAATGAGTTAAGGATCACAGTTGCTGATATTGTTGTCAAACCTTTGTTTATATTGTGTCAAGAATTAACAAAGATTTATACGTCATGCTGATACAGTGTATGACAGACATACATACGCCATCTTGTTGATTTTGCGAGTCACAATATCAGTGGTCAAAGCTGATTGACTAAGTCCGCTTCTTCTAAGTTCTACCTTTGGTTTAGTGTTTAATATTTTGTTGGTTACTCTTTGGTGCCCATATCTTTATCCACATTTTCTCACTTCTACACTAGTGTGATGAGTTGAATGACTAACTTTGAAGTGAAAAACAGGAAGTCGGAAAAAAAAAAAATATACATTGGGTGCTCCAGTTTGAGATTTACCATGATATGTAATTTCAGTCCGTGCTACTTTAGTTATTTGGGAGATTTAATATTTCATTGGTGCATAGTTATTTTTTTTCATAAATCCATTTTGACAAGGCAGTGTATCTTGTTTCACTGCTGTCCCATTTCTCTTTTGGTTGCTTTGAGTTCCTTTCTAAGATGAAAAGTGTTAGAACGAAAAAGTGGAAGATTACTCGGAGAACCAGATTCTTAGCTATGTGCTCTTCTTTCTCCTCTCGTTGTATTATATTTGGGAACAGAGTATTAATAAGCAAAAGAGGAGATATCAAAATGCACAAAGGGGAAAATCTATCTCAAAAAGTAGCATCTACCAATTTTAAAAAATAAAAATAAAAACCCTTTTAGCACCCAAAAAAAGAATTATTTTTCCCCCCACAAATGCAGTAGGTAGAATTCCAGTGACCTAACTATCGATGCCATCTGCTGGTCAGCCATTCAAACTATCTCCATCTGTATACCCCTCTTTTGAAATCAGGATTGGGTGGATTGGTACTTCATGGAGGCCTCGACTAATCACTTGCGGAAGGCTGCTTCTATCAATTACATACAATTTAACATGGTCTGTGAGTTCCATGGATTTGCCCTTGTGTATTCTGCGAAAATTTTTAAGAAAAGGGAAAGTAGTACATCTGGAGTTTGTGGCGGTTCTAACCCGACTTTTTCCCTTATATTTTCCCACTTTCTTCTTGGACAATTCTTCTGCAAATTTACCTCATTCCAGATTTCACCCTCAACCCCCCCCCCCTTTTTTTTTTTTTTTTTCTGGGTATATATTGGGAATGCCTGTCTGCCTCACTAGCTGTATGTGGTGTGAGAAGATGTCAGTGTTGGTGTTATAGGATTTCTTTTTTCTTATTTTTTTAAGGTTTAGGCATATGCATTGAGTTATTTTAGTGCAAGTGAAGTCACCGCTTCATTATGAATATTTCTCAATTTTCTTTGTTAGGAAAAAAGAAATTCCCTGTTTTTCTTTTGTCCCTGTCCCTAAATTGAATACAGTATTAATGGTGTGGTAGAGATCAACTAGGATTAAATGAACCATATAATTAGGACCTGGCTATCACATTTTATTAACTTCTTGTGCTATTGTTTGATGGAAGGTCCTGTAGGCTTTAAAGCCTTTCTATTTGGTGTATTAATTCAATCTGTTTCTGCTATTTTTTTTAGGATGGGATGAAGGTGTGTTGGGTATGCAAGTGGGAGAAGCTGCTCGTCTTCAGGTAACATTCATTTCTCTCGATAGGCATGTTTTTACTCATAGAACATTAATTCTGTAGTTTATTATTCATAATTTTAATCATGTTCCTTGACTGATTTCACTTAGGATCATTTTTTTATGAATACTTTCAATGCTAATTTGGGTGTAATATGCTCAGGAATTTGGTGTTGTGGATTAAGTACATTGAGAAATGACTCAGAATTTACCCCGACATTTATTGATGTGTGATTTCATTATTTTTTAGGTTCTCCTTTATTTGTCTTATTCTTCCTTTCTCTTTCGTTGGAGGAGTCAAGATTCCTGCATGTTGGGGGAAAAACCTCCAGGCTCTTTTTGCTTTATCACACCACATGTTGGTTTGGTGTTGCGCTAAATTATTGTTTCGAGGAAAAGATTTACCAACTATGCCATACTCAGGGGTTATCTACATGATGGAATGCTGGTTAACCTTGTTGTAGCATCTTAGTGGGAAGCTGCATGCTTTAGCACTACTACATTTTGCTGCACCCCCTAGACCACCCAAAATCAGACCCCTTTTTTATGAAAACTGTGCTGTTATTTGTGTTCCTTTACTGGTGGATATGTCGGACTTCTATTAAAGTAGAGTCAGGATGCATACCTCAGACCAGACGGCTGCTGATTTCCTTTCTTGGTGGGGTTGTCAGTCTCCGGCTGATCTCTGAACCGTGCAATAAGGTCACCCATAACATGGATCTCCCACTTGAGTTACCGCTCCGTGGGCCCCAGGCCATGCTATTCAATTTGATCTTACATTCAAACTTCTTTTCTGCCGCGCGCACCTTTAATTGATCATAAGCTTTAGATTTGTGCTGTAGCATAGCAGAGGTGAAGGCCTCTGAGTAAGCAGTTTCTTCTATCGAATCATGACCAGCATCAGTTATTTTTCACTTCTAGTTTGACTCAGCCCTCACAGATCTCTTTCTTGGTTGCCACAAAAAAAAAATTCTCATCTCTGGTGTCTTAGTCGTTGATGTTGGTTGTTTAGACATTTATGTAGGATGATGCCACAGGGGGTTCATTGTACTGCAACCTCTAGAGAGTGTGAGCCAAGGTTTTTTTTGTCATGAAAGCAGCACTGATCATGTGGTCATAGGAAACTTACTTAAGTAGGTTATGCAAATCTTTGGACTGAAGTAGGCGTAACCTTTTCTTTCTTTTTTTGGGTAAATTTGTCTGGGTCCTCCATGTTAGAGATACCCCATTTTGTGTCTTTCCATTAATTGGACATTAGGACAGATCTGCAAAAGTTAGCATGAGTTTTTTTTTTTTTTTTTTTTTAAAGACAAATTTGCCCATCACCTAATAATCTTCTTTTAAAACAAAATATTTGAACCCTCCTCTGATGGTGCCTCCAAAAAATGAACCCTGTCTATCTGAAAGGACCAGCTCAATCATTCAATAATGGTACTAGAATTAAGTAAATATTTATTTACAGGCTCCAAATCAGAGTAGCAATCAGATGGGGATCAGAATACTTCCTTAAACCTTGTGTAGGACATAACCATTTATGGGTTCAGGTGAGATTTGAGAGTGAGAACCCAACTTACAGTGCACCTCATCCTTAGTTTGATTTGACATTTTCCGGTGCTCCATATAAATGAAAATGAAACCCATTCACCTCTAAACTAATTGATCCTCATGTCGTGGCTACCTGTGTTAGAGGGATGCATTGGGTTTTGTGTAGTTGTAGTGACTAGTCCAGAATCTCTGCAGGAGGGGGACATTGCTGGATTGGCTACATGGACCAATTGAGGCAATTCACATCAAATTTTACAGTTTGATTGTTACTGCTTAATTTATTGCTACACTTACTATAAAATCCTAAAATGACTTGTTGCAAGAGAGAGACATATCTTGAAGGTAGTGACCTCAAAATTTACTATGGCATAAGAGTGAAAGCTAGAGTTGGTTTTATAAAGAAAACACAAATGAACATATTAATATGCAAATAAAGCAACAGGCTGGAAGCCTGGAACAGGGGACTCAGACACCCTACACACCTGCCTATTCCCTCGAGTTAAACTTTGATTGCAGTGACATTGGAACCCGGGGTTGGTGATGCAGCAGCGGGCCCACAAGCTGGGATGGGCATGGGTTAAAATCTTTGGTTGGACCCATTAGCGGATTAATTAGGGGTTTTCTCAACCCGGATCCCGCATCAATTGGTATCAGAGCCAAACCTGGCAGCCGATATGGATCATGAGTTGGTTCTCGACCTTTTGCTTGATATCCATCAGCAAATGCAAAGCCTCATAGATATGTTGGCCGATCATCAACGAAAATCCAAAGAACTTAAGAATAGTGAGTTGATCACATTCAAATCTAATGAATTGCTGAAGAAAGAAATTCTTCCAGAATGTCAAGAAGCCAAGAAGGACCTCACTGAAGCACCCGAGATCGTTCGTGACGATACGATCATGGAATTTGTGATCCCACCATCGTTCTTTGAAGACCGGATCCCATGACTTGCGGATTACATTCCTACCACTCATGTATTACCGGAATTCTATTACGGACTATGGTTGGATATGCATCCCATGAACAATTTCCTTCATCTCAATCGTGGACGAATTTTTTCAAGCCGGCGAGAGTTGATGCAGCAGCGGGCCCACAAGCTGGGATGGGCATGGGTTAAAATCTTTGTTAGATTTAATTTTAATTGTAATATTTGTAATATTTTATTTTTGGGAATTTTAGATTAGAAGTTTAGGCAATATTTTTATTAGGCAATATTTTTATTAGATTATGGTTTCTTTAATTAGGATTAGGATTAGGATTTTATTTACTTACTAATTTACTTCAATTAGTTTATGAAAGTATTTCTTTTAAATACACATGTAATAGGACTTTTAATTTAGAGAAGAATTGAATAGAAAGAAGATTTGATTGGATTATTGTAGTGTGCCTACGGGCTGGAAGTGAGTGCTCTCTCTCCCCTTTCTCTTTCTCCTTCGTCCTTGCAAAACTGAACTGACCTGTCCCGTGGTCTGTTCATCTCTTTGGTTTCTTCCCTTCCCACTTTTTCCTTCTTCTTCCTCTCCCTCTTTTCTGTTTCCCTTCCTTCCTCCTAACCTCCCCTGTTCTGGGCGGTAATCCCAGCCCCAACGACCACCATCGAACTCCTTCGATATCAATCAGTTCGAGCCAAGATTTGGGAACTTAGTTCGCCTTCCTGAAGCGACCCTGCTCCTAGGTTCTCATCCCCATCAAACCCCCCCCCCCTGTGAGAAAACACTTTGAAGTCAAACCTGCAAATTTTCTTACCGCCAGATTCTGATTTCAGAATTTCCTGCGCAAAGAATCTGTCTTGTTCTCTGGTTTAATTTGTTGGATTCAGTAGGACTATGAATCAGCAACTCCTCCAAATTTCAGATCGATCAGAGCTATATGGAAGGAGCTCTCCTCTTTCATTCGAAACTGGTTTCTGCCTCCCTCTTGTTTGGTTTGTGAACAGCTTATTAAGATTGAAGAAGACTCTCAACTGTGTTTTCCAGAATTGCCCTTACCTTATAAAGTAAACTGTTTTGTTTAACCTTATTTTTTTATTTCTAATTCCAACCAGTCCCAAGGTATTGTTTGGTTGTTTGGAGTTATATCAGATTTTTTATTATTTACAGAAGTGCCATTACTGGTTGAGTTTTGGGTTTATTTACAATTCTGCCACTGTTATTTGAATCAAGCTTACTTATTATTTGGGTGGGCTACTAGCGGATCTAATTAGGGTTTTCAACCTAGGATCCCGCATCAGTTGGTGGTTATAGGTGGGGTCTTTAGATGAAGTCTTAGGGATATGACTGAGATCAAGTGTGTCACTTATGCATTGAATCTCTCATGTACTAGTGGATCCCAATGCTTTTGGAGGGTGACTTGGCATTAATGTTCTAATCAATGACTGGTGTGTTTTCTTATATTCATTTGGGTGGATTGGTTTTTGCATTAATGGTCTGATCGCAAGCTCATTCCTTTGATGTAAGAAAGTCTGATATTCATTAAGAAGTGTTAAGATATAAGGGCTGCTATTGTAAGGGAATGAGTCCACTTAACTTAGACCTATTCCCCCCTTTAATTATAATAAATAATATAAGTAATGGACCTGATTAGCAGGTCCATTATTGATTGGTTTTATTTTTTTGTGTTTGTAGTGGGCCTAATTATAAAGGCTCATTATCGGTTGTCTCTTAAGTAGACTAGGAATTGATCTTGTTGACTAGTTCTTGCTACCTAGTTGGATTGTAACTGGGAGAGTCCTATGTCCTGTTTTTGCTCTTTTCTAGTTCTATATACAGCAGCAGAAGGAGGGGTTATTTACACTCTCTCCCTCCTTTCTCCACTCTCTCTCTCTCTGCTTGAGTAGCCTTCCTTTTCTATTTTGTTACAAGAAGGTCATGTAATTAATCAGCACCAACAAAAGTTTAATCTGCCATGGGACCAATGATAGAGAGAGGGAAGAAGATAGAAATCACCCACTATAGTTAATCTTATTTCATTTATCAATTCTGCTGGTCGATTTCTTACTGGGAACAGATTCTTTTGGTTAAGGTATTAGATACCCATTAGGGATGGGAACCGAGGCATTGATCCATAGGGTTGGGTAAGGCCCTGTGTTTTTTCAAGTAGCAATCTGATCCCAAACTGATAAGGGTGATCCTCATACCATACCCTTACCATTATGGGTGGTTGGCCAGGCATTGGTTTGACCCACTCTATTGCCATAACTGTTTATCCCCCTCTATATGCCCAATGCCCCCATATTATTTTAACTTGACAAGTAGAACTTGTATGATGATTGAAAGTCTGAATTAAGAGAACTGACGTATAAGTAGTAAAACTGGAATTACTCTTTGTTTCAATTGAGGATATGAAAACCACTATTTACTAAATTTAGTTATCCATATTTTATACAAATATTAGAGTTGGAAATAAATTTAGTTACCCAAGAATGTCCATCACAGGGGAAAGTTGACTTCTTTTTGGTTTTTGGTCTAACCAGGTTTGGACAAGTGTGGTCATGGTCAGCCCCCGGGGGGGGGGGGGTTCTTAGGCCTCTAACTTACCCGGTCTAAACCGATCTTCTATACTTGGCATTTAAAACTGAACGATACAAATATCTAAGCTAGTACCCAAGAAAGAAACTACAGAAAATGGAAGTGAATATTATACTTGAAAATAGTTGATTAAAACTAGGCTTTTAAATTTCATACCACATAATGGAAAGGACAAACAAAACCATGCATTTCTGTTTTATCCCCTCATGCCCAACTCTGGAGAGCTTGATAATTTGATCAATTACATCATGATGCCAGCAAGGGGAATGTGATAATTTTTTTGGGTTGTATAGCTGGATTCCCTACAACATTATTTGTTGAATGTGTAACACCTTAGTGTTGAACCAGGGCATTTTCTGATGCTTCTAATCCTGTTGGGTTGTTTTTTGCAGTGCACTCCTGACTATGCGTATGGTCCTGGTGGATTTCCAGCATGGGGAATACAGCCCAACTCAGTTTTGGTCTTTGAAATTGAAGTTCTAAGCGTGAAGTAATTACTCCTTTGAGTTGGCAACAACATATGCTATCATTTACCCACTTCTTACATAACATCATGGATTATGTGCATGGTTTCCTGATATCTGTGAACATTTGGGTTTGATTTATGAACTAGAGATTTTGAATTCCATATTACATCAGTCATGATATAACACTTTCTTCCCATACACCTTAGTCATATGATTATTTAAAACCCTTAAAGGTAATTGGCTTCTCCTGCCACATCTTTTTCGGTTAAATGTTGGCCTTCGCCACATAGGTCTGGCATGAAGCCGAATATCTAAAATTTGGAATGTCCGACCTTTGTGTTGAACTTTGATCTTTTTGATGTTCATACAAATAAGTTTTGCTGAGCAATAGTGCCAGGCATGTTGTGAACCAGTTATGGTGTCATGATTAACTACTATCATCTCATCTGAGATGTTGCTTGTGACAAAAACTGCAGGTCATTTGTTCACTCTTAACTGGTTTGTATGGAAGGTTGAAAAACACTTTATAGAGGCTTGGAGAAAGTTGGAGATGATATGATTTATGAAACAGCATTCGACCTTGTACCAATTTCAATCCCTTGCATGTATTTTAATGTTCATCTTCTCACGAATTTGAAAACTGGGTTGGGTTTACATGTTTTGCGGGTTTTGGTTCGATGGGTGCAAACCTTCTTTTGTCTGCTTAATTGTTAGTCTTTTCTACTTGGGCTTTAAAGGTAAATTATGAGGTAAAATCAGTGTATGAAAAATGGGGTTTACTAGAAAATTTTCCTATAACCATAACAAGATCTTTTCACAGCAATACATGAATTAATGACATACATTGGAAAACGTTTATAATCATACAGAAGGTGCTATAAATATTTACACAAACATTCCACAAGAAAAAGCTAATAGAATCACCAAAAGTTGCCAAATCCGGTGCAAACAGATTCCATGGTCCCTGGCGAATCACACATCTCCATCAATAGTGTAGTGGAACTTTTGAAGGGCTCATTGGTTGCAGGTGGTGGAGAGTCAGAGGGGATTGTGATTGCCGGTTGGTATATAAAAGGAATTGTGGAGTTGGTCGTTGGTCGTTGGATCGCCTGCAAAAATGGTAGTTGGATCCCTTCATTTTGAATTTAAAGAACCCGTAATTCAAGAGATCAAAATCAATGAATAGAGCTGTTCCTGTCTCCAGGAGTAGGGTATTGCAGTGTAGGATTCAACAACACAAGGACAGATAAAGAAAGAGAAGAACAGAATGGATTCTATTGCCTTAATCTTTGCTGTTGATTCGGCAATGCACATTTAAATTGTTCTCCCATGGTTTGTTCCACGGTGAAATGGGATCAAACTTGCAGTATGGTCTGAGTTTTGCTGTCTGGTCTCCGTGTGTGTTGATATGGGGTGATTGTTTTAATTCAGATTGGTAAGACATGCTTAATGTGTATGTTGTGAAACTGATTATTAAATGGTTCGATTTTGGTTTAAAAAATGAAACTGTTTAGTTAAACAGTTCGATTCTAGTTTCAAGAATGAAACCGTTTAAATGGATTGTTTGGAACTTTTAAAATTGATAAAACCTTTACTTTAATCTCTTAGTGTTAAACATTTATATTTATATAAACAAATTTTATTTTAATGCATACTACGTGGCATCATTCTAAATCGTAAGTCCACTTTTATGTATGATTAGAATTATTTTGCATTCTTGGCTTTCCCTCTCCTTTGTTGCTAACTCTCTTCCTCTCCATCCTAACAATCAAAGCATTTAAAAACTGAAAAATCAAAACTGATTAATAATCAATTTTGGTAAGCAATTTGAAACCGTTAATAAATGGTTCGGTTTTGGTTTTACTCTTTATACACTGAATAGTAATCGATCTGTACCGTTAAACTGAAACCGCACCGTTTAACACCCTTATAAGAAAGGGAGAACGAGGGCGGTTGTTGGGAGAGGAAGAGAATGAGAGGAGCATTAGAACAAATATTAGATGCATTTAGCACAAGGGTAAAAATTGTCATTTATCTTCCATTTTTAACTCCATCTATTTCAAGAAGGTTAACGTAGTTTTGAAAATGGAGGGTAAGATATCGTAATATAGCCTAAACATGTGGGAGGTTAGTAAATTTCCGTAAATTTTTTAATGGCTAAAGATTATTGATCGACAGCATCCCTCGACGCTCTCTCATATGAGCAATGAAATAATCAAAGACAAGGTGGTCATGTGATAGTATTTAAGGGGACACTCTCGGGAAGCAATCCTTCTCCCAATTTTAAAATATAATAACCTATTAGTCCATTATTTGCATTGCGGTCTTAGGCAAGGTTGGGATTGGAGGTAGGGGCATCACTAAACTCTTTTATTACATAATAAAAATTTATGATTTTCATTAATTTGTGCAATTTCAAACAATTTATAAGTTTCAAGAACTGACAGGGTCTTGCTTGGAGAGGGCTTATCTCCCCGACGCATTCAGTTAGACCTTTCATGCCAATGATGTGGTAAGAGTATGTAATCTATAGAGCATATCTTACTATTTTGTGTTAGGTTTAGTGTCATGTATTTTATAGGATCCACATAGTTACTAGGATTATACTTGTATCAGGGTTTGAGTCTACTATATGTACGAGGATAAATCAATAATTATGTGGGGATTAGG
Source organism: Protea cynaroides (assembly GCA_028583415.1). NCBI lineage: Eukaryota > Viridiplantae > Streptophyta > Magnoliopsida > Proteales > Proteaceae > Protea > Protea cynaroides. The sequence goes on from CM053272.1 coordinate 26,887,353, forward strand.
ATTTTTAATTTTCTCTATAAATTGTCTTTGTGTGAGAAAACTTAGACAAGATTGATAGAAGAGATAAGCTTGTCAAGTGGAGAATTAGAGAGGTTTATTGGGAATAAAGATTTCTTTTTTTTTTGACGTGGACGTAAGCATCCCATTATGGTGTGTTGAACCATGATAAATCTTTTCGTTTTGTTTTTACTCTTTTAATCCTATCAAGTGGATTTAGAACTAAGATTAAGTAGATCGATCACTGATCTGAAAAAAGAGAAAGATGCATGCAAAGTGTGAAGAAGAAAAAGGAAAAAAAAATTGTAATCCTTAAAAGAAAGTGAGTTTTTTTTTTTTTTTAAAATTTTTTTTTCTTATCTTTGATTCAGTTTTCAAGGTATCATTGCCTTGAATTGGAAAAAAAAAAAAACGTTTTGGGATTCAAAGTCGTCTCCTCCCCGGTCGGGGAGGAGGGGATGCCCCCGTCCGTAGCTTTGACTCGGTTTTTCGATTGGGTATCATTGGCTTGAATATGGGGTTTAGATTTTTAAAAAATCACCAATGTCCCCCCCCCCTGAATAAGGGAGGAGATGATTCAGATCCGCAAAGGTGAGGCTTCTTTTTTTTGTTTTTTCTAATCTTACTTTTTGGGTTATCATTACTCAAAAGAAAGGAATTGATAAAAAAAGAAAAACAAAAAACGTCGCGTTTTGATTCATAGAGAAGTGTGTTAAAGTGGTTGCTGAGAGTCGTATAAAGGGCAAGTAGGATTTTGCAATCTTGCTCAAACGGCAGCAGCCGTGGTTAGCATGTTTCTATTGCTAACGAGAGTGCGTCAGGGTTGGAATCGTTTGTACCCAGAGAAATGTCCATTGATCGTGATGATGGCATCATTGCCCGGATCTGATAGAACAACAATGACAATGGCCGGTAGAGAATTAAGAGAGGAAACTCTAGATGGAGATGTGATCTTTGATATGGGTAGGAGATCTTAGGCAAGGGGGCTGTCGGATGCGATCGTGGGACTTCCTCAATTGCAGAACAATGCAATGGTGTTATCGCATATGTGAATTTCTTAAGTTGTTACGGTAGGGCCTTTCGGCTCTAGTGGAGCTGGTTTAACAGCGGCAATCTACGACGGTGGTAAGCAGTCTCTAGGGGCTGCTGGTGCGATGGTTGTGAGGACAGCGGTTAGTGGATATGGTTTGATTGGGTCTTGAATCTGACGGGGGATTGGAATCCCGGCACAATGTGCATCATTGCTAGTTGACTCTGCATCGCAAGGTAAAGAAAGACTGATGGGTTGGGATGAGGAGTTCGATCTCTAGTTTGCATTAGAGGTGCAGAGGTGAGAGGTTCGGATTTCAGGTGCAACTAGAGTTGCAGGAGGACTATGAGTGACAGTGATCTTTCCGGTGATACTACAGCAGTGGGAGAGATAGAGTCACTTCACATTGTAAGGTGATGAGTTGTACGGGACACCCAATCAGGGTGTGGGCTATGCTGGTTTGGGTGTAGTAGTTTGACAAATATAGGTTTATAGAATCAACATCAATGAATTTTCTTCAAGGTGGCTTACAGAATTCAAGCCAGGTGGAAATTTGTTAGGTTTGGTGTCTTGTATTATGTGGGGATTATGGTTTCTAGGTTTCCCTATAAATTGTCTCTGTGTGAGAAAGGCTAGGTAAGGCTGACAGATGAGATAAGCCTGTCAGATGAAGAGTTTGAGAGATTTCTTGGGAATAAAAATTTTTCTTTTCTTTGGTGTGGATGTAGGCATTCCACGATGAGGTGTTGAACCACGATAAATCTTTTCTTCTTGTTTGCGCTCTTTCAATCCTATCATTTTGCTCTTTTGCAAGAACAACCTAGTTTGGCTCCTCTTTATCAATCAAGATCCCTGAGCATGATGATGGTCTGTTGTTTCAATGGCTCCAATCTTGGGATTTAGCCTCTTTTCCTCTATGGCCGCTGCTAGGGATACCATGAGCTTGACTTCTTTTCTAGTCTGGTTCTTGTGGAAGGCTCGTAATGATATGGTTTTCAATACAAAAAGCCGGTTTCCCATGGAGGTTGTCTATGCTCTTGAATCATCTTTCAGGGAATTTCTATTATCTTCTTCTTTTCTAAGACTACTTGTGAGTCTGTCTTTGGTGGTCTTGTTCCTCATTTGTCTTGGATTTCGCCATAGTTGGGAGTGATCAAAATTAACACTGATGCTTCATACTGTGGTGATGTCTACCAAGGCAGTATCGACTTTAATTTTAGGAACAGTTCTGGGTTCCCTAGCCATCCGATCTCTATACCTATCAGCTTCAGTTCGGTCAAAGTTGGGGAGGCTCTCAAGATTAGGGCGGCTTGGTTTCTACTGTTGAAGATGGTTTGATTGATATTCAAGTTGAGTCTGACAATGAAGAGATTATCAACATTCTCAATCATAGGAAGACTACTAATGATATGGAAATTCAGACTTTGGTGGAGGATATCTATCTCCTTTCCTATCTTTGAAATTGTTGTTCTTTTATTTTGTTTTTCTCCTAGAGAGACCAATGTAATGGCTCACTCCTTTGCTAGGAAGGCTACTAACATGTTCAGGGATGTCTGTGTGGCCATGTTTTGTTCATTGGATTCAGGACTTATGTAGTACTTATGCCTTGACTTGTACCCATTTGATTTATAAGTAGTTTCCTTTTCACCAAAAAAAAAAAAAAAAAAAAAAAAAATCTAACAAGTGAGATATGTGTGGGATATGCCCAATTCTTGCTATAATGGCCATTTGAATTTAAATGAGTTCAACACTTCAACCAACATGGAGAACTTTAAATTTGCTTTATTTTTAATATAAAGGAAGAGGATTGGTACACTAACATTAAATATGAATTATGCACGTTGAGATCATCTTTAGCTTGTAGATTACGGGATAAAGTAATAAATGAGAATTTTATCAAAAAAGAAAATAATAATAATAAATGAGAAGAGCTGTGTAAGAGTGCCTTCGTATTGATCTTTCAACCCTTAATATTTTCTTTTTGTTGAGTTTCGGATAATATTTATCCCATATTCATAGTCGCAATGATTAGATTGGAGGGTGCCAACATTTTAGTTATTACTAATTTATTTAAAATATATAATGCCATCTCCCAAACAACGTCGCTTTGGCCGAGTGGTTAAGGCGTGTGCCTGCTAAGTACATGGGGTTTCCCCGCGAGAGTTCGAATCTCTCAGGCGACGATGTAATTTTTCATATCCATCCATCCATCCAATCACCACCCGACATGGTAGCCCCACCCCATGACTAATAAGTCAAAAGATGGAAGAATTCTTTTTCAAATCCAATCATTCACACGACACGGTAGCCCTATCCATTATTAGTATGGGACGATTTAATTTTTTCATATCCAATCATCACATGACACGACGGTAGGCCACCATGATTAATGATTTAATTTTTTTATATCCAATCATCACATGACACGACGGTAGGCCACCATGACTAATGAATCAAGAGTCTGACCCCAAGGAATTGAGGAATGGTTCCATTGTCATGTGAAAGTGCATGTTCCTCCATAACCCTAGCTAGTAATATACTTAGGTTGGAATGGTATCATGATTTTAAATGTCGGTATCGGATAGTAAAATTCGTATCATTATGTTAGAAATCAGTATTGGCCAATCTGATATTTTATTTTATTTTATTTATTTATATTTATACCATGTGTCAATCATTCAACTGATGGAATTACCATATTGATATAGTGATCATCCATGGTTATCAATAATATAAACATATTTTACATCTTTATTAATAAAAAACATTCCAATGGCTGAATCGGACATATACTAAAAAGTGACCTTTTCAGTTGAATCGAACCGATACTGACCGATCTGTATAGTTTCAGATCGGCTTCGGCAATCTTGAATCTGGTCTCCGATTCAATGATTCTAGGTTATTTCAGTCTATTTAACATCATTTTATGGTCGATTCAAGTCGATTCTTGCTGTTTTGAATCAAAATCCACTCCACTGACTTTAGTGCTAATTCTAATTTAAGTGGCTAATGATCGTCAGGGTTCTTGAAAATTTGATAGATTCTAGAGGTTGATGAAGAGAAAATCATACAACTAAACAAATTCAGAGTTTCCTTTCAATTCACAAACTCAAACAACTTTGAATTTTAGGCTGCAGAAAAGATGGTTGATGCCATTGTTGGAGTTGTTGTTGAGAACATCAACTCCTTACTTCAGAAGGAGTTTGCTTTGATATGGAGAGTTCGTTGGAGAGATGAAAAGGTTTTCTAACAACTTAGTTACGATTCGAAATGTATTGAAAGATGCTGAGGTGAAGCAATTCAAGAATAAGGCAATTGGAGGTTGGTTAAAGAAACTCAAGAATGCGGCTTATGATGGAGACGACATCTTAGATGAGTGTGCGGTCAAAGCACTTCAATTAGAAGCCCAGTGGAGAAACTGCACTAACCAGGTAAGCTGCTCTTTCTTATCTTGGTTCGATTTTGAACAACTTATGTTTCGTCACGAGATTGTATAGAGAATAAAAGATATTAGAGAGAGAATTAATGATATTACTGCTGAGGGATCGAACTTTCATTTGAGCTGGGGAATTGTTGAATGGACTGCTGAGAGTAGTACTGAACGAGAAGAGACTACCTACATTCCAATTGAACCCCAAGTTTATGGCAGAGATGAGGACAAAGACGACAGAGTTAAACTATTGCTGAACAACATCAGCAACCCAAATTTGCTTGTTTATCCAGTAATCGGAATGGGTGGTCTTGGGAAGACCACACTTGCTCAACTAGTCTACAATGATGAAAGAGTGAACAATCATTTTGAGGCTAGAATATGGGTTTGTGTATCTGATGATTTTGATGTAAAAAAGGATTACTAGAGCAATCATACAATCTATGAGTGGAACTGCCTGTGATCTTACGGACTTGGATCCAATGCAAAACCGTCTTCTTGAGATGTTGGGTAGGAAGAGATTTTTGCTTGTACTAGATGATGTTTGGAATGAAGATCAAGAGAAGTGGGATATGTGTTATCTTTCCGGTGATGCTGTGGCAGTGGAAGAGGTAGAGTCACATCACTTTGTACGGCGGTGAGCTGTACGGGACACCCGGACTGGGTGTAGGCTATGCCCGTTTGGGTGTAGCGGTTTGACAGAGACGGGTTTACAGACTCAACATCAACGGGTTTTCTTCAAGGTGGTTTGCAGAATCCAAGCCAGGTGGAGATTTGTTGGGTTGGTGTCTTGTATTCTGTGGGGTTCACATAATTATAAGGGGTAGTATTTGTATTATGGTATGAGTCTATTACATGTACGGGGATAAACTTATAATTGTGGTGGGATTAGGGTTTCTAGGTTTCCCTATAAATTGTCTCTGTGTGGGAAAACCTAGGTAAGGCTACAAGGGCTGTAGAGGATTCTCCTCAGACAGTGGATAGCTGGAACGCTGTAAGGCTGACAGATGAGATAGGCCTGTCAGGTAGAGAATTTTGTAGACTGTTCTTGGGAATAGAAGAAAGTCACTCTTTTCTCTGGTGGACGTAGGCATCCCACGATGGGATGCTGAACCACGTTAATTCTTCGTGTGCTTCTTGTTTGTTTGCGTTCTCCTAATCCTAACAATATGCTGAAATATTCATTAACTAGTGGAATTGAAAGATGTTCAATTCTTGTAACCACTCGGACTGAGAAAGTAGCATCAATCATGGGTACATTTCTTGGCCACCACTTGAAAGGACTCTCCGAGGAAGATTGTTGGGTTTTGTTCAAGCAACGCAGCATTTGCCATGGGTAAAGAGGAGTACGCTAACTTGGTAATGATTGGTAAGGAATTGTGAAGAAGTGTGGTGGTGTGTGTACCTTTGGCTGTAACTTTGGCTGCAAAGGCTCTTGGAAGCTTAATGCGTTTCAAATACACAGAGATTGAATGGAAGTTTGTGAGAGACAGCGAAATTTGGGATCTGCCAGAAGAAGAAAACACAATTTTGCCTGCCTTGAGACTGAGCTATTATCACCTGCCCTCATATTTGAGGCAATGTTTTGCTTATTGCTCTGTGTTTCCAAAGGATTATCAGATCGATCGAGAAGGAACAGTTAGTTCATCTCTGGATGGCCAATGGGTTTATTCAATCTCTAAAGGAAACATGGAGTTGGAAGACATAGGGAATGAAATTTTCATCGAGTTACTGTGGAGGTCTTTCTTCCAAGATGTAGAAAAATATGGCTATAGTGGCAATGTAGTGTTTTGTAAGATGCATGACTTAGTTCATGATCTTGCATGTTATGTTATGGATAATGAATGTTTGTTCTTAGATAGTAGCATGGAAAAAATTGTTCCAAAAGGAATTAGACACTTGTCCTTGGAGCTTTACAAACTTTCTTCTGGCTTGCAATTAGTAATCATCCCATCCCATCCCATCCATTAGTGAGTCTCTACATAAATCTCAAAATATACGGACCCTGATACTGCGTATCCCTGCGTCAGATAGTAACATTGTGCTACAACATTTCAACTTATCAAAATTTGCGGTGAATAAATAAGTCTCGTTTTTTTGTGGGACAGTTATTTACCAATTAACAATTAGTAAACAACAGAAAGGCATACAAAAATGTATCAGAATGAGTGCGCATTTCTTTTAAGAAATATGGAACATATATGTTAAATGTACTATTTTTTTTTTTTTTTTTATACTTATTTCTCCTAGTTATAATATTTATTTTGGTCATTTGATCGCAGTTTATTGATGTGTCTATGCACATTTATTTCTTCTAGTCTTCCTTGAAATTCAGATAAATGGCATTCAAGAAGTTGCTTTCTTTGTGAAGAAGATAATGAGGATGACCCAGGGTTCCTGGTCCACGATCCCTTGCATTTGGCCCCTTTGGGTTTCGTTATGGGACTTGATACTGGTCAGCAGCAAGTTTGTGCGGAAGGTGGTAATGATGATCAAGGGGTTTCTGCCACTATTATGCATGTTGATACTAAGGGGAAATCCAATGGTGAGACGTACTCTTCTGAGGATCCTTCTTCTCCTTATGCTGATAGCTAACAATTTTCTTAATGACTCCTCTTTTAGCGGTGAGGATTTGGTGCCAATTCCAAATATTATCCCAACCAGTTTGAACCTCAACAGTGCTCTCTCAAGCCTTGGTCAGCTTGCTGATCTGAAACCACAAACGTACCTGATTTAAAACAATGGATGTTGGGGTAGTTTGTTGGAGTTGAGGACGTGATGCATTCAACAATAAACAAACATTTTCTAAGGTGTGACTTTCTTTCAATTTTCATTTATATAAATATTTATTTAATTTTCAACTTATGTCCTCTTTCTTATTGGATCCTTTATTTTTATTTATTTATTTATTTATTTATTTTTAACTATTCTATATAAATTTTGTGTTTAATTTTAGAGTGAATAAATAAGTCTTTTTTATTTTTTATTTTTGTGGAACAATTATTTACCAATTAACAATTAGTAAAATAGAAAGGCATATGAAAATGTATTAGAAAGAGAGTGTATTTCTTTTTAAGAAATATGGAACATATATGTTGAATGTTCTATTCTTTTTTCCCCCCTGCCTATAATATTTATTTTGGTCATTTGATAGTAGTTCATGACATTTCTATGCACACTTATTTCTTGTAGTCTTTCGTAGAATTCAGACAAATGGCATTTAAGAACTTGCTTTCTTTGTGATCAAGATAATGAGGATGGCCTAGGGTCCCTGGTTCAATCCCTTGCATTTGGCCCCTTTGGGTTTTGCTATGGGACTTGATGCTGGTCAGAATTGAAGCAAGTTTGTATGGAAGGTGATGATGATGATCAAGGGATTTCTGCCACTGTCACATATGTTGATATTGAGCAAAAATCCAACGCTGAGATATGCTCCTGTGAGGATCCTCCTCCTTATGCTGCCAAATGGTACTCTCATGCAAACAGTTCTCTTAATGACCAGCAATGAGGACTTATGCCAGTTTCGAAGATATTCCCAACCAAGCTCTCAAGCCTTATTCAGTCAGCTCTTGCTGATCTTAGGTGATCTAAGCCCAAAGTCAAGTTGGTGTGGGGTCATAGGGTGTCTCGTGTTCATTGATACTTTTCTCCTTTCCAAAATAACAAATTCCAAAACTTTGTTCTATGGAATGGTATGTCTCTCCTTCTTCTTCTTCTTTCTTTTTTTAATCATTTCAAAAGCTTCCGTTTTTTGTAATATGGCAAAAGATGTTTAATTAAGGATTGAGATTTTTTATCTGACTATATGGATTATGCATCGATGTGAGGTCCAAATGATTGGCAAACACAAGTATATATGAAGTATACAAGAGGGAAGGGTGTAGGAAGATAATTTCACAGTGCATATGAGATGGTGTAGGGGACATAGTTGGGCACGAAAGTTAACTTTTCCCTTTAATTAAAGGAAAAAGATCTTCGCCCAACTATGTGCCTCTTGCGCCCAGACACAGAAAAATACAACATGATGGTCACGCCCCCTTGAAATGAACAACTCCTGCCCCCCTGGATTCCTGCACTCTTGCTCCCATTGGCCCCACATTGGTGCAGGGGCCACACAGTGGAGCAGCGATCCTCCACCCTCTAATTAAAACATTATCAGTAGAGTGTGATGATGTGTGACATTATGTTCGTAAGATTACAATGTTAACTAATCTGTCATGTGGAAGATGTAGGTTTACTCAGTGACAATTTCTATTTCTTCCACCCTTGATGTAGGAAACTTGATCTCATTAAAAATTTTCAAGTAGTGACTTCTAAAACCGATTCCCATGTTTGAAAGCTTTTAAAATAAAACAGTATTGACATCACATAATACACTCATTGTTATTATTAAAAAGCAGGGCAAGGGTTCCCACAACTCCAGGGTGGGAAACCGAATGAATGAGAGGGCAAGAGTAGGGAACATTAAAGACGCCACATGTGGGATTCAAATAGTCTCCTACGAGGAGACGCGGCTGCAATCAGTCGATACTCAATAAGTGGGCGTCGGTTGAATTCGAACCGTCCAGTTAGAATTTGAGCCCTTTCTCCATCTCTCACCTGTTGGGCATCTGCTGCTCACAGCCTCGTCTCCTGTCAACCCCCCTAGTTGGAGACGATTTGAATCCCCACATGTGTGGGAGGAGGGAAAATGTTAGTAGAAAATCCCATGGCTCATTAAGTAAGAGAGCGAGGGAAAAGATCTCCATACTAGTATTGTAGGGATCTTCTTCTCTAAAACACATATTATGATTTACTTAATTATAAAATATTACAATAAATATGTATACTCACCTCATTTTGTCACATTAGAGTTGGACACATCAATGATAAGATACCCTAAGATATGGTATCTGAATTTGTTTTGGGTCTTAGGCTGTGTTTGGTATCATTTTTGTTTTTGATTTTTGCTATTTTTTCAATTAAAAAGTGTTTTTGAAAACCATTTTTGATCAAAAATAAAAAGTCGTTTGATAACTACTTAGCATAATAGAGTTTAAAATGAAAAATAAGTTTAGTGTTCCATATGCATATGCAGAATAGTTTTTATATAATCATCTTCTTCTTCACATCTCCTCCATTCCTCACATCAAAGCATCATGAATCATTGTTGTTACTCTTCTTTGAGAGAGAAGTATACTCTCCAACTCAAACCCATTGTGTTGAAACCATTGATTTATCTTGAATCATTGATGTTTATCTTGACTTGGCGGAGAAATACTCTCCAACTCAAGCCCATTGTTACAATTACTTACGGGCAATTTCTTCCCCTGCTACGAGGCGATGATTTACTTGGCTATGTCAACGGTTCTTCTCTCCAAGTCCAGAGCAGTCGAGCCCTATTACCACTTATTGGATAAAGCAAGACTGACTTTTCCCCAGTTGGCTCTTCTACTCTCTCACAGAATCAGTTCTGATCAATGTCGTTGGTCTCTCCAATTCACGGTAAGTCTAGAAGGCTCTTGCACACCAATCTGGCACCATTATAATTCTCAAGGCACCAGTCCACCTCCTAATGGTCTTTATGTTCAACATACCAATCCGTTTTATACCATTATAATTCACGGTAAGTTCTGATCCATTTTATATCGGATTAGTGGGTGGTGAAAACTTTCGCCTTTGCGATTTGAGAGGAAAATTGTTGTAATTAATTAAGAGTCTTAGATCCTATAATTTGCCAAGGATTGTAGTGTTCTTTATTATTGTTGCTTTCCTTAGAAATTTTACTTACGGCCCATTAGTTTCCAAGTGAAAACCACTTAAAAAGAAATTTTTTAAGTAAATTAAATCTTTTTGTACTGATTTTACCTTCAAATCTTCCTTTTACATGGTTTTTATCTATAACCATATAGAGCCTTAACATCAATCAGAAAGCAATTTATTTATTTATTTATTTTTTTTTTTTTGGGTTGCATCAAATATTGGATATGGCAATTGTGTGGGTTATGATTGAAACCTACCCTGCCTAGTCCATTTAATACCTAACTGGGCTTTGAATTGATTTCTCTAGTTTCCATCTTTTGTTGGCGTATTTCATGAGACTATGCAAAAACACAAGTTTTATATATATATTTGTATTTTTGGATGAAATTCTTTATAAAACCACTTATCAATTATGAATTTTTTATAATTTATTCTATATAAATTTTGTGTTTCCAGAGTGAATAAATAAGTCCTGAATTTTGTGGTACAGTTGTTTACAAATTAACAATTAGAAAACAGAATGAGCCGTAACACCCAGTCGACAAATCGAGTCTACAGGGGTTGTCGGCTCAGACGTGGGTCTCAAATTCAACTGAAAACCATGTGGCAACCATCCAGGATAGGTTGCCGCGTCCTCCCAGAATCAGTGGGAGGAGACGATGTGCATCCAATAACCTGGAGTATCGGCATCCTGTCCTCCCAGTGGTTTTGAGAGGACAATGGCAACCTGTCCTGGATGGCTGCCACGTGGTTCTCAGTAAATCCGAGACCCACGTCCGAACCGACACCCAGCTGACAAACCGAGCCGACAGGGGTTGTCGGCTCAGACGTGGGTCTCAGATTCAACCGAGAGCCATGTGGCAACTATCCGGGATAGGTTGCCGCGTCCTCCCAGAATCAGTGGGAGGAGACGATGTGCATCCATAACTGGAATAGAGATATCGGTACAGGATTGGTATTGGATTCAATCAATATCGGTACAAATCGATTGAATAAACCAACTTGATACCGATTTATAACCGTGATTCTGGCCTATTTCATTTGATTTCAACAGATCTGATCCTCTGAATCGAAATTGGATCCAAACCTCCACGTTTTAAATCCATGGAGTTGCAACTAAATCCCCATATATGCTGATTCCTAGGTTGCGGATTTCAAACTTTGGAGACTTGTATTGATTGGTCCAATGCCCAATCCCCCAACCGATCTTAGTAGATCCGATTTATGTCCGCTACTTAACCATGCTTGATTTAAAAGGAAAGTAGTCAAGTCTCATTGCTTTAGAGGATTCAAATGCTCTCCTTCTGAACCGGGAAGAGAGGTGATTGTCACCAACTGATGCTCGACATGTGGGTGTTTATTTGATCTGAGCCCTCCATCTGAGCCGATGCATAAGCCGACACTTCCTGTCGACTCACCTTATTGATTCAGATCCTGGATTCAAATCCAGCAGATACCCACGTGTTAGGCATCAATTGGTAGGATTCATCCTCCTCCCCAATCCTTTGGAGGAGAGGATTTGGATCTAGACACCATTTGATCTACTTAAACTCTTATCATTTAGTAATTAATAATTTTTTTTTTATTTTCAACAAAAAAAAAAAAAAAAAATTAGGATATAAAAGATATACTATTTTCGGGAGGATGATAGATGGGCATAATACAATCTTATAAGATAGTGGGGAAAATGGGAATGTTTTGTTACCCAAAAACAAGAATACAGGGATGAACGAATTAGTCCCCTTGGAAGAGAGAGAGAGAGAAGGGATTCAAATTCTCAGAATTCAAAGAGGAGGGAGGAAAGAGGAATATGAGAGGGCAATACAAACCCACATCGTATACTTACATTTTCCTTTATATTTTAAATCGATTGCATGGTAAAGAAAATTTAAATTATCAAAATTGAAGTTACCAAAATTTTGACTTTAGAAATTGATTTACTTTTCTTACTTCCTTTCCTTGATTTCTTTGCAATGGAATGCAACAAGTACTTAGGCTTAATTACCGTCAACACTCCTTTGTCTTTTGAAATGACACTCCACTATTGTAAACAAATGCTATTTAAAAAAATAATTTATCTAATTTACCCTTCTCTCCCACTTAATGTGCAAGAGAACAATAAAGTCAAACATTCTAGGAACAGCTAAAAAAAAAAAAAAAAAAAAAACTAAAGTGAATGGTACGAGTTTTAAACGGATCAAATTAAATATAATACGATGAAAAGAAGGGAAATATATTTCAATAAATTAAAGAATTATATCTAAATCAATGGAAACACATGACATTTATGATGTGTCTAGATATAAAAGGGTGAGAAATGTCCTCTTCAACCAAGTGTTAATTTATGTATGATATTTGTCTAAAACTCTAAACATGAATCCATATGAAAACAAAGAAAGAGACCAATAATTTATATTTGTTATGATGCATAACCCACATCCCACCCCTATTAAGTAATTAAGTAATGAGTTTAGGAGCAATTATGATGAAGTGAACAGTATTTAATCTCACATCAATTACATGTAGAAGGCCATAAAGTATTAAACGATGTGAGATTAATGATTCATTACTCATAAAATATGTAGGTTAAAGTACGAATATGGATACGAAAATGTCATAATATTTTACTGTATCTTTGAAGTCAATACCGTAATAAATATGATTAAATATGATATATTTTGTCAAGTTTTCAATTCAAAAGTTCGAACTAGTAAATGGAGGGATTCTCCATATATAAGACTACAAGATTCCAATTTCATTAGTTAGCAATGTGGGACTATTCTCAATACTCCCCCTCACATGTAACCCCACCGTTAGGTGGTGTATATGTGATAGTATATGTGGTAATACATGACATTTTTTCAGATGACTCGTCCCTCTTTGGGTGACATATAATTCCTCTTTTGGGTGACCATAGTCCCTATTCTGTGCAACTGACGTCTCTCTTTTGGTGATTTGATTTGGCCTTTTTTTTTTTTTTTTTTTTTTTTTCCAGGGTTATTATGAGAGGGAACCTGGAGCTCTGATACCATGTCAAGTTTTCAACTCAAAAATTCGAACTAATGAGTGGAGGGACTCTCCATATATAAGACCACAAGATTCTAATCTCATTAGCAATGTGAGACTATTCCCAATATATTTTACCATAAACACTAGTTCGGTATGTACTAAATTTTCCCCTATTTTGGGACAGGTGAATCGTCCTGCTTTGAGCCATTTTCGAATTGAAAATCGATTGTTAAGTATAACCTGTATATATGGTCACTCGATCGTTCATGAGGAATAGTGAACCGTATACAAATTGCTATTCACAACTCGGAGAATCAGAATCAGATATGCAATAAGCTACCCCATCAAGCCTTGAATCAGGACAATCTTCTATGGATCTATAACTTATGAAAGTCAATTAATTAAGAATAATTCTTGTTACATTGGCTCCAGCTTCGAATCCCCAGAGAATGTCTGAGGTCTATCCGATTGGGAGCAGCCTTGCTCTCAAATTATACTTCCACCTTATTTTTATGATTAAATTAACTTAAAAAAAAAAAAAAAAGGGCCAGATAAACACACAAACTTAAATCTAACTCTAGTTCTTCCCAGCCTGTTAGTTGGTTAATATCATTATTGGATTCAGAACATCAGTATGTCTTGTTTGTAGGATTTTAGTTTTCGGTATCAGATCAATTGAAACCGATACCAATAGTTTCTGGAACGATATCCACTCATCCATATGGTTTAATTTAGGAAAATTTTCATCCATTCCCTTTGTACTTTGTTTTTAATTCATTTAAACCCTAACTTTGTCATTAATTTCACATGCACATTGACGAACAAAAAATACAGAATTATTCAATTACCTTCCCTAATAACTTAACAATAAAACAACAATTTAAGAATCAGGTAGAAGGAAAAAAAAAATAAACGTTTAAGAGGGTAAATAGTTATTTATTAATGATTTAGGAGAGGGTAAGATAGTAACTTAACAAATTTAAAAAAATAGTTTTGTCATTAGAAAATTATAGACCCTGCCACATCACCACTTAATGAACTTATTTGTTATGACAAAGTGCCTAATACATATTTAACAAATGAGACACATAAAATTAATCGTAAAATTATGTAAAGTTAGGGATTGGATGACTTAAATACAAAGTACAAAGGTGATAGTTTAGAACAACGGTAGCCGCTGCATTCGCGAAGGTAATACTGACGGCTTCGTTTGGTTGCAAGGGGAATTAAAGGGAAGTGAAATTTTTATAATTTAAATTTTCTTGAATCTATCTGAGAAAGCACAACTTTTCGTGGTTGATGTCGATTCTGGCAATGAAGTCGAGGTTCTGGGAATGCGAAAACTCAAAGATGCCATCCATGGAATCATGGTGAGAAGATCGGCGCCGGATTGACTTTAGTTTCTTCTTGGATCATCTTACTGGGTTTCGCCTAAAAAAGAAAACGTACTTGACTTAATCTTTACCTCATGGACTGGTTTCAGATGGTTTACTAGGGAAATCGATGATGGTATATTGCGAAGCCGGCTCGGTAAATAGTACATCATCGAAGGAGAGGAGACCTTTCCCTGCGACCAGGTTTTGGTAGTAACTGTTGTCAAAGGTATGAGGGGGTGATGGGATCCAAGGTGACAGTGTTAGGGTTCACGTTTCAAGGACATGCGGCCATCAACTACTAGGCATAGCTTGCGTTGAAGGAAGGGTCGATAGTTGAAACAGAGGAATAGGAGTAAAGGCGATTGGAGAAGCGGTCGCAGTGTGAGAAGCCTACCGTGTGTGCACCAGAGAGTGTAGTCATGTCAATTTGGGTGAGATTGTTCGGGCTGAAGAGCTAATTGAGCTGGTTGAGATTGAAGTTGGGCTCTGGAAGGTTTCTAGACATCAAAGACGCATTTGATACCATCCCATCACGTCGACCCAGTTCCAATGGAATGGCAATGGAATATTCAACTGCAAAGTGGGTAGCTGAAAATAGAATCGTCGTTTGTGGTTGTCGTTTGTAATGCTTCGCAACCTCCAATATTTGGCTTTAATGACGAATGACATAGATTTCTTCTTTGGCAAGTTGAAAGAGAAGTCAGAAGAAAACAATTTGAATAATGAATGAAAAGAAGTAGTTTAGGGAACTAAAAATTGTGAAAGGAACATCAAATCATTGTCGAGAGGTTCCACACCGAGGGAGAGCGCATCGCAGGGGATGGAGGCACTGTAGATCAACAACGTGATCTCCACCGAATGGAGCTAATTTTAAATAGAACATGATGGTCATATTAGTCTTTTAACAATAGAATCGATTTTTAGGTAACAAAACATCCACAGATAGAATTATCTATAGAATGATTAAATTTAACAGTGTTAAAAAAATGAGACAGTTGTATTTCTTTGAACATTTGGACGCATTTGTTCTTAGGGCAAACCACATGGAAGGAAACATTATTTTTCCATCAACATCCTTTTCTACAGCAATTAACAAACCAGGCAAGAATTCAAATGGTAATATAACAACTTTTCATTTTGCTGATGGAAGAAGACTAATTAGTGGAAATCATACTGATTAGTCATTTGGTTGTCTAATTTGGTAATCTATTTCAACATTTATATGTTTAAGGGAATGGATCAATCATGGTATGAGGGTTGATGATCCGAACATTTGTTTTACAAGGGAAAGATCCAATAAATTGATTTGACGGTCACACGGCCATACAAGGAAAGTTTGCCATTTTTAATAATATAAAATTTTAATTTAAAATATAAAAATTTCATTTCACTTCTCCTTGCCGATTTTTATATTTTTATTATCATTAATTCATCCCGAGCCTCATTTTCCAGGGCAATGTCACGTGGCAATTCCCAGCTGTATTTTTACAAAAGTCTACGGAACCCAGGATCTCCTAGTTCCTTGTTTAGTGAATTTTGGCGCCATCATTTATCCACGTGGAAGCAACTGGACTCGGGTTACTTTTTCTGATTTGACACGCCTTTTATGGCTTGCATTAATTCTTCCATTAAAAAAAAAAAAAAAATAAAAATAAAAATAAAAATCTTCCACATTTCTCTAGTTCCTTTTGAGTTCCCGAGTCTGGTTTAAATAGCAATAGATATAGGGGGAAATTATAAATACCCTTCTTCATCTTCATTTTCCTGTTTTCTTTTCAAGCAATCAACTTTGCAAGTCCTTCGCCTCTGCCCAATATTTTCGGTGTCTCTGTGTCCCCTCAAGCTCTCTACTCTAAGTCTCTAAGTAAGTTCCCCATCTTTCTTTTTTCTTTTTCAACAATGGATCCTCGGTCTGGACAAAGTTCACCATCTAACACTCCTACGCACTCGCACGGTCCACTCTGTGCTGCGTCTTTTGTTGAGTCCAAGATGACTCCGGCTAAGATTGCTTCCCTGAAGAATCGATGCTTCATCCCTCCTTCCATCCAGCTTGATGTGCCCAATAGAGTTGATCGAGCTAGTTATCCATTTCTTAATACGATGGTAGTCTACGAGGAAATGTTTTCCTCTGGTTTTCGCTTTCCTGGACATCACCTTGTGTACGAAATACTGAACCATTATGGTCTTGCTCCTACTCAATTGGTACCGAATGGGTGGGCGATGATACATGCCTTCATCATCTATTTTAGGAAGCTCAAAATCTTTCCTAACTTGGCCATGTTTCGGGAATTATTTTCCCTGACACCCAAGATGTGGAGACATCCTACCACCAAACTCTATGTAGCAGACGGATCTTATTACTTCATGAGCAGAGCCTCTACCCGTTCGAAGGTCATAATAGGTGCCCCCTCTTCCAACCATGGTTGGAAATTCAATTTCTTTTTTGCTTCCATAAAGAAGGGTGAGTCCCTAGAAGAGAAAACTGAACTCCCCATCGGAAACAAATGGAAGTTTGCTGACACCTCCCGAGTAAACCTTCGACCCAAGCTGACTCCCGAAGAGAAAAAGATCCTTAAGGGGATGGAGAAGGTAAAGCCAGTGAAATACAAGAATCTGAAACAGGATACTTATTTGTACAAATATGGCCTTGGTAAGCCTTCTTCTTTTAAGGTTCTGACTTGCTTTGCGCATCTTTATTTTTGCTTATGGTTTACTTTTTTTTATTTTTATTATTATTATTATTATTATTATTATTATTATTATTATTATTTTTTAATTTTTTTTCCTTTCTGCTGCAGTGGAGGGTACTGATGATGATACCTGGGAGGAGTTCATTGGGGTCGATGCCTTTCAGACCGCTCGAAGTAAGCTCATTTCCAATTGTGCTGCAAGTATAGTGGAGGATTCAGAGGACCCATCTACGACGACCCCCAAAGAAACCCCCCCTCACGGGATTCCTGCCCCCCAGCCTTCTGAAGGAAACAAGAGGAAAAAAGATTCTTCGATAGTCCTTTCGGACGATGGTATTGTTTTCCTTCCCATGCTATTTTTTTTATTAAGCAACTTACTTTTCTCCATGCACAGTTGATGTCACTGAAGAAGGGGAAGGGCTGGTTACGCACTCCGCGAAACGAGCGAAGAAATCTGCCCCGGCCGCGACCCAGAAGCAGGTCTCCGATGTTCAAGAATCGACCCCTGAGGTTCAAGTTGATACTTCTCTTCCGACTTCATCACAGAGGATCGAGGGTCAAGAACAAGAAAAAAAGGCTGAAGGGTCGTTATCTGGGCAGAGGGCCCCATTCTTCATTCCTGGGTGGAACCTCACTACTGCAGATGGATGCATAAAAGACGGCCTTACTGCTCAGTCATTTGTAAACTATGGGTGTCTGCCCAAAGATATGGACATCATTTCAAATCTGAATATGGAGGAGTTTCGATATGCAAGCTACTCCAACGTTATCACTGTAAGTAGATCGAACTCCAATCCCTTTCTTTTATGTTATCTTCCCTTCTTATACATTTAACATCTCTTTTATTATGATCAGCTTATGAACCATACTGGAAGGTACTGGTTAGAATATGACCGAGCGGTCTCCTTTGGAGAAGCCGCAAGGGAAGCTCAGGTTGAGGCAACTCAGGCCCAGCGAGATGCCGAGATTGTCTTGAATGCTGAAAAGAAGAGGGTGTCTGACCTTCAGGAGATGATGACTGCCCGAGAGAGAGAAGCTGCAGATTTAAAGGCACATGCTGACAAAGCCTTTGAAGCTGCAGAAAGCGCAAAAAGGCTTTACGCTGAACTGGAGAAGGCGTTGGCAAAGGAAGCCTTTGATGAGGTTCAGCGTTTAAGATCTTCAAACGAGGCCCTTGTCATTGCGAACCTAACTGCGAAGACCGAGAGGGAATTCTTTAAATCTGAGAGGGATTCGCTGAGAGTGGCCTATGATGCTTTGAAGACTAAAAAGGAGACACTGATTGTTGAGAGGGATGCACTAACAAAGAAGGAGAGTTCTCTTCAGTTTGAATTGGCTCTTCTTCAAGAAGAAAGGAAGCAGATTAAAGAGGCTCGAATTAAAGATACCGAGGCCATTTTGGCTAACTTCATGGAGTTTCAGAACTTTCAGAAGTGCGTCCGTTTTGAATCTGCCAAGACGGTTCGTAAGGCAGCCGAGCAGTTCTACAATTTTGCCTCAACTTTACTTCCTGCACATGACCTGTCTCGCTGCTCACTCTTGACTAAGGTGCTTCCTGACAAATTCGAGAAACAACCGTCAGCTACCTCTGCAGTCGACCCTGGTAATCTTCCCTATCCACCTCCAACAGCTGTGCTGTAACACCCCAGGTTGGCTTAGATGATTGATGACTCACTTTTACATTGTTGTAACAGGTGAAGAAAGCCTATAGAAGGAGTAAGGGCATTTTAGTAAATTCCACTATGCCATTTAACAGGTAAATATTTTTTCTAGGTACCATATTTGATGGAATTTTTATGCTTGTAGATCAAGAAACTATATTGTAGAAGGTTGTATCTACTATGATGTAAATGTGAAGGTTTAACTAAATTGATTATCTATTAAGTGGTGACTTGTAGTGAGTATCTTATGTTCAAGTAATGTAATTGTTATAATTTATTGTATTGTTGTAATGTAGGTTAATGTTTTATTTTTAGCACCATAATGTAATGCAGCCCCAAGGTCTACTTCAAGTCACATTGGAAGCAAGGAAGAAATTGTTTCTTTTTAATATGTTTTATTTGGGTGGGATCCATCATAAGTGGCTGCCCACTATTGGTTGTTACTACTTTAAGTTTTTTAAATAGGATGAACATATTGTAATTAGGAGTTTTGGTTGAGGGTATTCTTGATCCCTAAAATAAGACAAAATTAAAGTGAGTGTATGCATGTGTTTAATAGAGTAGCTTTGAGGACAATTAGGACAATTCACATTTGTAGGATCCCTACAATCATGGGCTCAAAACCCTTGCATTGGGTATACTTTAGGGGTGTAAAAGGAATTTCACAAAATCAGTTATTTGGAGAAAAGAAAATGAGTGGAAAATATAAAACACAGAATGCAACTTCATTTGTCATTTGGTGTTTTTGGAAGCTGCTGAAAACATGACTGAGAAGAGAGGTGCTGTAGGTTGTAGTTTTGAATGCCAAATCTGCAAGATACAAGCTTGATGGAGAGAGGGTTTGACATTGAGTAGTTGGAGAAGGTTTTTGATTTGAGTGGAAAGAGTGTATGAGCTACTGAAATCTTCATTGGAGAAACTTGTGAAGTTGGATCTAGTAATCGGTTTTAGCAAGCAAGGAGCCTTGGAGTCAAGAAATTGGAAAGATCTTCAGGCTGGTTTTGAGGTAAGAACTGCTGGTATTGTAAATCCTAAATTGCATGTTAGTTTAAGTGTTGTTATTTAAAGTTGCAGACCTTGGGAAGGTTTTGGTTAATGGAAGAAGAAGATGAGCAGTAAAATCTATTCATCCTTTACCTTCTATGGATGGTGGTGATGGTAATGCTTTGATGTAAAATTTTTGGGAGATGATTATTTATGATCCAAGCCATCTGAGTATCATTTAAATTAGTTACCCAATGGTTTTGAAGCTTTATACGTTTCTGTTAGAAGTTTTAAAACTCAGAATGCAAGGATTAACTACAATGCTGAATTTTTCTTTCATTAAAGGTAGTGTTGTTGCATTGTGGTTGATTATAGACTTTGTGAGGATGATTGAAGATGCATTGGGTATGTCTAAATGCATTTGCTAATGATATAAGAGTGTTGGAATGAAGCCCGAGGGGGCTCGAACCATCATAGGCAGAAACAAGGGGTAAACAGCAGGTTTTGGGCACGTGTGATCGATGACCCCACTTGCGGTAAATGAAGCATGTTTCATCGACATCACGAGGTCTGATGAACGACCGCATGGCTAGTTGTTGGCTGTTCGATAAGTCTTTGAAGGGGGTTTTCTTCAAGACCCCAAGAGTGATGTGTGGGGATGGCTTACCCTTGTTTGTGAGAGGTTTTGATTGTGCTAAATGAATAAAAAGTTTACTCAAAACCCTTCCTCATGATGCTGTCCATGCCTTGTGCCATTGAGCTAATTCTTCTTGGTGACCTCAAAGGGAAAGTTAGTAGGTTTATGGACAGCAAGGCAAATTGCAGATTAGGTAAGTTTTAGAGAAGAAATGGGATGTTTTAGGGAATATTATTTATAGGTTTAAATGCCTATATGCTTACCTTGTGACCATCCATATGCACAATGGAAAATTTATAGGTGGATCAAGGACTGAATTTTTGTGGTGCTCCAAGAGAAAAGCTACAAGGAAAATTTTTGGGTAGTAAGAGGTAAGTAAACCATGATCTCTTGAAGGTTATCAGGTGGTAATGATATATTTTTCTTGTTTGGGATTAAGTAATTAAAGACCTTACCTAATGTTTACCGTTCAAGTACTACTATAGCGGGAAGCTTCAAAAGCTGTTTCGGAAACCTACCAAGTGGAGATTGTTTTTGAGGGAAACCTTTGGGGCAGCAAGGTAAGAAATGTTAGACACCCTATGATTCCATTGTGAGCAGGTGGTTGTTGTAATTGGTTTTGTTTTAATGAACTTTCCCTATTATAGGCTTAGAAGTCTATATTGCTGAAAACTTCTTATAGCAAGCTAACGAGTTGACTTCAAGGCTTACTCTTGGGTATTAAGGTGAGTGATTTTCCTCCCTTGTAGTCGGCTATATGTACATAATGCATGTGTTAATAAATTTGAGAATGCTTGAATGATGTTTTCTTTAGTGCTGTGTGATGCAATGAGTATTTTTTTTAAAGACTGAGTTAAATGATAAAGTATGAAGTTATCTTAGATTTTTTGTTATGTGGATATGAATGTTAAGCTTTAATCATGCTATGCACTGTGGATAATGAACTGAATGGTTGTCTTAAATTGTTTACAGTAGAAAGAGACAATTAGATCATGTTCTATCAAGCTAAAGTGATATTATGCCTATATAAGACTGTGATGTATCTACATGGACAGCAATGAAAAGAATATGCAAATGTAGTCAAGGATACGTTTCCAAACACCTATAAGGTATTGTTTGAATGTAAATGGACAGAATGACTTTGAGACGAGAAAGATATGCAATGGTAGGCCCTTAAGTGTCATCCATGAATGGTTACGTGAATATATAAACAGTAAGTTATCATATAAGGAATGTTATACAAGATGTGTAATAGAACTTGGACAGCAATGCCAATTAGTAAATGTTAAAGTAAGATTATATATTCATGTTTTAAGAGAAAAAGAAAACATAGTGTTATGAATGGGCTGCTAGAACCTTTGTGGACAGCAAACCATGCATGAGTAAGGGAAGAGGTCATAATGTTTTGTTCATGTAAAGGATATGAGAGCAGAAATGCTCTGATATGATGAGTAAGTAGGGAAGACGAGACACGGCAATCCGTTGAGTTTGGAGTTGAAAGGCAAGACACGGGAAATCCGTTGAGTCTAAATAGGAAAGACAAGACACTGCAATCCGTTGAGTTCGGAAACGAAAGGCAAGAAACTGAAAATCCGTTGAGTCTAAGAGAGAGAGAGAGACAAGAGCCGGCAATCTGTTGAGTCCAGATATGAAGGGCGAGACAAGGGAAACCCATTGAGTCTAGAGATGAGAGGCAAGACATGGTAGTCCGTTGAGTCCAGAAACGAAAGACGAAACATGGGAAATCCGTTGAAACATGGGAAATCCGTTGAGTACAAGACACGGCAAATCCGTTGAGTCCAAGAGAGAGAGAGAGAGAGAGAGAGAGACAAGACACGGCAAATCTGTTGAGTCCAGAAATGACAAACAAGACACGAATGAATCCATTGAGTTTAGACATGAAAAATAAGAATTAGAAATGCTATGTGAGAAAGAAAGTAATGAGATAAGATCAAGGAATATAGGGATAAATGAAAAATATTGGGAATAAATGAATAAGCAAATGCAAGTGATGATATAGCAGTATTTTCTCATTGATCATGCTACCTTATTGTCTATGTTACAAAATGCTAAGTTTACAATATCATGCTTTTATATAATATCATGTTATATTCATGTATGCTTGATTGTATTCCTGCCAAGATGGATATCATTCATTGAGTTTAGGCTCATACCAGTCGTTTAAATGTTTTATAGATGATGATAGCAGTGAGGACATGGATGAAGAAGAATGCAAGTAAAAGTCCAAGGGGGAGATTGATACCCCTCGGCAAAGATACTTTTTGGTTTATATTTTGATTATGTAATTTCTTAATCAATTCTAAATTGTGTGGGCAGCAAGTTTTTGAAATGTAATGCTCATACACTCCTTTGTAAATGTGCTAATCCAGGACTTGTTTATTTTTGTAATGAACATTAGCTACTAGTTGTACTTGTTATTTTAAATGAAAATCTTCCGCTGTATATGTTCTATGGAATGTTTTGTTTTGGAGAATGATGATGTTTTCAAAAGAAAAATTTTATACAAATTTTCTTTATATATGCCTGTGTATTTTAGACCGATCATTAATTGATCCGAACCCGCTCCTGTGAGGATCGTTACATGTGCCTCCTTCGAGTACAGCTCTCTCAACAGTTATCATCAGCCCTCTTCCCCTAGTGGCACCTTCGGCCTCTCTCCTTCCATCGATTGCAACTGTAGACCTGCCAAAGTCGAGCCCCACAATGACCACTTCTCCGAAGGGGGAACTTTATTTTATTTATTTATTTATTTATTTATTTATTTATTTTTTTGGACCTTGTAACTTTTCCTTGTCATATGAATACAAGCTTTCTTTCTACTCTTTTGATGTGTCCCGAGGCCATATGCCCCTACTCCCCATATTTCAATGACAAGCATATCCATTTCGAACTAAGAAAATACACTTGGCTTACTAGCCTCTTGGTCCGCATTGGGTCGTAAATGAGAATCAAACTTTGACTGGTCCTAAAAGGCCATTTTCCTTTTTGGCTCATGGTCGGTTAGCCCGACTTGTCCTATGACTTATGCGTTCACACGGTTAAATAAACCGACGGATTCCGTAGGACATTTGAAGTCAATGACTACCCTCCTAGGCTGGGGAGTTTGGGGGCTGGCCAAACTGCGTAGCTTATCTGTATTTCTCCATTTACTTGATATAGGTTGGTATGAACATTTTTCTCAAGTCAGTGACTATCCCCATAAGTTGGAGAGCTTGGTCGACAACTAAGCTTGGCAGATTATGAGGATCCTTCATCTATTTTATTGATCAGGTCGGTCTTAGCCGAATTAGTCTGCTGGGATTTTTCTGCTTGCAGTCCGTAGGACTGTATCTTAATGGCTTGTGCTTGAGGTCAGATAATCCGACAAGTCCTATAAGGGTTTTAGGATCATCTGTAGCACTTTGGTGTAGCAGACTTGATTTGGCCATTGGGAGTGCATCGAGACACGTGACCGATGCACTCTCAATAGTCAAGATGCACGTTGCTATAACAGAGTGCTATAGATGATTTTTTCCCCTCCCATCGGACAATTTGTTTCTTAAGTCAATGACTATCCTCCTAAGTTGGGAAGTTTGGTGGCTTGGCCAAACTGTGTGTCCCCTCCCATCGACAATTTGTTTCTTAAGTCAAGCTTTCTCTAAGTTGGGGGCTGGGCGGCCAAAGCGCGCAACTTATGAAGAGTCCTCCATTATATATCTAGGTCGGGCTTTCCAGCTTGTCCAGGACGTTTGTCGGGGGGGGAAAACCAACGGTCCTTGACGGGTCCCCCCCCCCGGCAAGAATGGAACTTAACTGGCAGATACAACATTGGTAAAACTTTCGAAGGTTCCTACAATGCCAAATCTGGGGTATGACCGAACCTGCCATCAGCTCCAGATAATAGGACCTCGGTCACGTGGTTTGTAGAATGGTATTTTTGTCTATCGAAATTTTAAGTTAACATCGTAAAGTTTAAAAGACACATGATAATTATCAATTGTCAAGGGGAAAAAAGTTCACGTTATCAATCAATTATTATTCATTCATAATATACAATTAATAATAAAATCATCCATTTGCAATACAAATGCATCACAAAAGTATGCTTTTGGAAATCCATACCTGACTATATCATGTAGCAAGAACTGTTGAGGAGGCCAAGGACTTCAAAAGAACATGTTGGGAGTCTTTTATAACCAAATTATTCGTAAATGCGCAAATTAATCACGACTGATATATAATTTTTAAAAGGGTAAATAACATGTACTCTCCCTAGATTATGGACTGATTACACTTGCTATCCACTAGTTTATGACAATTACACATATCACCCTTAATTTCTGAAACATATAGCAAAAAGGTCTATTCAGTTAACGGTGTTAAGTCTAAATTTTAAAAGATAATTTTGCTCTCATCCTATTCTCCATTCTTCTTCTTCACAATAGGTAAAAAAAAAAAAAAAAAAAAAACCGAACATCAGAGTGAGAAAATGATTCTTTATATGATCTTTTGTTTTTTTTACCCATTGTGAAGAAGAAGAATGGGGAACCCAATGAAGGCAAAGTGGCCTTCTAAAATTTAGACTTAAGACCGTTAACGGAATTGACCTTTTTGTAACACGTTTTAGAAATTAGGGTTGGTATGTGTAATTGTTAAATCTAGTGGATGGTAAGTGTAATTAGTCCATAGTCTAGGGAACTATGTGTAATTTTCCCTTTTTAAAAAAACCATGACTTTTACTGAATCATTGAAATCGATTTCCCAAATTTAACAACTATGGTCCTACATCATATGGCATACTTATCCCATACACAAGCATGTATTTTGGGCCGGGCCTAGAGAAACCAAGGTCCCACCTTGAATCTCATCTTGCTCGAAATAAGGGCAATTGAACAGAACCGAGTGAAAATTTTAAACTTTAAAGGAAACATGTAATGATTATAATACATGCTATCACATTACTATATATAACTAGTTCTAAATCATTCCATATTTAGTGATTAATTTATATTTCACTTTGCATCCAAATCCCTTACATTTGAATAATAAAATAAATTTTACTATAAGTATCATTACTAAATATGTTAAGAAATTTAAAAAATTTATACAATTATATTGTGTTACAACTATAAAAATGAAACCACATAAAAACCATACCATTGGTCCATAATTTCATCCTTGAAGCTAATCAACAATTTGCTTTTTCCATGCTTCAAACAAAAATTTTCTTTTTTATATATAAAAATAGGCATAAGGTTCATATATGGCCATGCATCTGTAACGTTGCATCTAGCTGAATCCTTTAGATAGAGAAAAAACACTCTAAATACCAAAACTCTCTCCCTATAAAACGAATGACCAATGCACTTTATGTGATTGTCCATAAAAACCTCCCATAAAAATTAAGTAGTTATAAAATTGTTAGGGACGTTCTACAAGTAATAAGTGCTAAAATTTAAAAGGAAAATAAAATAAAAAGATTAGAAAAACCTTAAAAAATAGAGAAGAAAAATGATAGGCTTCAGAATTCACATAACAAAAGATGCTTTAAAAGCATAGACGCATTCAAATAGAAAATAAGGAAAAACAAAAAAAGAAAACAGGGGAAAGATTTAAAAAAAAAGAAGCTATAACTGCAAAAACGAAAAGGGTTTAACATTGAGAAATTTAAAAAAATTAATAAAGATGGACATCAACGAAAGAAATACCCCAACATGAAATGAGAAATAAAAATTAAAGACAGATGGGGGAGGTTTGAGGCTTCCTAGTATGCATAAACCATGTAATTTTATATGGTCTGCGTACTTTATCAGTCACATGATAGATTGAATGGGTATAAGATTTAAATTATGGGATTGATAGATCGAAGATTCACTTTTCAAATGTCAAGTTTTTGTCCAATAGAGTTTGCCAAATGAGAATACAAAGCAATAAAATTTAGGACTATCCAAAACCAAAAGGGTGCATCATCATACATGGAAAGGTGCATGAATAAATAATTTTGAACTAGAAACTTGAATTAGTTAATTTAAATTATTTAAAAAAAATATTTAATGATTAAAATTGTCATATCACTGTTTCATATGGCACAAATAGTTGTGGTTCATGGTTTATACGTCTATATAGACCATGTATAGCTTCTAAAGTTCATTTCCATCATCAAGGGACGATCAATGAGTGCAACCTATGAGAACCATCTTCCAAAATCCTTGTGCTTAACATACTTTGACGATCTATTCAAATTTTCCACAATTGCTTCCAAATCATCATCCATTTAATAATAAAAAAAGTTAAATAACTAATGATCTTGAGAGATTTTAGAGATTTAATAGGTTCCAGAGGATGTTGGACTGACTTTCTCTCCCACTCAATAATTTTTGAGGTAGACAGGAAGGAAGTGGTTGGACTGACTTTCTCTCTCTCTCTCTCTCTCTCTCAATAATTGATGATATTTTATATCCTGCGAAGAATTCTAGCCACATGATTCAATACACATTTCTGATTCTTAGTTGTGAACGTAAGTTAAAGAGGAAATACATATAGGCTCTTTACTCTTCTCCTATCATAATTCCAGAATTCCATTAAACCTGTGAGAGAGATTCAGAGTTTCCTTCCAATACTACTTTGATCTATTACTTTATTTGGCAGCCCAGAAAGATGGTCGATGCAGTTGGAGTTGTTCTTGAGAACATTAACTCCTTACTTCAAAAGGAGTTTGCTTTGGTATGGGGAGTCGACGGAGAGATGAAAAGGCTTTCTAGTGCTTTACTTACCATTCGAGATGTATTGGAAGATGCTGAAGTGAAGCAATTCAAGGATAAGGCGATTAGAGGTTGGTTAAAGAAACTCAAGGATGCAGCTTATGATGCAGACGACATCTTAGATGAGTGTGCGGTTAAAGCACTTCAATTAGAAGCCCAGGGAAGAAACTGCACTAACCAGGTAAGCACCTCTTTCTTATCTTGGTTCAATTTTGAACAACTTATGTTTCGTCACAAGATTGGGCAAAAAATAAAAGATGTTAGAAAGAGATTCGATGATATTGCTGCTGAGAGATCCAATTTTCATTTGAACCGGGGAATTGTTGAATGGACTGTTGAGAGCAATACTGAACGAGAGACTACCTCCATTCTAACTGAACCCCAAGTTTATGGGAGAGATGAGGACAGAGAAGAGATAGTTAAACTGTTGTTGAACAACATTAGTAATCCAAATTTGCTTGTTTATCCAATAATTGGAATGGGTGGTCTTGGGAAGACCACACTTGCTCAACTAGTCTACAATGATGAAAGAGTAAAAAATCATTTTAACGTCAGAATTTGGGTTTGCATATCTGATGATTTTAATGTAAAAAGGCTTATCAGAGCAATCATAGAATCTATGAGTGGAGTTGCCTGTGATCTCACGGACTTAGATCCAATGCAAAGCCGTCTTCGTGAGATGTTGGGTCGGAGGAGATTTTTGCTTGTATTAGATGATGTTTGGAATGAAGATCAGGACAAGTGGGATAAGCTGAAATATTCATTAACAAGTGGAATTCAAGGATGTTCAATTATTGCAACCACTCGTACTGAAAAAGTAGGATCAATCATGGGTACATTTCCTGCCCACCACTTGAAAGGACTCTCAGAGGAAGATTGTTGGGCTTTATTCAAGCAACGTGCATTTGGTGTGGGCAGAGAGGAAAATGCTAGCTTGGTAGTGATTGGTAAGGAGATTGTGAACAAGTGTGGAGGTGTACCTTTGGCTGCAAAGGCTCTTGGAAGCTTAATGTGCTTCAAGCAGACAGAGACTGAATGGCTGTTTGTGAGAAATAGCGAAATTTGGGATCTGCCAGAAGACGAAGAAAATACAATTTTGCCTGCCTTAAGATTGAGCTACAGTCATCTGCCCTTACATTTGAGGCAATGTTTCGCTTATTGCTCTATATTTCCAAAGGATTATAAGATTGTGAAGGGACAGTTAGTCCATCTCTGGATGGCTAATGGTTTTATTCCATCTAAACGAAACATGGAGTTGGAAGACATTGGGACAGAAATTTTTCATGAGTTAATGCGGAGGTCTTTCTTCCAAGTTGCAGGAGAATTTTATGGTAAAGTGTATAAGATGCATGACCTAATTCATGATCTTGCATGTTCTGTTATGGATAATGAATGTTTGTCCTTGGTGAGTAGCATGGAAAAAATTGTTCCAGAAAGGATTAGACACTTGTCCTTGGAGTCTTACACACTTTCGTCTGGCTTACAATTATTAATCCACTCATCCATTAATGAGTCTCTACATAAATCTCAAAATATACGTACCCTGCTGTTGAATTCCCTGAGGGCAGAGAGTGACATTGTGTACCAACATTTCAACTTTTCAAAATTTGGATGTCTACGAGCATTGGAACTTAATTTCCACAGCGTAGGCTCTTCATGCTCACCTTCTTTAGTACTGGTCCGTTTCATAAACGAATTGGGGAATTTGATACACTTGAGGTACCTGAAGCTCTCCTACATCAATGTTAGGGCATTACCTGAATCTTTGAGCAATCTAAAACATTTGCAGACATTGATACTACGGGTTTGTCCAATGCTTGAAAAATTGCCAGCACAAATGAGTAGCATGAGCAGCCTCATGCACCTGAATATTGATAATTGTTATAGGCTAAGTCATATGCCAATTGGGATAGGACGGTTGAGACACCTCCAGACATTAAGCATATTCATTGTGGGAATGAAGAGTGGATGCCGTATAAGTGAATTACAGGGATTAAATCTTAAAGGACAACTACACATAAAAGGTCTTGAAAAGGTGAAGAATTCAATGGATGCCAAAGAAGCCAATTTGATAAGAATGATAAATCTTGAATCGTTAACCTTGTCTTGGTCTTCAAATACTAAGACTCACATCCAAGAAAATGCTGGAGAGGTGCTAGAAGGCCTCCAGCCCCCAGCAAGCATACAAATACTGCGAATAGAAAACTACCATGGCATGAAGTTTCCATGTTGGATGGAGGATTTGAGGCTCCAAAATTTGGTTAGGGTTGAACTCATCGACTGTAAGAGATGTGAACATCTCCCGCCACTTGGGCATCTGCCCCTTCTTAAGCATCTTAGTGTAAGTAGAATGGATTCTATACGATACTTAAGTGAGGAGTTTTACAGTGGTGATGACTTGGGTAGAGGAATATTCCCATCGTTGAAAAATTTAAAGTTGGAAGAAATGATAAATCTGGAAGAATTATTGTTGAATGTGCCACAAGGAAGACAAGTATTCCGTTGTCTTGTGTCAATTAACATTATAAATTGTGATAAGTTGGCAAACCTCCCTTTTCTCCCATCACTTCAACGTGTATTACTACGAACGAAAAATGAAAATGTTCCAGAAGGGCTGCTACAAAACCGAAACCTTCCTGTTCTTCAGGAATTGGAATTCAATGGCTGTCCCAAACTCATCACATTACTGAGATTGTTTATTAAAAATGAGGAATTAGACTTTAGCTCTCTTGAAGTCATTCGGGTCAGTAATTGCAATGCAATGGAATATTTGTGGGAGGATGAGACCCAATTCCAGGGGTTGATCTCTTTAAAGAGATTAGATATTCAGTTTTGTTCCAAGCTAGCATCTCTATCAGGGATAAGATATTTATCAGCTCTCGAGGATTTGAATATCAATCAATGTCCAGAGCTGGAACTCTCCCAATTGGAGGATTTTCAGCACCTCACTTCCCTTCGAGTTTTAAGTATTTGCAGCCTGCCTCAGTTGATGTCATTACCACAGAATTTAAAACACACTACGCTACTTCAATATCTACTTATCTTGGACTGTGATGGCTTGACTACTTTGGCGCCAGAGTGGATTCACAATCTCACATCACTTCGAACTCTACAGATTTCGTATTGTCGAAATCTTACTTTCTTACCAGATGGTATTCGACAATTGACGGCCCTTCAAACTCTTACAATTGAAGCATGTCCTATCTTAGAGACAAGATGTAGAGATGGAGGAGAAGACTGGCCCAAGATAGCCCACATTCCAAATGTCATCGTCAAATCATGGAATCCACCAATGTACATGAATCAAAACAGTGGATGTTGGGGTAGTCTATTGGAGTTGAGGAGGCGTCTCATTCAATAATAAACAAGCATTTTCTAAGGTGTGACTTTTTTTAGGTAAGTTCTAAGGTGTGACTTCCTTTCAATTTGCAACCAATCTCATTTTCATTTATATAAATATTTATTTAATTTTTTTCTTGGATCCTTCATTTTTTTTTTTTTGGTGATGAAATAAATGCTAGCTACTTAATTTCAATTAAAATGATGTTGAAACTCCATAGGTATCGTCTAATTCTGCCCCCATTTAAGAGTCTTAGATCCTATAATTTGCTAAGGATTGTTGTGTTTTTTATTATCTGATGATCTCATTATAGATTTTTCGTAGGCTCCATTTGTTTTCAAGTAAAAATCACTTAAAAGAAAATTTTCAAGTAAGTTACTGATTTTATCTTCAAACCTTTATTCTACAAGGCGTTTATCTAAAATCATATAGAGCCTTAACATCAATCACAAAGCAATTAATTTTTATTTTTATTTTTAAA
Organism: Protea cynaroides; assembly: GCA_028583415.1. Lineage (NCBI taxonomy): Eukaryota > Viridiplantae > Streptophyta > Magnoliopsida > Proteales > Proteaceae > Protea > Protea cynaroides. Next base: position 26,918,491 of record CM053272.1, read on the forward strand.
TCACCAAATATTATGAATGGCAATTGGATGGATTGTGATACAGCCTAACTACCCTGTCCATTTAATGCCTAACTGGACTTTGGATTGGCTTCTTTAGCTTCCATCTTTCATTGGTGTATTCCATGGGACGATGCAAAAACATGAGTTTTATTTTATATAAATTTTGTATTTTGGGATGAAAATTATTACAAAATCCCTTTCCCTCTTTCTTTTTTTTCTTATATATATATATATATATATATATATATATATATATTATTCTATATAAATTTTTTGTTTCTCGAGTGAATAAATTAGTCCAATTTTTTGTGGTACAGTTCTTTACCAATTAACAATTACTAAACAGAAAGGTTCTTTATCAATTAACAATTAGTAAACAGAAAGGCTTTCTTTTAAGAAATATGGAACATATATGTTAAATGTACTATTTTCTTTTATATTTTCCCTGTCGATAATATTAATTTTGGCCATTTGATCGCACTTCATGGACCTATGTTTGCACAGTTATTTCTTGCAAGCCTTCCTCAGAATTCAAATAAATGGCGATCAAGAACTTGCTTTCTTTGTGATGAAGATGGTGACCCAGGGTCCCAGGCCAGTCCAGGATCTCTTGCATTTGGCCCCCTCTGGGTTTCGCTATGGGACTTGATGCTGATCAGAAGTATGTTTTTGTGAAAGGTGATGATAATGATCAAGGAGTTTCTGCCACTGTTACACATGTTGATCTGGGTAATTTAGCCCAAAGTCAAGCTGGTATGGGATGATAGCACAGCCCCAGCGATTCTGATCTGTTACACGGATTTCCATGTGATTTTAGATTTGGTTTTCAGGCTTAGTTCTCTCTATGTTGTTATTTGGGCTCCATCTTTGGTAGCCTAATTAATTGCGTTATAAGTATTTTGTCCTTGTTTTGATTGTTTTTATTTTGGCTTTCATATTTTGATTGTATAGCCTGTTTGTCTCTTTTTAAGGTTTTATAAAATATCTACTTACTAAAAGAATGGCAAACCAGGCTTGCTCAAATGGATAGATCATCATGTCAAGAACAACTTCATCTATTTTTCTAAATTTAATTTTTCATATTAGAAATATTGTTTTATTTCAACAGATTTTGATATAAGTGTCTTCCCAAATATATGAGAGAGATGTTTCCACATTACGACCCACACATATGCACTCACTTCGATACCGATTAGTCCAAAGGTTTAGTAAGAGATATTTACAGTGTCATCGTTGAAGGCGATGGTGACCGGCGTGTTAGTTGTCAGTCGTTTATGAAACAAAGGAAGTGCAGCGTAGGGTTGGGCATGGTTGGCTACTCTTACAATTCTTCTTGTGGGCTTCTGACTCTTAACTTGGATCACTTGCCTCGGGTGGAAGATCAAAAAAAAATGTTCAACATTGTTGAGGCTGACTTATAATTTGGTGTTTTATATGTCATGTTGTGAGTTGAAAAGAAGATGATGATGAGGTAGATGCATTGCTGAGAAATTGAAGATGACGATGAACATGTGTTGCTAGAATACGTAGGAATACAAGGGGAGGCATAGATCGACAAGTCACTATTTTGAGCATATTGGTAATACCTAAACTTATTTTGTTTATTTTTTTTATAGGGTTTGTTTGTTGGATATAAAATTGTACGTGCAATATTTTATATGTTTTTTTTTTTTTCAATGTTTGTTTCCAAGAGATACAATATATAGATCTCTAAGAGGGAGGGAAAAAGAACTTCATCATTTTTTACCTATTGGAAACAAACTTGGAAGAAAATATATATATATATATATATATATATATATATATATATATATATATATATATATAAAATGTTACACGTAATAAAATGTTTTACACTGAATTAAAATTGCATTGATGAAGTGGAGAGATGAATTTGAATGTTGTGTGATCAATGTATTCCTTAATTTAAAGAAAATTTTGATGGGATAGTCATTTGACTAGTTATAATGTATGATGTCGAATATTAGTCAGTTAAGAAACATTATATAGATAAATTTAGTGCAGCTAAGATGAGATTGAAATGGAATTACGACAAAGCTATGAATATTAATTTAAAGCTAATTTGAGAGTAGTGTCAATACATGATAAGTTATGAAAAAATCATTTGAGATGGTATGACTATTTTCATGGAGGTCTTTAGATGTTCCATTACGGGGGATTGATTTGATTCAGATTGAAAGATCTAAAAGAGTTACGAAAAACATAATATGAATACTCTAGGGGAAGTAATGAGGAAAAACATGCATAGCTAAAGTCTTATTTTAAATATGACAATGAACAAAGCTGATTGAAAGACAAGAATCATGTAATCGACACCATTAGTTGGGATAAGACTTTATTATTATTGTTGTTGAGTACTGATTACAAATATTTATTATCAAAAGAAGAAGGAAAAAAAGAAAACAGAAGAACTAAGAGAAATATGAGATTTGGTTGTTAAGGTGCGATAAGTTTCGGTACATCTTTCACTTTAACCCGAACCCTTCTCCTTCATTTAATAAATGAAATTTATGAAGGTAAAACAATTAATAGCTTCGTATAAATATGATAACTAACAGAGCTAATTGAAGGACAAGAATCCATATAGTCGACACCATTAGTTGGGATAAGACTTCGTTATTATTATTGTTGTTGTTGAGTATCGATTACCGATATTGCATTATCATCGAAAGAAGAAGGAAAAAAAAAAAAAAAAAAAAACAAACGATAAATGGAATTTATGAAGGTAAAACATTAACTTCGTATAAATGTTGAAAATCATGCGAAACCTTGAAAATAAAAACTCGATCACATCTCATTGGGAAAACCATGAAATCAAGTTGGGTGAACTAGTACGACGTTAATTTTCTAGTATGGTTAGGAGACCGATTCCTGGCAGGCAACCCCCTTCCCTATCCACCGTATTTCCCTCCCCTTGCAACTCCCGCACATTATCTCGCTCCCCATCCTATGACTACCTCCTCTAGTTCTCGTTGCCCGTCCAGCAACAATCCAAACCTTCTCTAGAACCTCCGCACCATATTCAATGTCAGTTCCTTGGTCTAGATCGGATCTATCTCTTCCTCTGCACTTAAAATATTAAAGGCATGCAATCATATGAGAAATAGAAAATTAAGTCAAAACCAACCCCCCTCACCTTAGATGATGAGTTACAATAGTACTCTGATGAAGGCACAGTGTTTCCCTTTAATCTCAGGTAGATTTTTTTGTTAAAGTTGATTATGCTTTGGTGGTACTTATTATCTTTAGATGAATGTCCAATCTCTTTTCATCAACCTTCTACTGATACCCTTGGGTCAAAGGATTAGGTCCAACGGTTGAGTTCTGATTCACTGTTACTGTCTGGTGGATCAGTGTTAGTCGGATGGTGCCACCACATGCCCCGCACGAACACCACCCAAATGTAATCTATATAGTTGAAACCACTTCGTGGTTTTCTAGTTGATCAATGTCTGACAATGGTGCCACCGTACACTCTGCCCTAACGCTGCCCAATTGCAATATATACAATGGAATAGAAATCCTCTCTTGTCTGAGATTGGTAGGAGGGATGGCAGCCCGAATAGATGGCCGACATCTGGTTTTCAGGTGAATCCGAACCTTCCATTCAAGTTGACACTTAAGCAGACAAACTGAGTCGACAGGGGTGTCGGCTTGGATAGAGGGCTCAAATTCACCCGAGAGTTAGGTGTCGGCCATCCATCCAGGCCGCCGCCCCTCCTGCCGAATCTCAGGTGGGAGAGAATGTCAATCCATATACAATGACATTTCTTTCTGGACCTGTCCAGTGGTACAAGTTTTGCTCCTAGACGAACCACTGGACCCTGCGTCCAAACAGACTGTGTTTTGCCTGAACTAGAGTCTTCTCAACTGTAATGCCTGGATTTTCTTCTAGGGTCTCCTAGGTCCTTCCCTATGGATTAGGAATTTTAATGGCTAATTCCCACCATGGAATTTGTCTCCTAATGATGGTTTGTCTATCCATCACATAGGTTTTTCTATGTTTCTTGACAAATCTGGACAGCATTCATAGTTCTTTATCTGTCATTAATGGCAAATGGAGACCTTGTCTCCAACAATTCAAAGGATAAGTACACCCTCCATGGGTCTTCTAAGAATCTAAATTGATAGAAGTGAGCTGCAAAGCTTACCTTTGTTTGATTTTCCTTTGTAAGACACGAGGAACCTTGAAAGAACCACTTAGCAATGTATCCTTCTCTCTCTCTTTCTCTCTTAGCTCTGCTCTACTCTCTCTAAAACGTGCATCATAACAATCTTTGTTCAAATCCTAAACTCCTATTAGTCTAGGCGTGGGAGAGAAAGAGTCCTATAGGGTCTCCTAAACCTATCACTCTCTTTCCTTTCCTCTTCTCTAATTCCTAGGTGGTTGGTCACACCTCCCTGCCACTTGGCAGCTTATTGCACACAAGGGAGAAGATTCCCTCCCATGCGTGGAGTATTTTATCCCATCTCGCACATGTGGCAGCTCATGGTGATTAGGTGCTGCATGGAGGTTCAAGAAATCAAAAAACGTATTCGTATCAATGGTTGTATAAGCTATTTAAATTTTCAATCATAAATAGTAATAATACTTAATAGATATAAAATGTAGTTTATTTTTTAAATGCAAAGTGAAGTATAAGTTAATAATTAAATATAGAATGATTTAGAGTTAGTTAAATAATCATTTATAACATGTATTGTAATGATTATGAAAATTTCTTTTCTACTAAAAAAAGAAAAAAAAAATTCATTTTCCTTCTTTATAATTCTCTCCTTACAACCAATCAGAGCATTAAGAAAATCGGTCATAAACATAATGATCAGCATCATTTTCTACAAGAATTAACAAACCAGGCAATAAATCAAATGGTAATATAACAAGCTCTCTTTATTTATTTATTTTTGGTAATAAAGAACAAGTTTCCTTATTTCTGATGGAAGACCCCAGTACTCACCCTAATTGTTGGAAATAATATGGATTAGTCATTTGGTTGTCTAATTTGACGATCTATTTCAACATTTATATTTGAAGGGAATGGATCATTCATGGTAGGGTTTGGTGATCCGACCATTTGTTTTATAGGGGTATTTAGGTATAGGGGTGCAAGTTTTACCCTGATGACCCGAACCCGCCCAGGCCCGCCCTGAACCCTGGCAGGGTTGAACCCGGCCCGAACCCTGACAGGGCTGGGTTAGGGTTTAATTTTATACCAACCCTGGCAGGGTTGGGTTGGGTTAGGGTTGACCCCCTGGGTTGAACCCGACCCAACCCGACCCTGTATATATTTGAAAATATTTATATAAATATGTATTTATTTGAATATATTTATATATATATGTATATATATGTATATATATTATTATTTATTATATATAAAATTATAAACCTAAAGGCTAAAGCTAAACCTAAGTTCTACTTCTACCTAAGCCGTAAGCCCTCATCGACCAGATAATGTCATTTTCTCTGGATCTCTCTCTCTCTCAAGAAGACGAAGCCCTAACTCCTAAGAAGACGGCGGCACTCGGCAGCCGCGGCACCGCACCTTCTCCTCTTCTCTTCTTCATCTCTTCTCCTCTTCTCTTCTTCATCTCTTCTCTTCTTCATCTCTTCTCCTCTTCTCTTCTTCATCTCTCTCTCAAAGACTCAAACAAAGTCGAGTTTACGAAACCCTAAGAGTAGAGGCGACGCCTTCATCTCTTCTCTTCTTCACCTCTTCTCTCAATCTCTCTCTCTCAAACGAAACCCTAAGAGGGAACGGTGCCTCCTAGACTTTCAATCACTCAATCTCTCTGATTCTTTCGACTCTCGACTCTCTCTCTCGGGTCTCTCATGATTTCTCCGATTTTTTGATGTCCTGTAGTTGTAACTTTTAATGTTCTCCTTCATTCCGAATCGGATAGTTGCAGACTTGCAGTTGGTTGTTTGGTCATTCTGACTCTCTCTCTCAATCTCTCTGATGGATATCAGGTAAGTTACTTTGGAAAAGTTTAAGATTGCAGTTGGTTGTTCGGTTTTTGCTTGGTTATTTATTTTTTTTACTCAACTACAGAGGTTAAGTGCCTTGGATTGAGTTTATGTTTATTTCTTTATTTATTTGGCTTGATTTTGAATTTTTTTACACAAAGAAAATAGAACATAAATGTAATCGGTGGAGTTTTATTTGATGTTTTGGGTTTAGAATATGAAATCGAGAATATGCATCTTTTTACATTAAGCATGATCAACAATCATGTTAAAGAAACATCACGGTCGATTTGTGATTCTACAAACTTGGCCGATCTGGCCGGATAAATCGAATCTGAAAAATTAAAAGAAATCGATCAAAACATGATTTAAAAAAAAAAAAAAAGAATCAACAGAGAGAAAAACTTAGAAGAAACAAAGGAATTATATCAAGAAACTCAAAGCAAATCAAACAAAACCTGAATCTGGAAAATTGAAAGAAAGCGATCAAAACATGATTAAAAAAAATGAAAGAACCGACAAAAATTTTGGTCATTCCTAGATGAGGGATTGCTGAACGGGTGTCTTCCTGGGCATGAAGATGGAGTTCATGGATTGTCTGACATTCCTTTTCCGTTGATGATAAGTTTTCAATTTGGATTGCATTTTGTATGCATTCTTGGAATGTATTCATACAAATGCATTTTTTAAATAAGATAAAAATAGGTCAGGGTTGGACGGGGTTAATCAAGGTCAATCGACCACTGAATCGGGTTAACCCGACCCCAACCCGGCCCCTGTCGGGGTCAATCGGGGCTGGTGAGGGTTAGGCCCAACCCTGTCAGGGTCAGGGTTAGGGTTGTATTTTTTTTAACCCTGACAGGGTTGGACAGGGTTAGGGTTGAGCTTAAATAGTCAGGATTGGGGTTAGGGTTTTGAAAAACCTGGCCCAATCCAGCCCAGTTGCAGCCCTATTTAGGTATTAGAAAGGCTCCACTAAAGTAATTTGACAGTCCCACGGCCATACAAGGTAAGTTTGGCCTTTTTTAAATTTACTTTTTCTTAAACAAAGTTGACTACTTCAATTAAATTTTTAGTCTTATTTTGAAATGTAATTATATGAGTAATTTATCGTCAGATGAAGCATAGGAGAATAGTTCACTTATACACACATTTACCTTCGACATATTTTTGGCAATGGGTTTTCCTGACGGTAATTAAATTCTCGTCGCCTAAAATCGTTTTAGCCGATAGTATTTAAACTCCCATCACCTAAAATCATTTTAGGAGATGAGCCTAAGAATACCGTTGCCTAAAATATTTTTCATTGACGGGTACTGGAAATTCGTTGCCTAAAATCATTTTAGGCAATGGGTCCTAGAATCCCATCGCCTAAAATTATTTTAGTTGACAGCAGTTTGGAATCCTATCGTCTATAATCATTTTAGATGACGGTATAATAAATGCCATCTTGGAATAGGTATTTAGGACGACGGTATAGTAAATTCCGTCGTGGAATAGGTATTTAGGACGACGTTTAATAAATATAGTCGTGGAAAAGGTATTTAGGAAGACAGTAATAATAAACGCCGTCATGGAATAGGTATTTAGGGCGACGGTTTAATAAATACCGTCGTATATGGACTGTTTCACAAATTTGTGAGCCAACATCCTGCAGAAACACAAGAATCCAGTAAATACAGCTCTACCAATGAATGTATTAAGAAGCTTCTTTTTCTATTTTCTTGTTCTCCTTTAGGAGAAAAGGTAAAGAAATAGAAAGATCCTTCAGCTCATTTCCTGAAGTTTTCGTTTGAAAGCATGCACCATTTCTGATTTCAGGTTCATTGCCTTGTGCAAATCCCTGTACAACTTTGTTGTAGACTGCAATTGGTCATTTTTATTAGTATTGTTTCTATTTTTTTTTTCGCTAAAAGGTCAGCAAAATGCATTAATAATGAAAAAAAAGAAAAAAGGATTACAAACCTAATATGGCAATTCTCCGCTTTCGGCATTGCCGTCAGCAGAGCCCATAAAGGCTAAACTAAATAACCTACATTGTTTTAATTGATAAAGCAGTATCTGGGACGCTCAGATGCATCCCACATAACATCCTCAAAAATAAAAGATGGACAAGTATTCCAAAACAAATTACACTGATCTGTGGCTCCTTTCTTTGCTAAGGAATCAGCTACCACATTGATCTCTCTAACACAATGAGTAATTCTGAAGTTCTTTTTTTGTAATTTCTCCATAAGATGAAACCACTGATTGTGGTGTTGCCACGAAGGTTTTGAGGATAAAATACATTTTACCACTACAGATGAGTCACATTCCAACTAGAGGTTCTCAACTCCCAAGTTGATAGTTTCTGTTATTCCCCAAATAACTGCATTCCATTCAGTTTGATAATTAGTTGCTTCATTTATAAATTCAGAGAATGCAAAGATTACCAATCCTCTATCATCTCTGATGACTCCTCCCATTCCTGCATCACTTGGATTTCCTAAAGAACAACCATCAGAGTTTAGCTTCCACCATCCCGTAGGTGGCTTTCTCCATTGATGTCGCTGTATTGATGCTGATTTTCCATACCCCATAATGAGATTGAAGTACTTTTTAATTGAGAGATCCTTTACTCTCTTAATCTTGCATGGAGAGATAGATGAAATAGCACTCAGATCCTTTTGGATGTCCAGTAATATCTTCTTATGTGATGGCCTATAATCATCATAACAACATAGATTCTTTGTTTTCCATAAGTTTTGTAAGATAATGTACAGCAAAAGAATCCAAATCTCATTAAGAGACACAATTATTTTCTTTTTTCTCCACCATGAATATAATTCTTCAGTATTTTCAAAGTTCATCCAATGTAAATTGTAAATAGATAGGATAGCCTTCCATACCTTTACTGCAAAATCACATTGGATGAATAAGTGATTGAAGTTTTCCTCCTTTCTATGACAAACATAACACCAAGAGGTGATAGGTACTCGATTTTTTTGAATAACATCATCTGTAGGAAGCTTGCCAAGGTTCCACCTCCAACCAAATACTGATGTTTTAGGTGGTAAATCCCTGTGACCTAATGATAGTGAAGGTTCCGAAGACTTTCTTGCCTTAAAAGTGATGGGGGAAGACTAACTACTAACTACGAAATTTTCCTCTTCTTTCAATGCAATGGCAGCTAGTCTACTAGTTCAATGGTAGCTTTCTCTCCACAATTTATTTGTCCAAACTGGTTTTTCATGTTCCACCCTTAGAGCCTGGAAAGCTAATTTCACAGAAAAGGCTCCAGTAACATCTTCTGTCCATACAAAAGAATCCTTTTTGTGCTTGACCAACTAAATCTTTCTAGCTTCTTCAAAATAATATAGTAAAATATCTGATTCTACAGATGGTAATCTCCAATCTCCATTCATAATGAAATCCCCAACCTTAGCATGCAGTTTTTTTATTAATCTAAGTAGGAATATTGAGCCTATTGGCTTGAGTTTATGATCCCAACCAATAATCATTCCACAAACTAATGGAAGAACCATCACCAATTAGTCTCCTTGTTCTCTTGCAAGTCCAATCCCATACCTTTTGAATGCTATGCCAGATTGGAGAGCAATTAGAGGTGCTTCTAGGCATACCATTAGGAAGCATATATCTACTTCTCATAAAAACAGCAAGTTGAGAATTTTTTGTAATCATATTCCATGCCATTTTAGATAATAGAGCTTGATTCACGTCTTTCAGCTTTTTAAGGCCTAATCCCCCTTCAAAGGATGGTCTGCATACTACATTCCATTTGACCACAACTCCTTTGCTCTTGCTAAAATCTCCACTCCATATGAAAATTTTCATCCAAGTCTCTGCAATTTTTATTACTCCCTTAGGTCAAAAATATATTGCAAAAGAATGAATGAATATGCTACATAGTACTGTTTTCACCAATTCCACTCTTCCTGCCATATATAGCAATCTTCCATTCCAAATAGAGAATTTTTTTCTTTAATTTATCAAGCATAGATAAGAAGATTTCCTTTTTAATTTTACCAGTAAAGATTTCCACACCAAGGTATCTGGTTGGAAACTTTCCTTCAGAGAATCCCAAGCAATCCTGTAGCTTCTTTTTCATTGCAATAGGGACACCAACATAAAAGCATTTACTTTTATTTGGATTAATCTTTTGACCTGAGTAATCCATGTAAGAGGATAACAACTTCTTTAAATTCTCTACTCCTTTTAGAGTTGCCTTCATAAACAGTAGGATATCATCTGTAAAAAACAAATGTAGAGAATTATTCACATGACAACAACTTAATGGCTTTAGATCTTTCCTCTTTGCAAACAACTTCAGATTTCTACATAGTACTTCCTCAGCAAGCACAAATAGCATAGGAGATAAAGGATCTCCTTGCCAAATGTTAGGGGAAAATAATAGTGGATACAAATTTGACCATTGATGGAGAATTTAAGATGATCCTCGGGGAGGGGACACGCGGCATGCATCTAAGGCACGAGGTATGAGAATAAGAGATGTTCGAAAAAAGAACTCGTGTTCGATCCCCCCATTCTGACCCAGACATGGTGGGACCGATTCATGGGGGTAGCTGGGTAGTTAATGGCCTGCCATTAATGTTCATAAATACTAAATGCCAAGTAGGCAGATTTGACTGGCCAGATCACCATATCGTGGACTGAATCGGCAAAAAGCAAGATTGACACTCGATAAAAGTGTAAGGACAAAGACAAGCATCAGAAGATATGGTGGACGTGGACTAAAAGGGGTCAAAGAAGGTCGAGGGGGGTCGTAAATGGTTAACAAGACGTCCTAGCGCCGCCCTCAGGGGTCGTAACCCCTATGGCCTATTGATCTCTAGGTAGCTGATCGAGATGGGGGTAGGTGTGGAGGAGTTTGTCTGAGAAGCTTCCTCTTGAACCTATATATAGCAAAAGAATATTGATTGCAAAGGATTCAGAATTCTCCTACCCTTGGAGAGAATATCCTAGCCAGGTACCACTCCTGGTGTTTTCTCTAATCCTTCCGCTATTCCAAGCTCTATCTCACTGGAAAAGAAGAGAAGGTTGTTGAGGCTCCCGTATCTCAGGGAACCCCAACTTTCAAGGAGCTCTAGTGTTTCACTAAGAGCTCCATTCTGCTCGTCCCTGGAAGTCTTTAACTTTAGCATTGGAGTGGCCCCAGGGTATATCCTGCCCACTTTCTTATTGTGTTGTTGTTTCAGCTACGTGGCAAGATCTGGGAAGCTGAACAGATTCCACCAACAACAGACTGGCACCCACTGTAGGGCCTTGACATATTTTGCCTCCCAAATCTTTCCTTTCTCTTGAGCTTGTTCAAATAATCTCTATCTCTTTCTTTTCCTTTTCATCTTACTTCCCTTCAAGTTGATCTATACCCTTTACCCTTTACACACCTTTTACGCATGGCACCAGCGGGAAGAGCCAAAAGTTCTTATAACCTATGGGAAACCCAGGCCCGTCGCACTGAAGCAAATATACACCAAGAACGAGGGGACATCCCAGTAGGTCTTGACCCTCAAGAAGCCCCACCAGAAGATCCTTCCGCAAAAGGAGCTGGCGGTCCCAACCTTGACCCCTCTCAATATGTTTCTAGAGTACAGTTTGATAGACTGGTCCAGCAGTTGGCCACTTTGACAGAGATGTTGCAGTAGTGGCCCATAGATGTACCGGCTACTTCAGTACCTCCAATTGATGTCCCGAAAGTCCCGCAGAGATCTTGGCATTCCAGATTCTCGGCTCCACAGGCTGTGCCCCCTAGCCCAATGTGGGCTAGCCCTTTGGTTGATTCATATCGCAGCAGGGGTTGAAGCGATCACCGGGGAGAGCCCCACTTCTAATATGTTCCAGAGTACGACCATACTAAAATAGTTGAGAGTAGCCATGAGTCCCTGGCTGTTTCACGACGATCATCTATCTCGAATAGGCTGGGGTCGAGACAGGGAGGTAGAAGGGCCCAAGGTACGATGTATACAGAACAAGACGTGGCGTGGGAGGCACAGAGGAGGGTCGACGAAGCAAGACGTACCAGAGAAGAGGCCCAATCCAGGGTCAACGCTACTCGACAAGCTCGAGAGGATACCCAAGTGAGGATTGAGGAAGCTAGGCGAGTCCAAGAAGAAGCTCAAGCAAGGGTCCATGCTGCACAAGAAGAGAGAGCAATAGCTATCCCATCCGTTATTGCACCCTCGCCAGTTGTACCAGTGGCGATCATTCCCTCGGCAGGAAGCACTCCAGCTGGCGATGAAAATACTACCAAACTAGAGCGCCTAGTGATGGATCTGATGGATCTTGTACAACATGTTGAGCGAGGGGTTGATCTGACAGCCCTCCAAGAGTATGCCACGGAGACTGAACTATCCTCTGCTTGTCAATTTTGCCATCCCCAATGTTGGATGGTATGATGGTAAGACAGATCTTGATAAACATCTGAATAATTTTAAGGTTAGAATGGTCATCTATGGCCACCATGACGTTTTATGTTATAGAGCTTTCCCCTCCACTCTGAGAAAGGCTGGCAGGACATGGCTCAATAATCTTCCCCCCAAATCGGTGGGGACCTTCAAGGAGCTTAGCAGTTTGTTCCTCTCCCATTTTTAGGGGAGTCGAGCTCAGAAGAAGAATTTATCTCATTTGATGGCGATCAAACAAGGTGAGAGGGAGCTTCTTCGACCATTCATCGCCCGTTTCTTGGGAGTAGTACGAGAGATTAATGACCTACAGCCAAATGTGGTCGTTTCGACCCTGTCCAAAGCTTGTCTAGTTCCTTAGTTTCTATTTTCTCTCAACAAGAAGCGTCCTAGAACTCATGTCAAAATCTTCAATAGATGCGATCAATATACATTGGGAGCAGAAGCTGTGGTAGAGTTACCTGGACAGGTGAATCCGTCTCCTACAGTTGTAAAAAGAAAAAAGAATGAAGTTTTGGAGAAAGCTCCAAAAGAAAGAGAAGCAAGCAAGAAAACTAAAGTGGCCAAGGAATTGTACCCGGCCCGCCCCACACTCGAGTATATCCCTCTCAACTGGACCATGGTTGACATCTTAAACATTAAGAGAGGTGACACATTGCACCTCTTGCACCTCTTCAAGATTTTTCTGAGCTTTCACTAGCTCATCACTCAATTTTGGATAAGCCTCCTTGGCCCACTTCTTCAGAACACCCTGAAGATGCTTCAGCTTCTGAATTAATCTGTAATAAGGATTTCCTGACACCCCCACATTCCATGCATTTTTAACAACACATGCAAGCTGGTCATGCTCCAACCAGAACCTCTGAAATTGAAATGGAATGTTGGAAGGTTTAGGAATATAATCCCCCCCATAATGAGGCATGAATGATCTGAAACCATTCTGGGCAACACCCTTTAATAGCAACCTACATACTTATTCAACCATTTATCGTTACAGAAGCTTATATCCAACTTTGCCTTAACATGCCAATAATTCTCTTATTTGTCCAAGTATATTTCAGACCATAACTGTTCAAGCTGCTCAATGGAATGGACTAAATACATGCATGAAACTCATCAGCTGCAAAAGCATTAAAATTACCAGGGCCAACTTTTTCATCTGAATAAAGGCAACAGTTAAAATAATCAATTACTAACCATGGCACAAGAGGGTTTCCCATAGAAGATAGATCATACCATGAATCTCTTCTTCGACTTTTGAGACAGTCAACATGAACAAAAGTAAAGAGATGCAACATGCCATCAATACTAGTAGATAAAGTAATTTGTTGCTCAGAAGATAAAATCGCAGATGGCGTAGAAACTGATCTTTTCCACATAATCCAAATGTTTGGGATCCTACCATCCCGATTATTATGAAGAATATCCATACAATACCCCAATCTATGCATCATAGATAAAGGATATTTCTCTGGCCTGACCAGAGGTTCCACCATACATACAATACAAGGTGAATGCTCCTTAATTAAAAGACTTAGAGCTTGCCTCGAGTTCGGGTTTGAGACACCCCTTATATTCCAACATGCTATCTTCATTTAGAAACTACGGGTTCGAGACACCCCTTATATTCCAGACATGAGTATTTCTTCTACTCATGTCTTGCAATCTAGGTAATAAAAGCTTTATTTATTTTTGGTGTTCTTGCTTCAAATTGTTATTTTCTTCCTTGCAATTTATTTCTTCCTGACCAATGCTTATGAATTTTGTAAGTATGAGTTTAATTTTTCTGCTTCAAATGATTAGAAGAAGAAAAATGCAGAATGGGATAAATTAAATGTAATTGAGGGGAAATTTCCTCTAAGCATATCTTACAGAAGAAGAACCCAAGAGTTCATTCAAGAAAAAAAATATATTGGTGATCAATGGCCAGCTTTACTGATTGTTATAGTTCCTCTAAATCATGAATTTTTGTTAAAATGCTTCTAAGAGTAGGACAGACATTAGATTTTTTTTTTTTTTTCTTTTTTCGTTGGTTAATACTTTACCAAAAGTGACCATTTATCATTCCTCCAGTGACAGGAAGCAGAACCTATTCCAATCAGCTACATGATGCACATTTCCAGTTAAGGCATCTGTTTGAAGCCAAAATAAATAATTGAGAGACAATATTTGATAGAAATGCAGATCCAGACATTATAGAACACAACCCAATGGATTCTCTTCTGCTCCCATTTATGTGGGATTCCACCCTAAATGAGGCCATAGAATCCTAGTAAAACCCACTGTTTGATCATGTTTACAAAGTATGCCGATTAACTTTATTTCTCTAGGAAAATTTTTCGTAAGTTGGAATGGTTGATTTTGCAGATGTGGGTTGCAAGAGTGTGTTATCTGTTTATAGGTGGAGTGCTTATCCCATTGTTGTGGATTCATCTATTCTTGTTGAACTAGTGATTGAAATAGAAACTCTGTTAAGGTTGTTGTTGGAACATGGAAATTAGATACTCTGGTTTGGTGGATTGGAGTCTGTGGTTGCATTGATATCATTTCATGAGACAGCCCATTTAGTAGGTGGGAATTCATGGCGCAATTTTCATTCTATTTGTGTGATCCACTGAAATTTGGGCTAAGGAAGTGAGATTATATTTCAATGTTATGTAAGCTGTAGCCTACTGGATCAGTACAGATATTGATTTCAACTCTGCAGTCTTGACGATCTGATCTCTGAGTCACACTTCCAACTGCCATAGAGATCTAAAGTCCAGTCTCGACTCTCGAGTGGTCGATATTGCTTCCACATTGACAGGTTTAGTTCTTGGTCTGTTTTACTGAGGTTTAGATCTTCTTTTCTACCAAACTAACAATGGCAGCATCTCCAGACCATGCTTATGAAACTTACCTCTTGTAAGTAGATTTACAAGGCCTTGAATAAAAACTAAAATAATAAAACAAAAAACAAAAAAAAAATCAAAGATTTTTGGAAATGGTTGCTTCTTTCTCTTGATTTTATTTTCTATGTTTGCAGTCAATTTCAACCAATTTTTTAGTTTATTCTGATCCGAATTGAATTGGAATCGATGTAGTCTATATTGTGGAATAGGGTTATAAATTTTTTTAATCCAAGATCTAATCCCCATGTAGCTTTAGGTTATAAAATTTTTTTAATCCAAGTTCTAACCCCCATGTAGCTTTAGGGTATTCAAAACATTAAAATAAAAGAGTAGCTTCAGATTACCTGAACAGGTTCAACTACTCTTTTTTTTTTTTTTTTTTTTTTTTTTTTTTTTTTGATACGTAGAACAGGTTCAACTTGATCAACCTGAAAAGGTAGGGAGAGGGACTTTGTGTAGGCTGATCTACCTATCTTCTCCTTGCTTGTTTATTTTTAATGTTTTACCTATTAAGTCCTGTGCTATTAGAGATGCCAAGAAGTAGGATATTATTGGGTAATCTTGCTTAGGATCACTCAATAATATAAAATAAAGATATTCTCAACTAAAGACACAAGCAAATATAACAATTAGGCTCTCAAGGAAATAATTTTCTTACCTTTTAATCCATCCATTTTACTATCGTATAATGGACCTTTGGGCATAGAATTTGTTACTGTCGTCAACCTAATCCATTGAAATGTTGAATACTTAGAGTTTGAATCATTGATCGAACACAAAATAACTTACAAATCTTGTGATCAGGATAATATATGGTCGGAATGTTTTCCAGTATGCTTTGTTGTCAAGGGGTAAGGCTAAAGTCAATATGGTCACTGATGAACCCTGCTAGATGGATCCAATCCTAGACTTCTCAAAAAGTAGGATACTCCCAAATGACCGCAAGGAAACAAGAAAATTACAAACCAGATCAAAGTGGTACATCATATACCAAGATATACTGTATAAAAAATCCTTCTCCCTACCTCTGCTAAGATGCCTACGACCATCCGAGGCTAGAGGAGCCATCAAGGACGTGCATAAAGGGTTTTACAGCAGTCATCAAGCAGGACAGACTTTGACATAAAAGCTAATTAGACACAGCTACTACTTCCCTAGCATAGTGAAATAATGCAAGGAATACGTGAAGAAGTGCATACAATGCCAGAGGCATGCCAAAGTCTAGCACTAGCCAGCCATAACACTGCAACCTATAGCGAGCCCGATTCCCTTTACCATATGGGGGGATGGATATCCTAGGGCCATTCCCTATGGGGTTGAGGCAGAATAAGTTCCTGATTATGGCCATCAACTACTTCACCAAGTGGATAGAAGTGGAGCCAATGTCCAAGATTAAAGCCTTAAAAGTTATCGAATTCCTCAAATCTCTGTGGTTTACTGATACAGGATACCATAGGCAGTGGTTACAAACAATGGAAAGCAGTTTGATTCGAACAAATTTTGAGGCTTCTGTAAACAGTACAGGATCACCCAACACTTCACCTCGGTGCACCATCCAAAATCAAATGGATAGGTCGAGGTCACCAACAGAACCATCCTCGAGGGTCTAAAGAAGAGGATCGTACAAGAATAAGTGATAAATCAAGAAATCCTAAGTGGATTAAAAGACAGGCTGACAAAGGAAAAAAAAAAGATGGGTGGAAGAGGTCCCAAGCATCGTCTGGTCATACAGGACAACCAGCAGAACACCCACAGGAGAAACACCTTTCATGCTTAACCATGGGGCATAAGCTATTATAACCGTTGAGGTCGTCCATAGGTCATTTCGAACAGCAAACTTCGATAAGGAGACAAATCGAAAAAATATGTTGATAGGCCTCAACATCCTAGAAGAAGTAAGGGAGGCAGCCCACCTAAAGAATGTCACATACCAAGCTCAGATAGCCAATTACTACAACAAGAAAGTGAAGGACAAACTGTTCCAAGTAGGCAACCTAGTTCTGAGGAAAGCCTCAGCTTTAGAACCAACAAGACAAAGAAAGTTGGCTCCAAACTAGAAAGGACCATATAAAGTGATAAAGACAACGAGGATATGGACATACCACTTACAAAGAATAGACAACAAGCTATCCCAAGGACATGGAATGTGTCGAATTTATGAAAGTTTTATTCGTAAAGTATTGTAAATCAAGTAAAAATCAATAAAGATGCTTGTTTACAAGAAATATAGTATACTTAGCATAGGGGAAAAATTTTCGACACCCTCCGAATTAATTATCCTAAGTAAAGATAAAGTATTGGCTTCAGCACCAGATCGAGGCCGAAGCACTGAGGGTAGACTCTGTCGACGCGAACCTCAATTGGAAGAAACTATCATTGACAACCTCGACTGCCCCAAAGGCTTCGAAGCTCGAAGGGTGGATAATTATCCTAAGTAAGGATAAAGTATTGGCTTCAGCACCAGTTCAAGGCCAAAGCATGGAGAGTCAACTCTGTCGACACGAACCTTAATTGGAAAAAACTATCTTCGACACCCTCAGCTGTCCCAAGGGCCTCGAAGCTCGAAGCGTGAATAATTATCCTAAGTAAGGATAAAGTATTGGCTTTAGCACCAGTTTGAGGCCGAAGCATTGAGGGTCGACTTTATCGATGTGAATCTCAATTGGAAGAAACTATATTCAACAACCTTGGTTGCCCCAAGGGCCTCGAAGCTCGGAGGGTGGATAATTATCCTAAGTAAAGATAAAGTATTGGCTTCAGCACCAGTTCGAGGTCAGAGCATGGAGGATCAACTCTGTCGACACGAATCTCAATTAGAAGAAACTATTTTCGACACCCTCAGCTGCCCCAAGGGACTCAAAGCTCGGAGGGTGGATAATTATCCTAAGTACGGATAAAATAGTGGCTTCAAATGTCAAGAGTTGAAAAGAAAAAAGCTTGTTTATTTAAATAAAAAAAAAAAAGAAATAATACATACTAAAAAAATTCCTCTTTCAAATTTCAACTTCTTTTCATGGCTCGATCATGGGGGGAACTTGTACAAAAGGGAGAACTGGCACTTCAGCTCGAGAGATCTCTTCAACTTGCCAGGTTAAGGGGTCGACCCAAGATGGATTGAAGCAGACTGATCTTAGGAGTAACCTCCAGAGGCAGGGAGGTAGGCTGACTAGAAGAAGAAGGGAGTGTCAGGAGTGGTGACACCCTCAGAGAAGCTATGGCTCCAAAAAGCATCTTGAAAGCATTAACTGGCGAGAGGTTGAAATGAGGATATGTGGACCAAACATAGTCACAGCCTCGATCAACATTGGCATCGCCAACTTAAGCAAAGACTCCGTCATAGTATTCTTGTACTCCGTCCTAGTCTTGAAATCTTCGAAGGCTTTTTGCCCTGCCTCCCAAACTCTAACCTCAGAAGTAGCCTCGAGCTTTTCCAAAGCAACACTGTGAGCAATGCATTCATCCTTGATAATTTTCTCTGTTGCTTCAATAGTGGCCTTGCCGTTCTGAACTTCCTCCTCAAGACATAAGCGAATCTCCCTCAGACCCTCATATGACCTCCGATCCTCCCTGGCTCTATCTTCAGCATCATCCCGCTCCTGTTGAAGTGTGGTCTTCTCATTCTCAGCCTCAGCAAGGTACGGTTTTAACTTTTTAACCACCTCATCGAGGTCCTTTGCCTGACCCTAAGACTTCAGTGTCTCCTCTTGATACTACTTGGCTAGGGCGTAGGCCTCGTCACGGTGAGTCTCCATGTCAGAAATCCACTGGAGAATCAAGTTTAGCCTGGTCTCGAGGTCGATAAAAGCCTCTCAAGCTCGATATAAGAAATGACCACCAGTCTACAACCAAAAGAGGAAGTCATGACACAGAAAATTTTTAAGGACAAAGAGCAACACCAATAGTAATTACCTCGATGTGATGGCAGGCCTCGTAGTGAAAAGCCTCGTCGAGTGACATCTTTCCATAATTCAACTCATCCATAGGGAGCCTCATAGCTCGAATGAGCTCTTTCACCACTACAGGAGCTCGTAGGGCTGATTGGGGAGTGGATACGTTGACCTCAAGCACGAAAGGTGTCACATCATCCTCTATATTCTCAGAGATGAGTGAACTCTTCAGATCGGTCCTAAGTACGATCATCAGCTAAATAGGGAAAAAGAAGTTAACACCAAACTGATGAGGGAAAACAAAAGGCCAAAGAAAGAAAAAGGCTAAGTGGATGTACCTTGAGGCTCCCCCTCGGTTCTAGAGGATCTCTTCTTCTTTTTCTTCTTCTTCTCGGACCTCTCCTCATGCTAGTGTTTTCTCTTCTTCCGAGTCCAAAGCTCCATGGATTCCTCTCCCTCAACCCCCAGTGCCTAAACACCACCTTCAGCTGTAGCAACCATCTACTCAGGAGAAAAAATAATGATAAGGGAAAGAAACTCAATCGCCTCGGCAGGCCCGATAAGCTCTGCCAAACCCTTTTGAGAGTCCCTAGAAATTTGGGTCTTAAGAGCGTTAGATTCCTTAGGCGGGCTCTCGGCCATAAGGATGGCAGCAAGATCCTCTAAGCCGATGTCCACTGCCAATCAAAAAAAGAAAGGTCAAACACCGAATTATATAAGAAGATAAAGTTAGTTGTAAAAATGGGGCTTACCCAGCCCAGCATTTTGAAGGAAAGTGAGGTCAGTCAGCTGCTCTACAGACGGGGGAAGAGTAGAGCAGATTGCCTCGGAGAACTCGTTCAAGTCTTGGCCAATCAGGGGGACAATGTTGACTACAGACAAAATGACCTTGGACCAGATGTTGCGAGGCCAGGTGTCCTTGGGTAGGGGAGTCCAAGAGACAAAAAAGAAGTTGAACTTCCAGTTATGATGCGAGGTGATGACAGTTTAGGCCAAGGTATAAGACGTGTCATCCCGACATTGGAAGTAATACCAGCCATCCCCAATAGTAGGTGTTCCAGAGGCCAAGTGGATGAACTTCTTAAAAAGAGCGACCTCGGCCGACAAACCTCCCATCCTTGAGCGAGCCAAGAAGCTGGTAATCTCACGGCTACCCATTGGGGGTAATCTGTAAGGGGGCCAACTCATAACTATCCAATAGCTCGAAGTAAAAGGGAGGAGGAGGAAACCGAAACCCTAACTGGAACATTTCCTCATACACCACAATGGCGTCGTTGCGAGGAGTACACATCAGATCCTCAGGCTCTGGTAACATGAAGGTAAAGTTCTTAGGGACCCTATAAAGCTCCCTAAGGGTATCTAGGTGATCCTCAATCATTTGGCTGGGTATCTTACCGGCAATATAACTAGTACTGAGAGGGACCCTAGAAGACTGTTGGGGGCTAGGGTTTGCTGCCTGTATTTGGGCAGCTTGAACAGCCCTAGCCCTCAGACCTCATTATGCCAACCCCTTCCTTCCTCAAGAATGACAAGAGGGATGGTAGCAGAAGTGGAAACCTGGTCATGTTGCCTGGCGGCGTCTGAGCCCTGAGCTTCCACTTTAGGGTTAGTACCTTCTCTAATGCTATGTTTTCTAAACCTGCTCATACTTACTTGTCTGTGATGAAGACCGACGGAAAGTTGTGCAGAGAAAAACAGGGAAGGAACATAAAAAAAACCAAAAAAGATCGAGAAGGAGGTAGAAAGAAAAAGAAGAGAAAGATGAACAATAGTTAAAAACCAAACGTTCGAGTAAAAATCCGAACATAGGTCATAATGATCTAGTAACCTATGAAAATGGCTATAACTATCGCATTGAAAAAGCCAGAATACATATGGCTTCACCCCACTCACTCCTCAACGGCTACATTTATGACATGAAAGAACGATTGGAGGAAAATAAGGAGGGTGGTGGGACCCGTAACTTGAATTTTGAAAATCCTGCTCGAAAGGTAACCATTACACTTCTTCATGAAGCAGTCTCAGATGCCTTGAAAGTAGAAGGAAAGGAAATATTTCCCTCCCCACCTTCAAGAAGTAGGCGAGAGCAGGGGCATCTGATATAGATGGATACGCCTGTCCCAATCGGATCTCGACACGTGTATACCGGAGCCCAAACAAGGAGGATCTCACTCCCATCGCCAACATCAAAGAGCATAGACAAAAGCAGGTCCTGATGAACTAGAACTACCCATCAGAATAGTAAAGAACCTCGGGGCCTCGTTATCATGAAAGCCATACAAGGTCACTTTCGAGAGACCTCGGAGCCTTGTGCCTTTGATGGCCTCGAAGCTTGAGACCTCGAAGCCTCATGCCTTTGATGGCCTCAGAGCCTCACTAGGACAGGAGCCTCGGCTCCTTACCCATATGGAGGCCTCAACAGCAGTCTCGCCATTCCCCCAAGTGGACCTCGTCATATAGATCCACATATTACAAGCCAACTGTACTGTAACGTATGAGTGAGATCTACATCAAATGAACTTAGGGATCAAACTCCCCCCCAAATATCTGCCAAGGGTAAGTCAACGGAGTCCTGAAAGAGAGATCCCACTATCCAAATGACTCAGCAAAAGATCACTTGATCTCTAAATCAATTGGCATAAATCACGCTCTAGGGAAGATATTCCACCACGACAAAAGACATGTCCAGCTCCCACGTCCAAGTAACTCACAGCCTATAAATAGAAGAAGCATACCTAAGTAAACACACGAACATTTTTCTAGCATTCAAGCTCAGAGCAAGTTAGCTATACAGATCATTTACCCCAAAAAAAAAAAAGTTAGCTATACAAATCCCTTTAACTCAAAGGGACAATCCTTATTACCTATTCCATACTGCTTGTCCGTCGAACTGACTTAGGCCTTGGAGTAGCCAAAGGGTATTCCCACCCTACCATTACGACGGTGTCCTCTTCTCATTTTGTAAGAAGTCTAAGCGAATTAAAGACCAATCCAATTTGTGACGACAATAGTTACTATTGGCTATATCACATCCAAGATTTAGATAAGACCCAAAATTTATATGTATCTGAACTATTTCAAGAATCCAAGGAGTAACACCAAATCAAATAAGAAAATAAATGATAGAGATTAATGATCAAAGTCAAATTAAGAATCATAGTATTAGTACCAATCACATCATGAAGTAAGAGATTAATACCAAGATCAAAATTGAGAATCTTTGGAGATCAACACAACAACCGAATTATGCATAAAAATGATAACAATAAAGAGCATCAGAATTATGCATAAAAATGTTAACAATAAAGACTATCGGAATCTAGTAGATTGACACCAAAGAACTAGATCATAAATTAACTAATTAGGTCATTAAACTAGATAAAAAAAGAAGAGAGTAAATTATAGGTATCTCTCTTAATCCTTATAGATTGTCCTTAACTCAGGTACACCCTAAATTTTCAAAAATTTCAAAGGCACCTCTTAAACCAAAATAAATTTCAAAAAAACCCACTTTGTTAGTGAATTTCCATTAGCTAACGACAAAAGCTAGAAGTTAAAATTTTAGTACTTAAAGACCTCGTTTGATAACACTCCAGCTCCTTACTTCTTAGCTCCGGAGCTAATCCGGAGTAGAATGACGATTGATAAACACGGTTCAAGTTTTGACTCCCATGGAGTGAACCGCTCCAAAAATATCTCTGAGAGCTAAAAAATTGGAGTTAAAAAAACTTACTTCTCTTGCTCCGGAACTATTACTACTACTGACTGCCATCACCACCACCACTAGCACTGCAATCATCACCACCATCCCTCTACCGCCACCATCCCCACCACCACCTACAGCCGCCACCACCACCACCACCACCACCACCACTTACCAGCACTGTTGCCACCACCACCACTACCTTCCACCATCGCCGCCACCACCACCCACCACCTTCCACCATCACCGCCACTACCACCCACCACCTTCCACCATCACTGCCACCACCACCACCCCCCCCACCCCCCCCACCCACCACCACCCACCCCCCCGGCCACCACCCACCACCTTCCACCATCACCGCCACTACCACCCACCACCTTCCACCATCACTGCCACCACCACCACCGTCGCCACCACCACCCACCCACCACCTACCACCACTGCCACCACTGCCGCCACCACCACCCACCACCACCGCCGCTACCACCACCCACCACTTACCAGCACTGCTGCCACCACCACCCACCACCTTCCACCATCGCCGCCACCACCACCCACCACCTTCCACCATCACTGCCACTACCACCCACCCCCTTCCACCATCACCACCACCACCCACCCACCACCTACCACCACTGCCACCACTGCCGCCACCGCCACCTCCCGCCACCACCCACCACCACCGCCACCACCACCACCCACCAGCACCACCACCACTACCACCACCCCTCCACCACCACCACCACCACCAAACAGTATTCTGAAAGTATAATCTTTTGATTTTGTAGTAGCGTTATCAAACAGAATTCTACTCCAAAAATACTGACTTTGGAGAAGAAGTAGAAAATGATTTCGGACCAGAAGTAGCTCCATGCATGAGAGTTGGAGTGTTATCAAACGGGCCAAAATACCCTCTTGCATAAGTTAAAGGACTATTTTACCCCATTTAAACCTTTCATTTACTTAAAACTCACTCTGTTAATGAATTTTCGTTAACTTATGGGAACGTGTTTTGTGTAAATGGGAGGATTAAATGGGATAAAATGGTTCTTTAACTTATGTAGGAGGGTATTTTAAGTATTAAAATTCTAACTTTTAACTTTTATTATTAGTTATTGGATATTCACTAATGAAGTGAATTTTTTTGGAATTTATTTTGATTTAAGTGGGTATCTTTGAAATTATTTGAAAATTTTGAGTTATACGACAAGAAAGATACCTATAATTTACTTTAAAAAAAAAGAAAAAAAAAAACCATCAATAATGAATTCAAGATTTCTACATTATTAAAAAGAAACAATGTTGGGAGTATATACCTGAATCACTTTCGGTGTGGAGTTAGGCATAGATGCCTTCTATCACCTTAAACCCACTCAAACCCCCCCCGGGCGGGGGGGGCCGGGGGGGGGGGGCGGGGGGGGGGGGGCGGGCCCCCCCCCCCCCCCCGGGGCCGCCAGGCGGGGGCGGGCGGGGGGGGGGGGGGGGGGGGGGCGCCCCCCCCCCCCCGCCGGGCCCCCCCCCCCGGGGGGCCCCCCCCCCCCCCCAACCTCGGGGGGGGGGGGGGCCCCTCAACCCTCTCAGTCTTCCGGTGGCAAAACGTGCCATATCTCTCATACTCTTCTTTTTCTCTTTCTAAACCCCACCTGTTGTACCTCACAGTAACACCTCTACTTCTCTCGACACCTGCTGTATACCTTTTTTTTTTTCTCTCAAAATGACAGCCTCCTTCTAATCTATCTCTCCCTTCTCTCGTTCTCCCATAGAGATCCCTATCTCACTCTCTTTCTCTTTACTTATCTCACTCTCTTTCCTGTTTCGAAAACATCCCCCCCCCCCCTCTCCCCACCTCTTTTTTTCTATTTCGAAAAGGACGAATGGAGAACGAAGAAGAAATCGCTAACTCCCCTGCTGTTTCAACTTTGATTTTATCAAACCGCAAACCAGAAATCACTTTTGCCGGCAACCGTTATCCGGTCGGCTCTCTGAACTCCTTCGTTTCTTGTTCTATTCTCCAGATCTGGATTGGTATGTAAAGTTCCTTTTTTGCTTTTTATTAGACTTCAAATCTCTTGCTTCTCTTGTATCTCTACGAAATTCCATTTTCAGTTACTCTGTTGTTCGAGTATTTGTTGCCTTCCTTTGCTTATCCTTTTATCTTCACTAATGTTAATGTCGACCCTCAATCTAAATCCCCTGCTTTTTGTGTTCACATAAATCCCCTGCTTTTATTGCTCACCAGGTGAAATTGCTTTTGAGTTATACTTCAACCTAAATAAATAGACGGTTGGTTCTGGCTTGTGGGTTTAAACCTAAAAAATTTGATCATTGTCTCCAAGATTGTTGTAACGTCTCTCGCTGATCTGAAGTTCGTGGTGTTGGTGTGCTTCTGGTGGTGCAGTCAGGGAATTGGGTTCCCTAGTGTTATGTTACAAAATCACACCAATATTGGCTGGGATCTGTGAAGACTATGAAAATAAAAAAGAGTGGGTCTCATCCCATCTGCATTTCCTTTTCCACTTCCTTCGCCTCTTCGCAACATTCGGTGTCGTTGCATCCCCTTAGGCTCTCTGCTAAGTAAGTTCCCCATCTTTCTTGTTTCTTTTTCAACAATGGGTCGTAAGAGAGCCGCTGTCACACGATTTGGACAAAGCACTCGGGAGTGTGACCTCCAAGAGACCCTAACCCACGGTCCCCTCTGTGCTGCATCTTTTATTGAGTCGAAGATGACTCTCGCTATGATTGCTTCCCTGAAGAATCGATGCTTCATCCCTCCTTCCATCCAACTTGATGTGCCCAATAAAGATGACCGAGCTAGTCATCCATTTCTTAATAGGATCGTGGTCTACGAGGAAATGTTTTCCTCTGGTTTCCGTTTTCCTGGGCATTACTTTGTATACGAAATATTGAACTATTATGGTCTTGCCCCTGCTCAGTTGCTCCCGAATGGATGGGCATGCATCATCGCCTTCATCATCTATTTTACAAAACTCAAAACCTTTCCTAACTTAGCCATGTTTCGGGAATTATTTTACCTAGCACCCATGAAGTGGAGGCATCCCACCACCAAACTCCATGTACAAGATGGGACTTATTACTTCATGAGGCGAGCCTCTATCCGTTCAAAGGTTATAATAGGTACCCCCCCTTCTAACCAGTGTTGGAAATTCAATTTCTTTTTCGCTTCCATAAAGAGTGAGTCCCTAGAGACAAAAACTGAATTCCCCATTGGCAACGAATGGAAATTTGTCGACACCTTCCAAGTAAACCTTCTGCCCGAGCTGACCCTCGAGGAGAAAAAAATACTTGAGGGGATGGAGAAAGTAAAGCCGGTGAAATACAAGAATTTGAAGGACGATGCTTATTTGTATAGATATGGCCTTGGTAAGCCTTCTTCTTTAGGGTTCTGACTTGTTTGGCGTATCTTTTTTGCTTATGGTCTAATACTTCTTTCTTCTGTTGCAGTGGAGGGTACTAATGATGAGACCTGGGAGGAGTTCATTGGGGTTGACGCCTTTCAGATCGCTAGAAGTGAGCTCATTTCCAAGTGTGCTGCAAGCATAGTGGAGGACTTGGAGGACCCATCTACGACTACCCCTAAAGAAACCCCCCCTCCTGAGATTCCTGCCCTTCAGCCTTGTGAAGGAAACAAGAGGAAAAAAGACTCTCCTATAGTCCTTTCGTATGATGGTACTGTTTTCCTTCTCGTGCTAATTTTTTTAGCAACTTTGTTGTAAATTTAATGTTTTGGATTTGATAGATTCAAAATATTATTTTATTATTTTTCAAATGGCTTGAAGAGGTGTATTTCTTCTTAATAAGCACCTTTACAAGAGGTGTTGAAGGAGTTTGTCTCTTCCTAATAGGCACCTAAATGACCAATAAGTGTGACTATTGGTGATATGTCTAAATGGTCAATAGACATGCTTGTTTGTAGAGACATGATGTTTGGAGGTAACCATTGGTGGTGTCTCTTCTTCTCTTATATATAGAGAGAATGTTTAACCCATACACAACATGATATAACTGAGTTTTGACACTCCCATTAGAGTTAATTTCATTTTTATCCATTGAGCATAGCCTTTTGAATCTCTGAGTAAATCATAAAAGTAAGTGCAACATTTTCTGGTTTTTTATGGTTGTTTTATCCTAGAAATTGATTCACATAGAACCCGATTTGCATCATAGGGGCAATTATGATTTTAAGGAGAGTAGTCTTGACTACGACTCAACCCTACCGTTCGTTTGTTGCATGTGGTATATCAAATTGATGGTTGTTTTAATGCCTATTTTGGTGAGTTCATGGATATTTACATGGAGTATTTGAGTATATATATATATATATATATATTTTTTTTTTTTTGTGTCTCATGTTCTTCTTATTTCTAAGATGATGGTTGTGATGCATATTTTACAACAATTCTTAAAATCGTAGTGATTGAGAATATAGGAGCATTTTGCATACCCTGTATTCATCATAAGTGCTAGCTGTAGAGAACTAGTGACAAATCCGTAATTAGTTATTTGACACTGGTTCGTAGGATAATTGTTTTTGGTTACATGCCAGGACAATTC
The DNA here is from genome assembly GCA_028583415.1 of Protea cynaroides. Taxonomy (NCBI): domain Eukaryota; kingdom Viridiplantae; phylum Streptophyta; class Magnoliopsida; order Proteales; family Proteaceae; genus Protea; species Protea cynaroides. Next base: position 26,945,958 of record CM053272.1, read on the forward strand.
CCAAGAGTTCTTTGTTATTGGGTGTATGTTATAGATCGATCATGAGTTTTTTACTTGCTCTTATATTGCTTTTGATACATGCATAGGAGTCTCTCACCAAATATGCTTAAATAGGAAGAAGAGAGTAAGGAAGAGTGACTGGTAGCGTCGATAGTCATTTTTCTAAGCGTTGGGGCTCTCACCTCTTCGTTCACTATTGTCATAAGATTGGAAAATGTACAACAATAGATCATACGGGATTCAAATCCTCTCACGCCCGTCATGCTAGCATGAGGAAATCCAGTGGCTGTCATCCACTGTGCGCATATACCAATATATCGGTATATGCGTACAGTAAACTACAACCACTGAATTTCCACATGCTGGCATGAGAGACATGGGATGATTTATTTTCGAGCATATGATCTAAAACAATAGGAGGGAAAGATGTCAATGGGATTGCCCCTACCCGCTACCAGTTCCACTATTGTCGAAGCCTCTGATACTCTCTTCATTAAAGATAAATATAGAAAGAATATATGATATTTAAAAAAGAAAAAACTATTCTCTTTTATTTTTACCGTTAAATAAAATGGTGTGCAAGTAGCAGATGGTTGGTGTGAGGTATTTCTCTTGGATTCAAAGCCTCTCATGCCCCTCATGTCAGCATGAAGAAATCCAGTGGCTGTCATCTATTGTGCGTGTATTACCTATATAGCGATATGTGCACACAGTAAATTACAACCACTGGATTTCCTCATGCCAGCATAAGGGGCATGAGAGGATTTTTATCCATTTCTCTGATACCTATTGAGAATAGGTTGTCTAAACTCTGAACAGGGGCGGCACTCAACATGTCTAAATGTCCACTTGTGTTTGTTGAAAATGTCTTGTTTTGTATGCACTTTGTTTTATATTCATTACTGTATATATTTAGAAGGGCTTCTTACTCCCTCCAGCTCACATATTTATTAAAAGATAAAAACAAAAAATGTTTCCAAGCAACAGAGAGGATTGTTAAATAGTTCATTGAGGCACATGGAAAAGACACATGAAATTTGTTTTCTGTTATGTATAATGTTGAATTAATGGAAAATCATATTTCAATTATGTGTTTTCACCCGTGCATATTTTACAACAGCAACTTACTTTTCTCTTGCCCCATGCACAGTTGATGTCACTGAAGAAGGGGAAGAACTGGTTACGTCGCATTCCACAAAGCGAGCTAAGAAATCTGCCCCAGCCGAGACCCAGAAACAGGTCTCTGATGTGCAGGAGAAATCACATGAGGCCTTGGAAGAGCCACCTGAGCCCCTAGGATCGACCCCCCAGGTTCAAGGTGATACTTCTCTTCCGACTTCGTCACAAAGGATTGAGGGTTTAGAACAAGAAAAAAGGGCTGAAGAGTCCTTATCTGAGCAGAGGGCCCCACTCTTCATTCCTGGGTGGAACCTCACTACTGCAGATGGATGCATAACAGACGGCCCTGCTGCTCAGTCATTTGTAAACTATGGGTGTCTGCCCAAAGATATGGCCTTCATTTCCAGTCTGAATATGGAGGAACTTCGATATGCAAGCTACTCCAACGTTATTACTGTATGTAGATCGAACTCCAATCCCTTTCTTTATATGTCATCTTCCCTTTTATGCATTTAACATCTCTTTTATTATAATCAGCATATGAACCTTACCGGAAGGTACTGGTTAGAATATGACCGAGCGGTCTCCTTTGGAGAAGCCGCAAGGAAAGCTCAGGTTGAGCCAACTCAGGCCCAGCGAGATGCCGAGATTGTCTTGACTGCTGAAAAGAAGAGGGTGTCTGACCTTCAGGAGATCATGAATGTCCGAGAGAGAGAAGCTGCAGATTTAAAGGCACATGCTGACAAAGCCTTTGAAGCTGCAGAAAACGCAAAAAGGCTTTACACTGAACTAGAGAAGGCCAAGACAAGAGCTGAAGCGTTGGCAAAGGAAGCCTTTGACGAGGTTCAGCGTTTAAGATCTTCAAACGAGGCCCTTGTCATTGCGAACCTAACTGCGAAGACCGAGAGGGAATTCTTTAAATCTGAGAGGGATTCGCTGAGAGTGGCCTCTGATGCTCTGAAGACTGAAAAAGAGACACTGATTGCTGAGAGGGATGCACTAACAAAGAAGGAGAGTTCTCTTCAGTTTGAATTGGCTCCTCTTCAGGAAGAAAGGAAGCAGACTAAAGAGGCTCGAATTAAAGATACCGAGGCCATTTTGGCTAACTTCATGGAGTCTGAGAATTTTCAGAAGTGCATCCGTTTTGAATCTGCCAAGACGGTTCGTAAGGCAGCGGAACAGTTCTACAATTTTGCTTCCACTTTACTTCCTGCACACGACCTATCTGGCTGCTCACTCTTGGCTAAGGTGCTTCCTGACAAATTCCAGAAACAACCGTCAGCTACCTCTACAGTCGACCCTGGTAATCTTCCCTATCCACCTCCAACAGCTGTGCTGTAACAACCCAGGTTAGCTAAGATGATTGATGACTCACTTTTATCTTGTTGTGACAAGTGGAGAAAGCTTATAGAAAGAGTAAGGGTATTTTAGTAAATTCCATCATGCCATTTAACAAGTAAATATTTTTCTAGGTACCATATTTGATGGAATTTTTATGCTTGTAGATCAAAAAACTATATTGTAAAAGGTTGTATCTACTATGATTTAAGTGTGAAGGTTATTATCTATTAAGTGGTGATTTGTAGTGAGTATGTTATGTTCAAGTAATTCAATTGTTATAATTTCATGTATTGTTGTTGTGGGTTAATGGTTTATTTTTAGCACCATAATGTAATGCAACCCCAAGGTCTATTGTTCAAGTCACATTGAAGGCAAGGAAGAAATTGTTTCTTTTTAATATGTTTTATTTGGGTGGGACCCACCATATGTGGCTGCCCACTATTGGTGGTTACTACTTTAAATTTAATTTTAAATAGGATGGACATATTGTAATTAGGAGTTTTGGTTGAGGGCATTCTTGGTCCCTAAAACCTAGACAAAATTAAAGTGTGAGTGTATGCATGTGTTTAATAGAGTATCTTTGAAGGACAATTAGTTCACATTTGCAGGATTCCTTACAATCATGGGCTCAAAACCCATGCATTGGGTATGCTTTAGGGGTGTAAAAGGAATTCACAAAATCAGTTATTTGGAGAAAAGAAAATGAGTGAGAAATATAAAACAAAGAATGCAACATCATTTGGGGTTTTTGGAAGCTGCTGAAAACGTGGGTGAGAGAAGAGAGGTGCTGCAGGTTGTAGTCTTGAATGCCAAATCTGCAAGATACAAGCTTGAATGGAGAGGGTTTGACGTTGAGCAGTTGGAGAAGGTTTTTGATTTGAGTGGAAAGAGTGTATGAGCTACTGAAATCTTCATTGGAAAAACTTGTGAGGTTGGAGTAATCGGTTTCAGCAAGCAAGGAGCCTTGGAGTTAAGAAATTGGAAGGATCTTCAAGTTGGTTTTGAGGCAAGAACCACTGGTATTGTAAATCCTAAATTGCATGTTAGTTTAAGTGTTGTTATTTAAGGATGCAGACCTTGGGAAGGTTTTGGTTAATGGAAGAAGAAGATGAAGAGTAAAATATGTTCATCCTTTACCTTCTATGGATGGTGGTGATAGTAATGCTTTGATCTAAAATTTTTGGGAGATGATTATTTATGATTCAAGCCATCTGAGTAGTATTTAAATTAGTTACCAATGGTTTTGAAGCTTTATAAGTTTCTGTTAGAATTTTTAAAACTCAGAATGCAAGGATTAACTGCAATGCTGAATTTTTCTTTCATTAAAGGTAGTGTTGTTGCATTGTGGTTGATTATAGACTTTGTGAGGATGATTGGAGATGCATTGGGTATGTCTAAATGCATTTGCTAATGATATAAGAGTGTTGGAATGAAGCCCGAGAAGGCTGGAAACCATCAAAGGCCGAAACAAGGGGCAAACAGGGTCGATGAAGCATGTTTCATCAACCGCACGAGGTCTGATGAACAACCACACGGCCAATTGTAGGTTGTTTGTTCAGTCTTTGAAGGGGGGTTTTCTCCAAGACCCCAAGAGTGGTGTGTGGGGATGGCTTACCCTTGTTTGTGAGAGGTTTTGATTGTGTTAAATGAATAAAATGTTTGCTTAAAACCCTTCCCCATGGTGCTGTCCATGCCTTACGCCATTGAGCTAATTCTCTTTGGTGACCTCAAAGGGAAAGTAGGTTTATGGACAGCAAGGTAAACTGCAGATTAGGTAAGTTTTAGAGAAGAAATGGGATGTTTAAGGGAATACTTTTTTTAGGTTTTAATACTTATATGCTTACCTTGTGACCATATGCACCTTGAAAAATTTATAGGTGGATCATGGACTGAATTTTTGTGGTGCTCCAAGAAGGGAGCTAAAAGGAAAACTTTTGGTCAGTGAGAGGTAAGTTAACCATGATCTCTTGAAGGTTATCAAGTGGTAATGATATATTTTTCTTGTTGAGGATTAAGTGAAGACCTTACTTAATGTTTACCTTTCAAGTACTATTATAGTGGGAAGCTTCAAAATCTGTTTTGGAAACCTACCGAATGGAGACTATTTTTGAGGGAAACCTTTGGGGCTGCAAGGTAAGAAATGTTAGATACCCTATGATCCCATTTGAGCATGTTGTTGTTGTAATTGGTTTTGTTTTAATGAGCTTTCCCTATTGTAGGCTTAGAAGTCTATATTGCTGAAAACTTCTTATTGCAAGCTTACAAGTTGACTTAAAGACTTACTCTTGGGTATTAAAGATGAGTGATTTTCCTCCCTTGTAGTAAACTATATGTACACAATGCATGTGTTAACGAGTTTGAGAATGCTTGAATGATGTTTTCTTTAGTGCTGTGTGATGCAATGAGTATTTTTGTTAAAGACTATTGAGTTAAATGATAAAGAATGAAGTTATCTTAGATTTTTTGTTATGTGGATATGAATGTTAAGCTTTAATCATGCTGTGCACTGCGGATAACGAACTGAATGGTTGTCTTAAATTGTTTACAGCAGAAAGAGACAATTAGATTATGTTCTATCAAGCTAAAGTGATATTATGATGTATCTACATGGACAGCAATGAAAAGAAATATGCAGATGTAGTCAAAGATAGGTTTCCAAACACCTATTAGATATTTTATTTGAATGTAAATGGACAGAATAACTTTGAGATGAGAAAGATATGCAATGATAGGCCCTTAAAAGTGATCTATGAATGGTTACATGAATATATAAATGGTAAGTTGTCATATAAGGAATGTTATACAAGATGTGTTGTACAACACTTATAGAGGACTGTTATGTGAGTACTTCGACAGAAGTGCCAATTAGTAAATGTTAAAGTAAGATTACGAACTTATGTTTTAAGAGAAAAAGGAGGACCTAGTGTTATGAATGGGCTGCCACAACCATTGCGGACAGCAAACCATGAGTAAGGGAAGAGGTCATAATGTTTTGTTCATGTAAAGGATATGAGAGCAGAAATGCTCGGATATGATGACTAAGTAGGGAAGATGGGACACGAAAATCCATTGAGTCTACAGTCGAAGGGCAAGACACAGAAAATTCGTTGAGTCTAAATAGGAAAGACAAGACACAACAATCCATTGAATCCAGACACGGAAGGCAAGACATAGGAAATCCGTTAAGTCTAAGAGAGTGAGACAAGACACGGCAATCCGTTGAGTCCGGATACGAAGGATGAGACACGGGAAACCCATTGAGTCTAGAGATGAGAGACAAGACATGGAAATCCATTGAGTCCAGAAACCAAAACGAGACATGGGAAATCTGTTGAGTCAAAGAAAGAGAGACAAGACACGGCAAATCCGTTGAGTCCAAGAGAGAGAGAGAGAGAGAGAGAGAGAGAGGACACGACAACTCCGTTGAATCCATAAATGACAAACAAGACACGGGTGAATCCATTGAGTTTAGACATGAAAAATAAGAAACAAAAATGCTATGTGAGAAAGAAAGTAATGAGATAAGATGAAGGACTATAGGGATAAATGAAAAATATTGGGAATAAATGAATAAGCAAATGCAAGTGATGGTATAGCAGTATTTTGTCATTGATCGTGCTACCTTATTGTCTATGTTACAAAATGTTTAAGTTTACAATATCATGCTTTTATATAGTCATGTTATATTCATGTATGCTTGATTGTATTCCTACCAAGATGGATTTTCATTCATTAAGCTTAGGCTCATACCAGTTTTAAAATGTTTTACAGATGATGATAGTGAGGACAGGGATGAGGAATAATGCAAGTAAAAGTCCAAGGGGGAGATTGAAACTCCTTGGCAAAGATACTTTTTGGTTTATATTTTGGTTATGTAATTTCTTAACCAAATGTAAATTTTGTGGGCAGCAAGTTTTTGAAATTTAATGCTTACACAATCTTTTGTAAATGTGCTAATCCAGGACTTGTTTATTTTTGTAAAGAACTTTAGCCACTAGTAGTACTTGTTATTTTAAATGAAAGTCTTTCGCTGTATATGTTCTATGGAATGTTTTGTTTTGGAGAATGAGGATGTTTTCAAAAGAAAATTTTTATACAGATTTTCTTTATTTATGCCTGTGTATTTTAGACCGACCATTGATCGTTACATGTGCCTCCTTTGAGTACAGCTCTCTCAACAGCCATCATCAATCCTCTTCCTCTAATGGCACCTTCGGCCTCTCTCCTTCCATCGATTGCAATTGTAGACCCGCAAAAGTTGAGCCCCGCAAAGACCCTTGTTCTCAAGGGAGAGCTTTTGAAGGACAGATTTTTTTTTATTTATTATTATTATTATTTTTTTTTTTGTGGACCTTGTTAACTTTTCCTTGTCAAGTGAATACAAACTTTCATGTAACTTTTCCTTGTCATATGAATACAAGCATTCTTTCTGCTCTTTTGATGTGTCCCGAGGCCATATGCCCCTACTGATCCCCATAGTTCAAATGACATGCATGTCCATTTCGATCTCATAGTTCAAATGACATTCATATCCATTTCGATCTAAGAAAACGCACTTTGCCTACTAACCTCTTGGTGTGCATTGAGAATAGTTCACTTGTATGTACTTGTATCCTTTTTGGATTCTCAATGTCTCATTGCTGTCCATATTTAATGGGTCCCACATTGAAGATGTGATTCTCATACCACATCGATGGTAATGGGATCCCATGGAGAATACATGTACATGCAAGTGATCCAAACTCGTAAGCATTGGGTCGTAAATGAAAATCAAACTTTATTGTTATGCGAAACTAGGGCTGTAACAGGGTTGGGTTGGGCTGGGTTTTTCAAAACCCTAACGCAGCCCTAACCCTACCAGGGTTAAAAAATGTACAACCCTAATCCTGACCCTGACAGGGTTGGGCCTAACCCTAACCTACCCTGATTGACCCTGATAGGGTCGGGTTGGGTCGGGTTAAGCCCGATTAACCCTGATTTATTGTTATAGGTGGAGGGTTTTGCTAGGTTTAATTGGAGATTAATACAGTACAAGAATTGTGAATATATTTGCTTGCTTTAATTGAATAGAAATGCATTTTAAATTTCAAGAACTGAAACAATACAGTAATATAATAACAAGGGGAAAAGGAAAAACTTATTGTAATAGATCCCAACCAGCAAAAGCCATGTTGATAACATGATGAAGTGTGCAAATGAAACCAAAGACAGGACCAAGAAGTGTGTCACAGACTCACAAATACATTTACCAGGTCATTCTCCACATAGAATTTTCAATAGAGGACCAAAGACAATGGTATATTATGCTGGTATTGATGAACATGAACCACCACTTAAAAAATGATATCAATCTGGTATTGATGAACATGAACCACCACTTAAAAAATGATATCATTTATATTAGAACAATGAATTAGGGAAACAAATTGAGCCTCTCATAAATCACATATCTATGTAATTCAAACACATCGTGAATAAAATCATCACTCTGCTAAAAGTATTTGTTAGCACTCAACAAGGACAAATACTCCTCTACTCATTCTTCCAAGCATACAAAATCAGCGAGAAACCAAGACCTGGCCGTTGGGAATCTCTGAAAATCTGTGAGGACCAAGGCAATATGGTGGGTTCAGTGTAGGTATTATTATGACTGGTCCACAACTTCTCATCAGCAACACATGTCTAGAACATGAAAACAGCACTCCCCAGGACTGTCCCAAAGAGCTAGTTGTGAACATCCCAGAAGACTTCCACAGATAGAGCCCATCCACCAAGATCGTCTGGTTTCCCCTGCACTTCCACCTGAGGTGCTTCACCTGCATCACCGTCTTTCTCAATAATCAAACTGAGTCTATGGATATGACCAGAAACAATACGGTATAATGAAACTGAAATTGAAAGACAAAATAGCATGAAAACATCAAAACCTCCAATCAACTTTCTCAATAATCAAACTGAGTCTGTGCATCGATCATGTTGTGAAAACTTAGTTAATTATAGACCCAATCGAACCAATTAGGATAAAATTACCTTCCATTCTAGAGATATGTTTCCTCACTTTCCCTTCACGGGTCTTACAGTGTAATGAACCTTCAAAACAACTACCTGTGACACCTCCATCAAGGTTTCAATTATTAAAAACAATGACAAAGAACACACACACAAAGAGAGAGAGAGAGAGAGAGAGACAGAGAGAGAGAGAGAGAGAGAGAGTAGAGATGACTGACCTGGTGACGAGCGAGAATCGCAGGAGAAGGCAATGAGGGAGTTGAAGAACAAGAAGGTTTCAAAGCAAGGGAATCATCAGGAATGAGAAAAAAGAGGTCTTGAAGGTTCAGCAGGAACAGATGCAGAGATAGGGTCAAATGCTCTTTTTTTTTTTTACGGCTCCTCTCTCTCTCTCTCCTATGCACACAGAAACAAAGATTAGGGAGGGGCCGGAGGGCTTGGCCGCCTGAGACTCTGCTACTCTGGTAGGCATCGCCAACTCACCGCTAATACACTGTCTGAGAGTCCAATATTGAGAGAGATAAGAGATTAGGTGAGAGTCGAGAGTAAGGGTGTCAAAACTGGGCCCGGCCCGCTAGCACGGACCGAGCCAGCCCGATATAACCCGAACCCAGTCCGGACCGAGCCTTAATGGATAGGTTTTGGTCTGAGTTTGTAAAGCCTGACATCGTTTCAACCCAAACCGAAACCAACCGGACTGGTCCATTAAGAAACCCAAATTAGCCCAAACCGATAAAATCCAACCCGAACACCGGTAAGATCCGTTCGGGCCCAATATCTTAATTCTAATGGTTTTAAATTTTAATATATTGTGTTACACTATTAGAGTTCACTTCATCATCTAGAAGATTATGTGAATCTATAGTTGAAAAGATTATGTTAATTGTTATAATTTATTAAATTACATACATATGGAAGGAATAATACTTATTTTATAGATAGAAATAATAAAATAGGCTATATAGTTTACATATAAAAGGGGCCCGATAAACCCGATAAGCCCGATCCGGACCGAACCAATCCGAAATCACCTCAATAAACCCAGCCCGATAACAAATCGACATCGGACCAGCCCGTTAGTTATTGTGTCCAGTGCAGCCCACCCCAGCCCGAACTCTTAATGGACATGTTTTGGGCTGGGCTTATAAAACCTGACACCGGTTCAGCCCTGCCCGAAACCGGCCCAAACCGGCCCGTTGACACCCATAGTCGAGAGAGATAAAGATATTAGGTTTAGGGTTTAGTTTGTACATAAATAGTTTTATATATATATATATATATATATATAGGGTCGGGCTGGGCCGGGCTCAACCCAAGGGGTCAACCCTAACCCAATCCAACCCTGCCAAAGTTGATAAAAAATTGAGCCCTAACCCATCCTTGTCAAGGTTCGGGCCAGGTTCAACCCTGCCAGGGTTCAGGACAGGTTTGGACGGGTTTGGATCGTCAGACTAAAACTTGCATCCTATGCGAACCTGAGAAGTTAGCAATCCTAAAAAGACAGGCCATTTTCCTTTTTGGCTCATGGTCGGTTAGCCCGACATTTCCCTTGACTCTTTAGTTCACAGGATCAGATAATTTGTCTCCTTAAGGTTCGAAGATCTGATTGGTTGGCATGAACATTTTTCTCGAGTCAATGACTACCCCCATAAGTTGGAGAGCTTGGTTGACAACTAAGCTTGGCAGATTATAAGGATCCTTAATCTATTTTATTGAGGTCGGTCTTAGCCGAACTAGTCTACTGAGATTCTTTTGCTTGCTCGCAGTCCTGACCTCAGACCACCCCTCAAGTCATTTAAATCGAAAACCTCAAACAATGATAAAGGCAAAGAATTTGGAACTTAACTTCACTGACAAACCAAAAGATACAATATTGGTAAAACTTCCGAAGATTTGTAGAATGCCAAATCCGGGGTATGACCGAGCCCACCATTGTTTCTAGATTAAAGGACCCTGGTCGCGTGGTTTGTAGAATGATACTTTTTTCTATCCAAATTTTAAGTTAACCTTGTTAACTCCAAAAGACACGGGATAGTTTAAACTAATTGTATCAACGTTTATCAAAACCAGTACCATACCATTTATATCGAAACCGATAAACGTTTACTAATAGGTACAGTAATAGTTGCAAAAATGATGTCATTTATGTAATTGATATTGTATGGTAATGTACCGATTACATACCGAATAATACCCTCGCTACTTAAATATTTAACCATTCACAAGCTATGATTAATTGTTTTTACAATTTAACAAGTTGTCATAGGAGTCTAGTTTGGTGAAGGAATAAAAATATAACCAATTCATTGAATGATTATTCTTGTGATTTTTGTAATTGAGTGTTTTAATTGTGTAAAATGAATGTTTCAATTTAGATTGATGCAAAACAATTTGCCCAAAAAAAAAATAATAATAATTCCCACTATCAATCAATTATTATACATTCATAATATACAACTAATAATAAAATCATCCATTTGCGATACAAATGCATCACAAAAGTTTGCTTCTGATGTTGCAAGAACTGTTGAGGAGGCCAAGGACTTCAAAGGAACATGTTGGGAGTATTTTATAATTGAATAATTCATAAATGCTCAAATTAATGGTGACTGATGTATAGTTTTTAAAAGGGTAAATTATATGTACTATCCTTGGACTATGGACTAATTATACCTACCATCCATTAGTTCTTGACAATTACACATACCATCCATAATTTCTAAAACATGTAATAAAAAGGTTATTCCTTAACGATGTTAAGTCCAAATTTTAAAAACGACTCTGCCCTCATCCTATTCTCCATTCTTCTTCTTCAGAATAGGTAAAAAAACAAAAGATCACAGTGAGAACATGATTATTTTATGATTCTTTGTTTTTTACCTATTGTGAAGAAAAAGAATGAGGAACAGAATGAAGGCAAAGTTGTCTTTTAAAATGTAGACATAAGACCGTTAACGGAATGGACTTTTTGTTATACCTTTTAGAAATTAGGGGTGGTATGTGTAATTTTCAGAATCTAATGGATGATAGGTGTAATTAGTCCATAATCAAGGGGTAGTATGTGTAATTTTCCCTATTTAAAAAAATGGTGACTTTTACTGAATCTTTGAAATCGATTTCCCAAAATCAACAACTATAATCCTACATCATATGGCTTACTTATCCCATACACAAGCACATACTTTGTGCCAGGCCGAAAGAACCAAGGTCCCAACCTGAATCTCGTCTTGCTTGATATAAGGGGAATTGGAGGGAAGCAGAGTGAATATTTTAAACATTAAATGAAAACTTGTAATGATTACAACACATGCTATTACATTACTATATGTAACTTGTTGATACCATATTTCACTTACCAATCAAAGGACGACACGTGTCCATCCACGAGACATAGCAAGAGAACGACGGGTGTCGAGACAGATGTCACTTCTAGAGAGTTACCACATGCAGTGAGAGGAATTACATGCAAGTCGACATGTCCTAGGTCTCCAAATCGACAACACAAATCGAAGGAACACTCCCACTGCAACACGTCGTTAAGAGTCAAACTAATGGTGAACTCTTCTACGAGTGGATATTCACTACCGACCTAGAAAGTCAGTAGTGGTGACTTATCCTAACCGTATGATCTTCATCCTACGGTCGCAAGATATAATCAGTTAAGGACTGACAGAGGAATTAGACTCCTCATCCAACTCAATCACTGGACAACGTATTTGACTCCAACAGTAAGTCTGTCCTCTACACAAACACTTGACGGCCACAGGTAACAGGTTTTAATCTTTACTCACTGCACCATCCCTTTGAGAGAATACTCAGTCAACCCCACTCTTTCTAACGAACTTACGTTCTTCCTGTAAACTCCACATTGTGTGCTCCATGACTGACTTGACTGTCATAGTACACATCGGACTACCCAGTCCGTCCTCCGATAACCTTTTCTCTCTTGCAGATAGTGGGACACATCAGCTAGTCCAATTTCAGCAGCAACGTAACTAATTCTAAATCATTCCATATTTAGTTATTAATTTACATTTCACTTGCATCTAAATCTCTTACATTTGAAAAGTAAAATAAATTTTACATCTTATGAATATCATTACTAAATATGTTAAGAAATTTAGATAATGTATACAATCATATTGTGTTACAATTATAAAAATAAAACCACATAAAAACCATACCATTGGTCCATAAGTCCATCCTTGAAGTTAATCAACAATTGGCTTTTTATAGTATAGAAATCCTCTCCCGCCTGAGATTTGGCAGGAGAGATGGTGGCCAGGATGGATGACCGACACCTAGCTCTCGGGTAAATCCGAGCCCTCCATCCGAACCGACACCCGAGCTTACAAGCTGAGCCGACAGGGGTGTCAGCTCGGATTCACCCAAAAGCCAGGTGTCGACCATCCATCCGGGCCACCAACTCTCCTGCCAAATCTCAGGCGGGAGAGGATGTAGATCCCTTTTTATATGCTTCAAACAAAAATTTTCTTTTTTTATATAAAAATTGGCATAAGGTTTGCGTTGCATCTACAACCAAATCATCTTCTGCTGCTTGCCAAGGGCAGGATTTCATCCGACTCACCTCCCCATGTATTGGTAGGCGGTTCGATTGATCCCCAACTCCTTGGATCAGCCGCAGGACCCTCCTACTGCAGGAGAAGATTTGGATCCGTTGCATCTAGCTGAAGCCCTTAGATAGAGAAAAAAAAAATACCCCTCTAAATACCAAAACTGTCTCCCTGCAGAAGAGATGATGTGTGCACTTTATGTGATCGTCCATAAAACCCCCCATAAAAGTTAAATGGTTATAAAATTATTAGGGACGTTCAACAAGTAATAAGTGCTAAAATTTAAAAGAAAATAAAATAAAGATTAGGAAAACCTTAAAAAAATAGAGAAGAAAAATGATTGCCTCATATCCAAATCCTCTCCTCCCAGAGGTTCGAGAGGAGAGGCGACTACCCTGTTAGATAGCCGACACCTGAGGTTCGAGAGAATCCGTGTCCTTTGTCCGAGCCTACTCCCCCTTATCGGCTCAGCTTGTCAACTCGGATGGAGGGTTCAGATTCACCAAAGCCCGAGGTATAGGCCATCTAACGGAACCACCCTCTCTCCTCTTGAACCTCTAGGAGAAGAGAATGTAGATCCGATAGGCTTCACAATTCACACAACAAAAGATGCTTCAAAAGCATAGACGCCTTCAAAATAGAAAATAAGGAAAAACAAAAAAAAAAAATAACTAGGGAAACAGGGGAAAGATTTAAAAGGAAGCTATATCAGAAAAAACGAAAAGGGTTTAACATTGAGGTATTTTAAAAAAAATTAATCATTACGAAAAATAAGATTTTTGCGGCGATCATAACCGCCGCTAATACTAGTAAACCCGTCGCTATAACATTTAGAGACTGTTAATGAACCGGAGCAAAAGCGTCGCTAAAGTTCCAACGCAAATAATAAGAGGTAAATGGTACGACCATGTTTCGAATATAAAGTATATTTTAACGGCGGTTTAATAACCGCCGCAAAATATTTACTAGTGTCGGTTATATACCGCCTCTAAAAGTGTACCAATTTGCATTATTTGAGGTGGTTTTGTATACCGCCTCTATACGTTTATATGGAGATGGGTAATTACTGCTCTTAAAATGTCTGAGCATTAGCAGAGGTTATAATACCGCTGCTAAATATGTATTTCGAGGAAGGACATACACCGATATGAAATACTTTATTTAGTGCCGGCGGTTAAATTAACCGCTTCTAAAATGTTTTTTCTTCATTGATTGACCACCACATAGATTGCCTTACGTGACATCATTCACACATAGTAACAACTAAAATAAATGGATAAAAATCAATTGATACTTTAATATTAAACAATCAACTAAAACCATAAACCTAAATTGCAATTTCCAATCCTTTTGACTTTTCAAGAGAACCATGAATTAATCTGCTAAATACTTAGAACTACCTAAGTACATCCAAACACCCATTTCTCAATTTGAACAAGAGAAAATAGATACATAGAACTAGAAGCAGTTCAGAAATCCCTCACAGACACATAACATTTACTAGAGCTCTTCAAGCAAAAGATTTCTCATCTTAGGTGGTTCGATCGAAACAGCCTTTTGAACACTTGGCACTTTATGTCATTGATTAGCAGGATGGAACCTACACTGACTGAAAGAATATAAGTATTTACATTTCCTTTCTTCTCTTAAGTCTTTCCTCTTTTCTTCTTTTATCAAAGCAACAGATCCATTTCCATCGATACTTAGAATCACAGTCTCTTAATGGCAAAAACAGAAACAAAGCAAAGAAAGAGACAGTAGATAATCAAGAGATTGCAGGTAATCAGCCCCCAATAAATAAACCCTTAGCTTCCTCTAGTATTACTTTCATCAATAAAACCCCAGTTTTTCTATATCAGAACCTCTGGGACCAAACCAAGGTGTGCTTTAGTAGATGGAATTTGATTAATTTAAGTGAATTGACCAATCCAGACTGGATCAATACAGAATCTGGTGGATATATCCCCAACCCATAATCCTTGTTCCCAACACCTATCTATTGACAAAACTGCTGTTCAACCTTTCTTTACTCTTGAAACATAGGTTCAACATTCAATGGATTAGAAGGAAGACACCAGTGCTGTGAATATCTATTTAACAAAAATAGCAGATCAGTACTGTTCACATCAATTATATACCACTCACTCAATGCTGAAATTTGGATCTTGTTTATAGAGGAAATATTTCAACAAAATATGAACAAACGATGGAAGCCTAAAATGATTTAGGCTAGGAGTGATACCCTAAACCTAGTATTCAATCCCATCTGCACCTATAATGCTCTAAAAAGTTAGTACGGGAGGGTGTGTGTCAACTGTGAATTGTCATTAAGGATGACTGAACTCTTTACTGTATTACATTAGTGCAGTAAACTTCATCTCTTTGACAAAGATAGAGAGATGCACATGTGTGATAACGATGAGCATTGAGCAACCCAACAGATTTCTAGGAAAGCACAGTGTTACTGGCACATTGGTTAACAAATTACTAAGAAACATATCTAATCAGAGGAAACTGGATGATGCTCACCCGAAAATCTGCTCTCTTGAGAGCTTCTCAGTTGTTACTTCAAACTCACATCTTTTGAAGGGTTTACGTACACCTGGCTTTCTAATATCTAGATTCTGTATATAGTTAAACAGCCAGTGCATGGCAAGAATTTAAAATAAAAAATAAAAAAAAACACACACTCACAGACACACACACACACACAATTCCTACATATTTAAGACCGGTGAGCCTTTCTAATATTCTGTTCATAAATGCCAAGACACCCTCTTGGTGAAGGACATCAACCCTTTAATCTTTGTTTCATTATGTAAAAAAGTTTTAATCTTCAAAGATGATTTTTTGCTCTGACAATAACAGGACTCTCAATAAAAGACAAACTTACAAATATTGGAATGCAAAAGGAAGCATAGTGGTCCAGATCAGGATGACCCCAACCCAGTTCACTTATAACATGACCCGCCTAGCCCGGTTTTGAGGTCCAAATTAAAGTTCAGGCTGGGCTGAATTTGACCCTGGCCTAGCTTGAGCCCAAACCAAGCCTAAAATTATTCCATCGTGTGTAGGTTATATCACAATATGTAAAATGTGATAATGTAAAACATAACCTATGGCAAAGGGCTCCAGTTTCCTATATGACCCACACAGCAAAGGCTTCTAGTACTGCCTAATATTTGCTATGTGGTAAATCTAGAGAAACTCAAATTTTTCAGAAAAGTATGGTCCAATGTCCCCAGCTTGCATGTTAAGTTTCAGCCCCCAATGGAATGGACCACATGGAAAAATTAAGCTTTGGAGATCCATTAAAAAAATTAAACTTTTGAAAATGGTTAAAAATAAAAGGAACAGCTGAAAGTATAAAGAAAAATGACAACACACCTGGGGAGGGGGCTTGGTTGCATTTCACTTTGAAATTTGACAAGTGGCCACTCCAAACCATGCCCTACCCATGCAACAGTTGGAACTACCACAACATCCTTTCATAGAAGATAAAAAAGCACAATTTATAACAAAAGCCATAGGATGGATAACAAGGGAAAACATGAAATAGTAAATGATAGTACCCTTTAGATACAAACCTACACAGGTGTAAAGACCAGTCTACAAGTCAATCCTGACATGGCACCACTGTTGCCAAAGTGCTTTTCTTTGAACCTGAAAAGAGTCAGGCAAAAAATGAGGTCAGGTCAACATGATTGAGCTTAAGAATTGAAGATTAAATGAAAATGGAAGGCAGAAAACAGAACCTAGCTAGTGTCCAATACTTTACTAGTCTGAAGCATTTAATAATTTGGAAGACTCTGGTTTCCTCTCTGTAGACTCACTGTTTTCCTCTTTGTAGACTCTGCTGAGTAACTCTTTCCTCCATGCCGTTCTCTAAATTGGTTCTCATGCATCCTGAAACCAGTCATCCATCAGCAATTCGATCACCATGAAAGAGGTTTGAATTAATTAGAACAGTGCTAATTGGATCAAATTTGGATCTTGATCCAATCTATTGACAAATGTATACTCAACCATATTTCCACATGTATAAAAGTAACATAAATATACAGTCTTACATGGACCATACCTCTGGATTTCATTCCATATTAGACAGGCAGCTCTAGATCATACCAAAAAAACAAACAAACTTCTTACCCAGAAACAAACAGTGCTACCAATTCCATAAGAAACAACCAAAAACTCACTGTATATAGGACTATGCCTTTGTCATATCTTTCTCCCATATATGAATCAGCTCTTTCCACTGTTGTATTGGAACCCGATCATCACAATTCTTAATCCTCTCGGCATAGGAGTCATATCTGTCATATATATCCTCCTTCAATTCTCCTTTGAAGGACTTCCATTGCTTACCCATTACCTGACACGCCATTTATACCCGCTTGATTCAATTTCATATTTTTTCTATTTCAAGGTCATAGTTAAAAATTGAAACCACTTAATTTATATAAGTGTAATAAACAAATTACGAATGTTGATTAAAAGGTTTAAAAACATCCTTATGCCTTTTTGGCACTTGC
This sequence comes from Protea cynaroides, assembly GCA_028583415.1. Lineage (NCBI taxonomy): Eukaryota > Viridiplantae > Streptophyta > Magnoliopsida > Proteales > Proteaceae > Protea > Protea cynaroides. The sequence continues at coordinate 26,963,536 of CM053272.1, forward strand.
CTCCATTCTAGATAATTTACTAGTAGCAACGATGAGCTCCTTACCTGGGTGCCCATCCAGCTAGACATCTGGGATGCTTCCTTACCTATTCCCTGTCCAAGATGATTCAACTCCACCTTTACCCTAACCCCGATCGGTATTGCATCTGTGAAAACACTCCTAGTGCGGCCACGTTTCCTTCTTGAAGGACTATCTACATGGATCAAGTCATCACCATTAACAATGTATTCCAACACAATGAAGAAACTTAAGAACTTAATGAGACAATGTTGCCTGGGGTTGTGGTGCTAGAACTCATTGAAGAGGCATGTAATAACCTTCAATAAGGAGATGAATAACCTGCAATAAGGAGATAACACAGTGGACTGATCATTTAAAGCACATTATAAATATATAATTGAATTGCATTAAAAAAAATACCTTTTACAGTAAATGTAAGCATAAGAAATCATTGAAGAGGTAGATTTATGTGTCAAACTGTTGTGCATTGATCAATTCCATGGAGTGTCAACTATTGTTCCCTTAATGTCTGACCTTGTCCAATTAACATTTGGGACTTCCTCTAAAGCAACATCATTAAGAACTTGACCTATTCTGTTTCGATTCTTTTGATGTAACATTTGGCTTCTTTGGAAAATGCAAAATCTAGAAACTTTTCTACCACATCTATGTACGGTTTGCTTGCATAGAATGCACAGTCCCTTAAATTTTCAATCCAACCCCTATCCGTTTGATTTGCTATGTTTTGAATCCCAAAAAAACCTATCAAAAAGCCTAACCTGATTCAAGAAACAAAGTAGCAACAAATAAACCTTGTGCAAGCACTACCAATAGAGAAACAGCAGCAACAATAGAAGTATAACCTATAGACCATAAAGCAATACAAAGCTTTGAAAATGACTTCCATTTTAAATACAAAGCATTACCAAAAGTTTTACTGAGATACAATAAAAAGCTTTGAAAATGACTTCCATTACAAATACCTGTAATCACCCCTCACCATAGTTCAGAAATTCGGCCGAAATCCGAGATTTCGGCCGAAACCTCTCGGTTTTGATCAAATCCGAAACAAACCATGATGCGTACCTTTTTACATAATCGGTCCGAATTTATAGTTTCGGCCAAAATTTCGGTCCAAAATCTTGATTCGACCGATATTTGAACAAAACCGATTTGAATAAATACAAACCACAAAAAGTTTTTAACTATTTTAATTTATGAGCTAGGCCCATTATTGACGTTAGTCACTTTTTTTCCTTTTTGGTAAAAGTGACGTCAGTCACACCACCCAATCTAATAGTGTATTATGCTTTCCCAACTATTTACTTTATAGTATTTTGTCTTCTTTCAATTCTTTTAAGTAATCCATGTGGGACTAAAAGACTAAAAGAAATGTATTACCAAGTTTTCCTTCTTATAATTTATGATTTTTTTCAATTCTATAAAAGTTCCATGTGGGACTAAAAGCTATAAGGGTGTTTTTTGTTTTTTGTTCTCCCTTCCATTGAGTTAAGGTTCATGTGGGACTAAAAGGAGAAAAATAATATTAAATACAAACAAGATGGACACGTGTCCTATCTTAACAGATCTCTCTCTTAGTCTCTCGATCCGTTGTCCAAACATGTTTTTTATTTACCATGTTTCATCGAAATTTGGGCCGAAATCATCGAAATTTTGGTTTTTGGCCTGGCCGAAACCCGGCACGAAACCGAAATTACGATCCTTGCCCCTCACTTTTACGTATGGAGTAGAATACAAAGTTTGGATTGGAGTTGGTAGCCAAGAGAATGCTTCACCTTTCTCTCTCCTTCCCTATCCCACTCTTCTTTACTGTTTAGTACTTTTCATAGGTACTGTTCATAGTCCTAAGACAGCACCCTATCTCTTCTTTCTTCTCTTACTGTTCATAGTCTTAAGAACAGTGATGACTCTTGAATGATGGTAAACTTAAAGAGGGTACTGATATTGCAAAGGGTGGAGTTAAAGCATCATTGTCAATGAGCAGCCATCTGATGACATGGGGACAACATAACAGCAAAATCAGGAAGTCCATGTGGTTTTCCCGCCAGGCGGAGGGAACTAGGGCTTTAAGATGAAATATCAAGAGAATCTTCATTAATTTTGATAAGATAAATGGGTGACAAGGTGCCAAACAGAGATTGATTAGTATTATAAGATTAAATACACTAACACCAGAGGATAGGTTTATGGTTAAGATCGAATGAAATCCCATGTATAGTATGTAGCAGAAACTTAGTAATCTGCAATATATGAATATGGAGTGGGGACTGCACATGATTGATGCAGCAAATGATGCAGATAAGAAGATATGTCACAATGGTACCAACCAGCCTAAACTTAAAACACAACATTAAAGTGAGATATGGCATATAGGTGAATATATGTGCCTGGAGAATCAAGTAAAACCAGTATTTTCTTGCTTTAAGTAGCAAATGTGAGCTCTAAATAATCGTAATAAGCAGATGTTGAACAGTAAATAGTTTAGGAAGCCTCAATCCAATCGAACAAGAAATCTCCCAGATAAGAACCCACACTATGCTTAGGTTACATTTGGGATACTATCGTTCTTTCATAGTTTCAAGGAATAAGAACCATAGACAGCTTGTCAGTTTTACTAAAATAAGGCATCGCCTAAATAAGTATTTGTTTTACAGTTATAGGTTCTCATTTCTCAAGGAGAAATTATGAACTAAGGATGGATGCAACTTGATCTATGCACGACCTAAAACAGTTCAAAAGAATGGATGCAAATATTTGTTTCAGGGTTTTCTAGTTGAAGAAATTTATATTGTACTTTTAATGGTTTTAGAGACTCTGTATTGCTGACTTTCCTCGAACGATTGAAACTCTCTTGCTGCTGGATTTAATGATAAAAAATTCTCACAGATAATAAGTCATTGGTTTTGGATTGGTGAGTCAACCCTGTGTACCAGACTACCATATGAATTACTCTCCCTCCATTGATTGACTAACCCTCACATAAATAATGGGAAGCTTATTCAGAAAATTTTTAGATGGCATGTATTTTGCACCAAACATTTAAAAGTGCGCAAATGTTTGTGCTGAATTATTCAAGGGATGATGTTGGATAAAGGAGAAAAATACAAAGTTTGGTCCACAAAGTATAACCCAAAAGAAAATTGTATGATGACAGCTGGGAATCCACTCATCAATTGGCCCTGCCACTGTGTAGGTATGAATCCATTGTATGGGTGGGATCCCAGGAACCATTATACAGCGCACATTATGGTAGTACTTCCCTTAAACCAAATATAGTTAGCTGATTACTCAGGTCTCATGCAAAAAAGCTCATTTTTTTTCCAGAGAAATTTATTGACATTTAGTAAAATAAGGTCAAAAACTACAAAGGGTATCTCTGAAAAACAGTAATTCTTTAGCCTTGAAACATTTAGAACTACAAACAATACCTGCAGATCATCATTGAAGTTTACTACAATATGCAACAAATTACCAACAATACTTACTTAGTAACCACTGATGGAACAAATTAAACACCAGGAAACATAACTAATTATAACGGACTTAATGAAATTGACAATGGACTAGAAATGATTAACCTTAGCAAAAGATAATAGCAATATAGACCAAACGGAGTGAAGCCACATAAAATGCAAGCTTTGTCCTTACAAAGAGGATTTTCATCAACATCGACCGAGCCGCCGGTGGAGCTTGGGCTTACCGGAGAAGACAATGAAGCTACCCCTTCCGATTTGCTATTCGACAAAGAAGGCGATGAGGTTGGGCTTACCAGAGAAGACAATGAACATATCCCTTCCGATTTGCTCTTCAACAGAGAAGGGAGGGCTTCAGATGCTGTTCAAAAGTGAGCTTCAAATACTATTCAACAGAGAAGGAAGCTTACCGCCAAGATAAATAGAGAAGCCGCGAACAATAATGGAGTTGAATTCGAGTGATCGTTTTTGTCGGAAGAAGAAAACAAGATTTTGTGGGAGGAAGAAACCGACCAACGACTTTGCCGCGAAGAGAGCATGGAGATCGAAATCGCGAAGAATGCAGGAAGAAGCGGGAACCGAAAAGTTACCCCTATTTATACAAAAGTGTAAAAAAAAATAGAAACATGTTTTTCTATTAATACAAATACGTATAGCAGCCGTAATATACCGTGTCCATTTATTTATACGGAGTCGGTAGAAGATACCGACGCCAAATAGAGTTCCTGTTATTGGATATTTAGAGACGTTAATTATAACCGCCGCTAAAAATGTATCTAAAGATAGACATCAACAAACGAAATACCACAACATGAAGGAGAAATAAAATTAGAGACAAATGGGAGAGGTTTGAGGTTTCCTAGTATGCATAAACTATGTAATTTTACCTAGTATGCATACAATATCACTCACGTGATAGATTGAATGAGTATAGGACTTAGATTCTGGGCTGGTAGGTCAAAGATTTACTTTTCACATGTCAAGTTTCAATCCAACAGAGTTTGCCAAATGGGAATACAAAGCAATAAAATTTAGGACTATCCAAAACCAAAAGGGTGCATCGTCATACATGGAAAGATATATAAATAAATAATTTTGAGCTAGAAATTTGAATTAGTTAATCCAAATTAATTTTAAAATAATTAATTGTTAAAATTGCCATATCACAGTTCCATATGGCACAGATAATTGTGGTACATGGTCTGTGTAGACTATGTAGAGCTTTTGAAATTCATTTCCATCATCAAGGGATGAGCGAGTGCAACCTATATATGAGACATATTCTCAATATCCTTGTCCTTAACATACTTTAATGATCTATTCAAATTGCCTATGTATTTGGGAATCATTTTTCGAAATTGCCTACGTATCTTAGGGTTTTATCCTAAGAATCAAGATCCGCATAATTCAAAATAATTGATTGTAGGACCCTATTACTATGGTAAAGCAAATAGGCTACCCTAAAGGAACTAATAGGATGGAAAGATGGACACCTGAGGGTAGAAAAGGTATTTCTGAGGGATAAGAATCCCTCTCAGAGTCAGTCAGAGGATACTTGCTGTATTCAAACAAAATGAACCTAATCTAGGTCATTATACCCTAGAAGGTATACTAAGAGGTATGAATCATCATAGACTACCCTTGAGCAAAACCCTAGCCTAAGGATTTGGAAAGATTTCATTTTTTTCATTAAGGTTTTTGAGGTTTCTTTATCCCTTACCCTTGCCCATGAACGTGGGCACCTAAATGCACGCTTCCACACCTAATTTGTCTTCTAGGTGTATTTAATATGATAGTTCTACTAAGGTGTTGTAGGAATAAAATTATTTCCAAGAATAGAATTTCTATCTATTTATGGCAAGAATCAATATGGCAGGTGTACCTCATATATAGCAAACATGGCAGTGTGACAATCAGAGTCCCAATATAGCAGTAGCAAACAGATCAAATAAAATAATAACAAACAAATCAAATATGGCAGTATAGCATTCCAAACATGGTAGGAATCCCGTGAGCACTCAAACTAGCAAGAATCTTGTGAGTGTGGCAATGAGCATATGAACAATATCAACATATAACAGTGAATCTTGTTCCAATCCAATTTAACAAGAAAATCGATGTACCATCCAAAGATGGTAAGAAAGCCAGTAAGACATCCAAAGATGGTAAGAAAACCAATAAGACATCCAAAGATGGAAAGAAAACCGTTACGGTACCGAAATGATTTAATCAATAAACCGACCCATGTGATAGCAAGAAACTAATGTATGGGGCAGCAACAATATAATGTATGATACAAATTACAATCAATAAATTAGACCATGTGATGTCAAGACACTATCCCATGGGACAACAACAATATAATGTATAATACCATGTGTAAATCAGACCATATAATCTCAAGACACTATCCCATGGGATAGCACCAATGTAGATTATGATATAGCAATAACGAACCAATCATGGATTGACTTAAACATGAACAATTTACCACATTCTTCATAGGTCAATGACAACAAGCTTCAAAGTAGGTACACCTAGTGGGTTACTATTGGCTATATCAGATCACATCTAAGATTTAGATAAGGGCCAAAAACAAGCCTCAAAATAGGTACAACTAGTATGTATTTTGAACTATTTTGAGAATCTAAGGAGTAACACCTGATAAAATAAGAAAATAAATGATAGAGATCATTAATGACCAAAGTTAGATTAAGAATCATAGTATCAGTACCAACCACATCATGAAGTAAGAGATTAATACCAAGATCAAAATCGAGAATCTTTGGAGATCAACATCAAAACCGGCTTATGCATAAAAATATTTAACAATAAAGACCATCGGAATTATGCATAAAGATGTTAACAATAAAAACCACCGGAATCTTGCAGATTGACACCAAATAAATAGATCGTAGATTAACTAATCAGGTCATTAAACTCGATAAAATATAAGAAGGGTAAATTGCATTAGAGGCACCTAACGTTTTGAGAAATCATACCATAAGTATTTCACGTTTCAAAAGTCATATTTAAAGTACCTCACGTTTCATACATGTTACACTTGAGGTATTTTCTATTTTTATATTTCTAATTTTAACCTTGTCATTGTGCTTGAAATCCTTCTTTGTGTTTATATAATGTATTTAACCATTTTTATAATTGACAATTCTATTCTCACCGTCACGAGGAAAGCGTCCAAATCCTCTCCTCTACAGCTCCCCGGCTCCTATCCCATTCAACCGTTGGAGGGGTGAACCGGCTGAAACTCCAACCCCCTCCAACGGTTGGATGGGGTGGGAGTCGGGGAACCGTGGGGAGAGGATTCGGTTCCCACAAGGAAAACGCCGAATCCAAGTTCAGCTCCGACTTCGAGGGAGGTACAACAAATCCGATTTCTCCATCTGTAGAAGCTGCAAGCTTCTCTCCTGCTTTTTTTTTTTTCGTCGGATCTGCAACTAACAAGATCTCATTTCTTGAATGCAGAATTTCAGATACACAGGCCTCTAATGCATGTGTAGACACATGTAATGGTCAAACGAAAAAATGAGTCACCGGCAGCGTTCGCTTCTCCTTCTCTTTGCCTGAGCGAAAAGCCCAATTCCACACTCTGTCTACTGCGATTCGCTCGGAATAATCGTTGTAACACTTCTGTCATCTGATTCACAGAGTCCAAGCATCCGCATCCATGGATGCACTCGGATTTCGAACGCCAATAGAAAAACAAGCGACCCAGGCGGCAGGAGATTTCAGGCTCGTATACGAGAAAGACAAGGACAGCATCTCAAGACATGAAATTGTTGAGTATCGAAGATTTAAGGCGTTCTGGTTAGAAAGCTCGATCAAATCTTTTCGGAGAGTGAAAGCTCGGCAGTGGAAGAAGAAGATGAGGGAAAGATCATGAACTGCGAATCCTAGATTGCACTGAGAGAGAAGCGAGGAGAGGCATTGATAATACTCTTATGCACACCTGCTATCCCATTTTGTGAAATTGGAATTATGATCTAAAGCTTTAAATAGATTAAAATCTATATCAGCTTTCGCTTGTTTATTCCCATTAGCATTGCAGAGAGGAAGCTCGCCAATTCTTCCTCGAATCTAAAAGGGGAAGTTCGAGAACTTACCGGCTATAGAGTCTTCAGTATGATAAGCGATGAAGAGCTCTTATACAGAGATCGGCGTTCGGCTTTAGAGTCTCCGGTATGACAAGCGATGAAGTTCTTGTCTCTAGAGATCAGCATTGGAGGAGGTGGATGTAATGGCAGGGCTAATGTTGGAAATATGAAAAAAAATACCTCAAATATGATTTTTGAAACGTGAGGTATTCACGGTATGATTTCTTAAAACGTTAAATACCTATGGTATAATTTATCACAAAAAAAAAAAATCAACAATGAATACAAGATTTCTACATTATTAAAAAGAAGAATAAATTATAGGTACCTCCCTTGTAGTTTGCCCTTAAATCAGGTACACCTCAAACCTTTCAAACAATTTCAAAGACACCTTTTAAATCAAGATAAATTCCAAAAAAATCCATTCCATTAGTGACTTTCCCTTAGCTGATGAGAAAAGCTAAAAGTTAGAACTTTAATAACTTAAAATACTGTCACACCTCATTCCCGAATTATCGGTGCTATGGAATGCAACCGGATCTCTCCATTCTATCAGGGCATAAGAAATCTCTTTCTAGGATCGCACATCATGGTATTCCACTAATCAACTCAGACAAAAAAATATCAAAGTAAATTTACAATCTTATTTTTAAACAAGTCATCCAAACGAAAGAAGGTAAATTAGCAGAAGACTTAAAACTTAAATCCAGTTAATCAAGAGCTGACATATTACTAATTTAAATTAATATTTAAATTTCAAATCCATAAATAAGTCAATTATCCAATTATACAGAATAAATAGTCCAATGTAAAGTAAAGACATTGTTCAAAGTTTATTCAAAGGTAAACCTAGAATAATAGTATCTCAAATCCAAAACAGAACCGAAATAAGCTCAACCTTGGCCTAGAAGTAACTCTACACATCACATGACGGATCAGAGACATTTTTCTCAGGTGCATAGTCCTCATCCTCCACACCAGACGGACTGCAACCTGAAGCGTCAACCGAAGAACCTACAACATCTAAAAATAGTTTGTGCACCCAAAGTAAGCTCAACCATCGAGCTTAACAAGAAAACTAAACGTGCAACAAGCAAATGCATGTAACTATTTTAAGGACTAGGAACCTGGTTTAACTTATATTTTCGCATCATGACAGGTCTTCCAATCATAACCAGGCTAGAAGAGACGATCGGATGATGAACCACAAGTCCAGGTACAAAAAACAGACAAAACGGACTTAATTCCAATCTATTTGGTCTGACTGGTTGAGACATACTAGTCTCATGAACAATTCGACCGGTGTGTCAGACCGATCAGCTTGTTCAATTTGGAAATGGATCCTAGTGGGTCCCACCTTCCAAATTTATTTGTTAGAGACCTTCTAGACATGAGAAACTTCTTCTAGAAGGCTACTCTCCTTATATATTGATCATTTCTCCTCCTTAAACCTCTTCTTAACTCTCACAAACCCTAGAGATTGAAAAAGAGATTTGAGAGAAGTTTAAAGAAGAGAAAAGGATCCAAGGAAGGTCTACAACGGAAGAACACCTATAAGGGGGGAGCACCGCTGTCCATAGGCCAATGGTAAGTGCTTGATATATATGTAATAGTTACGTTGATGCTGGGTTAGAATCAATACCATGTACAGTTGGGTATTGATTCAAAAACCTAGTTTCATGCAAAAACCCTAGATCCGCACATAGGGGATCGAAACCAATGTTTAAAATTAAGTCAAAGAATGATGAGAATAGAATAATTCTAATACCTCGTTTAACCATAGAATGGTTTAGGAGAACCCTAGTGAAATCAAGTCAAAGATTGACTGAAGAGAAGGTCAGGGAAGGACACTTGGACTTTGTCTGGTTGGAGTGTCCAATGGCACAAAAGTTCGATCGGACAAACCACTGGACCCATTCGAGAAGTTTGTAAGATTTTTCTGTTTGGACATACCGGTCTGACAGTTTGCATCCTAATGTGTGACCAGTATGTGTGTTTTGGATTATTTTTCAGTCCAGACTTTGTTCCAACCAACTTTAACCCTACAAACCTAATCCTAATTATTTCCTATTGTTATCTAGGACGTATGGACAACAAGGTTGGACTCTGTGACTCAGAGAAGCATTGCTATCAAGCATCAAGTAAGGGAATATGACCCAAACCTAAATAATTAATAACAGTAAACCTCTCTATCTATTTCTGTTATGTGATGTTTGTGTATATAATATGTCATTTTTATTTATGCTATTAATTATTCATGCATATTATTTATGCTAGGTTGTGATTGTTAGACATGTGTATGTTATCATTGGTGTGTGAAATGAGAAGGAGATTCAAGCCTTGGAGTATTCCCCACATTAACATTTTTTCGTATCGCCATCTACCTTAGCATGCTTGGTAAGAGTAAGGTATCAGGGGGAGGACATAGTAGTATGGATTGTAGCCTGACTGTCAGACTCTAGCCCTATCTCTGTTAGATAGGGAGTCATGCTAGGGTAGGGCCTTAGATACTATGATGACATGTAAGATTGGTTAGTAACAAAACCTACTTGTAAACCCTCGCCAATAGGGGTGTACGTATTGGTACGATGTAGAGTATCAGGGGAAAGATGCGATAGTGTGGATTATTGCCTGACCACCAGACTTTAGCTTTATCTCTATTATAGAGTGAGTGATGTGAGGCAATAGTCGTAGTGTGGATTGTAGCCTGACTATTGAGTGTACCTATACTCTCGAGCATGGAGGTATGGTTGCAGTCTATCCTTACCATAGCAACTTGCAAGTTATACCAGACCCAATGTTGAATGTTACTCCATGCATTTATGTCTATTGCATTGTCTTGTTTTCTTTACTAAGCTAAGTTGTGAGCTCACCCTTTGTATATATATATTTTTTAGATGTTGATGTAGGTTATACCATGGAGGATTACATTGACGCTCCGATGTACAGTGGCATGACTGCTTCGGATGTGCAAGCAGGAGGCAATGAGCATGACTCGTCATGCGAGTGTCACTTCTGTGTGTACCTCTAAGATTTTTAATTTCTTTCTTTCAATTTGATTATAAGACAACGTAATAGTTTATAATATTATGTTTTGGTACTTGAGATAACTTGGATAAATTAATATTTTATTATGTAGACCTCAGTCCATTTATTTAAAGTCTTATGTTGGTATTTATATTCTGATTATGGTTATATGCATTAATTTGTATGTTGACACGGTCTATTGAGATCCTAGTGTGAACCATTAGTTTGGTAGCAGTTTACTCACACTTTTGGTTCTTCCAGAATTGGGGTATGACAACTATTAACTACGGTCTTGTAAATACTTGTAGGTGCCAACTCAAGACAACCCACGCACTAAGTCTTCAGGCTGCATGGGTCTTCTCCCATTGGATGATGCCACTTGACTCGACGTACAGCATCACCCCCGAGTATGGGTACATCGTTATGGAACAAGCCTGTATTACGTTGGTCACTGGGGTATGCCAACTATTAACTATGGTCTCGTAAATAGTTGTAGGTGCCAACTCAAGACAACCCACACACTGAGTCTCCAGGTTGCACGGGTCTTCTCCCATCGGATGATGCCACTTGACTCGACGTACAGCATCACCCCCGAGTATGGGTACGTCGTTATGGAACAAGACTGTATTACGTTGGTCACTTGCCTATAACTCATCCCAAGCCTGTATTATGTCAGTTTCTTGAGGAGATGATAATCCTATTAGTTGACTCGCTCTTTCATCCACACTACGTTGAGTATAAGGAGCATCGTGACTATGTTCATACTACATTTTTATTGCACCCATACCATTACATAACCCCCTAATGGCTAAAGGTACAGTAATATGGGTAATTATGTCCAACTAGTCATGTCCACCTAATTAATCATATTACTGAACCACAACGTCGCTAAGCTTTTGACCCCATCCGGGCCCTCACATAAGACATTGTGACTTAGCTAAGTTACAAATGGTTAATACGTCCCATATGTCACACCCCAATTCCGACTGAACCAGAAGTGTGAGTGAATCATCACTGAACCAACGGCTCACACCAGGATCTCAATAAGATCGTGTCCACTAATACAAACCATTGCACATAATCACAATCAGAATAATAATAAATACAGCGGAAGTCTTTAAATAAAATGGACTGAGCATCTATTAATAGATTTAAATAAATGTTAAATTATCTAAATTCTCAAACATAAATAAATATCTTTACAACACTTTAATATCAACCGAAAATAATTGAAACAAATAAAAAAAATCCTAGAGATACACGCAGAAAGGGCACTCGCATGAAGCGTCATGCTCGTCCTCTCCTGCCTGCCCATCCAGAGCAGCTACGCCTCCTTATGCCGGCGCGTTCATGTATTCATCCACCGTGTAACCTGCATCAACATCTAAAAATGGTGTATACACAAGGGTGAGCTCACAACTTAGCTCAGTAAGACAATCAGACAATGTAACATTTATATGCATGAGTAACAATCATATTATATTATGGTCTGGTTTAAGTTTACAATATGTTATAGAAAGGATTGGCTGCCACCGCACCTCTATACACGAGTGTGTGAAGCCGCCCAGTAGATCACACCACTACCGTCCCACATGCACCCACCATGGAATAGAGATAGAGCTAAGGCATCCCGATCAACATCGCCAACACCTCCCCTGACGCCCTACCCATACCAACACGTAAGCCCCTATTGGCGAGGGCTTGCAAACTGGGCTCGCAACTAACCAATCCTATATGTCATCATAGTAGGCCCTATCCCAACACAGCTCCCTACGGCATAGAGATAGAGCTAGAGTCTGGTGGCCAGGCCGGAGACCACAGTACCACGTCCTCCCCCTGATGCCCTACCCTTGACACCAAGGTCGATAGATGCAGTTTGGGTTATAGTCGATCGACTTACCATGACAGCTCGATTCATTGTGGTCAGACCTCAGTATACCATGGAAAAGTTGGCCAAGCTATATGTAGATGATATAGTCAAACTTCATGGCATCCCAGAGAGTATAGTATCTGACAAAGATCTCCATTTTACATCAAAGTTCTAAGAAAGATTACAGAAAGCTATGGGAACCAAGTTGAAGTTTAGTATAACTTTTCACCCTCAGACGGACGGGCAGTCAAAACAAACTATTCAAATTTTAGAAGATATGCTCTGAGCTTGTGCCCTAGATTTCAAAGGAGCTTGGGACGAGAAGCTATCGCTTATCGAGTTCGCTTATAACAATAGCTACCAGGCTACAATTTAGATGGCGCCATATGAGGCACTCTATGGGAAGAAATGTCGTACACCTCTGTTATGGAATGAGGTGGGAGAAAGAAGAATTATAGGACCAGAGTTTGTCGAAGAAACTTGTCGAGTGATTGATCAGATCAATGAAAGAGTGAAGACAGCTCAAGTTCGACAGAAGCACTATGCGGATAACCGACGTCGAGATCTGGAGTTTGCAGTGGGTGACAAGGTATTTTTGAAGATATCACCTATGCGAGGTCTGAAATGGTTTGGTAAGAAGGGAAAGCTATGCCCCAGGTACGTGAGACCATACGAGATTTTGACCAGGCATGGTAATGTGGCATATCAACTGGCTCTACCACCATCCATGTCAAGCGTTCATGACGTGTTCCATGTATCTTTATTGAAGAAGTATGTCAGGGATCCATCGCACATCTTGACAGCAGACCCACCAGACTTGACAGAGGACTTGACATTTGAAGTAATACCTGTGATGCTCACAAGTTGAAAGGTACAATATCTTCGAAGCAAGGATATCCACTATGTGAAAGTGCATTGGAAGAGCCAAGATGTAGAAGAAATTACTTGGGAGGAAGAGAACACAATGAGAAAGAAATACCCTAACCTTTTCGATGACCAAAGTACGTTCAAATTTTGAGGCCGAAATTTCTTTTAAGAGTAGGGGAGTTGTGAAACATACATGCAAATTTTGGGGACGAAATTTCTTTTAAGGGTGGGGGAGTTGTAAGACCCGCACTCCATAAACCCGATCTAAACCTTGATTTCATGTCGTAACAGGTCTTCCAATCATCACCGGGCTAGACGGGACGAGCGGATGACAACCAGGTATGAAATCGAACCAAAACTGCCCAAATTAAGTATGATTTAGTCATACCGATCAATGGTACCGGTCTTGGCATTGGTACCGGTCGACCGGTATAGTCAGCAGACTACCAAGATCCAGAACCGGATCTCTGCGGGTCCTATTTTTTAAATTCTGAACCCTAGGACTTTCCTAATCCTAGGAGGCTTCCTAAACCTAAACCTAGCCTATATAAATCCCTCTAAACCTCCTAGAATCCCTTCCATTGATCCTCACAAACCCTAGAAAAGAGAAAGAGGCTGAAGAAGGAGGAGAAGCTAGGAAGAGCCGATATTGCCGTTCGACAAAGAACACCTTACTGCCAGTCGACGATGAGTGCTTAAACTTTCTTTTTGACTCTAGGATTATGACTCTAGTAGGGTTAGGTTGCTTTGATCAATACCATGCAAAGCAGGTATTTATCTAAAACCCTATATTTTTTTGATAAATCCTATTTTTGCCGACAAACCCTAATCTAGTCGATAAATCTTAGATTCGAGTTCTAGGAAGAAGACCGTCAAAGCTAGGACTTGAATGAAGTTGGAAACAACTCTAACTCAGTGGTCAAACCTAGAATGTATAGGAGGAACCCTAGGATCAATAGGGGATGATCGACGGCAGTCGAGAACCGGACGTATGGTCTTCCGGAGACATACCAGTCGACTATACCGGTTGCACCCTGTGCGACCGGTACTGCGACCGGGCCTTCCGGGGGCTGGTCTATGGGGACCGGCTGACCATACCAGTCGCAGGTTTCCCCACAGTGTTGTGACGGATACTATGACCGGTCAGCTCTGTGAGATGTGTTTTACCATTGTTGATTTTCCGACCAACGTAAATCTATTCTAACTAAACCCTAATATTGTATAGGACTTTGTGATAGCACGTTTGGATCTTGCGACGTAGAATAAGCTATCAAACGAGCATCAAGTAAGGGAATCAGACCTAAACCCTAATAATCTAATGGACAATAAACTGTTGTTAATAACTATGATTCTGTGGATTGATGTTTGTACATACTTGCATGTCATCCTTATCTTTCAGTTATTATTATTGTTCATGCATACTCGCTATGCTAGGATGTGATTGTTAGGAATGTGATTGTTTTCGTTGGTGTGTGGAATGGGAAGGGCCTGGGGTCTAGGATCATTCCTCACACTAGCACCTTTCCGTAGTATTCTATCTTAACATGTTTGGTGTGGATAGGGCATCAGGGGGAGGACGTGGTACTGTGGTCTCTGGCCTGACCACCAGACTCTAGCTCTATCTCTATGACGTAGGAAGCTATGTTGGGATAGGGTCTACCTTTTGTATCGTTCTGTCTTAGCATGCTTGGTGCGGGTAGGGCATCAGGGGGAGGACATGGTACTGTGGTCTCCAGCCTGGCCACCAGACTCTAGCTCTATCTCTATGCCATAGGGAGCTGTGTTGGGATAGTACCTACTGTGATGACATATAGGATTGGTTAGTTGCGAGTCCAGTTTACAAGCCCTCGCCAATAGGGGCTTACGTGTTGGTATGGTAGGGCATCAGGGGAGGTGTTGGCGATGTTGATCGGGACGCCTTAGCTCTATCTCTATTCCATGGTGGGTGCATGTGGGACGACAGTGGTGTGATCTACTAGGAGGCTTCACACACTCGTGTATAGAGGTGTGGTGGCAGCCAATCCTTTCTATAGCATATTGCAAACTTAAACCAGACCATAATATAATATGATTGTTACTCATGCATATAAATGTTACATTGTCTTATTGTCTTACTGAGCTAAGTTGTGAGCTAACCCTTGTGTATACACCATTTTTAGATATTGATGCAGGTTACACGGTGGATGAATACATGAACACGCCGGCGTACGGAGGCGTAGCTTCTCTCGACGTGCAGGCAGGAGAGGACGAGCATGACCCTTCATGCGAGTGCCCTTTCTGCGTGTATCTCTAGGATTTTTCTTTATTTGTTTCAGTTATTTTCGGTTGACATTAAAGTGATGTAAAGATATTTATTTATGTTTGAGAATTTGGATAATTGAATATTCATTTAAATCTATCAATAGATGCTCAGTCCATTTTATTTATAGACTTCCACTGTATTTATTATTATTCTGATTGTGGTTATGTGTAATGGTTTGTATGAGTGGACACGGTCTTATTGAGATCCTGGTGTGAGCCGTTGGTTCAGTGACGGTTTACTCACACTTCTGGTTCAGCCGGAATTGGGGTATGACACCATATCACCCACCTTCCTCCTTATCGACTTAACCAGACATCATGGATCAATCATGGATCAATCGCCTTCATGGGAAGGTAGCAAGTGTCCTATACCACACACCCTCCAATCCTTACGGCATTTCTGACCCCAAACGCAAGGATGCATATGCATGATCATATAGAACAGTTTATTGGATGACATGTTATCACACAAAAGTATATTATCAATCGCACATCATCACACAGCATAATAAAATAAGAGAAACATATGCATCCAAAGGTTTAGTTTCCTTACCAACCGATAAAGAGTAAACTACAGTAAATTTTGGTCAGGTAGCTGCCTACCAGAGTCCTCGTATCTCTATCAAATTCATAAGCAATATAATTTCATTAATGTATTATCCAATAGTTTATTTCAGTTTCTCTTTAATCTTATTATTCTGGTGTTTACAACATTCTTTACTTAATTGATAATCCATGCCTTCCATTTACTGTCCGATTATCATATCATAGTGTCACACCCAATTCTGAACCAACTAGAATGGTGTGATGAACCGTCTATGATCCAACGGTTCAACCAGGATCTCTAATAGACTGTGTCCCTTTGCTTAAACCATATACATCTACAACCATAATCAGAGTAAATAAACAATAGCGGAAGTCTTTAATATTAATGAACTAAGTATCTAACAGTGATAACATAAATAAAATATCTAATTATCTCCAAAAGACTAAGACATAAAATAAAATAAATTAATCAATTACATCTTCTAAATAATCCAACAAATAATCTAATCAAAGACGCATGAGTTGCACTCGCACAACGAATCATGCGACTCAATCATAGCTTCTGCATCCATCGCCGCAACATGCCCGTACATTGGAGCATTCATATAATCTTCCACTGTAGGACCTACATCATCAACTAAAAATATTCAACGTCGAAAGGGTGAGCACACATCATGGCTCAGTGAGCAAACAAAACAATGCAACAAACATATGCATGCATTCAATTCATATCTTTGGTCTGGTTCATAAGTTTGCAATGTGCAATAGAAAGGATAGGTGGCCACTGCACCTCTATACACGAGTGTGTGAAGCCGCCCAATGGATCAAACACCATTGTCGTCCCACATGCACCCATCATGGAATAGAGATAGAGCTAAAGTGCCCGGATCAAACATCGCATGATACTTCCTCTAATGCCCTACCCATACCAACACGTAAGCCCCTATTGGTGAGGGCTTGCAAACTAGGCTCGCAATTAACCAATCTTAATGTCAAACAGTGTATACAAGGCTTCACCCCAGCATCCCTCAATACGTCTATAGAGATAGAGTTAAGGCCCCCCGACAGAGTCAGAGACTACACGGTCCGAGACCACCTCCCCTGATGCCCTACGACGTAATAGTTCTGCTAAGGTAATGGCGATACGACGATGTCAATGGACAAAACTTGAGTAGAGATAGAGCTAGAGTTTGGTGAACAGGATGAACCACAGTGTCACGTCCTCCCCTTGATGCCCCACTCGCATCAAGCACACTAACCACACACAAACATTCACGTGCTTATTCCTAGCATCATCATCATCATCATGTTATAAATAAACTGAATTAAATATGCATGACCAGTAATAACAGAAATATTGGATGACATGTGAAATGCACAATACACGCATACAAGCATAGAACCATTCATGGCATTGGACTCAATAAATAAAAATAGTTTATTATTAGCCAATTAGTTTAGGTCTTGTTCCCTCACCTTTGGTTGATAGTAGATCATCGTTCAAGCTTTGTAATTCACTCTTAAACCACTTGGAAACCAACAAATTTATGTGGTTGCACTATTTTGATGTGTGGTCGGTCACACCTGTTTAGGTATGCGACCACACACTCATAATTGACTATTTTTAGGTTACATTTCATACCTGGTCTTGTGGTTTCTTCACGCACTTGGTCCACTTGGCTCAACCATGATAGGAAGACCTGATACAAGGTGGTAAGACCGATTAGTTCGATACGGGTGTTACACATAGCATCTAGAATTTATTATTAATTTCATTTGTTACCGTTCATAGTCTAAGGATAACTTCTTAACGCATAATGATCATGTTGTCCATATAAGGTAGGTGAAGTGTGAGTTGATACACCATGAAACAACACACTCATTAGTAAGAAATTACCTTCTAAGAGCCTTAATACTAAGAAGGACTTCTTCTAACGAAGTCAAAGGTGTTCTAACGTTGTATAGGAATCAAATTATTAGTTTTTAAGGTTTCACACTTGTTGTCCAGGGGTTTCTATCATTTTAAATAATAAACAGCAAGCTACCTAATAGGTAAAGGGTATTTATTCAAGACAACGTAAAGAACCTTTATAAAAATTTGATCTCGAAGATCTAAACCCATAAATAGGTTCATAAAAATTTTAGAAAACCATGACCAAAAGTGGTCAACAACAAGGGTCAATATCCTGTGCGGCACGTGGCATTCATTGTCACACCCCAATTTCGACTGAACCAGAAGTGTGAGTGAACCATCACTGAACCAATGGTTCACACCAGGATCTTAATAAGACCTTGTCCACTCATACAAACCATTACACATAACCATAATCAGAATATAATTAAATACAGTGGAAGTCTCAAATTAAATAAACTGAGTACTTCTATTGATAAATAATTATTTAATTATTCAAAATACCAAAACATAAATAACTATCCTTACATCCCAATTATAAATCCAATTAAAAATAAATAAAATAAACAAATCAAATATCCTAGAGGTATACGCAGAAATGGCACTCGTATGAAGCGTCATGCTCGTCCTCCCCTGCTTGCACTTCCAGGGCAGCAACTCTTCCATATATTGGAGCATCCACGTAGTCCTCCACAGTGTAACCTGCATCAACATCTAAAAATAGTGTGTACACAAGGGTGAGCTCACAACTTAGCTCAGTAAGAAAATCAAACAATGCAACAAACAACATGCATGAATAACATTCACATTATGGTCTAGTTTTAAGTTTGCAATGTGCTATAGAAAGGATTGGCGGCCACCGCACCTCTATACACGAGTGTATGAATCCACCCAATGGATCAAACACCACTGTCGTCCCATATGCATCCACCATGGAATAGAAATAGAGCTAAAGTGTCCAGATCAAACACCGTCAACACTTCCCCTGATGCCCTACCCATGCCAACACGTAAGCCCCTATTGGCGAGGGTTTACAAACTGGACTCGCAACTAATTAATCCTATGTGTCATCATAGTAGGCCCCATCCCAGTACAGTTCCTTACGGCGTAGAGATAGGGCTAGAGTCTAGTGGCCAGGCCAGAGACCACAATGCCACTTCCTCCCCCTGATACCCTATCCGCACCAAGCATGCTAAGACAGAAACGATACGAAAAGGTGCTAGTGTGAATAATGATCCCAGATCCCTGGCCCTTCCCATTCCACACACCAACAAAAATAATCACATGCCTAACAGTCACATCCTAGCATAGCGAGTATGCATGAACAATATAATAACTGAAAGTAAAGATGACATGCAAGTATACACAAACACCATTCCACATAATCATAATTATTAACAACGTTTTATTGTTATTAAGTTATCAAGGTTTAGGTCTGATTCCCTTACCTGACGCTTGATTGCTAGCTTGCTCCGCGTCACAGAATCCAAACTCGCTATCACAAAGTCCTACATGATGTTAGGGTTGAATTAGAATTAGTTTCTTAGGGTTTACGTTGGTCGAAAAATCAACTGGATCAAAATATACCCCTCACAGTGCTCACCGATCGCAAGTACCAGTCGCGGCACTGCGAGGAAAGGTGCGACGGGTATGGACGACCGGTCCCCCACAGACCAGTCTTCGAGAAGTACCGGTCGCAGTACCGGTCGCATATGGTGCGACCGGTATGGTCGATCGGTATTGTCACACCCCAATTCTGAACCAACCAAAATGGTGTGATGAACCGTCTATGAACCAACGGTTCAACCAGGATCTCATATAGGTCGTGTCTATTTGATTAAACCAGATACAACCACAACCATAATCAGAGTAAATAAACAATAGCGGAAGTCTTTAATATAAATGAACTGAGTATCTAACAGTGATAACATAATTAATTATCTAATTATCTCCAAATGACTAAAGACATAAAATAAAATAAAGTAATCTATTACATGTTCTGATAATCCAACAACTAAATTTCAAAAATACATGAGTTGCACTCGCATGACGAATCATGTGACTCCATCATAGCTTCCACATCCATCGCAGCAACATGTCCGTACATTGGTGCATTCATATAATCTTTCACGATAGGACCTGCATCATCAACTAAAATATTCGACGTCAAAAGAGTGAACACACATCATGGCTCAGTGAGCAAACAAAACAATACAACAAACATATGCATGCATTCAATTCATATCTTTGGTCTGGTTTATAAGTTTACAATGTGCAATAGAAAGGATTGGTGGCCGTCACACCTCTATACACGAGTGTGTGAAGCCACCCAATGGATCAAACACCATTGTCATCCCACATGCACCCATCATGGAATAGAGATAGAGCTAAAGTGTCTGGATCAAACACCGCATAACACTTCCCCTAATGTCCTACCCATATCAACACGTAAGCCCCTATTGGCGAGGGCTTGCAAACTGGGCTCGCAACTAACCAATCCTAATGTCAAACAGTGTATCCAAGGCCTCACCTCAGCATCCCTCAATACGCCCATAGAGATAGAGCTAAGGCCCCCCGGAAGAGTCAGAGACTACACGGTCCGAGACCACCTCCCCTGATGCCCTACGACGTAATAGTTCTGCTAAGGCAATGACGATTCGACGATGTCAGTGGACAAGACTTGAGTAGAGATAGAGCTAGAGTCTAGTGACCAGGATGAACCAGAATGTCACGTCCTCCCCCTGATGCTCCACTCGCATCAAGCACACTAACCACATATATACATTCACATGCTTATTCCTAGCATCATTATCATCATCATATTATAAATAAATAGAATTAAATATGCATGAGCAGTAATAGCAGGAATATTGGATGACATGTGAAATGCAAATTACAAGCATACAAGAATAAAATCATTAACGGCATTGAACTCAATAAGTAAAATAGTTTATTATTAGCCAATTAATTTAGGTCTTGTTCCCTCACCTTTGGTCGATGGTTGTTCCTCTTCAAGCTTTGTAAATCACTTTTAGACTACTTGGAAACCTAATAAATTTATAGATTTTAAATTAAAGTTTATTTTCAGCAATTCAGACTTCTAGAAATTGAGTGGTCGCAGGTGTGGCTGCACCTGTGGTCTCAGTTTCTACGACCACAGGGTGTGTGGTCGCAAGGTGTGGTCGCATATCATGTGACCATACATGCGAGCACACCCTCCCTGAATTTTCCCCGAGGGCGTGTGGTCGCTATGTGTGGTCGCATATCATGCGACCATACATGTGACCACACCCTCCCTGAAACTTTTTCGAGGGTGTGTGGTCGCATACCATGCAACCATACATGCGACCACACCCTCCCTGAAACTTTCCTGAGGGTGTGTGGTTGGTTATGTGGGTCTCGTGTGGTGGCATATCCTGCGACCCCACATGCGACCACATCCTCCCTGGAACTTCCCGAGGGTGTGTGGTCGGTTATGTGTGTCTCGTGTGGTCACATATCATGCGACCACACATGTGATGGTCGACTTTTCCACTCCCAACTCAATTCTTTCATGTTTTGATTCCTTGGCTCATCATCATGATCCTTCCTACGATTGTTTTATGGCTTAAAATTCATATTTTACACAATCCATCATCCTAATAGATTCCCTCCATGGATCTCTTAGAATTTGTCCATGGTTTGATGATTGGGGTCTCACTTTGAATCACTATCTCCTCCATGATCTATTCTAGGTATTCAACTGATATGAGGGATGATTTTATACCTTATACTTGTTGAAGATTCAGAGTTTTCTCTGAATTTTCTTCTCTTAGTCTTCCTCTTCAATTCTCCTTCTCTTCCTCCTCTTCTCTTTCTCTCTCTTTTAGTTTGAGTTCTAAAATGATGAAAGAGGCTAAGGGACGTCCTATATATAGAGGAAAACCCTCCATATAGAGTCCTACTTAGATTAGGAAAGAACCCCCTTCGGATTAGGAAGGTTTCCTAATCACGGAGTCTGTCTGACTTCTTGTGGTCGCAGAACCCATCGACCACACAGCCAAAAACTACGACCACACGTCCCAGACTTCTGTGGTCGCTTTATTATGAGGTGTGATCGACCATACCTGTTTAGGTATGCGACCACACACTCCTTAATAGGTGATTTTAGGTTCAATTTCATACATAGCCTTGTGGTTTCTTCACGTACTTGGTCCGTTTGACCCGACCATGATAGGGAGACCTGATACAAGGTGGTAAGACCGGTTAGCACGATACATGTCTTACAGGTATGTCTCCAGAAGACCATCAACTCGGTGTTCGCCTTCCATCAGTTACCCCCATTTGATTATAGGATTTCTCCTATGCATTCTAGGCCTGAGCAATGAGTTAGAGTTATTTCATATTCCATTCAAGTTTTAGTTTTGATGATCCTTAGCCTAGAATGAAAATCTAGGGTTCATCGATTGTATTAGGGTTTGACGGTAAATTTAAGGGTTTTAGATCAATACCTCGCCTTGCATGGTATTGATCAATTCATGACTAATCATCTATAATGCTTAACTTAGAGGAAGGTTCAAGCACTTACCGTTGGTTGGCAATTATGGTGTTCTTCGTCAAACGACAAACGGCGGCTCCTCTCCCTCCTTCCTTAGCTCTTTCTCCTTCTTCGATCTCTTTCTCCTCTCAAGGGTTTGTGAGGATCAATGAAAGAGTTCTAAGGAGGTTTAAGGGTCCTTAAATAGACTATGATAGAGTTTAAGAAGTTTCCTTACGTTAGGAAAGTCCTTAAGCTCGAGATTTGGAAAGTGGGACCCGCAGAGATTGGTTTTCGGATCTAACCAGTCTGCCCGCACAGACATACCGGTCGACCGATACCATTGACCGGTACCATACCGGTATGAAAAAATATCATATTTTAGCTCTGTTTTCGTACCTGGTTGTCATCCGTTCGTCCCATCTGGCCCAGTGATGATTGGAAAACCTATTACGACATGAATTAAAGGTTTAAATCGGGTTCATGGAGTGTGTGTCTTACATTGGTCGCACGGTTTGACCACCAGGCATGCGGCACGTATCGTCGATCACATGCCGAAACATGGTCGCTTGACAATACCAGCACCCCAGAAGGGTTGCCTAGACCATGTTGGTTCGGTTTAAGGTCTTAACTTGTAGAGGTAGTCCGTGGTTGGTTGATTCCAGGTATAAATCATTCTCTACCTTTATCCAATATGAAGTACAAGGGGTTTCTTACCATAGAAATACTATTTCTGGGTTCTAAACCCTTAATAAAATCAAAATAAATTGTAGAAAGTCACCGGCCAAGTTTGGTCAAGATCCGCCATCGGAATGGCGTGCGCCTGATGCCATCGATCACACGTCTCGACAATCAGGTTTTGCAGCTCGTCCCATCAACCACACGTCGAAACATGGTCCTATGGTTGCCATCTTCTTCCAATATTTTTCTCATATTTTTCTTAGTCTGAATATAGAGTTTGAGCATCTGAATCTTTGTCCACACTAAGGTTTGGGTAATGTTTTGATCTGACAGGTAGCTGAGATAATAGATCTGATTTTAGACTTCAGATCCAACTTCTAAACGTTTGTATCCCTTCATTGGTCCATGATCCGAGTCTCCTAGGGTCAATTTAGGATCTCTAACGATCCCATGGTCATTGGTATAGTCCATAATAATTTATTCAATCCATTTGATTTACTAACAATCAATCCATTTGATTTACTAACAATCAATCCTTTGTTCCTTATGCATTACCATTCCTGATCCAAGCCTACGAACAGTAGTTCATATGGCTCAAAATTCTTTCCATTATCGCCAGTGATCGTTCCTCTCTTTGGTTTGACTATGGAGAAACATCGTCACCTCACAGAGAAATCTTAATGGTATGAAGGTACTACCTTTCGATAATTTCATTCAACATCTCCATATCGCCGCATGATCCGTTTCAAGAGCATTTACAGTCTATTCCTTTATGAGAAGATGGTTACCTGCAGAATACTCCTTTTTCCTCGAGCTCTCCAGCAAGCATACGATGCCGAAGGTACGTGGTTTCTGGTCCTCCTTTCTCTTCGGTTTTCTCTCTCTCTTCCTTCTTGCTGGGGCGGTAACCAGAGGAACTCTTCCACTCTTCTTTTCTTCTCCTCTCTTTCTCTCTTCCCCTGGTTCACGTGTTAGAGCCTCTCTCTCAATCTCTACGTTTCTAGATTGGTAGTGGGTCTTGGGAGGAGTGAATCCATCCCCAAATCAGTCCATGATAGAATGGAATCGACTCCTCATAGTTTTGGTAAGTGTAAGATCCCAAAACAGTAATAGGATGATTCTCTTCTCTCTCTTTCCGGTCTAGACTCAATTATGGTCAACCTATCATGAATAGAGTCCATTTTAGTCGGCCTTCATGGAGGGAGAAGGTAGGAATTCAAACGGTGGGTCCCACATTCAATCAATCACCAATCCAGTTTGTGCGCTAGGGGTGCAGCGGCACAGGGTACTGTTGATGTCCAACCGCACCACCTCGCCTCGTGGCGAACCTCCTTTTTGGCCTGTCAACTAAGGTGCATGCATGCCAGGCTCTCGGGGGTCGCCTTGGTTGGTTCCAAGGTTTCTCCTAGTGCATTTTCCCACACTCTAGTGACACGAGAGGTTCAAGCCAACGGTTTTGTGTCACCTCACGAGTGTATCATCACCTTAGGTCGCGTCAATACAATACGTTTGCACGTGGAAAGACCCGACACATTCCCCAAATTGATCAAATCGTAATGAGATTGAGCACGGGTCTTACAAATACTCTCTTGCATAAATTAAAGGACCATTTTACCCCATTTAAACCTCATATTTACACAAAACTCACTCCTATAAGTTAACAAAAATTCACTAACAGAGTGAATCGTTAGTGAATTTTAGTTAAATGGGAGGTTTAAATGAGGGTCAAATGGCCCTTTAACTTATGTAGAAAATTAGGTATTAAAGTTATAATTTTTAGTTTTTGTCGTCAGTTAATGAAAATTTACTAACGGAGTGGGTTTTTTTAGAATTTATTTTGATTTAAGGGAGTGTCTTTGAAATTGTTTGAAAGGTTTGGGGTGTACCTGATTTATGAGCAAACTACAAGAGAGGTACCTATAATTTATTCTAAATTAAAAGAAACATCGTTCAAAGTACAGGATCCAAATCCTCTCCTGCCACAGCCAGAATCACCGATTGATCCAACAGCTGGAGTTCAATCGATGCGCATACCAATACATCAGTATGTGCGCTGGATCAACTCTAACGATTAGATCAGCTCAGTAGCTAGGACTATCACAGAAAAGGATTTTTATACCAGAGTACATACCTGAATGTGATTTGGTCTAGAGTTAGGAATAACTACCATCTATAACCTTAAAGGCTTAAACCCCACTCATTCTCTCTCCCTGGTTGAGTCCAAATAAAACAATAAAAAAAATCCACTCATTCTCTCTCGTACTCTCATTCTCTTTTTCTCTTTCTAAACCTTGACATGTTGTACCTCGTATAAAAATCCTCTCCCGCCTGAGTTTGGGCAGGAGAGTTGGCGGCCCGGATGGATGGCCGCCACCTGACTCTTGGGTGAATCCGAGCCCTCCATCCGAGCCGACACCCCAGCCGACAAGCTGAGCCGACAGGGGTGTCGGCTCGGATGGAGGGCTCGGATTCACCCGAGAGCCAAGTGGCGGCCATCCATTTGGGCCGCCAACTCTCTTGCCCAAACTCAGGCGGGAGAGGATGTAGATCCCTGTACCTCATGGCGAGTCGGTGACACTGACCTCTCTCTTCTCCTTCTTTCTCTGTTTTTATTTCTAAACGACATCTACTGCATCCCTTTCTTTTTCCTCTAAACGACAACCTCTTTCTAATCTCTCTCCCTTCACTCCTCACCGACTCAATCCTCTCCCCCAATTTTCTACAAAAACCCACCGCTACTGTCTTTTCTCTTTTAGAAACCGACGACCGCTATTCTTCATCCTTTCTCTTGGATCCACATCCTCTCCTCCAGGAGTCTGGAGGAGAGGTGGTGCCCCATACAGATGGGCGACACCTGGGGATCGGATTAATCCAACCCCTCCATTCGAGTCGACACCTACTGTCAGCTCAGTTTGTCAGCTCAGAATTGACTCGGATGGAGGGGTCAGAGTTGCCCATCTGTATGGGGCACCACCTCTTCTCCAGATTCTCTTGGAGGAGAGGATCTGAATCCCTTTCTCTTCACTCTAAACCACCCGATAGACTCATGGCTCTCTTAATTCCCTTTTTTTTCTCCTCTCTTTTCCCTAAACCACAGTTGCTGCCCGTTGTTCTCTTTCTGAACTCTTTAACTGACCGACCCCTGTGACAGTTCTCTTTTTCTTGGCCTCTATTTTTCTCTTTTCCCACCGAGTCTCCGTCCTACTCTTTCCTATTTATAACAATCTGTCTCTCTCTAAGATTCTCTCTTTCCTTTTCAATCCTAGATCGACATTTTTTTTCCCTAAATGCCCACTATCTCTCACTCTCATTCTTTCTTATTTCTTCCCACCGAGATCTCTATCTTACTCTCTTTTCTATTTCGAAAAATCCCGAGAGCTGCTCTCACCGAATCCCACTCTCTTCCCTATTTCGAAAAGGACGAAGGGAGAACGAAAAGAAATCGCAACTCCCTTGCTGCTCTCACCGAATCCCACTCCCTTGCTGCTCTCACCGATGTTGACTTTGTCAAATCGCAAACCAGAAATCACTTTTGCCGGCAACCGATTTTCGGTCGGCTATCTGCAACTCCTTCGTTTCTTGTTCTATTCTTCAGATCTGGATTGGTATATAAGGTTCCTTTTTGTTTTTTTCAGACTTCAAATCTCTTGCTTCTCTTGTATCTCTACGAAATTCCATTTTCAGTAATCCCCTGCCTTTTGTGTTCACATAAATCATAAATCCCCTGCTTGTTTTGTTTACCGACTGAAACCCTAGATAAATAGACGGTTGGTTCTTCACAACATTTCGGTGTCGCTGCGTCCCCTCAAACTCTCTGATAAAGTAAGTTCCCTATCTTTCTTGTTTCTTTTTCAACAATGGTTCGTAAGAGAGCCGCCGTCACACGATTTGGACAGAGCACTCGGGAGCGTGACCTCCAAGAAACCCTAGCTGCCGAACAATTGGAAGTTCAGACCCACGGTCCCCTCTGTGCCGCGTCTTTTGTTGAATCAAAGATGACTCTGTCTAAGATTGCTTCTCTGAAGAAACGATGCCTCATCCCTCCTTCCATCCAGCTTGATGTGCCCCATAGAGACGACCGAGCTAGTCATCCATTTCTTGTTAAGATGGTGGTCTACGAGGAAATGTTTTCCTCTGGTTTTCGCTTTCCTGGGCATTATCTTGTGTACGAAATACTGAATTATTATGGTCTTGCTCCTACTCAATTGCTCCCGAATGGATGGGCATGCATCATTTCCTTCATCATCTGTTTTACGAAGCTCAAAACCTTTCCTAACTTGGCCATGTTTCGAGAATTATTTTACTTGGCTCCCAAAATGTGGACACATCCCACCACCAAACTCCGTGTACCAAACGGGACTTATTACTTCGTGAGCCGATCCTCTACCCGTAAGGTCGTAGTAGGTACCCCGTCTTCCAACCATGGTTGGAGATTCAATTTCTTTTTCGCTTCTATAAAAAAGGGTGAATCCCTAGAAGGGAAAATTGAACTCCCCGTCGGTAACGAATGGAGGTTTGCCGAAATGTCCCGAATAAACCTTCTGCCTGAACTGACCCCCAAGGAGAACAAGATACTTGAGGGGATTGAGAAAGTAAAACCGGTGAAGTACAAGAATCTGAAGCAGGATGCTTATTTGCAGAGATATGGCCTTGGTAAGCTTTCTTCTCTAGGGGTCTGACTTGCTTTGCTTATTGCATCTTTTTGCTTATTGTCTAATCTTTCTTTCTTCTGCTGTAGTGGAGGGTACTGGTGATGAGATCTGGGAAGAGTTCATTGGGGTCGATCTTCAGACCGCTAGAAGTAAGCTCATTTCCCAGTGTGCTGCAAGCATAGTGGAAGACTCGGACCCATCTACGACCTCCAAAGAAACCCCGCTTCCTGAGACTCCTGCCCCGCAACCAGGAAACAAGAGAAAAAAATACTCACCTATAGTTAATACTGCGTAGCGCTCTGCTAAGCGATCGAAGAAATCTGCCCCAACCGACTCCCAGAAGCAGGTCTCCAATGTTCAGGAGAAATCACACGATGCTTCGGAAGAGCCACCCGAGTCCCAAGAGTCGACCCCCCAGGTTCAAGTTGATACTTCTCTTCCGATTTCATCACAGAGGATCGAGGGTCAAGAACAAGAAAAAAGGGCTGAAGGGTCCTCATCTGGGCAGAGGGCCCCACTCTTCATTCCTAGGTGGAACCTCACTACTGCAGATGGATGCTTAACAGACGGCCCTGCTGCTCAGTCATTTGTAAACTATGGTTGTCTGCCCAAAGATATGGACTTCATTTCCAGTCTGAACATGGAGGAGTTTCGAAATGCAAGCTACACCAATGTTATAACTGTATGTAGATCGAACTCCAATCCCTTTCCTTTTTTGTTATCTTCCCTTCTTATGCATTTAACATCTCTTTTATTATGATCAGCATATGAACCTTACTGGAAGGTACTGGTTAGAATATGACCGAGCAAGGAAAGCTCAGGTAGAGGCAACTCACGCCCGTGAAGCAGCCTTGGCCGCCCAACGAGATGCTGAGATTGTCTTGAATGCTGAAAAGAAGAGGGTGTCTGACTTTCAGGAGATGATGGCTGCCCGAGAGAGAGAAGCTGCAGATTTAAAGGCACATGCTGACAAAGCAAAAAGGCTTTGCGCTGAAATGGAGAAGGCCAAGACGAGAGCTGAAGCATTGGCAAAGGAAGCCTTTGACGAGAGGGAATTCTTTAAATTTGAGAGGGATACCCTGAGAGTGGCCTATGATGCTCTGAAGACTATAAAGGAGACACTGATCGCTGAGAGAGACGCACTAACAAAGGAGAAAGAAATGAAGGAGACTAAAGAGGCTCGAATTAAAGATACCGAGGCCATTTTGGCTAACTTCATGGAGTCTGAGAACTTTCAAAAGTGCGTCCGTTTCGAATCTGCCAAGGCGGTTCGTAAGGCAGCGGAACAGTTCTACAATTTTGCCTCAACTTTACTTCCTGCGGACGACTTGTCTCGCTGCTCACTCTTGGCTAAGGTGCTTCCTGACAAATTCCAGAAACAACCATCACCTACCTCTACAACCGACCTTGGTAATCTTCCCTATCCAACTCCAACAGCTGTGTCTCCTTTGAGTACTGCTCTCTCAACAGTTACTTCTCCGATGGGAGAACTTTTGAAGAAAGAGGGAGCCGAGTGAGTAACTTTTCCTTGTACATACGAATACAAGCTTTCTTGTAACTTTTCCTTGTCATATGAATACAAGTTTTCTTTCTGCTCTTTTGATGTGTCCCGAGGCCCATATGCCATAGTTCAAATGACATGCATATCCATTTCGATCTAAGAAAACGCACCTGGCTTCCTATACTCTTGGTGAATAATTCATGTGCATGTATTTGTATCTTCTTTAGTTCTCATTATCATCCATATCTAAGAGTTCCATACTATATTGACAGTGATAGGATCCCATAGAGAGTACATGTACGTGGTCCGAACTCGTGCGCAATGGATCGTAAATGAAAATCAAACTTTGCTGTCATGCGAAACCAGAGATGTCGGAAATGCCTGACTGACCCAAAAAGGAAATCTGATCCTAAAAGGCCATTTCCTTTTTGGCTCACGGTTGGTTAGCCTGACATTTCCCATGACTTTTTAGTTCACAGGATCAGATAATGTCTCCTTTAAGGTTCGAAGATCTGACCGGTTTGTATGAACATTTCTCTCAAGTCAATGACTACCCCCATAAGTTGGAGAGCTTGGATGACAACTAGGCTTTTGCAGATTATAAGGATCCTTCATCTATTTTATTGAGGTAGGTCTTAGCCGAACTTGTCTGCTGAGATTCTTTTGCAACTGTCTTAATGTCCTAATGACTCGTTTTCCCCACACTACACAGTTTCTTCTCTGTGAACTACGGCATCAATCTCAACTTCTTCCTCTTAAGCTTTTCTACTTTGATATATTTGTTTTTTTTATTTCCAAACATTTTTTGTTTGTATTGTATATTTTTCTGCATCAGTAACATAATAGTGAATTGAATAATCGTCAAGTATTCCTTAGGCATATGAGATTTTGGGGATTAAGCTGAGTGGAAGCCATCACCAACGCACCTTGGCTGGTATCTAAATCCTCTTCTCCAACAGTTTCGGGATGTGAGGGGGTGTATCCATTGGATGGATGACACCTGGGGCTTGGGTGAATCCGAACCTTCCATCTGAACCGACACCCCCTTGTCGGTTCAGCTTATTGGCTCGAGGGAGGATAGGATTCACCCGAGTCTCAGGTATCATCCATCCAATAGGGGTGCCCTTCTCCTCTCGAAACTATTGGAGGAGAGGATGTAGATCCCCTTGCTGAGTCCAGTCTTCTTTCTTTATATTTGTTTTCTAAAATATTTTATTACTGTATATTGAAGACGAGGAGACAATAAAAAACGATAAAAATTTTTTTGGAGAAAACTGTCCCTTCATTCGTTTTTTTAAAATTCAATGACTATCCCGTAAGCTGGAAAGTTTGGTGGCTTAACCAAACTGCACAACTTATAAAGAGTCCCGCTCCATTATTTATATAGGTCGGGCTTATCTGAGCGTATCCCTGAGGACAAGTTTAGTCTAGGTCGGGAAAACCGACAGGTCCTTGACTGATGGAGCGAAGTGTTGGCCACCTCAAGTCATTTAAATCGATGCACCCAGGCACATGAATAACAAAACTTGAAACAATGATAAGGGCATTAACTTCATTGACGAACCAAAAGATACAACATTGGTAAAACTTTCGAAGGTTTGTAGAATGCCAAATCTACCGTATAACCGAGCCCGTCATCGTCTGCAGATAGTAGGACCCTGGTCGCGTGGTTTTCACCATACAACAAGGGCCTTCCCAAGCAGGCATCAAAGTTGCCTTGCTTTGTCAGTTCAGGGCAAAGTCTTTCGGAGAACTAGATCCCAGTCTTGTGGTTTTATTGTTAATATTGTTATGTAGTAGTGAAATATATAGGGTTAGATCAACTGCAGTTCTGTGGGTGATATTCCGCATTAAATTAAAGTATTTGATTTGTTAATATGCTGAAGGTTAATCATGGCCAACCTAATCCTGATTCAGGGTGAGTCAGGGTCAACTGGACCCTTCCTGGCCCAGTTAAGGTCAATCAAGGTCTGGTAGAGTTAGGTTGAACCATATCAGGGTAGAGTTAGGGTTGGACATTTGCTTGACCCTGTAGGATTGGGTAACCCCAAAAGGATAGGATTAGGGTTGGATATTTGTCTGACCCTATAGGGTTGGGCTGAGTTAGAATTAACTTTAAAGGGCCTAGGGTAAGGTTAGGGTTTGCAAATATTCGACCCAACCCAACCCTGTTGCAGCTCTATTCAGACCTAACCCAAATACCAAATATATCCCCTATTTAAGAGATTCCCACAATACCTCTATTTACGTGGCATAATCCTCACACCCCAAAAGGAATCGATGTCAATGTTCCTTGACACCGTCCGATGTCATGAAATAAGACCCTTCTAGCGTCCGAATTGTCTCCAATGTGTACAGGCATTGGAGACCTAGCAACGCAACCATTGGATGGCCGCCAAGTGGAAAGACAGCCATCCAACGGTCATAATACAAAATCCGAACTATTGTTTCTGTGTGACTTGCAACACAGGATTAAATGGCCATTTCAAATCTCAAAAACTGAATGTAGCGAGGGAATCGACCCCAATCCAAAAAGAGTGCTTGAAATAGGTTGTTGGAGGTGGAGAATATGAAGTAGAGAGAGAGAGAGAGAGAGAGAGAGAGAGAGAGAGAGAGACTATGTGTGAAGGATGGATAAGAGCCAAAGAGGATATTGACTCCAAGTTGGATTCATCTTTGTGTTGCCAAGACTGTTAATACTCTCATGATACTGCTTTGTACTGTTCAACAAGAAAGAATTATTTTTCTATTGAAGTATCAGGCACTCCAAAGGTATTTGATTTAGTTTTGTCCATGCTAAGCTTTGTTTCCTTGCTTCTATAATATCTATGAAGTCAATCTTAGTTTTGTTTCTTTCTTATTTGAAGTCTTTTTAATTAATGAAAGGAAACACACATAACAGTGTTTTCTTCAATGACATTTTAAAACAATTGTTGGAACGGTGGATGCAGTATAGCTTAGAACATAAGAAGATGCCTTTTAATGGAGCCAGAACGACAATTAAATTAGGACTAGTCTGTTAAATTATATCAATCACATATTACCCACTAAATCCTCTTCTACGTGGAATACATCTTAACTAATGCCAGCTGAATACATCATGCATCGTGTAGAAAAGGATACATAACCTTTCAATTCTGTAAACAGTATACAAACTCCTTGCTCAAATCATCTGCCTTGATATCAGACTCATGTTGCAAATGTCACCTAAATCTATGACCCAAACTTCAGTGGGAAGTTCTGGATCATCGACTCACAGATTAACAATTCATGTTCAGCAATAAAATTTAGTACCAACAGTAGTATTACCTCTTTCAGGAGACGCTGAATTTGTTGGATCACTGGCTTCTGTGAACCCTCCAACAGTCTCTCAACTTTGATTTTCCATGAGTTCTGGATCATCTCTCTCTGTGTCTTTCTTAGCTTGTCACTCTCTTCCTCTCTGCAACTCTTCGTTCCCGTTTGCAACTCTTCGTTCTTCCTTCCCGTCCGGCTCAATCCAGCTCGGATCCTGTCTGCAACTCTCTCCTCTCCATCCTTCATCCATACTCTCTCGTCTTCTCCACCTCCAACAACCGACTTCAAGCACTCCTTTCGGATTGGGGTCGATTCCCTCGTTACATTCGGTTTTTGAGATTTGAAATGGCCATTTAATGCTGTGTTGCAAGTCACACAGAAACAATAGTTCGGATTTTGTATTATGACCGTTGGATGGCTGCCTTTCCACTTGGCAGCCATCCAACGGTCGTTGCCAGGTCTCGAATGCTTGGAGACGATTCGGACGCTCTATTATAGGAATCTAATTTCCACGCAGACCCTATAACCAAATACAGAGGGCCATGAAAATTAAATTATATAAAATTAAACAAAGAATAAATAATGGTGGGCCGAGCCCAAAGTAGTCAAGAGCCATAAAAAGCAGCAAAGTCAAGCACATTGCTTGGCGCCTTGGCCCAAATGGATGGGCGGTCTAATTCTTCGTCTTTCTTCTTTTAAGGCTTTTAAGCATTGGACCATCAACAGCAGGGTACGTTCTACTTCACACGGGCGCTTGGTGGCCGTTGAATCGGCACAAAATTCCTTCACTTCTTTCATTTTAAACCAAAACTACCCTTAATAAATTGTACTTGGGTATTCAACGAGTCGATGCAGCTCCCGTGATAAGCCAATGACTGCACGCAAAAAGGAATTGGTGTCAGTAGGGCGTTGACACTGGCCGATGTCAATTAGAAAGATCCTATATTAATTGGTGTTGGTTGATTCATGTTGCCTCATGAATCTTTCGAGGTGGGACCTGCTCTGCTGACAAGAGTTGTCGGACTAGGGATTCGGGGGTACACTCCGTTGCTTACTTCAGGGATCCTAGTAACAAACAATACGAGGTGAACATAGTAGAGAGTAGTAAAATTGTGAAGTAAGATGTTAGAGCTTGGTAGATGAGCTCCTTTTTATAGTAATCTTTGTTAAGGGTGTCAACGGGCCGGTCTGGGCCGGTTTCGGTCCGGGCTGAACCGGTGTCGGGTTTTATAAGCCCAGCTCAAAACATGTCCATTAAGAGTTCGGACTGGGGTGGGCTGCGTTGGACAGAATAAGTAACGGGCTGGTCCGGTGTCAATTTGATATCGGGCTGGGTTTATTGAAGTGATTTCGGATTGGTTCGGTCCGGATCGAGTTTATCGGGCTTATCGGGTCCCTTTTATATGTAAACTATATAGCCTATTTTATTATTTCTATCTATAAAATTAGCATTATTCCTTCCATATGTATATAATTTAATAAACTATAACAATTAACATAATCTTTTCAACTATAGATTCACATAATCTTCTAGATCATGAAGTGAACTCTAATAGTGTAACACAATCTATTAAAATTTAAAACCATTAAAATTAAGAAATTGGGCCCGAACGGACTTTACTGGTGTTCGGGTTGGGTTTTATCGGTTTGGGCTAATTCGGGCTTCTTAATGGACTGGTCCGGTTTGATTTCGGTTTGGACTGAAACGGTGTCGGGCTTTACAAGCTCAGACCAAAACCTGTCCATTAAGGCTCGGTCCGTGTTACCGGGCCGGGCCCAGTTTTGACACCCTTAATCTTTGTGATGCCAGGTCTTATTGTTGGATCTACCCCTAGTCAGCTAAAGCCAGATTCATCCCTTGAGGTTGGTTAAAGTCAGATTTACCGTTACAGTTCAGCTTAAGTTTGTTTTACCCCCAGTGGTCAGCGCATGGGCTACCACGTGTCGTTTTCTTAGTGGTCAATGGTATTCATGCAAATCAATTCGTATCAATATTGGTCAAGGTCAATAACGAACCAATCTCATTATTTTTTTTAATCCTTGATGATGCATGTTGTTCATCTACTGACTACAAGATTTTAGTAACTAGTATCAGACACAGTATTTTTCGAAGTTAAAACTGGTTCAATACTGATACGGATCAAATACTACCCCAATGGCTGATAGACAAGTGAGTGATATTGATTTAAAAAAAAAAAAGTAATCGGTAGCAAATCAGGATCGGTCATGGCTGCAACTGTTACAAATTGGCCAATTTCAGGAGTGCTACCTGTAATTCCTGAGGTGCAAATTGAATCCTATGAGTGAATTGCCAAAAATTCTTGTAGCATTATAGGGTGGGCAATAATCATCTTAAGGACAATGTGGGAGATTTCTGCACTCAATTAAGCACTACTATCTTTTGTTTTCATTTTCAATTTTACAATTAATTTTTCAACAATTTCTTCCTTTAATCTTTGTTCTATTCACTCCCAGCTCTATCAGAGACCACTGCCAAAATCTATTCTTAACAAAAAAGATAGTCACATCTGTGACTGTCTCATACTACTTGTCTTTATTGAATTAACTTAAGCATCAAAATGATTAATGAGAGTTATCTAACCCAATCATCATATGGTGCGTTCATTTCTATTTGTGCAGGTTTCTTTTGACGAGCTAAGGACTCCTCACATTTGACGCGGCAACATGTAAAAATATAAGGAAAACCATTTATAAATAACTTGGAATTGAGTATGTATGGGATTGGTCTGAATCGATTCTGGTTTGAATGTCTTAAATCAGTCGGGTATCAATCTGATTCGGAGGGAATTAGTCAAAATACGTTAGCACATAATTGGTCAAAATTGGAGTTGAGGCTACTTGACTCCGAGTCAACATATTCCATTGACTCCGATTTGAATTTTTTAAAATTATATCACAGGGGTACCACTTGGATTTTTGTTGGCTGGTTTAAAAAATGGTAGGAATTGTGAACAACTAGTTAGCTTAGTTGATTGGTGTCCTGCGGTTGAATGCGAACACTTATGAGGTCATGGCCTGAAAAAGATTATGAGGTCATGGCTTGAAAAAGTGGATCGATCATTTGAATCAAATTGATTTAAATTGAATATTAAAACTTAATTTCACTATTTCTACCTTCTAGACGGTCTTAACGGGTTTTCTAGTAGGCTTTTAATTCAAACTAGTCCAAATCGACTTGATAACAACCCGAAATCAAACCGGCCCGCTAGTTAATGTATGTGTAGCCTATCCAATCTGAACCTCTTAGGCCCCGTTTGATTAAAATCAGATTTACCGCAGGAGGTCCATTAAAGTTGGTTATGCCCCAAGTGGTCAACGCATGGGCTACCACGTGTCGCCTTCTTAGTGGCCAGTGGTATTTATGCAGATCAATTCCTATCAATATTGGTCTAGATCGATAACGAACTAACCTCATTATTTTTTTTAATCTGTGATGATGCATGTTGTTCATCTAGTAACTACAAGGTTTTAGTAACTAGTATTAGACATGTATTTTTCGAAGCTGAAACTGGTCTGATACTGATACGGATCAGGTACTACCCCAATGGCTGATTGACACGTGAGTGACATTGATTTAAAAAAAAATAAATAAGAAATAATCAGTAGCAAATCAGGATCGGCCATGGCTGCAATTTTTACAAATTGGCTAATGTGATACTGATACCGATACCTTGAATTATTACTTATTGTACCACCGATCCGAATCGTCATGAGACCATATTCAAATTTGAGCTTTTTTCAAACCTTGAATTCTAATGGTTGTTAGATGAATGTGACTGTTTTGCTCTCTGCTTTTAAATGGCTGATTTTGATGGTTCATCTTATTTCAAACTTAAATATGAATTGAATTTCAAATTGAGGGGAAGAATTCATGGTAACTGCTTCAGCTTGACCCATCTTATTATTGATTTCCGGATTCTTATGATGCATTTAACACACATTGATGGATTTGAATTCGATTTCGGTGTAAGGGAGGGTGAACGCCAAACAATCACATCATTTTTTAAATCTTCTTTTTCGGATCCAACTAAAACCACCATTGTTGCGGCACCCTATAACGAGGAACGCCCAGGTAAAAACTTTTAGACTTGTTACAATCATAGGGTCCATACAGTGATCTAGAACACAATGAAGATAAAATGTAATTTATAATTGTAAAGGCATATATGTGTATAGGAGATTAATTTCCACCTAACTAGAAGTTTTGATCACAATTCTTCCACAATCTGCAAAATTCCGCTTGTTTTTCAATGTTTGTGGTACAGAAAAAAGAAAAGCAACTAGGACTGTAGGGACTCATGAACTAGTATATATAATACTGTCATAAACCCGAATCAATCCCACATTGAATAGGGTTTGCCTATCTCATTATCTTGTGACGAATTAGATTGTACCAATCAACTTAATGACATAAACTCCTGACTATTCAATGGGTTCGATAATTAATTAAGTCCACTAAAACATTATCCAAGAAAGACTCCATAGGACAATAGCAGAAAGGGAAGGGAACACACCAAGAACACACATGGATGAGGATGGAAAGACTCCAACCAAAAGGATCTCCATTGAACCAGTTCACAATTGCATGGCTTCTTACAGCTGGGCTATCGAGCACTGAACAATCCTAAACCACATCACATCAGTGGCTGGTTTCATTATTTGAGATAGAACTCGTCTTCCTTCGTTCAATCAGTCGAGTCATCCATTGGATGGGCTGAATTGGTTTGCAAGCATGCCGATGATGTCAATGAATGACGGAACAACTAGATGACAGGAAGCAACTTCCATCCCATTATTTGAATAGAGAGACCCGTTTTTGTCAGAAATTGCAAAGTTCTCTGATTAATATTATGCAGAATAGTGATTTCAACAGTTTTACTCTTAGAATCTTCCATTCCTCTTACTTATAACTAAGGGTGTCAACCGGCCTGCCTGGGCCGGTTTCGGTCTGGGTTGAATCAGTGTTGGGTTTTATAAGTCCAGTCCAAAATATGTCCATTAAGAGTTCGGGCTGAGTTGGGCTGCGCTGGACACAATAACTAACGGGCTGGTCCGGTGTCGGTTTGTTATCGGGCTGGGCTTATTGAGGTGATTTAGGACTAGTTCGATCCGGACCGGACTTATCAAGCTTATCGGGCCTATTTTATATGTAAGATATATATCTTATTTTATTATTTTTATCTATAAAATTAGTATCATTTCTTCTATATGTATTTAATTCAGTAAATTGTAACAATTAACATAGTCTTTTCAATTATATATTCATATAATCTTTCGAATCAAGAAATGAACTATAACAGTGTAATATAATCCATTAAAATTTAAAACCATTAAAATTAAGAAATTGGGTCCGGACGGACCTTACCGGTGTTCAAGTTAGGTGTTATTGGTTCGAGCTTCTTAACGGGCCAATTCGGTCTAATTTCGGTCTAGGCTGAAACGGTATCGGGCTTTACAAGCCAAGACCGAAACCTATCCATTAAAGTTCGGTCCGAGCTGGATTCGGGTTATATCAGGCCGGCTCAGTCCGTGCTACCGGGCCGAACCCATTTTTGACACCCTTACTTAGAACAGTTGCTTCTTTTCTTTTTTTTTCTTTTTTTTTTGGAGAGGGGTTGTAAAATATCAACCTTCCTTCAACGGTCACTCACTCAAAGGGTTCCTATTTTGGGATTTACTATTTGTGTCCGCCAAATCGACGCCCCCATCCTACCCAAATACCCAAGGTATCCCCTGTTCATGAGGTTTCCATAATACTCTTATTTACGAGGCCTAATCCCCACACCTCAAAAAGAATCGATGTCAATGTTCCATGACACCGGCTGGTGTCATGAAATAAGACCCTTCTATTTCAGGGTTCTAAGTTCCACGCACACGCTATAACCAAATACAGATGGCCATGAAAAATAGATTAAATAAAATTAAACAAAGAATATATAATTATGGGCCGAGCCCAAAATAGTCAAGAGAAAGAAGAAGCGGCAGTCAAGCACATTGCTTGACGCCTCGGCCTAAATGGATGGGCGGTCTTACTCTTCCATCTTTCTTCTTTTTAGGTTTTTAAGCATTGGACCCTCAACATCAGATTCACATTCTCTTCCAACTAAGTTTGGGCAGGAGATTTGGCGGCCTGGATGGATGGCCGCCACCTGACTCTCGGGTGGATCCGAGCCCTCCATCCGAGCCGACACCCCTGTCAACTTAGCTTGTTGGCTGGGGTGTCGGCTCGGATGGAGGACTCGGATCCACCCGAGAGCCAGGTGGCGGCCATCTATACCAGCCGCCAAGTCTCCCGCCCAAACTCAGGTGCGTGACGATTTCTATACCTCAACACCAGGGTACGTTCTACTGACGTTTGATGGTGGTTGAATCGGCATAAAACTCCTTCACTTCTTTTGTTTTAAATACTAAAACTATTCTTAATATATTGTGGCCTTGTGATAAGCTAATGAATGCACACAAAAGGAATTGGTGTCAATAGTGCGTTAACACCGGCGATATCAATTAGAAAGATCCTTTGCTGGTTGATTCGTGTTACTTCATGAATCCTCCAATGTGGGACCGATCTGTTTTGTCGACAAGAGTTGTCGGAGTCGGATCCAAGGGTACACTCAGTTGCTTACGTCAGAGATCCGAGTAACAAACAATTCGAGATGAACATAGTAGAGAGTAGTAAAATTGTGAAGTAAGATGTTAGAGCTTGGTAGATGAGCTCCTTTTATAGTAATATTTGTGATGCCAGGTCTTATTATTGGATTTACCCTTGGTCGCTAAAGTCGGTTTTGCCCCCAGTGGTCAACGCATGAACTACCACGTGTCGTCTTCTTAGTGGCCAGTGGTATTTATGCACATCAATTCGTATCAATATTGGTCACCAATCTCATTATTTTTTTTTAATCCTTAATGATGCATGTTGTTCATCTTTTGACTGCAAGGTTTTGGTAACTAGTTATCAGACACGGTATTTTTCGAAGCTGAAAATGGTTCAATACTGATACGGATCAGGTACTACCCCAATGGCTGATTGACACGTGAGTGACATTGATTTATAAAAATTAAAAAAAAAATCGGTAGCAAGTTAGGATCGGCCATGGCTGCAACTGTTACAAATTGGTCAATCCGATACAGATACCGATACCTTGAATTATTACTTGCTGTACCACCGATCCGGATCATCGTGAGACCATATTCAAATTCGAGTTTTTTTCAAACCTTGAATTCTAATGGTTGTTAGATGAATGTGACTGTTTTGCTCTCTGCTCTTTAATGGCTGATGTTGATGGTTCATCTTATTTCAAACTTAAATATGAACTGAATATCAAACTGAGGGGAAGAATTCATGGTAACTGCTTCAGCTTCACCCATCACATTATCGACCCC
Organism: Protea cynaroides; assembly: GCA_028583415.1. Lineage (NCBI taxonomy): Eukaryota > Viridiplantae > Streptophyta > Magnoliopsida > Proteales > Proteaceae > Protea > Protea cynaroides. Next base: position 27,003,716 of record CM053272.1, read on the forward strand.
CGGATTCTTACGATGAATTTAACACACATTAATGGATTTGAATTCGGTTTCGTTGTAAGGCAGGGAGAACGCCAAACAACCACATCATTTTTTCCGGATCCAACTAAAACCACCACTGTTGCGGGACCCTATAACGAGGAACACCCGGGTGAAGACTTTTAGATTTGTTACAATCATAAGGTCCATACAGTGATCTAGAACACAATGAAGATATAATGTAACCTACAATTGTAAAGACATACATGTGTGTAAGAGATTGATTTCCACCTAACTTGAAGTTTTGATCCCAATTCTTCCACAGCCCATAGAGTTCCACTTGCTTTTCAATGCTTATGGGTACAGAAAGAAGAAAAACAACTAAGGTTGTAGGGACTCATAAACTAGTATATGTATATAATATAGTCATAAACTTGAATTAGTCCCTCATTGAATAGGGTTTACCTATCTCATTATCTTATGATGAATCAGACCGTACTAATCAACTTAGACATAAACTCTCAACTATTCAATGAGTCCGATAATTAATTAAGCCCACTAGGATATTATCCAACAAGAACTCCCTATGACAGTAATAGAAAGGGGAAGGAACACACCAAGAATACATGGATGAGGATGGTAAGACTCCAACCAAAGGGCTTTCCTTTGAACCAGCTCACAATTGCATGCTTCTTTCCGCTGGGCTATTGAGCAGTCCTCAACCACATCACATTAGTGATTGGTTTCATTATTTGGGATAGACCTCATCTTCTGTCATTCAATCTGTCCAGTTATCGATCCATTGGATGGCTAGACTAGTCTGCAAACATGCCGATGAATGACTGAACAATTAGCAGGAGGCAACCTCCATCCCATTATTTGAATAGAGATACCCATTTTTGTCAGAAATTGGAAAGTTCTCCGAATAATATTGCGTAGTGATTTCAACGGTTTTACTCTTAGAATCTTCCATTCCTCTTCTTAAAACCACGCAATTGATAGCATGAGAGATTACATCAAACAACCCTTTTATTTATTTATTAAGGCTGGTAATTTGGATTCAAATCGCGTCCTATCAGGAGGTCAGGAGGTCAGGAGGAGACTCGGCTGCATGTAGCGAATGCCCGACATATGGGCGTCGGTTGAATTCGAACCGTCCAGCCATTTGAGAAGGTGAAATGTAAAGGGGTGTCGACTTATGCATCAATTTTGGCTGGACAGCTCAGATTCAATCGACACCCACCTGTCGGGCATCAATCAGATACAATCGCGTCTCCTGTAGATACCGTTATAGGAGACTATTTGAATCCTGATAATTTCCCAAAGCAGGTGAGCTTCTTTGGTTTTGAAACATTGAGAAGGAAACTGGTTTTAGTGTTTTACAGGTTTTTTGCAATGATATATATACAATTTTCTTCAAAATAACCCTCATTATTACGGTATGTTATTCCAAAATTAAGGGTAAAAATGTCAACCATTTTATCTTACACACTATTCGAAATCCGATGCAATTAAAGAGGTAATTTCGTTTTTTAAGGAGAAAAATCATTAAGATTTAACGGTTATGAATCGAACGACAGACAAAGCCTTTTATATGTTGCTTCTTTTAAGGTGTTTTCTACGTTGTTTATAAGTTTTCTTGGTTTATAGATTTCATGGAGAAAACCCTTCAGCCAAATGACCAATTTGCCCTTTCATCTTTGGTGTTATGATGAATAAATGTAGGGTGAAAAAAAAAAAAAAAATCAAATTATAGTAGCCAAAGTTCACCTACATAGGCATCAATGAGACAGCAAATCCTATAGATTTTCATCTTTCTCTAAGTTTCTTCACATTTTCAAATATTCAATTTTTCATTTTTTTTAGGTGGGAAAAAGTTTTATATCCAGCTGTGTCTTTTTGTGCCTTTTGTTTAGGCTATGAAATGATTATACTTTCAGCTGTGTCTTTTTGTACCTTCTTGTTTAGGCTATGAAATGACTATACTATCCCCTTATTGGATATTTGTGTCTATCTTTCAATTAGACCTTGCGTTAGTCGGATCCACATCCTCTCTCGCCTGAGTTTGGGCGGGAGACATGACGGCCTGGATGGATGGCCGCACCTAGCTCTCTGGTGGATCCGAGCCGACACCCCTGTCGGCTCAGCTAGTCGACTCAGGTGTCTGTTCGGATGGAGGGCTCGGATCCACCCGAAAGCCATGTGGCGGCCATCCATCCGAGCCGCCAAATCTCCCGCCCAAACTTAGGCGGGAGACGATTTCTATTCGCGTTAGTCCAGGATAGATACATGCAGTCAAGAAACCTAACTCATCCCCTTTTTTTTTTTTTTTTTTTTTGTACCTTTAAAATATTTCTGAAAACTTTATATTTCAATTATTTCATGACTAATTTCTTTTCATGTTTCCAAATAACTATATATGATTTTTACCCCCCCCCCTCAAAAAAAAAAAAATTTATATGATTTGGCAAAAAAAATTTCTGGTAATAAACCAAGAATCTAACAGCATGGCCTATTGACATCCACCCTAAAAAACAAACAAATCCACGCCTTTATCATCGAAGATCCAATAATACCTTTCTCTTAATCTCGTCCCTTGATTTCTCTACTCCTCAGAGAAGATAACTTCTTCCCATATGATTAACTAATATATAAGTCTCAGTGCACGAGGTTCCCGTTGAACAAAGGTAGAATGTACACAGCTTTATCCCATAACACGAAAAGATTGTGTAACTCAATTATGTAGAAGGTTAGACTAAATTTAAATTAGGAGAGAAATATCCTTAAGCTTGCCTAATTTAATAATCTATTCAAGATAGATAATGGAAAGAACTTTTTTTAGAAAAGACATCCATCTTAGTCTTCTTCCCCATCAATACATCAGCTATTTTCACACTAATAGACCCTTGTTGTTGATGGATAATCTGATTATCTTTCAACAAATTTTTTATTGATTTTAAAAGCAGATGACAAGTTTTTTAGTTTGAATGAGACCACGAGGCATATACACTCCACAGGAGCTTATCACAAGTTGGTATATATTTTGAGTTTTTAATGAATAAAAGATTTTATTTGAATGATATATTGCAAATTGAAGATTCAATTTAGCTGAATAATTAAATTTCAAATAGAAATTTGAATATTGATATATTTTCTAAAATTATAATTTCAAGCTCAGTGCGAGTCTTGCTGAGTCACTTATGACTCGATACTTTTACTCTAAACTCGCTGAGTTTGGTAATTTCCCCTCCCCCTCATATCTTTGTCCTTAGATCATAATTATGATTTATAACCAGCTGTTCATATTATAACTCTTTGATCTTCCCATCAACTAACCTACAAAAATTTATAGATTTATGCTTTTCTACTTTTTCAGTTATTTAAAATTTAATATTTTTAAATAATTTATGTAGATTTATTGTATTAAGAGTAGGAAAGCAATACTCGTAAAAGTCATTAGGTTTTGTTGAGAGTAAATGTGTCAATTCTGAATCAAAACTAACCAGTAAAAATCAAATCGAATCGAACTGAAATTAATTGATTCGTTTTACACATAATTAATCAGTTTAGCTGTGTTGGTTAACTGATAACAAACTAATTAAATAAAATCGAAAGAAAACCGAGTAAAACCGGTTAAGAAACCAAATAAAACCAATTAACTACCTAACTCAATGTATATTATTTTATATGTAATATACAATTTTAATGTGCTATGGCTTGACAGAATGTCATACCCACGTGATATGATATTTTTAGTATATTATTTTATGTTTAATGTTTTGTTGTTGAATTATTCCACTCGTAAAATATTCATTCCTAGTTATTCGCTCCTTTACCATAAACCGTGTAAGAAACTGTTTATGAACCAATTAATTAAAATTGATAAGAAACTACTGAATTGGTTGTTAATTGATTCGGTCTTGATTTGGAAAACAAGAACCGCTTGTTAATTGGTTCAGTTATAGTTTCTATTGATAATAATTTCAAAGTGATTTGAATCGAATTGATAAACCGATTGACACCCTTAGTTGAGTGTGAGTCAAATCTACTTTTTAAATTATTTTATATTTTATATTTTTAAATAATTTATGTAGATTTATTGTATTAAAAATAGAAAACATGACATACCCTAGTGATCACCAGGTTTTGTTAATTTGAGAAAAAAAAAACACTAAAATACTTGATTTTAGGATGCTTTTGATGAATAATTTATCATTCTTTATTTCATTATGAACCTTTTGTCACTCTTGGTTATTTTAAAAATGATAAGGACTTATTGAGAAAGCATGGAAGTAAAATGATGAAAAAAAGCTGTTCAGCCAAATAGAATAACCAGTATTTTTCGAGTTTTTTTTTCTATTGTTAATTAGAAATCTAGTGAAACTTATGCCTGAAAATATTGAGATTTTTATTGGATATCAGGTATGGGTGTACATAAAGGGTCATGCGGTTTTTTTAAACTTGGAGAGGGTTTTATGCTACTGCGTCTTACCTTTTCGGGGGGCGCCCTTTTCGATTCATACCTCTGATCACCAGATCACAGTAGAACAACTTTATCATTGTACCGAAGACCGTGCACATTGCAATATGAATAATACCTCAAAATTAAATTACATGGTCATTATAATGTAAGAAAGTTAGATGATCTGTATTTGTCTAGGCTTAGTGATATATGATTAACCAGTATGGTGTTATTGAGTTGTATTATGTATCTCAATCAAATCATTGACAATCAGATAACACCCATGTCCTTTAATTTCGGACCCAAGTAGGCAAATGGGGTAAAGAATAAAACAAAATCTTATTTACTATTCATTACATTGAGGGGTAGTTTGGTAACTTCCCTCCCCTGTTTACTTACCATTGACAACCAGATGACACCCATGTCCTATAATTTCAAACCCAAAAAGGCACGTGGGGTGGAGTAAAGAATAAAAAAACAAAATCTTATTGAGGGGTAGTTTGGCAACTTCCCCTGTTTACTTGCCATTGACAACCAGATGACACTCATGTCCTTCAATTTCAAACCCAAAGTAGGCCTTAATTATCTATTCATTGAGGGGTAGTTTGGTAACTTCACTTGTTTACTTACCCACCTGCCACCACACACCACAGAGGGCATCGACCTCATCAGCTTCTCAAATCGTCTCATTCCTGAGATTTGGGAGGCGTGGCGGCGACCCCCAGTGGATGGTCGCCATGTGGGGGTCGGATGAATCCGACATCCGACCCCTCCGTTTGAGCCGACACTCTCTTGTCGGCTTGAACGGAGAGGTCGGATTCATCCGACCTCCACATGGCGACCATCCAGTGGAGTCGCCGCCACGCCTCCCGAATCTTGAGGATGAGACGATTTAGATCCCAAAAACCCACTTGCTTTGAGGGATCATATGGACAATTGATTTGGGTTATTTTTTTTTCCCCCTAAAGCCATTGTGTCAAACAGATGGTGCGCATCTTTTGCGTCAAAGTCAGGCCAAGCCCTAGAATCTGAAGGCAACAATGAAGAACAGGTCGTATTAACAACAAATAAAATACCATACAATCCAGAGAGAGAAAAAAGAGTCCCAAATTCAGAGGAGACTAGGGGAGGGTCGAACTCAGGAGGGTTAAATCATAGTGGGGAACCGCAACCGCGTAATGAAACCTGATTTTCCTCATCTTCCTTCTTCTTTCCTTATCCGAGTTTTCTGGCATCTATAAAGGCTGTACCCTCCATCTCCGGAAAGCCAAAAACATCACTCAACGGATCCATCTAGCTCCCATAGCATATGTCTCAGAGACCCAACGTTCCTCATTCCTGTTCTATAGCCTTTGGCCTTCATTCTCATCTCCTGGTTTCCAGTGAGATGAACCCTAATTCTAACTGGTCTTATTCTTGTTGTTCTTCTTCCGATTCTTAATTTCTTTCCCCTTTTCCTTCTCGACCTTCCTTTGTTTCCATTCTTTTCTTGTTCGAGGAAAAGGGTTCTTCACAAACCACCCAATTGATTAATTGAATCAAATCAAAACCAGATCCTTCAGATTCTGAGATGGGTGTTAAAGGATTCGTCGAAGGAGGCATAGCTTCGATCATTGCAGGGTGTTCGACCCACCCGCTTGATCTCATCAAGGTCCGGATGCAGCTCCAGGGTGAATCCCATGTCCCTAATCCTGCAACCATTCAGACTCTCCGCCCAGCTTACGCCTTTAACGCCTCCTCAGCCACCACCGCTGCTCCAGGTGCCATCCACGCTCCTCCTCCACCTCCACCACGAATGGGACCCGTCGCCGTCGGCGTCAAGATCTTCCAGACCGAAGGTGTTGCTGCTCTCTTCTCCGGCGTCTCCGCCACAGTACTTCGTCAAACACTATACTCCACCACCCGCATGGGTCTCTACGACATTCTCAAGCAAAAATGGACCGATCCCAACTCGGGTAACATGCCACTCGTGAGCAAGATAGCAGCGGGCCTCATCGCCGGCGGAATAGGCGCCGCTGTCGGCAACCCGGCAGACTTAGCCATGGTGCGTATGCAGGCAGACGGGCGACTCCCGGTGGCGCAACGCAGGAACTACAAGAGTGTTGTGGATGCCATCACACAGATGACGAAACAAGAAGGGGTCGTGAGTCTGTGGAGAGGATCGTCTTTGACAGTGAACAGGGCCATGATCGTGACTGCATCACAGCTTGCGACGTATGATCAGGTGAAGGAGATGATAATTGGGAATGGTGTGATGAAGGATGGATTTGGGACCCATGTATCTGCGAGCTTTACTGCTGGGTTTGTGGCTGCTGTGGCGTCGAATCCGGTGGATGTGATTAAGACGAGGGTAATGAATATGAAGGTGGAGGCAGGGGCGCCGCCGCCGTACTGTGGGGCGATCGATTGTGCTTTGAAGACAGTGAGGGCTGAAGGGCCAATGGCTCTTTACAAGGGTTTCATTCCTACAATCTCCAGGCAAGGGCCATTTACTGTGGTTCTGTTTGTGACGCTTGAGCAGGTTCGGAAGCTGCTCAAGAATTTCTGAGTTCTCTCAGATTGATGATGATGATGATGACGAAGAACATTTACTAGTAATGGTTATTACTAATTTTTATCTTGGGGATTGGGGGTTTTTTTAATTTTCTTTGGGGATTTTAAAATTCCTGAAATCTGGGAAGGAACAGGAGGAAGGTCGAATGTATTTGCTGAACTGTTATGTGGTATTATTGAATATTTGAATCTGATGAATCATGGAAGCAAGGTTAAGAAATTCAAAGTTGACGTCTGTTACTCTCTTTGATCCTAATTTCAAGAAAAAAGAAACGGTTTTTCTGGGTGTCCACTGTCCAGAGGTTTTCGCGTGTGGTGGGCACGTGGGCATGTGGAATTTGCTCTTGCGCGTGGCGTTCATCATTTGCAAGGAAAGTTTATAAAGAAAATTACCAAATATTGCTCTGATTTTTTTGGGTTACAATCTAAATGCTTTTGCTATAACAAAAATATTAAAAATGAATTTGATTATTACCAATATATCCAAAACAATATTAAATTTAGACATGACTCAGTAGTTCAGTCCATTGCAATTGGAGTCAGTCCGTGCATGTGCACGTTGATGCAGCTCAGTCCATCCAATGGATGATTGAACGATAGGAGACAAGTTTCATCGGACAAATCCTCACCGTTTATCTTTTTCGATTTTTTATCTCAGACTTTTGTCTTTCATTCTCTCTCCTCATACCATCTCTTACAATAAAATTATCGGCTGAAAGTATGCAACTAAAATGGAGCTTTGACATTCAATCCGAAGAAATCTAATTCTCCATATTTTGTATTTCTTCTGTTGTTCTAAAAAAAGCCTAAAAAGTAGGTAGCTCTTTGGCTTTTGCTTTTCTAAGCGTGGAAACATCCAAGTGTTCCATGATATGGTGTTGCCTCTCCTGTCGTCATCAGAGAGATACTAGCTGTGATCGCACGATTAGCCCTTCAATGCATATACCAATATGTCGGTATAAAAGCTGATGAAAAGACCAACCGTGATAGGGCAACCAGAGACAAATTGGGTCCTGATTGGTTTTTGACTTCTCGATTGTTGTGAAACCGTTTTATTGAGGGGAGATGGTGATGTGAGGTAAGATGAGAAAGGGAGAGATGAGGTAGGGGAGGGTAAAAATGTCTATTTAAAGGCAGATGAAAAGTAAAGATGATAGTGAATACTGTTTTAGATATATTGATAAATGTAAATTCGTTTTTGAATATTTTTATTATAATAAACATAAATTAAGTAAATTGATAAAATAAAATCTAAAAATGATTTTTCAAGTAATTTTCCATATTTATAATCTGAGCAGTGAAAACGTTAGGGATGTCGAATGTGTGGACTGTCTGAAAATTTATAACGGTGATGGTGTGATGGACGTGTAATGCGGCGAGGTTTGAGCCGGATGAGGAAAATAATCAAACAGGTGGTGGGCGGTGAGGTTGTGAATACGACACACCGATGTGGTCAGTGGTGTGCGATGGTGGTGGTGACAGGTCAGTCCCTATGGTCCCCGACAGCGTTAGAGAGTTATGGGTCGGAGCCGGTGGAGGCTGATTACCTTGGCTTGCGTGGGGGTGAACTGATGAATCATGATTGGGAACGAGGGTAATGTGGCTTTGACTTTTCGGTGCTTTCTTTGCTGGTTCTTAACGTTAAAGTGTTAAAAAGAAATCCTTATGTGGCTTCGTACAAGTGATGCCTATAATTGACGTGTACGCATCGGGACCTTGAGGAGTGACTGCTGCTATGGTGGGGATCTTAGCCTTCATAGTGTACGTACGTGCTGATGCATTATATCCACTATGAAGGACCAAGATCTTCATTATGGCTTGGTAGTCATTACACAGGATCCTTCTTATGGTTTTAGGTTTCAACTGTTCTGTCGTCTCAGTTGTTCTAACTGCGGATACACTATAACCAGTCAAGATCTTGGCAATCATTACTGAGGATCTCGGTCCGAAATGTACTCATAGGCTTAAATGTCAATTATTCTGTTTTCTCAATTGTTCTAGCTGTTGATGCACTAAGAGGTCAAAATCCTCACTGTCGCTTGGCAGTCACTATAAAAGATCTCGATCTGATATGTACTCATGTTTTAGGTATTGATTATTTTGTCGTCTTAGTTGTTCTAGCTGTCGATACACTATGAACAGTCAGAATCCTCACTGTCGCTTGGTAGTCACTATAGAAGATCCAGGTCAGACTTGTACTCATGATTTTAGGATTCGATTGTTCTATCGTCTGAGTTGTTCTAACTGTTCATTGGATGGGCTAGGGTGATAGACATACGTATGTCGATGTGCCTAGTTTGTCCGATGAACGGTTGGACGACAGGAGACGAGCTACAACCGATCGAATATCTAATTGATAGGATATCATTTTGCTGAATTTAAGTGATCTTGGTTTACCAAAAAAAACATGTTCAAGAAATTACACATTGGTTAATATCACGTTTTCTTGGTTTTACTAATTTGTCGATTTCATGTTACCACATGAGACCATGTGAACATATGACCAGTACTTGGTCAATATTTATATTTTATATTGATATTCATTCAAATATCATGAACTAAATCCATATGTGTACTGAATCTTAGTTGAAAGAGAAAGGAAATTTGATATTTCAGTCTTGTCGCTGATGCCATTTGGTGATTAGTCAGGGGATAAAAAAAAATTAAAATTACCTTGGAATTTCGAACAGGACGAAACGGCATGACTGTGTATGTAAATGTGTACAAATTGGATTATTATTTTTAGGGTTGTTTTATTCAACAATCAACAAATTTGAGGATTAGGATGGCTAAATTTTGTTTATTTTACTAAAAATGTCATTATCTGTTATTTGATCCGATGTGAGGTTCCAGTAAAGATATCATGAGTTCAATTTTGTTTTGGAATCTGTCTAACAAAAAAAAAAATTGATTCTAAGTCATCTTAATTATTTATATTTGCATTATTTTATTAACTGAAATAAAAAAATTCAAATTAAATTAAAAATGAAATCGAGATAGGATTTTGCAGGTATGTGGAGTAGGATATTAATTTTTATTTTTTGGTTGTCATCCTTCTGTAGGTGGTGTTCATAAGCTTCTTCTACAAGAAGAAGGCCGAGAGAAAGAGTAAGAAGAAAGAAATAATTATTTTCATACAGAAACAAATGTGGTAGGAGGTGACCATGATGGTAAGGATTCAAATCGTCTACTCCCTATTAGGGAGGAGGGAGACGTCCCCGTTGAATGACCGACATGTCGCTCTCGGAAAAATCCGAGCCCCACGTCTGAGTCGACACCCAGCCGACAGGCCCAGCCGACAGGGGGTGTCAGCTCGGACGTAGGGCTTATATTTTCCCAAGAGCCACGTGTTGGTCATCCAACGATGACGTCTCCCTCCTCCATGAAGTACAGGGAGGAGACGATTCGGATCCTAATGATAGTTGCAAGTTCAGTTTTAAACGTGGAAGTCCGGGTGTCAATTTGTGGCTCACACCGTGTTTCTTGAATCTGATTGATTGATCTAGAGTCTGGATCGACTTATATTTTTTTACTAATATGCCGGACTTAGGTTTGGATCGATAATTAATTGATTGTTCACGGTGTAGTCACTGTAGTGTAAGGGTGCAGCTGTTGGTCGCCCGACCTCATCAATTGATTGTGGATTAAACCCGAGACTGATCGATTAAATGACCATTAAACTAAATCTCTAAAGGCTTAAACCCTAGATGGTTAAACGTCTTTTATTTCTCCGTCTCATTCCCCTCTTCATTTAAGCTATGTTCTTTTAACTAAGAACTTAAAATCACCTATTATATTGCGAAATAAATTAAATAATGATCAATTACAGTGGAATAGGGGCCAAGATTGTACTTTTTTCAATTGTGAATCGGTTGATTTGTATTGTTGAACTTTGCTAATAGAACAATTAACATAAGACCAATTAGAGATCAAGACCGACCAAACGGAATATAAACGTATCCATGTCTTGAAAATGAGGAGCCAATATTAGTTAAACATGTTGATCAGAGTACAAGGCATCGAGGTGTTATTTTAATCAGATCATCAACGCTGATCCGGTGCCTAATCTCGTGCACTTGAACCTTGCCCTCGATCGGAAAAGTCATGTTGATTGCTGACTGTGCCGACTGAGGGTGTTGTACCTTAAGATGATGATGTATTCATATTTCTCTAACACTTTCTCCAATAGATGTGAGACTAATTGATCATAGAGGTTCTACTAGTGAAGATGTCTTTTTTTTGTAGAGAGAATTTCTAACGTTTTCTTTCTCTAACTGAAATGGTTCACACTTGCTCCAGATATCCCTTCCTTTACTATCTCCACGGCTTTAGTCGCACATGGATTAGAGACTAAAGGTTAGAAAGGACAGTCTATAAATAAATGTCATTGATCGTGTAATTACTTATTGCTTTTTTTTTTTTTTGGATAAAAATTACTTATTGGTTGGAAATTTTAAAACTGAATCAATTATCATGGCTTGATTACACTTTTTATAGTTTGTTTGATATAGGCCCGATTATAGACTGGTAACCAATCAATCTTTTATAAGTAGATCAATATTCGAACTTATAAAGACCGATTAGTTATATAATACAATTACGATTATGAGTTAAAGTCGTTAGAACCGATTAGACTCGAGTTGGCCTGACCGGGATTGTTCGATTGACATCCCAATTAAAGGGGCAATAATAGGGAGAGAATTACAAATCACGTGAGATTAACAAGTATTATTTAATTAATTTAATTTAAATAAATCAAATATTATTCTAGCTATTAGTGGATATCCAATTTCTATATAATAAATATACAAATTACTATTATTTTTGTTGTGTGGGACCTATATTATGTATCCCTATTTTGTATTATAATATTAAAATCTAATAAAATTTGCTAACTTAAAATATCAAATATTATCACTAGTCTTATGTTGCATATGTCCTAAAATATAGATAACTTTAATTAAATAAGCCTATCTAACCTGATGCAAAAGTGTAAACCATACATTTAGGACCTGATTGATAAAATTATTGTTTCTAGATTCTAGATTCTGGTTTAAACTTAGATTCTTCTCCGGGATTATTTTTATCACTAGTCTTATGTTGCATATGTCCTAAAATATAGATAATTTTAAATTAAATAAGCCTATCTAACCTGATGCAAAAGTGTAAACCATACATTTAGGACCTGTTTGATAAAATTATTGTTTCTAGATTCTAGATTCTGGTTTAAACTTAGATTCCACTCCAGGATTATTTTGGAATAGAAACTTGTTTGGTAATACAATTGTGAAATGGATTCCAGAGCATCTTTAGATTAGAAACATGTTTCATAACAACTATTCCCCCAATCGAAGTCTAGAAAAACAGTCGTGGTAGTGATGAGTGGTGCTGTGGTGGGCGATTGTGGTGGGTAATGGCAATGGTTGGTGGTCGATGGTGGTTGCGATGGTGGCGACGGTGGTGGTGGTGGTATTGGTGATGGTGGTAGAGGTGGCGGCGGTGGTGATGGGGGTGGCAAGTGGTGGTGGTGCCGGTGAAGACAGCGGTGGTGTCACACCCCAATTTCGACTAAACAAGATGTGTGATTGAACCATCACTAAACCAACGGTTCACACTAGAATCTCAATAAGACCGTGTCCACTAATACAAACCATTGCACATAATCATAATCAGAATATAAATAAATATAGTGGAAGTCTTAATATAAATGAACTGAGTATTCTATTCATAAATAAAATAAATTATCCGATTATTCAAATATCAAAATGTAAATAAATATCTTTACATTGTTTATAAAATTTCAACTAAAATAAACCAACTAACTAAATTAACATATCCTAGAGGTACACGCAGAAAGGGCACTCGCATAAAGCGTCATGCTCGTCCACCCCTGCTTGCACTTCTAAAGCAGCAACACCTCCATACACTGGAGCGTCCACGTAGTCCTCCACAGTATAGCCTACATCAACATCTAAAAATGGTGTATACACATGGGTGAGCTCACAACTTAGCTTAGTAAGAAAATCAAACAAAGCAACAAACAACATGCCTGAATAACATTCACATTATGGTCTGATTTTAAATTTGCAATGTGCTATAGAAAGGATTGGTGACCACCGCACCTCTATACACGAGTGTGTAAATCTGTCCAATGGATCAAACACCACTGTCGTCCCACATGCACCCACCATGAAATAGGGATAGAGTTAAAGTGTCCGGATCACACACCGCCAATATTTCTCCTGATGTCCTATCCATACCAACACGTAAGCCCCTGTTGGCCAGGGCTTGCAAACTAGACTCGCAAGTAATCAATCCTATATGTCATCACAGTACGCCTTATCCTAGCACAGCTCCTTACGGCATAGAGATAAGGTTAGAGTCTGGGGGTCAGGCTGGAGACCACAGTGCCACGTTGTAAGATCCGTGTCAATCTAACCCGGTCTTACCACTTTGAACCAGGTTTACCCATCATGGTCGAGTCAAATGGACCAAGGGCGTGAAGGAGATCGAGATCCTAAGTATCAAATCGACCCAAAAACACTTAAATTAGGGGAAGGGTCGCATACCCAGCTAAGCAGGGTCAGACCTCCCAAAACAGAAAGTCAGACCCTCGGTTTTGGAGGGAGGGTTGGATAGCTTAAGACCCTAGGGTCGATGGGATCATCGACCCTCCCATCGACCCTCGGTTTCTGCCGAATATAGAAATTAGGAAATTTCTATATTTTTCGATTGGGATTCTTTTCAAATCCCAATGGGACTTATTTAGGATGTTCCTAGTCTATTTAAAGGACGTCCCTAAGCCACTTTCACTCCTTTTACAACCCTAATTGAATTGAGAGAAAGAGAGGAGAAGGAAAAGAGGAAGAAGAGAGGCAAGCAAGAGAACTTAGCAAAAAGAAGAAGAGTTGCAGAGAAAAATTAATCTTCTCAGGTATGGATACTAATTTCATAAGTTTCTACAGACCTTAGGATAGTTATTGGAGAGAGAGTGATCTCGGAGAAACCCAAATCATCCATCCATGGTTAGGTTTTCATAGAAAACCCTAAGAGAATGCATGAAAGCCATCTAGGAGGATGATTCATGATTTCAGACCATGGAATGAATGTTTAATGGAATGTAGAAGCAAACCATAGGACCCCAAACACAAAGAATGGATTAAAAAGTGGAAATTGGACCAGAGTGCACCGAGGGTCGCACCCAGGGTCGATAGGCCATCCGACCCTAGGTATTCCTGACCATCGACCCTCAGCATTCGGGAAGTCCAGAAGGAGGGGAGGGTCGATAGACCCATTGACCCTAGCATCGACCCTAGCATCGACCCTTAGTTGACAGAATGATTTTTAAATTCAGAATTAATTCTAATTAAATTCTATCAATTTTGTTAGGTCTTCTAGCAATATAATAACATTGTAAAGGTGAATTTAAAGCTTAGAAAAGTATCTTATAGCAAGCTAAGGTGAGGAACCTTAACCCCAAACTAAATTGGTTAATAATAAACTGTTTTCTATTTCTTGAGTCATATGCTATGTTTGATTCTATGCGAATATGTTTGTAATGTGCATACAGCATGCCATCCAATATTTCTATTACTTGTTCATGCATATTTACTTTATTGTTTATAACATGATGATGATAGGAATAGGCATGTGCTTGTATGTGTGTGGTTGATGTGCTTGATGGGAGCGAGTATCAGGGGAGGTGTGATGAGAACGTCAATAAATGCTAACCTTTGGCGGGTCTTAGCACTTTAGCTCTATCTCTAACTCAAGTCTTGTGCATTGACATCGTCGTATCGCCATTACTTTAGCAGAACTATTATGTCGTAGAGTATCAGGGGAGGTGGTCTCGATCCTTGTAGTCTCTGACTCTACCGGGGGGCCTTAGCTCTATCTCTATGGGCATTCTGAGGGATGCTGGGGTGAGACCTTGGATACACTGTTTGGCATTAGGATTGGTTAGTTGCGAGCCCAGTTTACAGCCCTCGCTAACAGGGATTTACGTGTTGGTATGACATTATATAGCAATAAATGTAACCTTTGTTATATAATGTTCATGGTTGGGTGCATGTGAGTTGACGATAAACGTGATCTTCGGGTAACGTTACACACTCGTGTATAGAGGCGGAGTCAATAAACACGACCTTTGACTACCTAAACCTTTCTATTTTAAATTTGCAATGTGCTATAGAAAGGATTGGTGACCACCGCATCTCTATACACGAGTGTGTAAATCTGCCCAATGGATCAAACACCACTGTCGTCCCACATGCATCCACCATAAAATAGGGATAGAGTTAAAGTGTCCGAATCACACACCGCCAACATTTCTCCTGATGTTCTACCCATACCAACAAGTAAGCCCCTGTTGGCCAGGGCTTACAAACTGGACTCACAAGTAACCAATCTTATATGTCATCACAGTAGACCCTATCCTAGCACAACTCCCTACGGCATAGAGATAAGATTAGAGTCTTGGGGCTAGGCTGGAGACCACAGTGCCACGTCCTCCCCCTGATACCCTACCCACACCAAGCATGCCAAGATAGTAGCGATACAAAAAAATGCTAATGTGAGGAATGATCTAAGACCCCAGGCCCTTCACATTCTACACATCAACGAAAACAATCACATACCTAATAATCACATCCTAGCATAGCGAGTATGCATGAACAATATAATAATCAAAAGTAAAGATGACATGTGAATATGCACAAGTAACACTCCATAGAATAATAATTATTAACAACGTTTTACTGTTATTAGTTAATTAGGGTTTGAGTCCGATTCCCTTACCTGACGCCTGATTGCTAGCTTGTTCCACATTACAGTGTCCAATCTTGCTATCACATGTCCTACACGATGTTAGGGTTTAGTTAGAATTGGTTCCTTAGGATTTACGTTGGTCGAAAACCAACTAGGTCAAAAACACCTCTCTCAGTGCATACCGATCGCAGGTACAGATCGCGACACTGTGGGGAAAGGTGTGATCGGTATGGTCGATCGGTCCCCCAATGACCAACTCTCGAGAGGTACCATTCGCACATAGTGCAACCGGTATAGTCCACCGGTATGCCTCCGAAAGACCACCAACTTGGTGTTCGTTTTTCGTCGATCACCCATTACGGTTGTTAGGGTTTCTCCTATGCATTCTAGGCCTGAGCAACGAGTTAGGGTTGTTATGTTCCATTCAAGTCCTAGTTCTTAGGATTCATCGCCTAGAATTCGAATCTAGGGTTTAACGGCAATTTAAGGGATTTTAGATCAATACCTAGCCTTGCATGGTATTGATCAATCATTCACAAACCTTAACCTAGAGAAAGTACAGGCACTTACCGTTGGTTCACAAATTTTAGTGTTCTTCGTCCAACGAAGGCTCCTCTCCCACATTACTTAGCTCCTCCTTCTCTTCGGATCTCCTTCTCCTCTCTAGGGTTTGTGAGAATCATCAAAGAGATTTAAGGAGGTTCAAGGGTCCTTAAATAGGCTAGGTTGGAGTTTAAAAAATTTTCATACGTTAGGAAAGTCTCTAGGCTCGAGATTTGACAAGCGGGACCCACATAGATCCTTTTTCGGATCTGACTAGTTTTTCGCGCAAACATACCAGTATGATGAGACCGGTATGACAATTATCCTAAATTTGTGTCCGTTTTCGTACCTGATTGTCATATGCTCGTCCCATCTGGTCCGATTATGATTAGAATACCTGTTACGACATGAAATAGAGGTTTATATCGGATTTATGGAGTATGAGTCTTACAGGTGGTGCCGACAGAGGGGGCGGTGGTGGTGGTGGTGGCGATGATGGAAGTGGGTGGTGGGTGGTGGTAGCGGCAGGTGGTGGGTGGTCGGTGGTGACGGTGGTGACAGTTGTGGTGCCGGTGATGGGTGGTGGCGATGGTGGTGGGAGGGGGGATGGTCAAATGAGAGTCATGTGAGAGTTGACTCTTTTCTTTCTCTCAAAAAGTTGATCCAAAACAGTTTGGAACAAGTATTTATGATTCCAAATTTTTGGATTCTAGAGTCATTCTGAATCCGGCTCACTCTGTGGGAGTTGGAATCCAACTGGACTTGCCTACCTAGGAATCAAAATCTATAGAATCCAAAAGCAGAAGTTTTATCAAACAAGCCCTTAGTCTAAAAAATACTTTAGACTAAATAAGTATTTATGGGTGGGGTGTTCATCTAATATATATATATATATATATATATATATATATATATATATATATATATTTTAAGCACTACTAAATTAATTATTCCTTTTAAAGTAGTACTCACTCCCAAGGATTCGACAACACTATTAAATATGAATCATCACATAAGCATGAAAGAAAAAAAAATCTAAAATAGATTATCCATTTTCCAAGTTACACGAATCACCACATAAACATGCAAGAAAAAAAAGCTAAATAGACTATCCATTTTCCAAGATGAGAATTGAATTTAAAAACCTATAATTGCCCAATTTATTATAAATAAATAATTTAAATTTTCATAATTCAAGTTGAAAATCCATGAAAGGGAGAGAAGTGACCAAATAGGGTGGAAGAATAGAAGGTTTGCATAATATATAAAAATAAGGGTAATTTATTCATATCACTTTTGGAATCTAAATTTACTACATAATAACCTATAAGTTGACAATATTTACTTATACTATTCCTACTTTTCAAACCCTATTACACTAAGACCAAAAAATGATGATGTCATCAAGGTTAAATTCTTTTAATGACTAAACTACCCTTATGAATAGGGTGAAAAGATCAAAATAGATCTCCTTTAGTGAAGCCCGATTAAAGCCAAAGAATTAGAGATTCATTCGTTCACTCTTCCTTCAATTTAGATTTCATCCCCAAAAGCACTCCTTTATATGCCTTTTTTTCACTTTAGAATTTTCTTTTTCTGTTTAGTTTATAGGCTCTGCAATTTGCATCTTTTCGGACGATTGAGCAAGGCATTCATTTGTGGCCCATTGAAGTAAAGCAAGGTGGAAAAGGAAGACAGAATCGTGACTGTGCAAACAAAGTCCATTAGAAGATAGACGTATAACCCCAATGATGAATCTTTGTGGTTACACATATTACAGGACAAATAGAGATCAACAAAGATGAACAAAAAAAAAAAGAGATTAGAGAGATATCCCACCTTAATTGTGGAACAATAGAGAGAGATGGACGGATATCTCTAAACCATTCCACTACCTCAAATGATACCAATTTTCCTTTTTGAGCTTTAAATACAAACCTGTCTGTCTCTCTTCCCATAATCAAATACCTCTCTCTCTCTCACTCTTTGGTTTGCTCTGGTGTGATGCACATGTTGTGAGTAAGTAGCTCACATGTCACTATCTATTTTAGGTATCCCCTATTTGGAGAGTTATGAGCGTCGAATCTGAGAGACATGTGGCACCCAGATCACCATTCATCCTTGATGGAAGGAGATGGTTGGTCTATAAATACTAATGAGTAGGGTCCTGTGCATACTGATAGAAATTTGAGAACTCCATCACGTTCTCTGTCTAGGAATACAGTCAGTGCATAGAAATCCTTCCCCTCTCTCTTCTCTTTTGTTTGTGGAGCAGAGCATATCAGAGTACATCTGAAAAAATCGGTTGGACGAACACCGGCTACAATAGATCCCTACACTATGGATATGTCGAATCTTATTCTGCATAGACATACATATGGTTTATAGTTTTCTTACATTATGGTATCAGAGCGGTGTTTCCGCCACCCGTCCACCATGCCCGGATGCTATGGAGCATCAAAAATAATAAAATAATTTTTATTATTGGGTTCGGCTGGCCAACAGCCAGTAGGCACCGCCCGCAGAGATCCGAGCATACACCTCTGCAGGCATATGGAATGGCCGCAAACTGCCAGCCGCGCTAGGCGCAGCAGACCAGCCCGCAAGGGTCAGCCAACTACGGCCATGCAAGCAGGCTGTTGCAAGCAAAACTGCAAGAATGTTGTGGGATTTTTTAATCCCTCTTTCTCTCTCTCTCTCTCTCTCTCTCTCTCTCTCTCTCTCTCCGGCCGTTCAAGCTGTTCTGACGGTGGCCGGCGTTTTTCGCTGAATCTCTGGGAAATGTCGGATATTACGGCACGTTCCTGGCGTCGTTGGAGTTTTCGGTGACTTGAGAAGGAAGAAAAGAATCAAAACATAAGGATGGCATGTTTTGTAAATTTAATAGAATCTTTGGTTATTTTTAAAAGAAATTAGGGTTTATTTGGTTCGGTTCAAGAAACCGAACCCAGTCTAGATAGCTTGATCGGGTCAACCCATGACCCGACTGACCAGCTGGATCAACTCGAGCGTCGACCCGAATACCAATATGAGTTGATCCAAAGAACCAATTTATAACTCGGATATGGACCCATTATGGTTGGGCCGGATTGGTTGAACTGGTACGAACCTTTTTGGTTGGATTTGTTTCCGGTTTGACGCAGGCCTTTTGAACCAGGTGATTCGGTTATTCAGTTGGTGACCTTTAACTTTTTAAATTGTGTTTATTATATATCACCATATTATAGTTATGAACCGAACGTCACTCTATATGTGACTGTACTTTTGATGACAGTTTGTTCTGAACGTCACCAAAAGATCAAGAACAGTGACTATATTTGGCTTAGCTTCGCTACCTAGATCGACACTAGTGGAAAGAAAGCCATATCCTCGGTGACAGTGTGTTCTGAACGTCGCTAAAAATGTAGTTTTCTTTTAGTGACATTTACAGACAGAACGTCACTGTATCTATTAACATAACAGAATGTATTAAACACTGTTTTAGTGACATTTAAAGACAGAACGCTACGGTATATAGATGTACATGATAGAATGATTTATCTTACTGTTTAGTGACATTATAGAATAGACGCCACTAAATATAGGAATAAAGTAAGGTTGTTTATGTCACTGTGATAGTGACATAACTACATGAAGGTAATTGATGCTTAGTTTGTGAGTTCAAACAAGATGTTAGTAAGCACTCTAATAGAAAAATCAGACTCATTAAGTTACAATGGTAAGGATGATGTGTGTAACTACATCATGCACATGAAGGACATCTCAGCTCAGAGAATTTTGGTTTGTTATGAATCAAATTTAGTTGATTCTCATTCAAATAACTAGTGGATTGATTCTAGATCATCAATCCATGTGGCCAATACCATGCAAGGCTTTTTGCAGACAATACTTCCGAAAGAAACTGAGAGACATATCCATTCAGGAAATTGGATGAAATCTCAAGTGAAAGCTATAGGTGTCTATAGATTGATATTGCAATCCGGATATCTGTTGGATTTAGGAGAAACCATTTATGTTCCATCTTTTGCAAAGAATCTGATTTTTGTTTCTAGATTAACACCTTTGGGTTATGTGTTTAATTTTTCTAGTACAGAAATAAGGATTTAAAAAAAATGATGTATTCATCGGTTCAAGTTCTTTAGTTGATGGTTTATTTCTCTTAAATTTAGATCCAACATATGAAAGTATTTTACTCTCTGTAAACAATATTGGCATAAAGAGAATGAATGTGAATGATAAAAAAAAATTCCTCTTAGTTGTGGCATCTTAAATTAGGTCACATATCTAGTGACAGAATTAAAAGATTAGTGAATGATATAATTCTTGAAACTCCTGATTTCACTGATTTGGGATTATGTGTGTACTGCATTAAGGGAAAGCAGACTAACAAAACCAAGAAAGGTGTCAGAAGATCAACTGAACTTCTAAAAATCATACATACAGATATCTGTAGACTATTTCCCACACCTTGTCTGAATGATCAAAGATATTTTATCTCCTTCATTGATGACTACTCGAGATTCATGTATATCTATCTTCTAGTTCATAAAGATGAGGCATTAGAAGCCTTTAAGAACTTCATAACAGAAATAAAGAAACAGACTAGACAGGTGATTAAGATTGTGAGATCAGAAAGAGGTGGTGAATACTATGGCAGAACTACAGAATATGGTCAAGACCTAGCCAGTTTGCATGATATCTTCAAGAGCAAGGTATTGTACCGCAATATACCATGCCTGAATCTCTGGATCAAAATGGCATTGCTAAAAGAAGGAATCGTAAACCTATGGACATGGTCAGGAGTATGATTAATGACTCTAGTTTACCTCTAAAATTGTGGAGTGAAACTCTTAAGACAGCTGTATATATCTTGAATAGAGTATCATCCAAGTCGATTCTTAAGACTCATTTTGAGTTGTGGAATGGATGGAAACCTAGTTTGAAGCATACTCGCATATGAGATTGTCAAGCCGAAATAAGAGTCTACAGTCTACATCTTCAGAAGTTGGACCCTATAACAGTTAGTGGATATTTCATTGATTATTCTGAAAGATGTAAGAGTTGTAAGTTTTATTGTCCCTCATATAGTCTTACCATTGTAGAGTCTAAAATTGTCAAGTTTTTAGAGGATGACGACAACAGTAGGAGTATACAGAGTCAAAACATTGAGTTCAATGAACAAGATGTATCGATAATTCCTTCTACATCTGGTGATCAGGAATTTATCCCTTTACCAGTGGTACATGTGGTTCATGAACAACACTATCTATTCATAATGAATTACCACATCAAGATACACCACATCAGGAACCAGTTGTCGTTTGAACCTGTGGTCCAGAATCAAGAAACCAATCCTGAGCCACAAGTTTTAAGGAGATCCTCAAGGGAGAGAAAATCGACAATCCCTTCAGATTACGAAGTGTATCTCCAAAACTGTGAAACTAATATTGGAATAAGTGATGATCCAATATTATTTTCACAGGCTATGGGTTGTATAGATACCATTTTATGGCATGATGCCATGAAGGATGAAATGGAATCTATGTCAAAGAATATAGTATGGAAACTTATAGAATTACCTAAGGACACCTCTATTGTGGGGTGTAAATGAGTTTTCAAAACTAAAAGATACCCACATGGTAATATTGAAAGATACAAGGTTTGACTTGTGACAGAAAGTTATAATCAGAAGGCTAACATTGATTATAAAGAAACCTTTTCGTCCGTGTCTAGAAAAGATTCTTTGATGATCATTATGGCACTGGTGGTTCACTATGATCTTGAACTGCACCAGATGGATGTCAAGATGGTATTTTTGAATGGTGATCTAATTGAGGAGGTATACATGGATCAACTTGAAGGTTTTTACTTCGGATAAAGGTGATCATCTAGTATGCAAGCTTAAGAGATTCATATATGGATTGAAACAAGCTTTCCGATAGTGGTATTTGAAATTTGATAGCACGATTACTTCCTACGGTTTTGTAGAGAATCGAGCTGATCAATGCATTTACATAAAGATCAAGGAAACTAGTTTCACTATACTAGTGTTATATGTGAATGCCATTTTTATAGCTAGCAATGATCTAGGGATGCTACACGAGACTAAAAAAATTTTTGACCCAAAACTTAGACATAAATGATATGGGTGAAGCCTCCTATGTCTTAAGCATAGAGATTCACATGGACAGGTCTCTTAAGACCTTAGGACTGTTCTAAAAGGGTTATATTGATAAAGTTTTGGAATGGTTCAAGATGAAGCAATATTCATCAAGTGTAGCACCTCTTGTTAAAGGCGATAGACTTAGTTTGGAGCAATGTTCGAAGACCAATCTGAAATAGTAGACAATGCAAAATATCCCTTATGCATCAGCAGTAAGTAATTTGATGTATGTTCAAGTCTGTACCAGACTTGACAGCCTCCTATGTCTTAAGCATAAAGATTTACACGGACAGGTCTCTTAAGACCTTAGGACTGTTCTAAAAGGGTTATATTGACAAAGTTTTGGAATGGTTCAAGATGAGGCAATATTCATCAAGTGTAGCACCTCCTGTTAAAGGCGATAGACTTAGTCTGGAGCAATGTCCGAAGACCAATCTGAAATAGCAGACAATGCAAAATATCCCTTATGCATTAGCAGTAAGCAATTTGATGTATGTTTAAGTCTGTACCAGACCTGACATCTCATATTCAGTGGGAGTATTAGGTAGATTTCGAAAGAATCCTGGTTTGTCACATTGGACAATAGCAAAGAAAGTACTGAGGTACCTACAAGGCATCAAAGATCACATGCTCATATATAGACATGTTGATGTTTTGAAACTAATCAGTTACTCAGATTCAGATTTTGTTAAATGTAGAGATACGAGGAAGTATACTTCTGGCTTCATTTTTGTTTGTTAGAGGAGTAGTGTCTTGGCGCAGCGTAAAGCAACCTAAGACAGCTTCTTCTATTATTGAAGCGGAAGTGGTGGCGTGCTATAAAGCAATTTCTCAGGCATTATGGTTGAGGCAGTTTATCACAGTTTTGAGGTCATAAGTTCTATTGAAAGACCTATAAGGATCTACTGTGACAATACTGCATCAGTACGTCTCTCTAACAATACATCCTTAGTGAGTTGTTGCCGACACATTGAGATAAAGTATTTTGTTGTTAAAGAAGACATTCGAGTTCGTCGTGTTCAGATAGAACATATTGACACTGATGATATGATAGTTGATCCTTTTACCAAAGGGCTTCCGCCTAAGGTGTATGTAGTTCACGTGGATCATAAGGGACTATGTAAATCATTAAGTTTTTTGAATGTTTTATTTATGATATTGCAATATAAAGTTTTGACAACTCGAAATAAAGTTATTTATTTTTCTGTCATTTATTTGGTTGTATACATAAAGTTTTGGAATGACAAATGCCTATAAAGTTTTCTAGGCAATAAAGTTTGACCCGTGAATCGATTATTGAATTGATTCTATAAAGTAGGGTAGTCACAATTGAGGTTCATCGTAAAATAAATAATCTATTGTAATACATGGAAGGAAGTGTTTCCATTGTACTTTAATACTGGGACATGCACCGCCATGATTCATGGGTTGAGAGTTTTATTATGAACATAAAGAACAAGTCCATAAGAAAAGATCCAAAAGTTAATGTATGGTCATACATCAGGTTATAACTATAAAATGGTTTACCAAGTGGTAATATGGGCCAAGTGGGAGAATGTGAGTAAATGATCCACATGCCACTATCCATTTTAGGTGTCCCCTATTAGGAGAGTTATGAGAGTCGGATCTAAGGGACATGTGGCACCCAGATCACCATCCATCCTTGATGCATAGAAGGAGATGGTTAGTCTATAAATACTAATGGGTAGGGTCATGTGCACACTGATAGAAATTTGAGAACTCTATCACGTTTTCTGTCTAGGAATACAGTCAGTGCATAGAAATCCTTCCCCTCTCTCTTCTCTTTTGTTTGTGGAGCAGGGCATATCAGAGTACATCAGAAGACAACATCGGTTGGACGGACACCGGCTGGAACAGATCCCTACACTACGGGTATGTCGAATCTTATTCTGCATAGACATACATATGGATTGTAGTTTTCTTACACATGTCTGCTATCAAATTCAGGAATGCAAAACTCGCACAAATAAAGATCTAAGCTTAAGGTCTCTAGCACTATAAATAAGAGCCTAGATCTTAGGGGTAATCATCAAATTGTGAGATCAGTTCACCTCTCACCTCTCACCAATCACCACACCAGTATCAATCAATTAGCATCAACAATGGAGAATCAGCCTCCAGTTCGTCCATGGTTCAGGTTGGCTTCTCAAAGGAGCGATGCACCTCCTCAACCACAAGCTCCTCCCGTTCCTCAGCTAAGGCCTCCTCAACCTCAAGCTCCTGCCCTAACTCTGCTATGTATACAGTTGCAAATCACATTCTAGGTTTCAATAAACAAGGGTAGACAATGAACATACAGTGGAAAAAAATGAACATCCATCTTTTAAAAGCATATACACTCTAAAACCCATGAATATTGTAAAACCTATGACCTCTGAAATTTTTATCTCCTAGAGAAATCGATTCTCCAAGTACTGTGACCCTAAATTGCCACTATTAATGAAATAAAAAGAAGAGCAAAGGATAACACATGAACCGAATAGAAGAAGAGAAGATGAGAAGAAGAGAAGAAAGGAAGAATGGAAGAATGGAAGAAGAGAAGAAGAGAACCAGAAAAGAATGAAAGAAGAGAAGAAGAGAACTAGAGAAGAATGGAAGAAGAGAAGAATGGAAGAAGAGAAGAAGAGAACCAGAGAAGAAGAGGAGAAGATACGTATCGAAGCGAACCAAAGAAGAATGGAAGCACAGAAGACAGACTCTCACCCCCGATTGGCGATGGAGAAAGAAGAACAGATTGGGATGGATTTGGGGCTTATTTCTCTAAAAAAAGGTTTAAAGGGTATTTTGGTTTTTTCTTTGAAAAGGGCAAAAATGACTTTTGGGGTTTTTTTGGAAAATTGACTAAGGGTATAGTGGTCCACAGACGTTTAGGGGGTAGTATGAATAAATATCGTCAACTTATAAGTTGTTGTGTAGTAAGTTTGGATTCCAAGGGTGGTATGAGTAAATTACCCTAAAAATAATAAGAGTAAATTACACCTAAGGTATTTAACGTTTCAAGAAATAGCACCAAAGGTAAGTTCACCGGTCGAACTGTTCCTCCGACATTGGTACCCAATTCAATAGAATGTCAAACTCCTTTCTTAATGGGCAAAATTAGAATTCTATCTCACTCTGGGTAGTTTTATTCTGATTTAGATATTCCAAACATAATTTATGAAACATTAGGTGTGGCTACTGAAATTGAGTTGGTTGACGTGCGCGAATGTGTCCCATCTCCCTCAAGGAAGAGAAAGTTATTAAAGGTTGGACTGGGTAGTTCAGCGACCACTCCGACAATCAAGTCAGTAACAAAACACAGTATGAAGCCTATGAGAAAAGTATAAGCTCCTAAGAGTGGGAAAATCCCAAGTATTCTCTTAGTGAAAGATGGTGGAGTCAAAAGTCCTTATACCTGTGAACGTTGAGTGTTTATATAGGATGAATACATGTAATTTGAATCGGATATGTTGTTAAGTGATTGAGTTGGATTAGGAGACATATTCCCCTGATGAATCCAATCTGGTTACGCCACTACCGATCTTCTAAGTAGCTAACACATATCCAGTTTGTATAAGAGTCCTGCTCCAAGTTTGACTTCTAGAGTCGTGATGTGCAATGACTGTCCTTTACGTGCTTGGAGCCTCCTTAGAGACCTAACACATGTCTTCTCTTGCCTTACGGAAACTCTCTAGAGATGACACATATATGAACGTGTGTCATCCTCCCATCGAGACACGTTTCTGAACACGTGTCGACTTCTGATTTGTAGATGAAATATGGTATCAACATTAGGTTTCTTTTTGGTGTAGTTTTTCAAGACATTAACTACCTTGGGTATAATTTACCCAAATAATAGTAAGAAAATTAAGGCTATGTTTAATATACATTCTTAGAATGTGTTCTAGGTCAAGAATGCATTCTGAAATGGAAAACTAGTGTTTGATAGGAATTCTTATTCTTTGAACATTGAATGTGTTAAGAGAATTCTTTTTAAATGCGCTCTTTTGCACATTCTATTTTGAGCCCGGAACCAAGATGCCTCACATTTTAACCTATAATCTATTTTTGGTAAGAATGCATTCTCTATTTTGAGGATGTATTTTTAAGGACACCTAAAAACACTGCCAAAGATAGTACAAATATGAAACTAGGCGGGAAGGAAAAGACGGATGACACCATAACAAATGAAAACATTAAAATAAGACAAAATATTTTCGGTTCTATCAATAGAGGTCGTTGGAAGCAATCAACGTCAAATACCCCACCCCTTTCCCCATGAATTTCCAAAAATTCCCCCTCTCTTCACGTGTCCATAGATTTCAATAGATTTCTCTGCCTCCCGATAGAGAACCCTCTCTCGGAAAACAGTCACTTCAAATTCCAAATCCATATCTTCTCTCGTTTGAATTTGGGTAGGAGAGTTGGCGGCCCAGATGGATAACCTCCACCTGACTCTCGGGTGAATTCGAGTCCTCCATCCAAGCCGACACCTCAGCCGACACATTTAGATTCACCCGAGAACCAGGTGGAGGTCATCCATTCGGGCCGCCAACTCTCCTGCCCATATTCAGACAGGAAAGGATTTCTATACTCACATTCCAACCCAACAATTGGACTACAAGAACAAATTGAGACAAAACTAATCTTGATAAACTTCCCACCAAACTGAATCGGGCTGCATGGTACTTACCTCTCGCCGGAGATCGCTGCCCATAATTGCAGCGTTTGACTTTCCCCCTTCTTCCCCATGAGATTGGTATGACTTTGAGATGGAGTGGGGTGGAGAAGACAGGACCAACATGAATTACTTCATAATTTCACTTACCTCACCATTTTTCCAACAACCAAACGTGCCCTAAATGTTATTAATTACATTTTCCAATGTTCTACCTTAGCTGGTCCAATCCCGAATTAGTCAGTATCTAAGGGACCATATTCCTCTCATGTCCTCGTGTTGATATGAGAAATATCCAGTGGTTGTCATCTATTGTTTGCGTATACCAATACATCAGTAACTACGCACAGTGGATGACAGCCACTGAATATTAAGATTATTTTCCACACCTAAGAGAGTAAGGGAAGGCATCATTTTGTCTTTGTTTGTTTGTGTTTGGTTGCAAGGCAAATTCAAGGAAAGGAAGTGAAAATTTTCAATTTAAAAAAGAAATTTTTTTAATTATAACATAACATTGATTATATAAACTATTTAAATGTCTATCATATTTAATAATGATACTTATTAAATGTAAATTTTATTTTATTTTCAAATGCAAGGAATTTGGGTTCTAATTGCCTCGTGTCGTTGTTGGAAGGGCTCAAGCCATAATCTAATGGTTGAAGTTCAGTCGGTGTGCATACGAATACATCAATTTACATGACGGTTGGAGAAACTGGACAAAATGAGACAATTTGTTTCCTAGGGATTTAGATGCAAAGTAAAATGTAATTAATAACTAAATATGGAATGATTTGGAATTAATTACATAAGTCATATATGACAGCATGGACTGTAATGATTATAAAATTTTCATTTTTAAATTTAAAATATTCATTTCCCTTCATTTTCCTTTAATTCCTTTGTATCCAATTTTGCCTTAGGGCATATTTTGGTATGCTTATCGGGCTTCTATAGCCACCTTCTCAATCTCAAATTTAAAATAGTTATGGAATGTAATGTTTTCCAAAATTACATGACAAATCTGAACCATTCATTATTACTGTGATTTTTATTTAAATCATTAGGTCACATTCTAAGTTAAGAGACTACACACTAATGTTTAGAGTACTAATGCTTGTGCACGAACATAATTGGGGCTAATGGCAATACAAAATGATACTTGATTGAATTAAAATCTAAAATTTGACACATGGCTAATCTAAATTATGTCATTGCCATTTAACAGTCAGAATGGACATATCATCTATCATGTGGCAGAAAAGATATCTTTATAACATTTGAAAAAACAACAAACCCTTGTGACAATAATAATTTACCAAAATATTTAATTTTTTTTAAAATACTTGAACTGCAAAAAGAAGTAGGACGGTTTACTGGGCTTATGCATTAAGGAGTCCAAATCCTCTCCTCCCCAGCTCTCTGGGTTGGATGGGGTGGCAGTCGGGGAGCGGGGAGGAGAGGATTTGGACTCATGCATTAAGGTAGAGATTCCAAATACTATAATTTGGTTGACTACTTGTTTTCTAGAACTAAACAATTAGATTCTTAAAGCTACTTAAACATTCAATTAGCATAGGGGTTCAAAATTGGGTCCAAATCGAACCAACCCAATTCAGCTCAGATCAAACCGAAATCGAACTTTATTGGATAAGATTTTGGTTGTTTTTAGAACCCAATGAAAAACTAAAACCGGACTAGACCAATTGATAAGGCCGAATCAAATCGGACTGAGAATGGACTGATAAGAGTCCATTAAGCCAACATTTTATTAAATATACACGTATGCTCCGTTTGTATTGACACTACGTGTAACATTTTATATGTAAAAAAAAAAATTCAATATTTGTTTCCGACTGGTAAAAGAAAGATGAAGTTCCTTTTTTCCATCCCTTCAGAAATCATTATATTTTACCTCTTGGAAATAAATATTGAAATTATTTTTACATATAAAACATTACACCAAAAATTTTACGATAAAATTTTACGTCAAAACAAATGGAGTAGTAAGAAAACAACATTGAAACCGAACTAGCCCAATAGAGCCATTAAGCCAGCCTAAAAACAAACTGACACCAGACTGACCCATTACAAACGTACAGTGCAGCCAACCCCAGCCTGAGTCTCTTATTAGATACATTTCGGACTACCCTAAAAATCCTGAAACCAATTTAACCCAGACTAGACCAACCCATTGACATCCCTAACTTAGCATATATCTCTGTAGTTGCTTGCCACTTGCCAGTTCTGTTTACTTTTAAATTATTTTAAATGATTAATAACAATTAAATATCGGAGCCGTCTTAGCTCAGTTGGTAGAGCGCACGGCTTTTAACCGTGTGGTCGTGGGTTCGAATCCCACAGACGGCGTTATTAAAACCTCATAATTTTTTCTTCCATTAATATTCGAATCCCACTGGGCATGAGACTTTGGCACCATACTTGAATTTAGAACTTAACTACCTCCCACTTACTGTGTAAATTGAAGAAATCAGAGAGAGAGAGAGAGAACCACTGGTTATATGATGGGTGCAAGGAAACCCCACACTAGAAAGTAGAACCTCCCCTTCCCCTTCCCCTTCCCCTAGAAAGTAGAACCTCCCCTTCCCCTTCCCCTTCTTCAATGTGAATGAGCCTCCAGTCTTGTAGACAGTCAATCTCTCACTCTTTCTGGGTTTTATTCATTATATTTTTTTGGAGGTTTGTGGATTTTAAAACACTACTTTTTGTCGTCGAATGACAATTGAGAGTAGTGAGTGGGTCATCAAGCTGTTTGGAATTATTGTTAATTTTGAATCAATATAATCAATCACATGGGTAGGTGGAACCCATTTAATAATTGACTGTTCCAGTAAGGGTGACAAGGAAAGAGCCAGGGAAGAGATAAAAGGGGCCCAGATATTCCTTTACAAGAATTTGGCTGCCCTTTTGAAACAAAACTCTCACACACAAACTAACATCTCATTCCTGTTCTCTAGAAATTCCCCCCACCCAAACTCACACACACAAATAAATTAATTAATTAAATAAAATAAATCCAAATGCTATTCGGAGAAAAGTTCTGGGCCATAGTATAAAATGAAATCTTTTTAGGTGATACTTATCCATTAATCATAATTTCATATTCCTGAAAATTATCCACCAATCATAATTTTCTATTATTGATACTTATCCACCAATCAGACGTCGTGCCGACAGTCATCCTAATCCACATTATGTTTTTTAAACCTAAAATATTTCATGCTCTATGATTGCTCCCAAATGACTTGAAAACAGTTCTCTAACCAGTCAGTTCTCATGCACAGTACCAATTTTAATGCATCCAGCAGCCTACAAGGATGCTTTCAAGGGTCAAAAACTCCGATTTCAATGTCGTTTCTGCAAGCTGAAATCCAAAATTTTGTCTAAAATGGCCAAAATTTTATCAAAACAATGCATTTTTCTGTTGGCACAAGAACTGAATTTGCTTATTGAAATCAGAATGAAATGATCGAAATATTGCTTACCTGATGTAGAAATGCTGACTGAAATATCGACGAGAAATTGCATTTTTCTAATTTAGATGTCATTCTGAATTTTTTTTTTTTTTTTTTTTTGCAATTTTGTCAAAATTTCACCTTGTTTTCAAACCATAGATGGTTTAAGGTGTTCTAAAATAACTTTTGGGAGTGAAAACAATGGACCTTGTAACATTGAACTTTTTGATGAATACATGTATGATACAGTTCAAATAGTGTGTCCATCAAGATGAAATGCATCCCAATACCAACCAATTTACAATAGTGTGTTGACCATAAACGCTCAGAATTTTTGTATTCTAGCTTTCCCATACACTTTTTTGAGGATCAAGAATAGGACGAAGGCAGAATTCAATTTGCTCCAATGACAGAGATTACCTGTACATCTTTAGCTCTGAACTCATGCACCCTTAAAAATGTTGATTAGAAGTAACCTCATAAAGTTCCTAGCCAAACCCCAAAGAAGAAGTAGCTGATCCTTCTCATAATTTGTTCTTGCTAAACAAATAGTAGAGTCGGTCAAAGACATGGGTAGACCCATTTACAAAGGGCATGACAGATAAAGTTGCAGAGACAGTAAGAATATACAGGGATCACAATCTTGCGGTCCACCTTGTGCATGCTTGCATTAACTGGAATTGATCTTTCGAGGATCACCAACCGATTGACCTTCCGATCCACAACCCTTGTCTAGGTTTTGAAGCTCATTTACAATCTGATTGCGCCGTTCTTTCAAGAAGTTAAGTCGGGATGTCAACTTTGTCAGTGCATTAGATGTGGACACAATTCCCCCCTGTTGGAGAGAGGTGCAATCAACATTAACCTTTTTGTGTTCTGATAAATAAAGATACTTGACTACAGTGTTGGCTTATCTGAAGGTTAATAAGAAATAAATGGCAACGAGCCTAGAGCAGTGAAGGATAAATTTAACAGTTGGGTTCATCTTCTGAAGCCATTCTACTTTCGTGAGGGACTACCTCACTCTTTGAACTAAACGTCTTAGAGTTAGATGAAGCGGCAGATATTCCAGCAGATCTGGTAATTCCGTGACTATTAGAACCTAGATGCTGCTTCTTGGGTGATTGCTTGTTTGATAATGATGGGGGCTCTTGTGTCTTCAAATTCTTATAGTCTGCTGAAGCCACTTCAGTATTCTGTTGTACATTTCAAAAAAAAAAAAAAATCATTTAAAAATATGCATCGCACTTGTAATGTAACAAAGTACACAGACATTTGAAATGAGCAATTAGGTAAGTAGCACTACTAGTGTTTGACTTTAAGATGTATTCAAATATTTCAGAATCTTCCCATATAGATTTTTACATGCATAGGACAATATAATGTAACTATAACATGAATATATGGTGTTTTCAAACACTCCAGGCATGACACAAGCTTTAACCAGAGAACAACACTAGGCATAAGTGATGAGGCATGGCCATAAGACAAACAAGAATAGCTATCTAATAAACAACTAAATAAAATAAAAATAAAAAAAGAAATATTTATACAAATGGGAAAAAATTCAAGATAAAAAGGAAATACATAGCATTGATGGATTAATTGAAATGTTTTTCAAGTGTAAAATCCAAATAAAGAGTTAGTTTTAGAAGAAGAAGCAACACAAACTACGTGCTATGTTAAACTGTTGAGAGGAAAAATTGATTCTAAAGTGACAGAGGTCATGCTTCATTTATAGAGAAGAGGAGTTACATAATAGGTGAGGTAGGTGAGGTAGGTAAGGGAGGTCATGGGAAGCAGCCCCTTCCTATCAAGAAAGGCTGCTACACATGGACTGCTGCAGCCCTCAAGTGATGGAAGTGCAGTAGCCCCTTTCCTTCTAGGTCCCATATACAACACTCCTCAAGTTGACGCATAACTATCAAACATGCCCCACTTGTCAATAATAGGACCAAAGCTCTTACTACTAAGCCCTTAGTAAAGACATCTACTAACTGAGCATCAAATGGAACAAAGGGAACACATACAACTCCTTGTTCTTGCTTTTTCTTGATGAAGTGATGATCGACTTCTACGTGCTTAGTATGATCATGTTGAACAAGATTATATGCAATGCTGATTGTTGATTTATTGTCACAATACAAGCGCATAGGCAATTCAACTAGAACACACAAATCCTATAGAAGATCATGGAGCCAAAGGAGTTCGCAAATGCCATGGGCCATGGCT
Organism: Protea cynaroides; assembly: GCA_028583415.1. NCBI lineage: Eukaryota > Viridiplantae > Streptophyta > Magnoliopsida > Proteales > Proteaceae > Protea > Protea cynaroides. Next base: position 27,036,565 of record CM053272.1, read on the forward strand.
CAAAACTCAGCTTTAGCACTGGACTGAGCAACAACAGCTTATTTCTTGCTCCTCCAAGTAACAAGGTTGCCTCCAACAAATGTGCAATAGCGTGAGGTCAATCTCCTGTCATCGTGACACCAGCCCCAATCGGCATTAGTAAATGCCATAATACAAAAGTGACTATGACGAGAAAATAAAACACCTTTCCCAAGAGCAGATTTCAGATATCGTAAAATCCTATATGCGGCCTCTAGGTGAGAGGAATAGGGATCGTGCATATATTGACTGATTACACTTACAGCAAAAGCGATGTCAAACTGGGTGTGTGACAAATATATGAGTCATCCCACCAACGGCTGATAGCTACCTTTATCAACTGAGTCCCCAACTTGAGATGAGAATGAGGCTCGAAAGGAGTATCTGCTTGTTTATAACCCAGCATGCCTGTCGCTGATAAGATATCTAGAGTGTATTTCCATTGTGAGAGGAAGATACCTTGAGCTGAATGAGTAACTTCGATCTCAAGGAAATATCTCAGCTTACCAAGGTCTTTGATCTCGAATTCTATCCCCAAGTAAGTCTTCAGCTTGAATATTTCATCAGCATTACTGTTAGTGATAACAATATCATCTACAAATACGATCAAAACTGTAATGTACTCACCGGTCTTCTTAATAAACAAAGCATGATCAACATTACTTTGTTTATAACCAATCGATATTATAGCTAGATGGAAACGACCAAACCACGCTCTTGAAGACTGTTTCAAGCCATACAAAGCTCGCTTCAACTTACAAACTTTGCCATGAGTTTTTTGAGAAGCAAATCCAGGAGGGATGTTCATATAAACCTCTTCTTCAAGCTCCCCATGGAGGAAAGCATTTTTTACATCAAGTTGTTGAAGATCTCATCCTTGGTTAACAGCATAAATGATTACTCTGACAGTGTTCATTTTTGCTACTGGGGCAAAGGTTTCTTGATAGTCGATCCCATATGTCTGAGTAAATCCGTCTAACAACCAGCCTTGCTTTATATCTGTGCAAAGATCCATCAGCCTTTTGTTTGACAACAAATACCCATTTGCATCCTACAAGTTTCTTTCCTGAGGGAAGAAACAACAAATCCCACATGTCAGACTTTCGAAGAGCCCTCGTCTCTCCATTCATTGCCTCTTTCCACCTTGGGTCAGTGCATCCTGTTAGGAGTTAGGAGTGGAAATAGACGATAACGAAGAAACAAAAGTATGGAAGAGGGAGACAAAAAATCATATGCAACAACATTAGAGATGGGATGCTGAGTACTCGTTCTGATATTCTTACGAATAGTAATAGGTAAGTCAAGACTAGGATCACTAGGAGAATCATTAGGAGGAAGAGACTTACCGGAGCAAAAATTTGCAAGACTTGAATTTGAAATGGAGGATGGTTAGCTAGGTGCAGTGGTGGTGGCATCTGGCACTTGCTTACGTCGAAGAAATACTTTGAGAGGTGGTTGAGTCGGGTAAAAAGGCACCCCCTTAGGTTGGGACAGAGCTGAAACCTGTTCTTAACTTGTTACACCCAGGGGTGGAGCTGAAACTTGTTCCTGGCTTGTCTTACCCTCAGTATCAATTTTAGCCACTAGAAAAGACTCCAGTAGAATAATGACAGGCACATCTTCCCTAACATCCCGAGTAGATTACTTCCCCTGAAAAGGGCCTGATAATAAGCTTCAAATTCATGAAAAACAACATCCATGGTGACTAGCAGTTGCCGAATCAAATGATGATATCACTTGTAAGTTGTAACCCTTCTAAGTGGCAGAGTAACCAAGAAAGATACAGTAAAGCCCCCGGGGATTGAGTTTGCCATGGACATGATGGTTGCGAGCAAACACCACACAACCAACAATCCGAGGCAGAACAACAAAAGAAGAAGAGCCTATGAGCACATCAAGAGGGCAATGAGAGGCCAAGACATGAGAAGGCCACCATAAGAACTGCATTGCCCTAATATTGAGGAGAGACAATCATAGTGAACAAGAGAGATCATGCCACTTCCAAGACGCATAGTTGTCCAGGCGCCAAGGCGAACCAAGGCGTTGGAGGTCTAACGAGACGCCTAGGAGACCAAGGCGCCCGATTTTCCAAGGCATCACAAGGGTGCCTGGGCGACATATTGATAATTATGCCAAGATGTAACGATTCTTTCGTTCAACAACACCATTTTGAGCAGAAGTATCAATGCAGCTAATCTGATGAATGATCCCATGATCAGACAAATACAACTGGAAGGACCTGTGTATGTACTCCTTGCCATTATCAGTGCGAAGAATCTTCACCATCGCATCAAATCGGTTCTGAACCATCTTATGGAATAACTGAAAACAGCCACACCACTCTTCTGTCTCATTAAGTAAATACAAGCCATCGGTAACCAAAAGTAGATACACAGCAGGCAGGGCCCCAGACATCAGAATGGATTAAGCCAAAAGGAACTAAACTTCTATTATCAGAAATAAGATAAACAACTCGAGTTTGCTTTGCAAAAACGCAAATTTCACAAAATAAATTTTTGGGATTACATTTCTTAATTAAAGCTGGAAATAAAGTAGATAAAATTTTGATAAGAAGGAGACCCAAACAACAATGCCACCAATGTAACTCGGATAAAGCAATAGTAGAGGAGTCGGGGTGAAAAGCCTAAGCTGCTAAAGGTGATGGTGAACTGTCAAGCAAGTGGAGACCACCAACCACTTTACCACCATCAATCGTACAACCCGAAATTCAAGTCTTGAAAGACACAGTGATCAGAAAAAAAATATTACTTTACAGTCACATCACGAATTAAACTACTAATAGAATACTTCGAAACATGTAAGACAGAGGAAGGGATAAAAGAGTACATTGGATAGAGCCATTGCCCGAAACAGTGAAAAGGGAACCATCAGCAACACTTACTTTACTAATACTGGACAAAGAGAAGTACCGAAAAAATTGATTGGAGGATCCAATCATATGGTCGTTGGCACCCAAGTCAACTATCCAAGGAATAGAGACTACTAAGGCACAATGCCACCAAAAGAAGTACCTTAAGGGGTAGCAGGAGATCGAGCAGAAGGTACTGGCAGGATGGTAGCAAACGTTGCAAATGACATTGAGGAAGGTGATGAGTCCAGCCTGGTCATCAGACGACGCAGATTCAGTAACTCCTCTTGAGAAAGGGAAGAATCTTGAGGAATATTGTCAGCGGCAGTATGGTGCGCCATTGCGGAGGCGGGACAATCTTGTCCATGACCACGAATATCGGAAGGACAACCATGTAATTTCCAACACCTGTCTTGAGTATGCTGTTCCTTCCACAAAAATCACATTTCACAAGAATCTTATCAGAGGCAGAACGATCGTCACTAACACTGCGAGTAAGACCTCCACGAGATGAAGAACCCGAGCCAGAGTAAAGAGCTGAGCATTGTTGTGTTAAAGGGAGGACTATAGCAATGCGGTGACTATCCTCAGAAGACACCATAGCATAGGCTTGCTCAAGAGAGGGTAACGGATCACGATTAAGGACATGAGCCCAAATCTGATTAAACTCGATATTGAGGCCCTGCAAGAAAATCAAATACTCGGAAATTGTCCTCCCACTGTTTAAAGGCAGTGGCATCTATATCAAAAGTAGCAGTAAAATAACCATAAAAATTCAACTCTTGCCACATCCCTCACATAGTGGAATAATACTGGAAAATAGAAAACTCCTTTTGTTTTGTCTTGTGAATCTTCTTCTAGAGTTCATAGCACTGGGCAGCATTGCCAACCTGAGAGTAGGTATTTGTGGTAGTCTACCAGATCTAAGCGACAGTATTGAGAAGAAGATAACCCCTCGAAATAGATTAATCCATGGAGTTGATAAGGTATGACATGAACAGATAGTTGGAGGAAACCCATTTATCATGAGAAGGACCAGCAGCGGTAGGCTTAATAGTGTCCCCTGTAATGTAACCAAAAAGCCCACGAGAACCAATAACAAGATAACATGAATGAGACCAATCATAAAATTGCTCCGATCTAACTTGATTGAGCAAGTAGGGAACGAAAGAAAGTCACAAGAAGGGACTCTTTTCTATCCAGTTAAGGCTGATGAAATCTCAGACATGATTGTTGGTCAATGCTAGTCACAAAAAAAAGGCACATGTAGACAGATATTCGGAAGTTTCAACTCGGCATACCATCTTCCAAAGAAAGCATAAGAATTCATGATTCAATTCGTGATTTAGATCTGCACGGTGTAAGAAGCCCTTGGTGAGAGAAAAAAAAAAAAACTCACCACTGAGGGTAAAGAAGAAAAGAGACCAAAGTAGTGGTGGGAGGCGATGCTAAATTGAGAGTAGGAGATACAAGAGCGACTGTGACTGGTGGTGCTAAACAGAGTTGGAAAGCGAGATGGTGGTGGTGGGAGGTACTTATGATTTCATGGCTAATAGCATTAGAGTTAGGATCCCAATATTGATCCTAGCTCTCCTAGCTCCGATGCCATGTCGGGAGGAAAAATTGACTTGTTTAGAATGACAGAGGTCATGCTTCATTTATAGAGAAAGGAGTTACATAGTAGGTGAGGTAGGTCATGGGCAGCAGCTCCTTCCTATCAGGAAAGGCTGCAGCCCCTTTCCTTCTAGGTCCCATATTACAACATAAACAAATTTTTTGGATTAATGTATGAAGCACATAATCTTCAACTGTTCATAGAGTGAGGTAACTGCATCGTGTGCCTTATTCTTTTGTGGTGTGAACCTTTAAAAACCCGATTCAGTTTCTTTAGCCTCACCTTGGAGTAAACATTAAGAACCAAGTCCAATGAACATCAAGGCCCAAGTCCAACATGCTTCTTACTAAATCATACAATGAATATTTTACTCTTCCAGTGCTTTTATTTTGCTGGTTCCAACCCCAAGTGGAGAATGATTGATGGAAGCAACCTGCATTGTAAAAAGTAAAAAACCTATGGCAAGCCTCCACTAGAGGAGCCACAATTCTATGAATCGGGATCGGAATCGGCCGATCACAATTCTCCCCCGATTCAGATTGGTATCTGTGGAACAGTTGTGAATTGGATCGGATCGGCCTATCTGATCTGATTCACCTTTTTTTTTCCTTTTTAATTTCATGTCAACCATCTGGTAGCATGGTTGCCATGTGTCAGCCATCTACAAGGTCAGAACCCAGAGCAAGGAAAGACAAGCATTCAAAATTAGCATATAAACATACTGTACTTACTTTTGTCCTTTCATGAGGGTTTGTTGGTTCTGTCGTTTCAATAGCTTTTTGTTGATGATCCTTCCTGTAGCAGACAATTGTTTCAGTAAAGACTTAGTACAGAAATCCTCTGAAGAAAAATAACCATTTAAATCACATATGCACCCTATTTAAGATATTATTCCATATAATGTGAGAGACAGACCCCAGTTCAAGAAAGGATATCTATAAATAAGGTGGATAAATGAGAAAAAGTGCGAACTAACAACGTTGCTTGACAATCTGGAGTTTGTTTCTGCTGGCTATGCGAGTCTTTTACATACCCATGGTTTTCTGTCTGTTGTTGATCAAGTTGTGCATGGAGATCAGCAACTTTTTTATTCAAATTAATGACATCTGCTTCTGCAACAGCAATTTCCTCGAGATCTGCCTTTATCTTTAGTACATTAACAAATTATAAGTCTGGTATCTAACCAAATCAAATCAATATTACAAAACTAGTATTTGCTTTATTAAACTAACCTTGCCATCAATACTGGCTGAGATAGGTAAATGCCCCATGGACATACCAAGCCCAGCTTCCAAAGCTTCCCTCAAATCTATCTCTCGTTGCAACTGTTCCTGTAGTCTTGCTACCTATAGTCAAGATAACACCAAATGTCACAATCAACAGCAAGCTATCTTTTAAGGACAAGAAAACTAAGTTGAACATTATTAGAAAAATTTAGATTATTGCTGTGTTCTAAGGAAAGATCGAAAAAAGAAAAGCATCTTCTTTAAAGGATTATACATCTTGCTCAAGAGCCAAACGACGGTCATGCAAAGCTTCCTTTTGTCTCTCCAGACTTGCTTGCAAGATCACATTCCCTTTTTCCTAGAATAAAAAAATGCACATAAAATTCAATTAGGTTTTCCAAAACAAATTCATCCAAAGATGCTTAATAAATGAGATAAAAACAGAAAGCTCTACCTCATTTGCAATTCTATTTTGCAAGTTTGTTTTAGTGACCTCAAGCCTCATAATTACAGCCCTGCCTTAGGGCAAATAATCAGATGTGCCGAAAAAATGGAATAACATGGCAAAAGTTAAGTGATGCAATGTGATTACATAAAAGTTAAGCACCGAATGAATTCTAGGGCATGCAACAAACAAAACCTACGAGAAGAAATGTGTATTCTCAGATGCTGGGTGTTTGAAAACAAAAGAAGTTTTAAATTGATAAGTTGAACTCAGCATTCTCACAGGTGTTACACCATCTTAACCAAAAGATGTGAGGCACCTGATAAAGAATGCAATATGGAGCACATGCATCAGGCATAGTATATTTTCTAGCTCATAATCATGAATTATGGGGTAGTATGGTATTCTAAAATTATTCAGAACCCTCTAATAGGGTGGCTGCTAGGTTTCTAAGCACCATGGTTTGAATTTTCTCTGAAATTGCTGAAATATTGACTCTGCAATTAATAGAAACAAAACCTACAAGAACAAATGTGTATTCTCAGATGCTGAGTGTTTGAAAACAAGAGAAGTTTAAATTGATAACTGGAACTCACCATTCTCACCGGTGTTACACCATCTTAACCAAAAGACGTGAGGCACCACATAAAGAATTCAATATGGAGCACGTGCATCAGACAGTATATTTTCTAGCTCATAATCATGAATTATGGGGTAGTATGGTATTCTAAAATCATTTAGAACCCTCTAACAGGGTGGCTGCTAGACTTCTAAGGACCATGGATTGAAATTTCTCTGAAATTACTGAAATATTTCAACTCTGCAATAAATAGAAACGAAATTACTATAGAAATTTTACATATGAAATTTACCTAAAACGCTGTAAGTTTTCGGTTTTGGCAGAGCCGCAGAGGGGGAAATCCGAAATTTTGAACCTTGTTGAGGACTTGATGGTTTTCTGTGCATCTCAAAGTAACTATACTGTTAGAAATATTAATGTAAGGGCCAAACAAGCCCTTACCAAAATCAACTGGTGCTAGGATCAGCGCCAGCTGATGTCGGCAAGGTCTGGTTGGCCTATTTTAAGTAGATTTTATTTCTTTTTTTTGTGCTCTCTTGTTTCCTTAGCATGAACTCTATCTTTAGAAACTTCCTTTGTAATTAATACAGGATTTTCTCTATAAATACAAGCTTTAGAGGAGTAGAGAGCTATCAATTATAGGGTTCAGCTCTTTGCTGTCCACTAAATCTCTCTCTCTCTCTTTTCTTCTGCTTCTCAATTCTCTTCTCTACATTTTTCTGGTTTGTGAACTTGCTGGTTACTTCTTTGTGAATCGTTATATGGTATCAGAGCACTAGATCTTCGCTATCATTCAAAATTATTATTTTGATAGGCCTTTGATATTTTTGCTCTTCTTCTACTACTTCTTCTTTACTATTACTAAGATGATCGAGTTTTTTTTTAAGTTCATCCATGCTACTAATGTTGGTTGATTAAACTGCTCGATCATCTTGTGCTCATGTGTTGAGAATTATAGATTTTTTTTTTTTGCTACCCTACTACTACTGCCCCCCCTCCATACTTTGAGCCTCTCTTTTTTTTTGCCAATCGGTTGGCTGAATCGACATATATATATATATATATATATATAACAAAAAAAAAATCATCTCATATCACAAATCATGATCATTGTTTGGTGTTAAGAGATACTGGTTATCGAATCATCTAAGCGGAATAACAATCAATAGCTTCAGCGATAACGATGTTGTTCGAATCACCTAAGCGGAATAAAAATCAATAGCTTCAGCGATAACGATGTTGTTCTTCGAAATTGATTTTTGATACAACCGATTTCTAAGCCATTAATAGTCAGGAGGTTCCTTATCCCACTACCTCCACCAACCTTGTTTTTATCTTGTGCCTTCATTCCTTGGCCACTTGGTTAGTTGAACCGAGATATTTTATTTTTATATTGTGCTTGATTATTTATGTTCAAGATGACTGAATTCAAGTCTTCAGAGACTCAAATTATTTCTATTAAATTGAAGGGAGTTTCCAACTACCTACTATGGACACAGGCTATTAAAGCCTACATCCGATGTAAGGATAAACTTAAATTGTTGCTTGAAGAGGCTCCTACAGTTGCTGATACAGATAACGAGTCAGTTAAGCTTTATGATGTTTGGCAGCATGATTATTCTCTTGTTCAGACTTGGTTATGGAATAGCATTGAACCATCTATCCTGCCTACTGTAATGTTCCATGATACTGCTAAGGCCATTTGGACTGACTTAAAGGAGACCTATGGACAGGATAAGAACGTGTCTCGTATTTATGACCTATATGAAAGAATGTTTACCTATTCCATTGGTGATAAATCCCTCACTGATTATTATGGGGGTTTTAAAGGTCTCATTGAGGAGATTCAAGCTGTGCAACCTCTGACCAATGATATTACCAAGCTTAGAGCTCAACAATCTGAGTTCTATGTTGCCAAATTCTTGGCTGGCCTATCTCCAGAGTATCAGGCTGTGAAGAGTCAACTCCTTGCTGGAGAATCCATACCTACCCTGAGTGAGACTTTCTTTTGACTCCAACGTCTTAAACCCCAAACTGACTCTTCTCCTAAAGATACTTCTACCTTGTTTGCTGGCCGTGGACGGGGTTCTTCCCCAAGAGGCCGTGGTACCACCCGTGGTCGTGGTCGTGATGGTGGTGGTCGTGGTTTTGGAAGACTACCTGTTGATAAGTCTGCCCGTTTTTGCACTCATTGTCAGAAGCCCAATCACACTGCTGAAACCTATTGGGAAAAGTTTGGACGTCCAGAATGGGCCAACAATTTGGTTACCACTACTGCCATCTATGATGCATCTCCTGTTGCTGCACCTGTTCCTCCACCCACACCCATAGTTCCCTCTGCACACTATGAGGCCCTACTTCGTAGGGTTCAACAACTTGAAGCATCTGGCTCCACATCCACTGCTACCTTAGCCCATACAGGAAACTCTACCCTTCTTTCCCATATTTCTCCTTGGATCCTTGATTCTAGAGCTACCTGTCACATGACTGGTGAGACTTCTACCTTCTCCTCCCTTCATGATACCACTAGCCCTGTTACTATTTACTTCGCTGATGGTTCCTCCACTACTACCTCTGATGTAAGCCGATTTTGGGCTTATGGAAATAATTGATCGAGAGAGTGGATTTATACAAAATCAAAGGAACCAAAAGGGAGATGAAGTGCATAAATAAATTTTGGAAATTTTTTTAAAGATAAAAATGATATAATTAATGGAAATGAATGTGGGGTGACTTACTTCTCTTCTAGGATGTAAATCAACTCCAAAGGTAGCCTACAACTCTTCTAAGAAGTAGGTGAAGAATAAAGTTCTAACTCTTCTAGGATGGAATGAAACTTCTTCAATGTTTCAAGGGATAGGAAAGCTTCAACTCTTCAAGGTTGAAGTGAAACTCTTCTAGGTTTCAAGATGAACTCTTCAAGTTTCAAAGAAGAAGATAAACTTTAATCTAAATTTCATTCACTAAATCATCTTCCTATATTGCATGAGAATAAACCACTATTTATAGACTTAACAAACCTTAAATAACTCAAAATAATCTCAATCATCCACTATAATCCTAAGGCTGAGATTGTACATAGAGAAAATAAAAAGATAAACATAAGTAAATTAAAAATTCCAATACATAGAAACTTGTCTCAATGTGTTGATTCTTGTTCCAAGGCATTGAAACTTATCCCAATGTGCATTGATGCAAGCTCCAAAGTTTTGATCTAAGTTCCAATATCTTGATGCAAGCTTCAATGTAGAGAAGACTCTAGAATCATTGAATAGAAAATGTCACCTCACTCTCTACTAGAGACTTGAAAGATCACCAAAAAGGGACTGCTTTCAAGGTGGCTAGGGCTAGATTCTTTGGTTCTTTTATAGCATGGTTCATACCTTGGTCTTAGGCCAAATGATTTTGGGTCAAATGGACTTGGTGGGCTTGGGCCTTGATATAATGATATAATTGTTGAACATGGATGCAATTGGGCTGCATCAACCTCTCAGCATGGTGCTATATCCCTTACCCCCTCTATGACTTTACCTTCCGTATTACATGTTCCTAATCTCCCTCTTAATCTTTTATCTATTAGTCAATTAACCAAGTCTCTTAATTGTGTGGCTATATTTTTCCCTTTTTATTGTACTTTTCAGGATCTCAGGACCAAGGAGATGATTGGTGGAGGATGTGAGCATGTTGGTCTGTACTATTTGGAGCACATTGAACGTTTACCTACTACTGCGACTACATCCACTACTACCCCTCTTCAATGGCACAACCGGCTTGGTCATTTATCTCTATCTAAAATGAAAGTACTTATCCCTAATTGCAAGTCTCTCCCCTCTCTACAGTGTAAGGCCTGTGAATTAGGAAAGCATCATCGTACCCCTTTCCCTACTAGTACTTCTCCTAGGATTTCTACCCCTTTTTCCTTAGTTCATTATGATATTTGGGGTCCTTGTAAAACTCCCAATAGGTTAGGCCTTGCTTATTTTGTAACCTTTGTCGATGACTTTTCCAGGATGACCTGACTTTATTTAATAAAAGATCGTTCTGAATTTCCTTCCATTTTTCGTGGGTTCTATAAAGAAATTTTAAATCAGTTTGGCATGTCCATTAAAGTGCTACGTACTGATAATGCTCTTGAGTATGTCCAATCTACTGTTGCCAGATCTCTATTATTTCATATGAATGTCCCTAGTTTCTATTGGTGTGATGCTGTTTTAACCGCTTGTTATCTTATAAATCGGATGCCGTCTTCTATCCTTTATGATAGGGTTCCCTTTCGACTTCTTTAGCCTGACGCATCCTTGTTTAATGTCTTCCCACGTGTCTTTGGTAGTATTTGTTTTGTTCATATCATGTATCCAACGTTATGGAAGCTTTCCCCTCGTTCTGTTAAATGCATTTTTCTTGATTATTCTCGTACTCAAAAGGGGTATTGTTGTTCTGATCCTGCTACTAAATGACATTATGTTAGTCATGATGTTACTTTCTTAGAGGACAAACCATTTTATTCGGCTGTCGTGCCATCCCCTTCTCCTACCATTTCTTCTGATCCTTTTATTCCTCTACCATCTATCCCCGCCACTAAGACTGCATCGCCACCTACTCATCCCACGCCATCGGACCAGCCTCTACCCCCCCCCTTTGCAGGTTTATACGAGATGTCATCCAATGGCTCCTCTTGGTACAGCTCCATCTATCTCAACGCCTCTAACTACGTCTCCAGTTCCTGAGGTCTCTGATGATCTCCCTATTGCTCTTCGAAAAGGTACTCGTACTTAGAATCCCACCTTTCCTTACCCTATTGAGCATTTTGTTACAACTGCCCACCTTCCCCCTTGCCACCAAAATTTAGTGCATTCCCTTTCTACTACTGTTGTTCCCTCTTCTTTTAAACAAGCCTTATCCCATCCTGGTTGGAAAGCAGCAATGGATGCTGAGATGGGTGCTCTTCTGGAGAGAAAAACTTGGACATTAGTTGATCTCCCACCAGATCACACAGTGGTTCGATGTCAATGTGTGTATACCGTAAAACATAACTCAGATGGTATAGTGAAATAGACTGAAAGCTAGACTTATGGCAAAAGGGTTCACTCAAACTTTTGGGGTTGATTATTTTGAAACTTTTTCTCTTGTGGCTCGTCTAAATTTGGTTCGTGTACTTATTTCTTTGGCCATCAACCTTGATTGGCCTCTTTATCAAATGGATGTCAAGAATGCCTTCTTATATGGTGATCTCCACAAGGAAGTTTACATGGAGCAACCTCCAGGGTATGTTACTCCGGGAGGGACCTCAACTAAGGTGTGCAAGTTACTTAAGGCTATTTATGGCCTTAAACAGTCCCCTCGTGCTTGGTTTGACAAATTTAGCATTGTTGTTATAGATTTTGGCTTCACAGCATGTTACTCTGATCACTCTATCTTTGTCAGACGTCGTAACTCCACTGTCACCATTATTTCTGTTTATGTTGATGATATTATTATTACAGGAAATGACAAGTCCGGTATTGCTGAAATCAAGTCATATTTGAATGCTAAATTTCAGATGAAAAACTTAGGGCTTCTTCATTATTTTTTGGGGATTGAAGTAGTACATAGTCGTAATAGCATAAGTCTTTCTCAACGGAAATATGTACTTGATCTCCTTTCTGAAACTGACTTACTTGGAGCCAAGCCTGTTGATACTCTTATGGACCCACATAAGAAACTTGAAACGTGTGACAGTCCTGAGTTCTCTGATATTTTTCAATATAGACGCTTGGTTGGGAAGCTGATCTATCTTACTGTCACTCGGCCTGACCTCTCCTTTGCTGTTGGAGTGGTGAGCCAATTTATGCAAGCTTCCAAAGTGGCATATCGGGAAGCTGCTTGTTGTATATTGTGTTATCTGAAGAAAGCTCCTAGTAATGGTCTTATTTACCATCAACATTGTCATCTTGACGTTGTTGGTTATTCTGATGCTGATTGGGCAGGAGCTAATGGTGATAGACGTTCCACTACTAGATATTGTACTTTTGTTGGTGAAAATCTTGTTACATGGCGGAGTAAGAAGCAAACTACTGTATCCAAGTCGAGCGCTGAAGCTGAATATCGTGCTATGGCACAGACTACTGCAGAGTTATTATGGTTGAGAAATCTTTTGCAAGAACTTGGTTTTTCTTCAACTCGACCAATGTCCTTACTATGTGACAATCAATCCGCTATTTATATTGCGAGTAATCCAGTTTTTCATGAGCGTACCAAACACATAGAAGTTGATTGTCACTTTGTTCGAGATGTCATGAAGAAGTTAATTGCTACTCTATTCGTATCTTCTTCTAATCAACTTGCTGATATTCTTACAAAGCCGTTGTTTGGACCTACATATCAGTTAAACTGTCACAAGCTTGGATTGGGAGATTTATACATTTCAGCTTAAGGGAGGATGTTAGAAATATTAATGTAAGGGCCAAACAAGCCCTTACCGAAATCAACTAGTGCTAGGATTGGGTGATTTATACATTCCAGCTTGAGGGAGGATGTTAGAAATATTAATGTAAGGGCCAAACAGGCCCTTACCAAAATCAACTGGTGCTAGGATCAACGCCAGCTGATGTCGGTAAGGACTGGTTGGCCTATTTTAAGTAGATTTTGTTTCTTTTTTTTTGTGCTCTCTTGTTTCCTTAGTATGATCTTTGTCATTAGAAACTTCATTTGTAACTAGTACAGGTTTTTCTCTATAAATACAAGCTTTAAAGGAGTAGAGAGCTATCAATTCTAGGGTTCAGCTCTTTGCTGTCCACTAAATCTCTCTCTCTCTCTCTTTTCTTCTTCTTCTCAATTCTCTTCTCCATATTTTTCTGGTTTGTGAACTTGCTGGTTACTTCTTTGTGAATCGTTACATATAACATGCAACTGTTGAAGCTATTCTCAATTTTTTGTCTCGTGGCTTGTACAACTGGTATAGAATATTTTTATAAAGAACAATAAGGTATTTAGGAGAATTCCTAGGGTCTTGAACTGTTTTAGAAATTAATAATCTCAGATCAATCCAGTGACAGTTAATTTCAATGAAGAGGAAGAGAATGAACAGCCTCATGAATAAACCAAAATAGCACATCGATATCTGCAGTAAAAAGACTCAACTGCCTTATTTAAGAGGTAGCATATGCTGACAACAAAAAATCATATAGTTTCCAAAACCAATCATTCAAAGTCTATGCAGAAAGTTTTGTGGTTTTTCATTCCAAAACCAGATTCTACAACCTCTAACAAAATGGCCAACTTTTCAGACTTCAAGACGTTCCTTCAACCATATTCATCTCCAGATCATGGCTTTGTTAGGAGGGAAAAGAACAAAAGTAACTCCTAACCGGCAGACTTTTCTGAAAAACTTAATGTGAGTTTCCACCAACTCCCATCAAGTATAAAGAATATTTTTCCATAAAGTAAAAGATCCAAATTTAGGCTATTAATTTATTCAGTCTTGACCCTAGTGACTTGTAAATTTATGAGTGAGTTAAAATGTTTGCCATTAGGAGATCTTGTGTCCAGTGCCATCAGCCATCCAAAGGGATATACAAGTTTGAACGCAAGATGTAACTTGGTATGTAAAGATGTAACTTGGTACATCCGGCATACCGTGCCCATCTTACACTAATATTCCCATCCACCTGTTTTCTGGATTTGCCTATGTATGTGTTCATTTGATAAACTAAATCCTTCCAAAAATCAGTACCACTGCACTACCAACAAAAATCAATCTAAGAACACAAGAATGCCTCAACAACATCAATTATTCCATACAATCATACAAGGGATCAAAAGTGTATACAAGAGACAAAACGGAACCCTTACTCGTCTTCACTTGGATAGTCAATTGATTCCATGGAAAGGTTTTTCATTGCCTGGAGAATGAAAAGGAACCCTGATTAGCAAATATCAATAGCAACCAGTTGACCATTTATATTGATGAAAATAAATTTTGGCAATAAAAGAAACATTGAAATTTGGAATAACCCATCTGCAAAGAGTATAAGCACAAATAAATCCAATACACCTTGGCAGCACACTACTATAATGGAAGGCCACCTGATGACCAAGAATAAAAAGCCCAACGATTTAATTTCACGTCATGAATAGAAGGAAAAAAAAGAGTACTCACAGAGGTACGCTCCCAAACAGTTTGACGTTTGGCACAAGGCACAGGTTCATTCTGTTTATTAGTAGAGTTTGAATTGGATGAAGACCGATCGTAATTAGTTGCCTTGTGCACAGGAGTTGTTGAGGCCAGGACATCTCCTACTGTTGAAGCAGCCATATCTCCTATAGATTCACAAGACTCGGTAGCATGCACAACCGAACTAGTATTTTCTTCACTCTTTAAATTGTTATCGCTTTGTACACTACCATCCCAAGGCACTGAAGTCGGAGGTTCACTTGGTGATTCTGGGTTGGCATCAGAATCTTCGCTGACTGCAGAAGATTCATATCCGGAGTCGGTCCCTTCAGAAACCTGCACCTTCAAAGGATGATCCATAAATTACACGAGCAGCAAACACAATGTATGGAAAAAAAGAATTAAACATAGATGCAGTGTTGTTAGTTGTAACCCACACAAAATGAATCATATAATACGAAGATTTATTCAAAAAATACCAAGAGACAATTAAAGCTGGCCTTAAGCATAAATTGACGATATTCAGTAATGTGCAAGCCTTGCAAGCAACCTAGCGCAACCCATTACCTTCGCTAACTGAAATCGAAGTCAGGTAGCTTGCTTCTTTTAAGGCCAAGAGTGAGCTACAGTAGTTGCTTGTTGGCTGGGAATGAACAAAAGGAGCTACAGCAAGTATGGCATACGAGTAAGCCCTAAGAGACGGATGGTAGGAAATACCCACACTGGGTCTCCCAAGATGGGATTCACACACCTTGCCACTTCAGTATCAGAGATGAAAACATTGTCGGAACCTCATTTTGTGATAACATAGTGCTTAGCTTCCAAAATACACTGGAATTAAGAGGCAAGGACCTCTTCAGACTCATTTGTTATAATTTTGTCCCTAGTTCTTGCATTTGTTATTTTTGGAGATTCTTCTTACACTTCTTAGTGCCTCTTACAGTTGCTTCAGAAGGGTTACTTATCCACCATTACCAGCTGCTAATATGGGGAACATTTTCTTTTTTAACTTTTTTTGGGGTGGTTGGGTTGGGGTTTTAGATTTCTATAGTTTCTTAGAAAGGTATTGTATAGTCTCTACTGTGAGCATCTCATTCCAATCAAGACAATGATTGGCCACCCCTATTCCTGATGACTTCGACAAACAGGAGTATTGCATGATCTCTGTTCTACAGTGAAAATCTGCTTGTACTAGCTTTCATTAATTAGATTTGTCTCTTCATTCATTAAAAGAAAAGCAAATTATTTCTCCCTTTGACAATGATAACGAATTCCATATGTCCTAGAAACCCAAGTGAAAATGACAGTTTTCATTCATGTTGATACCCAACCTACTAGATGGAAAAAGATGGCACAATGGAAGTCATGCTGGGCCTGGTGAAATGAGCACCAGATTCGAACCACTTGGAGAGATGATGCAGTGAAGTTGAATTTGGCCAACTGGATAGATAGGGTACCCCCTAGCTTTTCACATGTCAAATATAGCAATTCAACTTAACCTCATGGCTGACATCCATTTGGACTTTTCCCTTGTATTTTCAGCCATAAGACCAGCAATGATATATGGAGCTGAGAGTGGGCGACAAAGAAACAAAAGATAAATAAAATAAGTGTAACTGAAATGAAGATGTTGAGATGGATAGGTTGCAAAATCAGAAGAGATTAAATAAAGAAATAAACAGATTAGAGATAATATAGGAGTGGCCCTGATAAGTGACAACTTGAATGATAATCATTTGAGTTCGTTAGGGCATGGACAAGGAAGCCATCGGATCACTGCTAAATAAAAATAATGGTTTCCAAATTAGAGGAACTAAAAGAACATAGGTAGACCGATAATTTACCTTGGAGGAAAGTAGTAACAATTAACAAAAGACATGGATGGTTTAGGCTTTAACAATATCCCACTTAGTTGAAAAAGACTTTGCTGAGATAAATGGAGTTGATTTAAACTGTTTTGTCCCCCCTTTGACTTTTTAACCATTTTTCTAAGCTTTATTCTGCCACAGGGAGAATTCTGTTTGATCCGCAAGTTGACAGATTGCTAGATGATTATGAAAGCCATATATGCACCAAATCAGGGTGCCAGGAAAGTTAATTCTAGTCAATTTGCCTCATGTTCCACACTTCACATGTTGTTATTGTCAGTCACAGTGACATAGAGGTTTAGAAGTAGGTGATCAAGTTAATTTTATTATTTCTAAAAATGTCAGGAATTTCTAACATTCTCTTCATGTTTCCTACATTTCCATATCCTTACTAAAATTAAATGTGAAATTTTCAACAGTTAAAAAATTTGCAGTATCAAAACAGATCAACATTACAATAAAATTGACATTCTTAACCTTGACCTTACTCCAGAGCTAGGGTTTGTGAACCTTGATTGGAAGAATCTATAATCTTTTGATTAAAGGAAGAATCTTTATTTATTCCTTAAGATATTGCAGACATATACTTTGACTCATTTGAAAATCAAGATGAAATTATCTTTAACTATTTCTAGCCCAATGAATATTCAACCACTTTCTCCAACCATCAAAATGATAAATCCCATTTCCTGAATGATGTTGCACAAGAACAGGGATGGCAAAATGGCCAAGGTCAAAATGATGCAAGGGATAAACTAGCCACATGGTCATATATGAACTGAAACCTAAGAATTGTAGACAATTTTCAGTGGCTTATAAATGAACAGGAATAAGGCATCTTATGGCCAGTGTGCATGAGTGCTGATAAAGTACAGGAACGAGCCTCAGAATCAGTTAGATTGTTGCCTCCATTTCCACTGCTTTCACTGTAAGTTCTCGTTGATGCATGTTCAGGATTATCTTCTGTATCTACATTACGATGATGCTGCGAAGAATCGCACTCATCGTAATAACTTGCCTCCTCATCATCACTTGCCTCTTCATCATCACTTGACTCATCATCGCTCGCCTCCTCATCCTCACTGCCACTCTCTTCTGAATCAGAGTATAATTCATGAGAGTAGGAACCATCCTGGAACTGGTCATCCTGCAACACTTCAATAAGTTCACAAAGCTGACAAAGACCCCCCAAAAAAATGGTAAAGACAGTAAGATGGTAAATAAGAAAGAAAAATGAAACAAAATATTAAATCTCTTGTCATAACTTTAATCTATCCAATGAGTAATGACATTAATTTGATTTGGTCTCAACTTCAGTTTTATTGACAAAATCAAAACATTTTAATGGATGCAGTCAAACTCTTATTCTTTTTACTTGGCTTCAGTCACTCTAGGCTGAAGTCAAAAAAGTATTTTGATTTTGGAATTCGGATCCTATTACAACATAAGTAGTGGCCATTTCTGACTATATTCGCAGCCATTTGATCATATGCTATTAAGGAACACTAAGCTTTGACATTCAGCCATAGCAAGGATATGGTCTTTAAATCCGCCATTTTGCTTTTACAAGAACTCTCAGGCTGGACCACATAAAGCTAAAAATGTTATATTGCATGACTCTGGACCAATATACTTTTCTTCCATATATAAAACAAATTCAGTGGAGCCCATGGTTCAAAATCTCGGCGAGATCTCGAGAATCTAGATCTTCTCAACCTGGCCTAGACGAGATCTCGTGATTCTTGACCAATTCTCGACTGGTCTCGACATTTTCGACCAGTTTTCGACCCATTTCTCGACATGTTTGGCAAGTTTTCTACTGGTCTCGACATAATGTATGAATTATGATTGTATGGTCCATTTGACTATATTGGGTTTTTTTACTATGACAATTATCTAATTAAGTGCTCTTATGTTTATTCTTCTCTTAAAATATAATTTCACTTGCTCATTTGGTCTTCTTTGATCTTCAACTAGTGTAACATTATGTAAAATAACCAATATTACCCTAGGTTTACATCTGAACTTCAAACTAACATTGGCAAACATGGGTGCAAACCCAAACAACCACCATGTGATTATTTTTACAATTGTTGGTTTAAATGTGTTTATATATGCTAAAATAGGATTTTTCTGGAGTAGTAGACCTTAAAATGGTCATTTTAGGGTCGAAACACACTTTTTAAGCCTTCGCGGCTTTTTCTTAGTGTCTCGCCAAGATCTCGGTTTCTCAGAGGGTCAAGACACCACTCGAGATTTTGAACCTTGGTTGAGCCCAAAATATGATGTGGCAAAGCAAGACCAATCTCCTTTAAAATTACCCATCTATACTAACACTTTTTCTAAACAAAATGGTTTAAAAACCACTTATACACCTCCATCATATATATATATATATATATATATATATATATATATATAGAGAGAGAGAGAGAGAGAGAGGTAGGGGAAGTAAGTAAAAGAGCTTATTTGTTTATAACTTCTGATAAAAAAGGGAAAATTTTATGTTTCCCTAGATTTAGACATTAGTTTTATAATTAGGCCAATTCATTCTTTCATTATTTAAAATTCCCAGACCTTTTTCTTTTTTTTTTACAATCGAATATGGCACATCAGATTCTAACTTCTCCCATGCACCCGTTCATTGATTTCAAATTGATGCCAAGTAAACTACTGAATTGATCGTTTTTCCTTTTGTCACAGTAAGTTTTTTAAATCCTCATTTCACCCTTATGAGCACCCCTTTGTTTCCTTTTCTAAATTTCATTTTTTTTCCCTTTAGTTTGACAGGGAGAGGAGAAGAATCAGCAGCAGCAAACTAGCCACAGTGCTTGGTGCTGCTTGCTGCTGTCACTGTTTCTTTTCTTTCCCCAATGCAAGAAAGGACAAATTAGGATTTTGAAAACTAACCATAACAAAGAGAAAAATTATCAATTTGATAGTCTACTTGGCTTGTCAAATGGAAATCAGTGATTGACATGTATATGGATGTCAAATGGAAATCAGTAAATGACATCTATATGGGATAAGACAAGAATCTTATGTGGCATGTCATTGTAAAGAAAATAAAGATTGAGGAATTTTAAATAGTGAAAGAATGATCAACCTAGTTATAAAAGAAGCCCCCCCCCGCGCAAAAAAAAAAAAAAAAAAAAAAAAAGGAAATATATAATTGTTGAAGCATTTTTTTCTTTCTTACCACCAAAGTTATAATATCAGGTAGCAGAAATTGACTCATGCAGGAATCATAATAGAAATGAAGGTTCCATTTCTCAGAAAATAACAAATGAATTATAAGTGAAACCTACCCCAAATATGTTGTTGTACTCCTCTAAAAGAGTGATTACAATGGCTTGAGCATGGTTAGCTGCAGCAGCAGCTTGCAGAAGTTGAACAGAACCATCCCCATCCATCTTAAAATCATTGCCAAGCTCACAGTCTCCAGCCAAAAGAGGTCGAAGAAGTAGGGGTGCCATGCAAGCTGCTACAGCAGGCAAGCTCATCCTGTTCTCAGCTTTGTGAGAAGCCACAGCTTGCATCATCGTAAGTATTCTGCACTCAAAAAACAAATTATAAAAGACAATTGCAATAACACTCTGAACCACTAGAAGAAAAGGAAATAAGTGAATTTCTTAGGGAGGCACAGAAAATGAAGTAGCATGTACACAAAGATTTTGAAGGTGGCCTAAACTCCTTATGGGGTGACTGAATTCACTCTATCTCTTTCTGCAAATAGCACTCTTGGTATAGTTGAAGTTTAGCTTAT
Organism: Protea cynaroides; assembly: GCA_028583415.1. Classification (NCBI taxonomy): domain Eukaryota; kingdom Viridiplantae; phylum Streptophyta; class Magnoliopsida; order Proteales; family Proteaceae; genus Protea; species Protea cynaroides. Next base: position 27,057,104 of record CM053272.1, read on the forward strand.
GTGCTGTTGACATGGATTGCACATCAAAAGAGACAGAGTGAATTCACTCTGTCTCTTTCTGCAAATAGCACTCTATCTCTTTCTTTAATGTACTGGGATGTAGAGAAGGCAAGAAGGACCTCCATATGATCTTTATTGATCTAGAAAAAACTTATGACAAAGTTCCTAGAGAGTTAATCTGGCATGTACTAAAGAAGAGAAGTGTTTCAAGCAAATATGTGGACATAATTAAGGATATGTATTATAATGTGGTGACTAGTGTAAAAACTATAGGCAGTTAAGGTAGTGAATTCCCAATCACAATGGGGTTATATCAAGGATCAGCTTTAAGCCCTTATCTATTTTCCCTCATTATGGATGATTTAACCAGAGACATTCAAGATGAATTTCCTTGGTGCATACTTTTTGCCGATGATATTGTTTTGGTGGATGAGACAAAAGCAGGGATTAATGCCAAGTTGGAGCTATGGAGATCAACATTGGAATCAAAGGGTTTTAAGATAAGTAGAACGAAGATGGAATATATGGTGTGTAACTTTAGTGACATAAGGATGGATAATGAGGTGGTGAATATTCTTGAGAGAGAGATACAACAAAGTAATCATTTTAGGTATCTAGGTTCAATCATAGATAAAGAAGGAGATATAGAGGATGATCTGATGATGTTTCACATAGGATTAAAATAGGAAGGATGAAGTGAAAAGGTGCGTCTGAAGTGTTGTGTAATCGGCGTATTCCTTTAAAACTTAAAGAAAAATTTTATAAGACAATTATTCGACCGGTTATGATGTATGGTGCGGAATGTTGGGCAGTTAAGAAGCATAGTATAAATAAACTTAATGTAGCTGAGATGAGAATGTTGAGATGGATGTGTGGTAAAACTAGGAAGGATAAGGTAAGGAATGATCATATTAGAGCTGATTTGGGAGTAGTGCCAATACATGATAAATTACAAGAAAGCCGTTTGAGACGGTATGGCCATTCTCAATGGAGGTCGTTTGATGCTCCTGTATAGAGGAGTGATTTGATTCAGATTGAAGGATCTAAAAGAACTAAAGGCAAACCTAAGATGACCCTAGAGGAGGTGGTGAAGAAAGACATGCATAGCTTAGGCCTTGTTTCAAGTATGACAACGAACAGAGTTGATTGGAGGACTAGAATCCATGTAGCCAACCCCATTTAGTTGGGATAAGGCTTTGTTGTTGTTGTTGGAACTATAACTGGTTTCACTAAGTCCCTATTTTCTTAGTAGTGAAGTGAAATAAAAATTTCATAGGTCCAATAAAATAGAATGAAAAAGAATGGGAGCACGTGTAAATAGCCAAAAGTGAAGTACAATCAACAAGCATTATATTAAGAACTGATTTTCCATGTGTTTAAATGCAATGAATTTTTTGTGGGCCACATGTGTTTTTCTTTGTAGGGTAATATTTCACCTGAATTAATTATTTTCTTATTTTCTCCTGAAATGCCAGTGAACTTTTTCCCCAACTGCCGCATTTGTGTTGTCAGCTCCACATGTTTTCCAAATAACTTCACACCAACTTAACTTCCAACCAAATGGCCACATTGGCAAGTTTCTTTTATATTTGCTTTTCATTTTACCAATGAAAATTTCAGTTCACCCATTTCTAAGCAGAGGTTTAGTGTTTGGATGTATTTTGGGATATTTTTTATTCTATGTGAAAATTGGATGTTTTGGGTTATTTTTTAGTCTATGTGATGTTTGGAGGTATTTTGGGGGACTTCCATGCATCATGGTAGTACAAGGATATCCCGTGGTCTGTTGAGGTCCATCAGGATCCTGCTTAAACCTTTCATGGCATAGGATTTGTAATGCTCTCTATATCCTTCTATTTTTATCATAAAAAAAATTCTAGTACCCGTCAAAAGAATATGCATGGAAAGGACAAAGAATTCAACCTCTTATTCTTCAAATAGGGAAGCATAGTAGGAACTCCCGTCTAGACTTAGTTGGAATGTTTAATTGGAGAATTTTCAGGTATAACAAGTTTCAAGACTAGTTAGACCTAATAAAACAATCTTCATACCCAGGGAAACAAGAAATAAAGAATTTCGCTGCAGAGGCATTGCAATAAACCAAACCATCCCCTGCCCAATCAAGTACAAGTTGCTTTAGTTGTGAGGTTTTTGGAATGACAATTGGCATCTTTATTACATTAGTTAAAGCTTATTATTCCAATTCTTGCCTAGGATGAGAATGATCCAACTATTACATCTTGGCTTAAAATTTCTTTTACCTATTTCTCTAGGTAATCTATTATGGACAACTAGCGCAGCATCCTTTTGTGCTTAGTGCTTGGTAAGAGTTAAGCATACAGCCATACGCTAGAATCACACACAACGAAGCAGTTGAAGGGCTGGTTTCTCAGTCCAAAAGTCTATATGCCCTTGAATGCTGAGAGGAATGTTGGGGCATCAAATACCACAATAGAGTGCTTAGGATGATTTTAGGTGAGGGTTTGAATGATAATGGTTATATGTCTTGAAATCTTTGTGTTGTGATATGCAATCTTATTTCCGATGATAAGGAGGTTTTGGAAGGCCATAACTACATTTAGTTCAGAATAATGGAGCAGCAAAATACTAACCGGAATGTCTCGCTATGATAAGTAAAGGTGCCTTCTCCAACACTTGTTTGTTTTAAACGCATAAGGGATGGGAATCAGTTGAAACTCTTCTTCTTTTTTCCTTGTCTTCTATGAAGGTTTCGCACCACTTTCTGTCAGTATTTCAGATGGCCTGGGCTGTCTTAGAGACATGTGTGAGGTTATGGTGTTTTGGGGTTACCCAACTGACTTACATCCCTCTAAGGAAAGGGAAGTTTTCTTTAGAGGGGAATTCCAAATACGAGTTCCTACTTTCTAGTGTTTATGGGAGGAACAAATGCAAGAATCTTCCACGATAATTCCCCTTATGTGTTGGAAGTGTGTCATCAAACCTGAGTTTTATTTAGTATATTAAAATTTATTCTTTATGTGTGATATTTGACGGGCTATTGATGTCCTTAGGTTTTCTCCTAAAATTGTACTCGACTAGGGATAGGACCAAACATCTTTTTCACATAGTCGTCACACTATGTGTCCTTCAGAATGGCGATTCCAAGGCACAAGTGTGAGTGCATATATTGTGTGTGCATAGTACTGGATAATACGAGAACCTTGCATATGCTACTGCAAGTTGATAAGGAACAAAATTCTTATTAGTATTATTTGTTTAGTCCCTTGATCTGGAAACAACTTCGCCACAAAGTGGAGGTAAGGCTGTGCATATTAGCCCCTCCCCAAACCCAGCAGTGGTGGGAGCCTCGTGCACCATGAACGTGCCTAATGGTTGATGTCTTCCTGACTATATATCGGTGTACTGGATTCATGGTGTTTGATCGTGAACGAAAGAGACTCAACTTGGAATCCACAACCCTATTAGGGAATATCATGGAGAGAATGTCTGTGTATGATTGGACAGGAACTCATCCAATCATTGGCATAGAATCTCTATACAACCATGTTCGATGGACTGAGGTTTGGCAGGGTGATAAACTTACAATTCCCTGTAGTCCATTATGTGATATTATTTAGTTTAGGGACTACTATGCAATTAATTGGATTAATTGGAGAATATTTACTACTTTGGAGAGTTAATGGTATTGACTTATCTAAATGTACTTTTGATAATATTTTTAATTAGATAAAAGATAGGTAAGATGCTCAATGGGATTCTACCTCTTCTCTCTTGGAAGAAAACAAGTATACTAATTTTAAAGGGAACTACTGTTTTAGGGATTGAGAATCCCACTGGCATACTAATTGGGTAGCTCACTTTTAGTGGGAACCTAATGAATTTTGATAAGATCAGAAATGGGAAAAGCTTCTCAGGGTTTTGGCTCCCCGATTCCCACGGATTTTCTCTCTCCCTTCTCTCTTGTGAGTGGTGTTAGGGTTTTGGAAAACCTAAAGTGAGAGTAAAAATTGTGTATTTCCTAAGTTCCTAACACGATCAGAGTCTCGCAATGGTGGCAATGTTCATTATCCTTGGATTGCTCGAGAGTGGAAGAGCTAAGGTCGCGTGGAGGAACTTTGTTTGTGGTTCTCAAGTAACCCGTTTTCCTCCCCTGTTATTTTTTGTTTCGAAAATCTCGCATGCAAGAGGACAAGATCCAATCCTTCATTTCGTTGGGTTCATTGTTCCCATCATTATGTGCAGGCAACAATCAACAAGGTCAGTACTAAAGTGCCTCACTGAGCAATCACATAGATCCCATTTAAAAATCCCATAAAAAGTCTTTTCGATTGTGATTTCCATCTATTGATTGAATCTTAGATTCCCAAGGTCTAAATTATCCATAGATACCAGTGCCCAGTGCCCACCAGAATATCTTTGGCTAGTGAATTCCTAAGTGATTCTATTATGATAAAAATTCAAAAGATTCAGAAGTTGGAGCATAATCCAGTTGAGTACAGAAACTACTAGGTCAAAGTTGAATTGATTACAGTAGAATTTGAAAGGAACATCAAGGATACTGTTTGGGACACCTCGGATAAGCAGGATGCCTGGTGGTGAGCCCTGCTGTCCCTGAACATGAAAAGTGCATACCTCTAAGGAAAATTGTGGACTGGCCGAGTGGTCAACTGCAGGACCGTTTATTCTATCCAGAACGGTGGGACGGTGGGATGATGGAACGTGTTGGATGCTTTAAAAACGTTGGGTTGAACTGAGTAAAAAAATGGGATTTTTTTATTTATGAATTTAAAACCCAAAAGCAAACTTATAATTTTGCCTTCTCATCTCTCAAAGAAAGAAGGAAAGAGGAATGAACCTAGAGTTTGACTTCATAGTTAGTGCCAGGGGAAACTGCAAGCCATTGAAAGCTGCTCTCAGCTTGTTGGACTGGAAGGATTTTTTTTTTTTCCCAATGATTTCTCTTTCTCAGTTTTAGTTTCAGATTCTCAGGCCTTAGAAATTAGACTGATAAAAAATGAAAGGGACCAAAGTGTTCAATAAACCATGCATGAATCTTTGTGTATTCAGTTATGTTCTCCAGCACATACAGGACAGTAGCCGGAATGCTTGACGGTTGAGGGGATCGCTTATTTACCTCTCCCATTTCTTAAACCACTGGGCTACAGTTTGGTTTAGACTAGGTATTCAGATGAGGGTTTGGGAGAGTGATCATAATGCTATTCAATGGATGGAGCACGGTCTTTGGAGATTCTCCCATATCATTATTCATTAAGCAGATCAGACTACTCAATTTGTTATTGAACTGCCTGTGCCATGGACTCCAACGTTGGCCAATTACTTGGCAGATGAACTCACTAAGCAACAATTGTGGTAAGATTAAGGAATGTTGTGAGCCCTCTATTCCTTGTGACATTTGACTCAACTTCTCTGAGTTCCTTTGGGGCCCTCATCCTTTTGAAAGGCTGTAGTTCATTATTCTCCATCTTTCCTACTAGAATCGGCACTCATCAACTTAGCAACAAAGAAATACACAATTAAAAATGGATGCAAATAATCAATATAAACAACTTATAATAAAGTTTCAATTATCTGAAATAGGAAATCTAGGAAAGTACATAAGATAGAAATACACCAAGTACCTTTGCAACAAGCGGCAATTTGGCTCTGGGAAAGTTTCAGCTACTGCTGCACGCATGGCAGTGATTCTAACACCACGATCAGATCCTAACAGACATTGCAAAATCCAATAACATGAGAAACAATATGACCATTTCTTTCTTTCCTTTTCAATACTTCCATATCTCATTAAGGCAAACAAGTTAGTGAAAAAAAAAAAAAACTTAACAGACATTACAAAATCCAATAACATGAGAAACAATATGACCATTTCTTTCTTTCTTTTTCAATGCTTCCATATACTTGTTAAGGCAAACCAGTTAGTGAAAAAAAAAAACTTCCCAACATATTCATTTCATAACATTTTAAAATTCTAGTAAGTAGTAACATAAGCAAAAGCTACAAGGGGAAAAAAAGATACTTTAAGCAAACAAGATCTAAAAGTCAACAATGAATTCTCAATGAAATAACGAATACCATTATATTTTCAGGCCCTTGTGGATTATCATTGACTATTAAAAGGCCTACAAAACTTTTTTTTAACTTCAAAGGCATTGACGATCCCAAAAAGTTAGATTGTCTCTAAGTGTATGTTTGTTAATTTGACATTTGAGCTTGGTTAGTGCTGGTTCAATGCATGTCCAGTAAGGTTTAGGTCTTTATTGAAGAATTAATTTCTTCTTGGCAGAGGAGGATTTGTCCACAATGATGTCAAACTCACTTGAAAGTAAACCAACTATTATGGACATCTTCATAATCTTTTATCTGTCCAAATATAAGAAATAATTAAACCACAGTTAAGATGTGTGTGTGTGTGTGTGTGTGTGTGTGTGTGTGTGTGTGTGTGTGTGTGTGTGTGTGTGTGTGTGTGTGTGTGTGTGTGTGTGTGTGTGTGTGTGTGTGTGTGTGTGTGTGTGTGTGTGTGTGTGTGAGTGTGTGTGTGTGTGCCTCTGGGTTTATTTCCTTTCATGACTAGCTTGTGTTGGAGAAGTTTTTGGGGATTTTAAGCTAGTCAGTGCATTTTGTTTTTTCTGACATGTTGCAGCTATGCTGGCTGTGAAACCAAACCAATGCTCAACAGCTCTAGTCCATCAAAGAGGATCCAGTTGGAGACCCATATGAATCAGAAGGCAAGCCTGCAGAGGGGGCTGAAGGAGATCATGGTGAGGGGGTGCTGGAGTGGTTATGAGCGGCTACAATTTTAAAGTATCAGAGGAGAAAGAGAGGCGGAAGTTTGCTTTTCTGGGGAAATCATAAAGGAGGTTTGGAGTAGGGAAGTTTGAGTATATATAGAGAAAGTATAGAGGAGTGACAGTAATTAACCCAGTATAGACTAACATGAACCAAATATCAGCACAACATATCCAATAGGGCAATAGTGCCAGTGTAATTTAAGTTAACTGACATTTTCATCTCACAAAACCCAACACTAGAAAGAAAGCCTTGGCTTCTGAACTATATTGATTTAAAGGGAACACCATCACCCAACTCATACCCCCCAACTATTTGTGGCCAGCTAACAGTCCTGCTAAAATTCGTCCTAAAAAATAGATAAAGATCAGTAGAAGTCTAAGTTTTTAGAAATGATGACATTCTAAGAACTGAAATTCAACCCTTGTAAATTTTCTGTTTCACAAATTATATTTTTTATCCAGCAAAGTCTTATAATTTGGTTTTGATTGACCACAGACAAAGAAAAAAAAAAAGCTATGTTTCATGAATAAACATACTAGAACAAACATACGCTATTATATTTTGCGAACCTCTGCTTAAAGCCTTGAGAGATAGATAATCAACTGACCATACACTGTGTGACATGAGTCCAGCCAATGCTTAACTGCTAAAACCAGGTATAGCAAAAAAAAAAGGACCTCTTAAAATATTTGGATCTTAAACCTATTCCATTGGAAGAATTGCCTCTGTTCTCTAGAGTTCAAGCGATCAAAAATGTAGGGGTGAACATGCTCAAGCTTGATCAGAATGGAGGGATTCCCAAGCAAAGTTTAATACAATAGAAACTCAGCACAAAGTTAAGCCAAGACTAAGGTCCACACCAGCCAAAGACTATGCAATTGAATCAGTCTATGAATAAGCCAATCAAAGCCTATTTAAGTCTTCTTGAGTCAGAAATGCATACTGCTTGTAATTGAATCATAATATTTCATGTTGAAGTATAGATTGAGGTTTACCTCTATCAATTGGTGCATTGATGGTTTAAAATCTTGGCGAGATCCCACTGAGATCTCAGAATTATCGAAGTTCACAAAGGGCTCGAGACGAGACAGGATACAAGACTTAGTCTCGTCTTGTCTCGACTCAGTTTTGACCCTGTCTAGACTGGTCTCGACTGGTTTCGACCAGTCTTGAACCAAACTGGTTCAAATCCTTATATAATTTCGGCCAAGACTTGTTCTTTTGCTGTGAAACTCATCTTTTGCTCTGCTCTTGCTATCTCTTTCTCCATTTTCTTCAAACACTTCCATTTTCTTGAGGTATTTGACAAATCTTCCCACGAGATTGTCGGGGGAGCTTGGTACGAGAGCGGAGAACCCACATTCATCGTCGGTTTCACTCTTTAAGGTAAGAATTTGTTTAAAAATTAATTTTTTACTTAGACATGATCATTACATGGTGTATGATGTTCATTTTTTTTATATGTGAGAGACGTGAGCCCGATCAACAAGCTCACAGTTTCGAAATTTTTTTGCTGCATATATATTTTTTATTTTGATTTTCTGCTAAAAAAAATTATTCTCTAGCATTAAATAATTGAAATAAATATGATAAATATTTATTAGATGATGTTCAAAATATTATATGTTGAACACCGTTGGCCGATCTACGCAGTCATGGTTTCTGTTTAAAAAAAAAGGTATTTTCAGCAATAAAAAAAATGAAAAATGCATTTCATAAATATTAATCGGTTGTCTTTCAAAATAATATATTTGAACATCGTTGGCCGATCTACGTGGTATATATATATATATATATATATATATATATAACGCAGGATCTAAAACAATAGATTTATAAATACGGAAATTAAATTTGAAATATAAAACCGACCATGAAGGCGGTATACGCAAAATGCAAAAATGAAATGAATTTAATATACTGAAAGTGAAATTCATGAACAGATTACAATCAGGAATTTGAAATGAAATTTGAAAGGAACTGTAAAGAACTATGAAGAACTTACAGGACACTTTGACGAAACTTTGATACAGGACTTTGACAGGTTACAAGCTTCAAGGAAAGTTGAACCTAATTTGGTTTTGCTAAGGCAAGTTTTGATACAGAAGGGTTTGAAGAAGGAAGGGGAACACTCATTGATGGAGCACCTTGGCCTCCGAGTGAGTTACTCTCTAACTTCTTATTTGCCTCCTGGGTTTGCCTCCCCAAATATATATATATATATATATATATATATTCTGTTTAAGAAAAGCAATTTTCCAGCAATTAAAAAATGAAAAAAAAATGATAAATAGTGATCTATTGGTTTGGTTAAATGTACCTAAGGATAAGTGAAATCTACGCGATCACGGTTACAGCTCACAGTTTGGTGAAATGTAACCAAGGATAGGTGCCCTTGCAGACGTTGAAGATTCCATATTCAGGAGACATGTAGACGCCTATGAGCGTTTTTTTCACTCCAGGATGTCGTGCGGATTTTGTTGCTCAGTGTGAGGCAAATTGGAATCACCAAATTTATGAGGCAGATCCTCCACGTCACTCTACGTGGTATTAGAAATTGGGATGGAGTGATGGGACTTAGGAGTTGGGGGCCTGGGGCTGGGTGCATCATTGTATTTGATTTTGAGTATTTGAGACTTTGACTCTTTGAGTATTTGTATCATTGTATAGAATTATGAATTATGAATGTATGATTTTCCACAACGTGTGAATAGTTTTACAATTTTATGGTTTAAATGTGTTTATATATGTTAAAATAGTATTTCTCTGGAGTAGCAAAGCTTAAAATGGTCTTACATGGCTCGAAACACTCATATCAAGTCTCCACGGCTTTTCAACATGTTCTAGCCGAGATCTCAACCAAGATATCGAGAATCTTGGTTTGGCTCAAGGTCAAGACAACCTTGAGACTCGAGATTTTAATTCTTGGGTGCAATGCTCAACGTAAATGGTGGAATAATAAATAATCCTACCAACTCTAGGTAAACTCAATATGACGACACTGCTATCTGCAGACATTGGAAAATGCACATAGTTCTATAATAAAGTTCTTTCCCACTGCACCGTCAGTTATTCTTTAGCTCCTTACAATTACCTATTTCAAATGGTAATTCTGACTAAGCGACCAAAGAGGAAACTCACTAAACTCATTCAGTTGGCCCTGGGATTTTGCCTGGCAGCACTGGGCTTTGCCTCGCAAAACTCAAAACCTAGGTTTCGAGGCCTAGAATATGTTTTTTGGATTTTTTATTTCCCTTTCTTTTTTTCTTTTCTTTTTTTGTAGCCTATTTTAACCATTGTACACCTATTCTTTATATTAGGTTCAAAAAAATAACATACAAAATGGTATTATGTGGTGTAGACCCAAGTTCGCTAGTGTACACCAAATGCTGCACAGTAGCATTAAATCTGAAGCCTTATTTATGTTTGTTATCATTTATGTACATGTTTCTTATTCTTTAAAAAACAAGTACTTAAGATATTATTCATGTTGTAATATAGGAATATGGGTTCTGTCCAAGTTCATTGTATGTGGGGGGATACGAGTGTCGACTCATTCCTCACCTACCTCACCTACTTCCCTTTTGTGTTCTTTCCTTTACGTTTCTTTATTTCCTTTCATATAATCGCCTTACTTTATCAATGAAGCATGATCTCTATCATTCTAGACAAGATAATTATTCCTCTCAACATGCTATCAGAGCAGAGATCCTCCTTAAGAATCAAGCCCTAGCGAGTCCCTTTCTCCCGATTTTTCTCTCTCCTATCGCCGCAACCTCCCCAGCGTCTCTCTCTCTCTCTCTCTCTCTCTCTCTCTCTCTTGGTTCACCACCGCCAGTAGCTCTCGGTGGTAGTGCCTTAGCCCGCCAAGAGCCCTCTCTAAGGCTGGTTTTTCAAATCAGACTATGGTGAAGATTTGAGAAACCCTATTTTGCAGAATTATCTATTTTTGCATGGATTCACAGGACTACCAGTTCCTTTAATGATGTATCAAGAGACTTTTGTCTATGGCCGTGATTGATTCTTGACCTCTTTGCTCCGTCATCATGTCCGACGTTACTACCACCTCCTTTGGAACCGATGGGACAGGTCACGATACCCACTTTCCCTCGTTCCCTGAGAACTCTATCTATCTTGATAGGAGCAACTATTTGTTGTGGTCATGATCTTGTCATATGTCCATTGATTCTCGTGGTTATGCAGGCTACATCAATGGCGAAACAACATAACCTACAACTGTCGGTGATTCTCAGAAAAAGTGGAGCTCTGCTAATTCATAAGTCATGTCTTTTCTCATACACTCTATGCAACCACACATTGCTCAGGTTTACCTTCTTTTAGATATTGCAGCCAAAATCTAGACGACAGCCAAGGATACCTATTTACAAGTTGGGAATGATGCACAAGTCTATGAATTCAAGATGAAGCTTCATGAAAATAGAGAACACGATCTCTCTTTGTCTCAATACTACTCTGAGTTGCGCAGTCTATGGCAGGAGTTAGATTTTTATGATACCTTCCAAGCTACCTGCATTGCCAATGCAACCAGATTTCAGAAGCGAGAAGACAAGTATCAAGTGTACGATTTTCTAGGTGGCCTGAACATTGCTTATAACCAGATTCGCTCTCAAGTGCTTAGTCGTGATCCCTTTTCTTCATTGGAGCAGTCCTACTCCTTGGTGCAATTGGAGGACAGTCACCGCACTGCCATATTATCACGTAGTCTATCATCCCATGGTTCTCAGAATCGTTTAGCCCTTTTTTCTAGGTTTAGGTCTCAGGTGGGAATGGCACTGCTCGTTCCAGTGATCGCTCTTCTTCTGACCGCGAGCCTATTCGAGAAACTACTTTGGTAAGGAACGACAAACCAAGGAGTTTTGCTGGATACTCCATGGTCATCCAGTTGCCGGTACAATGCGAGGTCAGGGTTGTGGCTCCTCGGCTCATTATTCTGAGAAGTCTGAGTCTACTCCTGTCAATGCCACTCCTGCCAATGTCAGTTCCTCTCTATACTAGGACGAGTTTTCCATGCTACGATGTCTCATGACTGATCTGGAGCCATCCTCGTCTAGGCCATTTACTTTTACCGCCGCTACTTCAACGGTTCATTCTGCCTCCAACCCTACTACCTCTGGTATCTTTTTTGGTGGCCATTGTGCATGAGTTGTTTCTCACCCTTGGATAATTGAAACCAGTGCCACTGACCACAAGACTAATACCCCCAGTCTTTTTTTCGGTATTCTCCTTGTTCTGGTAAGGACAAGGTTCGTGTCGCCAAAGGTTCCCTTTCTTATGTTTTTGGGAAGGGTTCCATTGTTGTTCCCCTACTTTACCATTGTAATCTGTTCTCCATGTACCAAATTTTATTATTAACCTTCTTTCTATTAACCGCCTTACCTATGATCTGAATTATAAAGTGACTTTCCATCCTACCCATTGTCTCATTCAGGATCTAGTGACGGGACAAACAATTGGTTGTGGTAGGGTGCATGGTGGTCTTTATCTATTGGACGGTGGGCAACTTATGGCTCGTTCTACGCTTTAGACCGATTCAATAGGCGTTTGGGTCAACCTCCAGTAGGGATTCTATTTAAAGTTTTTTCGCATTTACCACAGCACTGTAATTCTAAGGAGTTTTTTTTGTGATGCCTGTGTTTTAACCAAGCAAACTCGCTCTATTTATTCTAGTTTAAATAAAAGAAGTGATGTCCCTTTTATGCTGATTCACTTTAATGTTGGGGCCCTGTCCGACATACTTCTGTCTCTGAATTCTACTGGTTTGTTACCTTTATCGAGTCACACTCAGATCACTTAGATTTACCTCCTTCGTCACAAGAGTAAGGTCTTCTGTTGTTTCCAAATGTTTCACACAATGGTTCACATTCAGTTAAATGCTACCATTCGGGTCCTTCAAAGCGACAACGGTACTAAGTATATGGATGGAGCCTTCCAGTCTTATCTGAGTCAGTTATTTGTCCGCCTGGACATACCAGTTGCACCATATACTACAGAGCCAAGACCGGTATGTTGCAACCGGACAAGTTATTTAAGCCAAGAAAATTTCGAGAAAAATTTAAAAATTTTGATTTTAAAGTTTCCATTACGGTTTCCACCTAGCACTTGTTGAAGACTAACACTAGTATGACAAAATGTGACTATTCGAATGTATCTCATGTGTTATGTCTTATTCTCAGATCCAAACATGAAAGAGTAATCTGAGATGGCAGGCGGAAATGGTCGCAAAGGTCCACGGAAACGCTACCACTCGAGGGTGCGTCAAGCCGAAGATAATGTGGAAACAGGAAATGTTGGTGAACAAAACCTGAACCCAGAAGGTGGAACCCCAATGAGGGATGATGGGGATAGGACGCCAATGAGGAATGGGGGAGAAGGGCAGAGTCACAGAGCACCAACAAATCTGCCAGGCCCTCCTCACACCAATTCTGAGACTATAGTGACGAATTTGGTCTACCAGATGGAAGCTCAGCAGAAGGCATTCTTGAACGAAATGCTAAAGATGTTCAGGCCACCGAGATACATCCCAACAGAAGGTACACCTGAATCTGCAGGAGTTAATACCTCAGACCCGATGGATGGCAGTACTAAACCGATGAGTCAAGAGCAAAATCTGCAACCACCACAACAGATTCTGACAGCATCTGCCTATCAAGGGGGGTACATATATCCGCCACCATGGTACGAAACGACTACACCAGGACAGAACGACCTTAGCCGTGCGGTGGACAGGTTCTTGAAACTGAAACCCCCTACCTTCATAGGGAAACCGGGGAAACCATTGTGGCCTGCACAATGGATTGCTGAAATGGAAAAGAACTTCCATCTGATGACTTGTACAGAGGATGAAAAGGTGTTATTTGCTACATACATGCTCAAGGAAGATGCTAATGCCTGGTGGAATTCTACCCGGCCATACTTGGAGACGAAGCACACCAAATCACCTAGGATATATTCAAGGGGGCCTTCTTCGACAAGTACTTACCAAAAAAATTTCGGGATCAAATGGATAAGGAATTCCTCCACTTGAAACAATCCCAGATGACTGTAGACGCGTACCAGCAAAGGTACGAAGAGCTGTTTTTTTCGCTCCAGCTAGCATACAAGAGGAGGAAACAAAAACCCGTAGGTTCACTATGGGATTGCGAGGAAATATCCGGGAGCATGTTCTGGGTTTGAAGAAGAAAGTGTATAACGAAGCTGTGCAGATCGCTAGAGTGATCGAATCAAGCCAAAGAAACAGCTTCTTTGCTCAAAACAAGGGACTAAAGAGGCTTGCTACAGAGACTTCTGGTGGAGGGAACACTAGATCCTTCAGCCCCTACAGGGCTCAGACTGCTGTGGTGCCAGCAAGAAATAATATTGCACCCCCACCCCAGGTAGCGGGTCAGAACCCTAACGTTAAATGTTTTAACTGCCAACAGATGGGTCATTATGAGATGACTTGCACTCTACCTAAAAAGCAACCGCCACAGCAAGGGAAGGTATTTGCAGTCACTACTGAGGAGGCAGCCACATCACCTGATGTGGTTACTGGTACGAATTCGTCACTTATTATTTTGTTTACTGCATTACCATGTATGAGCATGTCGACTAAGGAATAATTAAATTCCAGGAACGGTAGATATAGCTGGTGTACCCGCTAGAGTACTCTTTAACTCTGGGGCTACCCACTCCTTTGTTTCTATATCTTTTGGGAAAAGACTGGAGTTACCTGTCAAGCCCTTAACTCCAAGCCTGATAGTCCGCTCTCCATTGGGAGTAGAAGTGGTTTTGAATGAATGCTATGGGCCGTGTCCGGTTATTATTGACCGGCGGAACCTAGAAGCAAATTTGGTTCAGCTCGAGATGGCAGACTTTGACGTCATCTTGGGAATGGACTGGTTAGGCCAGCATTCGGCTAGTTTATTATGTGCCGAAAAGAAACTTGCTTTCAAAGATGATAATGGAAAGGATTTTAGCTTCACCGGAACTAAGTTACCTAGGAAGCGGAAGCTGATCCTCTTTGCTCTAAAAGCTAAGAGATGCCTAGAGAAGGGAGGAGTTAGATACTTAGTGTCTGTGGTTGATGTCGCGGCAGAGGTGCCAAAGATGGAGGATCTAGAGGTGGTACGAGAGTTTTTAGATGTATTTCCAGAAGATCTACCCGGACTACCTCCAGACAGGGCTACAAAGTTCGTGATAGACCTTATGCCAAGGTCGGTACCGGTGTCTAAAGCACCGTACATGGTGGCCCCTACAAAATTAAAAGAATTGAAGACCCAGTTACAAGAATTGCTAGATAAGGGCTTCATACGGCCAAGTATATCACCGTGGGGAGTGCCTGTATTGTTCGTAAAGAAGAAGGATGGTAGCGTACGACTATGTATCGACTATCGAGAGTTAAACAAGTTAACTATCAAGAATAGATATCCTTTGCCTATGATTGATGACCTGTTCGATCATTTGCGGGGCGCAAAGGTTTTCTCGAAGATTAATCGTATCACCAACTGAAGATCAAGGCTGGAGATATTCCAAAGACTGCTTTTAGGACAAGGTATGGGCATTATGAGTTCCTAGTGATGTCGTTCGGGTTTATCAATGCCCCAACGTCATTCATGGAACTGATGAACCAAGTGTTTCATGATATGTTGGACACTTCCGTCATCATATTCATTGACGACATACTGGTCTACTTAAAGGACAAGGAGACTCATGCAACACACTTGAGAGCAGTCCTACAACAGTTGAGAAGGGAGAAGCTCTACGCCAAGTTCAAGAAATGTGAATTTTTGTTGAAAGAAGTGGCTTTCTTGGGTCACGTAGTATCTGCAGACTGTATGAAAGTAGATCCAAGCAAGATTGCAGCTATAGTAAGATGGGAAGCACTAAAGTCAGTTGCAAAGATTCGTAGCTTCCTTGGATTGGCTAGTTACTATAGAAGATTGTTGGAACCTTATCCAAGTTAAGGTTGTCATTGTTGGCAACTTTGAGTTGACAAGGTGATATGGAGGAGAGAGAGTGTCTGGAGAGGAGAGAGAATTTCTGAAGGCCCACTGGTAGACATGATGACGGGATAGGGCTCCAACAGAGCTGATGGAGAGAACCATTAAGAAAGTTGATAAGAAAGTCCAAATAAGAAGAGAGAGAGAAAGAGGAGAGAGAGGGTGACCGGTGGGTCCCACCTTGGTGGCCGCCCGCAGGGCGGCCCGCCCCCCAGAAGCAGCCAACGCCGCCGCAAGAAGCGCCCCGGCCCGCGCGCCGCGCCACGCCTAGGCCACGAAGCACTGCCGCGCGCGCCGCAAGCAGCGCCAAGCGCATGCACTTCACCCATTCGACGAAATGCCGCCGATGAGGGCGCCGATGATTCCAACGAGGGATCGGAACGCAAGCCCATCCGTCCGACGGGATCCGACCGATCTAACGGTCCGAGAGATCCCGCCGCTTATGACCGATCCAACGGTCCGACGATTCCTTCTCCGCAAATCAAAACTCGACAACGGTGTACGGTGGGTCGAGAGGAGGGCGCTCACGGTTGCCGCGCCGCATGGAATCAGTCCGAAGATTCCATTTGGAATAATCCGATCGGCCGAACTTCAAATGGCCATATCTTGGCCGCCCAATCTCCGATTGAGATGATTCAAAAGCCCACGAGCTTCTCTCCGAGCGCACGGACAGAACAAAAAACCATGGTTTTGAACAGAAAAAGCTACGGGTTTTGGTGAAAAAGGAGGATTTGGAGCTTTTCTTGAAGAAAAATTCCTCTCCATCTTCCTCCATCGGACATACATGATCATTTGAGTAGTTTGGAGGGAAGAGTGAGCCCGAGGATGTTTTGATGCGAATGATGTTGTGCGAGATGATTGGAAGAATATCGAGTTCTACTCTATCGAAGCATATCTATCACTGGGAGAGCTTGGAACTTCTACGCTGTGAAGCGCCAAACTTGCGGCCGATCACGCCGGGAAGGTAATCACGCACGCAAACCTTATCGTGAGATGTATTATGTTGGGAAGGGTTTGTACACATTCCATATCAATTTCATTGTAACCGTTAAGTTGGGGCTTAACAGATTGAGGCAGCGCCCGAATCTCAAGTTGCGGCTGCGGATTACGTTGGTGATATAGCACCAAGTTGTTATAGAACGAATACTATTGAAGTAGCGATTGGGTATAATCCGAAACCCCCGGTAGGTATTGCCCCGCGGAGTAGCCATCACCGCGGGGGATTGGTGAACCACGTTATATGATGTGTCTTGTGGATGTGTATATTTTGTTGTGTATGTGGAGTGCGCGGGTTGCGGTCCGGTGTACACACTACAAACCCCCCCCCGGGGGGCGTGTAAATGAACAGGTATGTGAACTAGTCAGCCAAGGCAAGCCAACCAAGACGCCAGCTAGCCGCGGTGTTTAACCAATCGGGCCCGGCCTCAAATAGTTGGGAAGAATTTTTAGGGTACCGATTCACCCCCTGTGTAAACCCGGAATTACAAAGATTTGTGGGGCAACTCAAAGATCGGCGTTCGCGGACTTAACCAAGAAATGAGAAAAGTTCATATGGACGGGGGGCCCCGGGCCCCGAAGTCAAGATTAGTCTCTGCACCTATCTTGACCATCTCAACACCAGACTTACCGTTCACCCTATATACTGATGCATCAGGGTTGGGACTTAAATGTGTATTAATACAAGGAAAACAAGGCCCCCAACGAAAGACCCACGCATGAGAAGAAGAACTATCCTACGCATGATCTGGAATTAGCTACGGTTATTCACGCAATCAAGATTTGGAGGCACTACCTGTATGGTGAAAAGTTTCAGATCAAGTCCGATCATAAGAGTTTAACTTACCTCTTCACTCAAAAGGACCTGAATATAAGGCAAAGAAGGTAGTTGGAACTACTAAAGGACTATGATTGTGACATCCAGTACCATCCAGGTAAAGCGAACGTTATGGCCGATGCCTTAAGCAGAAAGTGGGCGTTGAAACTTGAGGCAGGACCCAGTACAAATGCTGCACTGTATGCTGCAGTCTCTGGCTCAATAAAGAATGAAGAACAGCATATACTAGAGTCAGCAGAAGATCCAGTGGAGCAAGGCTTGATTCATAAGTTCACATTGATGTTTGCAGCCTAAAAATCTCACCAGATCTGATAGATGAGGTGAAAGCAGCAATCCTGCAGGATCCACACCTCAAGACTGTGCAAGAAGATCTAGAGAAGGGTAAAAGCAACCCTGACTTCACCTTGGATTCAGACAAGGTACCCAGGTATCGCGGACTATGATGTATACCTGAGAGTGAGAACGCAAACATCAGAGACAGGATTATGACCGAAGCTCATTATATCCCATATTCGGTACATCCAGGAAGCACTAAGATGTACCATGATTTAAGGAGATTATATTGGTGGAGGGGTATGAAAGCAGATGTATCTCGGTTCATCTTCCAATGTCTAAATTGCCAACAAGTAAAAGCAGAAAGACAAAGACCCGCAGGTTTGTTATAACCACTACCAGAGCCAGCATGGAAGTGGGATTGTATCACAATGGATTTTGTCACTGGCCTACCCTTGACACTAAGGTCAGTAGATGCAGTGTGAGTAATAGTAGACCGACTTACTAAGACAGCACGCTTCATCGTTGTCAGACCTCAGTATACCATGGACAGGTTGGCCAAGCTATATGTGGATAACATAGTCAGACTCCACGGTCTACCGGAGAGCATAGTGTCTGACAGAGATCCCCGTTTTACATCAAAGTTCTGGGAAGGATTACAGAAAACCATGGGGACCAAGTTGAAATTTAATACAGCTTTTCATCCTCAGACAGATGGGCAGTTAGAGAGAACTATTCAAATCTTGGAGGATATGCTCCGAGCATGTGCCCTAGATTTCAAGGGAGCTTGAGACGATAAGCTATTGCTCATCGAGTTTGCTTATAACAATAGTTATCAGGCTACGATCCAGATGGCTCCATATAAGGCACTCTATGGGAAGAAATGTCGAACACCTCTGTTATGGAATGAGGTGGGAGAGAGAAGGATCATAGGACCAGAGTTCGTAGAGGAAACTTTTCGAGCGATTGATCAAATTAAAGAACGGGTAAAAACAGCTCAAGTTCAACAAAAGCATTACGCAGATAACCGACGTCGAGACCTAGAGTTTACAGTGGGTGATAAGGTATTTCTAAAGATATCACTTGTGAGAGGTCTAAAAAGGTTCGGTAAAAAGGGGAAGCTATGCCCCAGATATGTAGGACAGTACGAGATACTGACCAGACGTGGTAATGTGGCGTATCAACTGGCCCTACCACCATCCATGTCAGGCGTTCATGATGTGTTCCATGTTTCACTACTGAAAAAGTATGTTAGGGATCCATCGCACATCTTGACAGTAGACCCACCAGACTTGACAGAGGATTTGACATTTGAAGTGGTACCCGTGATGCTCACAAGTCAAAAGGTACAATACCTCCGAAACAAAGATATTCATTATGTTAAAGTACATTGGAAAAGCCAAGATGTAGAAGAAATCACTTAGGAGAAGGAGAACGCAATGCGAAAGGAGTACCCCAACCTTTTCGACGAAGAAAGTACGTGCAAATTTCGAGGTCAAAATTTCTTTTAAGGGTGGGGGAGTTGTAAGACCCACACTCCATGAACCTGATTTAAACCTCTATTTCATGTCGTAACAGGTCTTTCAATCATAACCGGACCAGAAGGGACGAGCAGATGACAATCAGGTACGAAAACGGACCAAAACAGAGAAATAATTTTATACCGGTCTATATACCGGTCGACCGGTATGTCTGCGCGGGTATACTAGTTAGATCTGGAAACGGATCTCTGTGGGTCTCGCTTGCCAAATCTCAATCCTAGAGACTTTCCTAACGTAGGGAAACTTTCGAAAACCTAATTTAGTCTATTTAAGGACCTCTAAACCTTTTGAACCTCTTTGATTGATTCTCACAAACCTTAGAGAGGAGAAAGAGATCTGAAGAGGAGAAGGAGCTGGGAAAAGTTGAAGAGGAGTTTTCGTTGGACGAAGAACACCGTAGTTCGCAAACCAACGGCAAGTACCTATACTTATCGCTAGGTTAAGTGTTATTGATGAATGATCAATACCATGCAAGGCTAGGTATTGATCTAAAAACCCTTAATTTGCCGTTAAGCCCTAATTGTTCGATAAACCCTAGATTCGAATTCTAGGCTAAGGATCATCGGAACTAGGACTTGAATGGAATATAAAACAAACCCTAATACGTTGCTCAGGCCTAGAATGGTCAGGAAGAACCCTAGGAAGTCAAGTTGGAAGCCGACGGAAAAAGAATGTCAAATTGGTAGACTTACGGAGTCTGTCCGGTTGACATACCGGTGGAACCTGTATGAGACCGGTACTGCGACTAGTATGTGCAACCGGTATCTCTCAGGAAGACTCCCAAAAGTGTCCTATCGACTATACCGGTCACACCACTGTACAATGACCTGCGACCGGTATGTACACAGATCCCAGTTGGTTTCTGACCAAATTAAAACCTATGGAACTAATTCTAACTAAACCCTAACGTCGTATAGGACCTTGTAATAGCAAGTTTGGACTCTATGACGCGGAGCAAGCTAGCAATCAAGCGTCAGGTAAGGGAATCAGACCTAAACCCTAATAACTTAATAATAGTAAAACGTTGTTAATATTTATTGTTCTGTGGAATGTTGTTTGTGCATATTCACATGTCATCTTTACTTTCAGTTATTATATTGTTCATGTATACTCGTTATGCTAGGATGTGATTGTTAGGCATGTGATTGTTTTCGTTGGTGTGTGAAATGGGAAGGACCGAGGGTCTTGGATCATTCCTCACACTAGCACCTTCTGTATCGCTGCTATCTTAGCATGCTTGGTGCGGGTAGGATATCAGGGGGAGGACGTGGCACTGTGGACTCTGGCCTGGCCACCAGACTCGAGCCCTATTTCTATCTCGTAGGGAGCTGTGCTAGGATAGGGCCTACAATGATGACATATAGGATTGGTTAGTTGCGAGCCCAGTTTGCAAGCCCTCGCCAATAGGGGCTTACTATTGGTATGGGTAGGGTATCAGGGGAAAGTATTGGCGATGTGTGATCCGGACACTTTAGCTCTATCTCTATTCTATGGTGGGTGCATGTGGGACGACAATGGTGTTTGATCCATTGGATGGATTCACACACTCGTGTATAGAGGTGCGGTGGCCGCCAATCCTTTCCATAGCACATTGCAAACTTAAAACTAGACCAAATGTGAATGTTATTCAGGCATATTGCTTGTTGCATTGTCTGATTTTCTTATTGAGCTAAGTTGTGAGCTCACCCTTGTGTATACACCATTTTTAGATGTTGATGTAGGTTATACTGTGGAGGACTATGTAGACGCTCCAGTGTATGGAGGTGTTGCTACTCTAGAAGTGCAAGCAGGGGAGAACGAGCATAACGTTTCATGCGAGTGCCCTTACTGCGTGTACCTCTAGGATACTTTAATTTAGTTATTTTATTTCAGTTGGATTTATAAACAATGTAAAGATATTTTATTTAGATTTTGGTGTGGAGAATAATTGGTTACTATATTTACAATGTAAAACTCAGTTCATTTAATTTAAAACTTCCATTGTATTTATTTATAATCTGATTATGGTTATGTGTAATGGTTTGTATAAGTAGATACAGTTTTATCAAGATCCTGGTGTGAACCGTTGGTTTAGTGGCGGTTCACTCACACTTCTGGTACAGTCGGAATTGGGGTGTGACACCAATTGTGTTGACAGTCCGGCACAGAATGGTGTTGTTGAACACAAAAATTGTCATTTACTGGAGGTTGCACGCTTTCTCTTGTTTGAGATGCAGGTTCCTCTTCGGTATTGGAGTGACACTATTTTGACTGCGGCTTATCTAAAACCGAATGCCGACTCGTATTATGGATTTTCGTGCTCGTGTTACTACCTTGACGGGGTCATCTGACTTTGCCATCCCTCCAAGTGTGTTTGGTTGTGTATGCTTTGTGCAGAATCATCATCATCCTGGTAAGTTGGTGCATTGTGCTTAAGTGTGTTTTCATTGGCTACTCTGCTACTTAGAAGGGTTATCGGTGCTACCACCCTCCTTCTTGGAGTGTGTTCGTGACTGGATGTGGTGTTCCATTGGACTATCTACTATTTTTTGCAGGCTCCTCTTCCAACGGGTGTCTGGTACTCGGTGACGATGAAGATGTGCCACTCATTGCACTGTTACCTAAGGAAGTGTCTCCGGTGATTGTACCAATCCAGGGGTAGATACAAAACCCTATGTAGGTCAATGTTCGGTGCTCGTAGTAGTAGCACCTAGACAACACCACCACTGCACCTCCTCTACCTAGCCTCTCACCATTTCACGATCCAAGTTTTGATCCCAATCCTATACCATCTCGTAATCTTGCACCTGCTCCTCCAAGTCTTTCTAACCATCTCTTAATTTACTGATTATTGTCCAGAAGGGAACGAAATTCTTGTACACATCACCCTGTTGCTCACGTGGTATCATATGACTCTCTATCTCCATCTTATCGGGCTTTTGTGTCTTCTTTGTCTTTTGTTTCTCTTCCTCGAAACTACAGGATGCTCTTACCGATCCAAAATGGAAAGCGGTCATGGTTAAAGAAATGCAAGCCCTGAAGAATAATGGCAATTGGGATTTGATTCCTCTTCCTCCCTAAAAACAAACAGTGAGTTGTAAGTGGGTGTTTATAGTAAAGCAAAACAATGATGGTACTGTGAATCGATACAAGGCCCGGTTAGTGGTCCGTGGCTTTACTCAAAATTATGGCCTTAACTATTAGGAGACTTTTGCACCTGTTGGAAAGCTAAACACTATTCGAGTACTTCTCTCATGTGCTGTTAACCTAGGTTGGGAACTACAACAACTCGACATCAAGAATGCATTCCTCCACGGTGAACTTGAAGAAGAGGCATACCTTGATGTTCCTCATAAGTTCTCGACCTTAACAACACAAGGAAAGGTCTGGAAGCTTAAGCAAGCCCTTTATGGCCTAAAGCAGTCTCCTCGTGCCTAATTTGATCGATTTCATAGGGCAATGATGTCGAATGGCTACACTTAAAGCCATGCTGATCATACCATTTTGGAAAATTTTTAGCTACCACCTAAAAAAAAATTGGCCAAATCACCTACCATCCAAGTTGTTTAAAAAAATCATCTACTTCCCAAGTTAGACAAACGTTTATCAAAAAGATCCAAAAGCAACTAACAGAGTTGTTAGTTGCTGATGTCAGCCGTTAGAAAATACCTGAATGACAAAAATACCCTTATTGTAAGGGGGAAAGTCCAATTTACCCTTACTTATTTTTTTACCCTATCCCCACCAGAAATCCGAAAATCCGAAAATCACCTACCACCCAATTTTTGAGTTTTGTTCCTCCCAACCCTAACTTCGAACTGCCGATCTTTGCCGCGGTCATCTAATCAGGTAAGCAGCGAGGTAAACTGGGTATCTTGGCAGAGGGATCGGAAGGGAGAGTGAGTGTGGAAGACGGAGAACAAGGGAAGCGAGGAGAAAGAGTGATCAGAGAGAGGGGTTTTCTTCTCTAAGCTGTTGAGGAAAGGAGGCTTGGAGTGATCTACAGGCAGACCGAAGAGGTATTCCTCAAGTAGAAGGAGGGTCGTGGGTTCAGTAGTTAGAGAGAAGAGAGGCTTTGCAAAGGATCAGGGGGCTGATTCTGCCAGCGTCTGTTTGATTAGGTAAGCAAAGGAAAGAAAGCAGCCGAGAAATCTGGGGATCTCAAGAGGATTCAGAGGGAAATAGGGAGATCTGGGTTTCATTTCTCTGCGGCTTTGGGAAAATCCAAGAGCATCGGAAGAAGAAGAAAACCAGCAACGCCGCCGCCGACGGGAAGAAAGGGCTTCGGTATACTGCTGTGGCTATACATAAAAAAAATTTAGAAAGCAATCGCGGCGAAGCAAAGGTTTGAATGAATGAGAGCAAGGTTGAGGAGTCGGTTGCAGAAGTTAGATGTCGAAAAGAAGAAGAAAGGTTGAAGAGGTTCAAAGGGAGGGATTTCTTTTCTCTCCATATTTAGCCAACAATCATTGAACTACTGAAGCAGTTGTGGCATTAGTTCACTTGTGATTTTCACTAAATGATTCAGGTAAGTTTAATCAACTCTGATATTTGCATTTTTTATGAACTCCGAGGGAGAGAGGAAGGGGAGAACGATGAGGGAGAAAAACCCTAACCTTTTGCAAGATTCATTGTTGCAGCCCAGAACGAAGGAGAATGATAAGTTTCGGTGAGATTGAATCTGATAGGGTTAGATGGTGTTATTTACAGTAGAAGGTCAAATAAGTAATTTTCACATTGGTTAACATTTTTAAGTTTAAAATGACAAGGGTATAAACGTCTACACACAATTTCAATTTTTTTCCCTCAGTAAATGGACTAACGTTTGTTTAACTTGGGTAGTAGGTGATTTTTTTAAACAACTTGGGTGGTAGGTGATTTGGCCAATTCTTTTTTGGTGGTAGCTGAAAATTTCCCTACCATTTTTATTAAACAAACTGGTAATAAGATTGCATTATATATGTGGAATCGTGAATGACATTGTGGTCACTATAAGTGATACAGAAGAGAATGCACATTTGAAGACTTATCTGGGTCAAGAGTTTGAGATTGAAGACCTTGGGAAGTTACGTTATTTCCTCGGCGTTGAGGTTGTTCACTCCACTATGGGTCTTTTCTATCCCAGAGGAAATATACATTAGATCTTCTTTCAAAGACAGGGATGCTTGGTTGTAAGCCCTCAGATACTCCACTCGAATCCAATATCCCTCTCTAGCAAGGATGTGGATCCTGTTGATAAGGGTCAGTATCAGAGGTTAGTTGGCAAATTGATCTACCTCTCTCACACTTGTCCGAACATTGCTTTTGCTGTTAGCGTGGTCAGCCATTATATGCATGACCCTTAATCTACTTATTGATAAGCTGTGCTACGCATCTTGCACTACTTGAAGTCAGCTCTTAGCAAAGGGGTATTTCTCTCCTCTAATGGTTACCTAAGGGTTGAGGTCTTCACAGATGCTATTTGGGGCAGCTCCTCTGATGATTGTCATTTTACTATTGGATATGGCACATTTGCCGGTGGAAACTTAGTCACTTGGCAAAGCAAGAAACAAGCTGTTGTTGTCCGGTCTAGCACTGAGGCTGAGTTATGGGCTGTCTCATGGCATTTGTGAGTTAATGTGGCTCCAACAACTAATGAGTAACTTAGTTATTCCTGTTCTGCTACCTATGATGCTTTATTGTGATAGCAAGTCTACGATTAGTATTGCTCACAATCCTATCCAATACGATCGCACCAAATATGTGGAAAACAATCTTCATTTTATTAAAGAGAAACTAGAGCAAGGACTGATCTATGTTTCTTTTGTCAGAACTGGAGATCAATTAGCTGATATTTTTATTAAAGGATTAAGTGGTAAATTATTTCATCCCATAGCTTGCAAGTTGGGCATGCATGATATTTATGCGCCAATTTGAGGGGAAGTGTTGTAATATGGGAATACGAGTTATGTCCAGATTCGATGTATGTAGGGATATGAGTGCTGACTATTCCTCACCTACCTCCTCACCTACTTTCCTTTACGTTTCTTTCTTTCCTTTCTTGTAATCCCTTTACTCTATAAATAAAGCATGATCTCTATCATTCTAGACAAGTCAATTATTGTTCTTAATAATTCATAATAAGCAAACTCCCCCATTTGAATCTAATAAAAATAGTCTAAATTCAAAAGTATAAGAAGTCAACTCTCCAGTTCAATAACAAAAATCGCAATTCCATTTACGGAAAGGAATTTTCAACTTTCAAATGCTAAGGCTTTTCTCTAATATATAATTTTCATAAATCTTATTATAAAAAAACATCACTAAAAACCAGAAGTGCGTCAAAATAATCTTTTGATTTAAAGTCTAAAATTTTATTTCTATTTAGGCAACTTTAAACAGCATTCGCGTACTCTAAACAAGGTTTGACCGGAGTGTAACTCCTTCAATATAACTCGGATTCAAACAAGCTCGGATGTTGCAATACTGATAAACCTGAGCATTTGAAAGTTGAAAATCATTTCCGCAACATGAAATATGTTTTTATTTTTGAACTGGAGAGTTAACTATTTATCTTTTTAGAATTTAAATTTTAGACTACTTTTATTGGATTCAAATGGGAGGTGTGTACTTATTTATGAGTAATATCTTAGGTAAGACGTTAGTCATAAATAAGTGTTGTTCCTTTATACTATTCCCCGAATTGTACTACGCTAACTTCTAAGATTAAACCAAGCGTTGAGAGTCGAAACCTACCGAAACATACAGGTTTCAACCAAAACCTGTCGAGATTTTGTACATTTTAGTACCGACCCTGGGTTTCGACTTAGTGAATGTCAAAACCAAGATATCTAGGTTGAAACTATCGAATCATGTGTAACACTTCGAAAAAAAAATTCTTGGCCTAAGAAACTAAAACTAAATTATTGAAGCATATCAAGAACTTAATAATTTAAAAGATTCAATTTCTGCCGCCAACTTTCCCAGTTGTTGCCTGATCAAAAGGTTTTTTCCCGCTGGGGGGGTGGGTGGTGGAGGACAACTGCATGGCAGGGAACAGGAAAATGTAACAGTTTGAAATAGGCAGCAGATCGAGAATGCCTGAAATAAATATTGCCAGCCATAATAAAGACTTACGGTGCGCTTCTAGTAGTGCCTTGCAACAAGATGCAGGAACTGGGGATGAAGGTAATTCCCGAAGTACATGCTGGAAAAGTACGACCAACGATGAAACTAATTAGAAAACTCAGTTTCTAAAGAACACCTTAATCTTGGGGCGAAATAAGAGTTGTCACTTGCCAATGAGAAGAGATTACCTTAATACAATCAGCAATTACATGTGCATCCTCCTCTGGAGAAAATTCATTTGATCCTGGAAATATGCAACACAAGAAACAATTAAAAATGTGACATGATACCTAAAACAGGAGAAAAAAAAAAAAAGAAGCCAAGGGCGTTAGTTGAGTAAAACTTAAGTCTTGCTATTCAAAAGGAGAAAAATAGACATGAAAGCAGCGGACAGCATAACACCTCCTCCAAGGCAACGAATGCCGGCGAGTAAGCACAGAAAATTATTATGAAAAGAAAGGGAACAAACATAAAAAATGCTTTATGTCATGATAAAAATAAATAAGACAGTAAAAAAATGCTTTATGTCATGATAAAAATAAATAAGACAGGTCTGCTTCCCCTAGTTCCAGGGTTTTGTTAATATATCTATTCATTCATCAAAAAATAAATAAATAAGACAGGAACTGAAACAAGCTGAAGCTAGAGAACCCAAGCAAACCTTCTTCATATTCCCTAACTCGGCGTTCAACGTCATCAACATCGGCAGCTTGTCGCAAGATACCTTCTTCTTTTACTCCTGTTGAAGAAATCTTGAAACATTAGATTCAAAATTATAAAGCATTAAAATCATTTTTATGGATAAAGTACAAGCAACATAAACCATCTACACTTTTAAAAGGTGGCCTGGCAAAATGTGGTGGGGATTAAAGGTCACTCTCCTCGTCACAGTTTCATCCTTTGGAGAGCATTGACTCAATACCTCCCAACTGGCTCCCTATTGCTTAACCTGTCAGTTGTGTTTTGTGTTGGGCCTTGGGAAAAGACACTCAACGCTTGTTCTTTGACTACCCATGCAAAAGAAATTGGGAAAAATCCTCCAAATATTCTGGCCTAACAATAGGATGATTAGGTCCTTTGATCTCGAATGGAAGTGAATAGCTAAGAAATTTAAAGATAAGTCTCCATGTGACACTATGGTGAAGCTCGCCTTTGCTAGATCTATGTATCATATTTAGTTTGAGAGGAATCTTCAAAAGTGACAGCCAAATCAAGATCCTTTGCTCAAATATGGGAGGCTATTACTTTCGATGTGCACAGAACCGTCATGCCTTTATTTTCTTCTCCTCCAGATTCCTCTAGGAATAGGTTCATCCTCTCCTCTTGGAACCTTGACACCAACTGAGGTGGCTTGTTTTGTCTTGTTGTGGTTTTTCTTTTTTCTAGGGTTCCTGCCCTTGTTTTTGTAAGGAGCCTGGCTCTGTTTGTGGGACACCCAGGTTTGTTTTCCCTCCTTCTGGGGTGTCATTTATTCATTCACCCAAAAAACAAAAACATTGAGCTAGAATGGTTTCAGTATCTCTGCAAAGGAACACAATATTGCCCTCAAGTCATTTCATTAACCTGTCCACAGACAAGAAACCTCTACCAAAGCCAGAAAATTCAACTTCAACAACCATCCATAGGAATATTGCCTTCCCTAATAAATATCCTTGATACACCTGTAACTGTTCAAATATTACTTTTTGAGACACTTGTAATTGTTCTAAATATGGTCCCTTCCCTTTCAAAATCTATCAACCTCAAGAGTCCAACGATCATAAGATTTAACCATCACTCTTGATCATCAGGACTGTTAGCCCACAGAAGGAATCCCAGGGTTATTTGAGTTCCCAAATTGAATTTGGCATTGTTATATTATACTTTCATTTCCATATAGTCAAGGAAAGGAGATTAGCAACGGGTTAATGGATGATGATAGAGCTGAAAGTTGCAGTACACGGATGATGGATGTTGAGTCTCATGATCAGGCATCAAGACATTCAGCAAAAAGAAGAGAACGTCAGAATCTGAATTAGAAGAAATATTAAAATATTCAACAATGGATCCTTTACAGGAAGCACACCTGGAAAACCTTCCATTTTTTCCTATTTTGAAGAATATATGACAACACTTAATCTTCCTCCAAACTACTTCAACTTTTTTTGGTGAATGAGAACAAATAAATTAACAGCACCCCAGAAACCGGGGAAACAAACCTGGGTATCCAAAGGATAGAGTCAGGCTCCTTACAAAGCTAGAACCCAGGAAAAACAGAACAGGGGAAGGAAAAGACCTTGTGTTAAAAAATCTCCCAGTTCCAAGCCCCATTGAGTATATCCTTGAAAAAGTTCTGATGAATATAACTCTTTAATCCTTACAGTACTATTAGCCGTATCAGCAGAAAAATCACCTTTCTCTCAAATCAAAATATACTAACAAACTTCTATGGAACCTTTTGTAAATACCCAGGACAAAAATGATCTGCTAAGTTGAAATCAAAGCAGTACCCATAAGTTGTTTCGCTTCGAGCTAGAATGTCACCATACATCCTTGCATCAATACTTCAGAATTTATGGTTTCCAAAAATAATGGAAAGGAAAACCCCCCTCCCCCCACCCCCACCCCCACCCCCACCCCCACCCCCTTCCATTACTCTTAAAAATTGCAGCACCCTTCATATCACGGTTCATCGTGTTCCTTGAGAATAAGATCATTTAACCCCACTTTTCTGTTCTCTGACTTCTTGTCAAATGAAGAGCCTTCGACTTACAAGAATCGAATTACTACTTCATCAGAAGTAGTCATCAAAAGCAATCAACCAAAAGAACACATTGTAACGTTTGTATATTTATATCTAGAAAAGTATGATTCAAGGAAGGTTCTGACAGGAGTATGACACAAGGATCTAATTACAATGCATTATCATTCAGAAAATACATGTGGAATATAACTAGTCAACCATGCACAATAATGAAAGTAAAGAATGTGCACTTTAAGAGATTGGGGAACTGATAATGAAGTGACAACTATGAGTCCACGATAACATAAACAATGATATTATAAGGAAGAGGATCTTACCATACTGCTCTATAAACCTAAGGGCTTTCTCCAAGAAAGACGGAGTTCCATCAATATCTTCCAAAGCAAGTAAAATTGGTGTACCAAGAACCATGGAATTCAATGGCTGTTTAACTCTACCTACAACAATTTTAAACAAAATTTAATTCTTCAGTGGTGTGAAGAACAAAGTAAGGAAGCTAACCTAGCAACAAAATGACATTGCATTCTGAAAGACCTACATTCCAAATTTGGAAGCTGAACTAAATTTCATGTACTATAAGGATTATTAAAGAAACTGTGTTTTACAACAGATTCAAGTAAAGTCAACAAGGTATTTTCATTTTTTTTTTTTTCTTTACACAGTTTCAAGTAAACATCAAAAGGTATTTCCATTTTTTTATGGTTAATTGTTTATAAAAAAAAATAAAATGCATCATCAGAAGTCAAATAGTGGCTCAAAAAGCAATACATATGTTTTTTTTTTCCCTGGACTTAGGCCAGCACTCAACTGTGTGTGGCTGCCACCATCACGCTACAAGGCAATTCCCAAAAGCAATACATATGTGGTTGCTGAAGTCCATTTTGTAAAGAAAAGGGAGTCCACTACCCAACACTTGCAAACCACACATGAGCTCTTCATCACTTGTGTGTACTCATTATTGACTTTTGTCAGTCCTACCATATCATGCACAATTAATGTGTGAACCATATGAAAGCTGCTAACAGCATTTTCGTGGCAATACGCTTACAGCTTATGCGAACTCATGACAGAAGTATAAATTTGATGCTGGACAAGCTTGGGTCCAGCACTCAAATTATAAAACCACGATAGAAAACAGTAGCAGTAAAGTAGGCTTATAGAGTAACCAGTTGTAGATAAAATAGTAAGGTTGTACTGATTGAAGATCTAGGATTTGTAGAGAATAAGGTTTGAGAAAAGTAGGGACAGGATTTCAAAATGGACAAACAATGTTAGTGTAGATTGGTTGAATGAGATATCAAAGACTGGCCTTTTAAGGCTTTCAGGCAGAAAATTGAAGTAGAATATCAATATTCAAATTTAGAGATGTAAGGAAAGATAAGCTAGAACTCAATTAAGCAGAAAATCAATGATGAATTAAAAGAACGACCAAAGAAGTTTCACCTAGGTTATTTTAAGTATTAACAATAAAATGAGAAATCAAGTCTCACTAGACAGAGAACACGATCTTGATGAAGTTTCACCATCAGGATTAAGCACTGAGTCCTTAGAGATAAAAACGAGCTCCAGAAAAGCCTGTATCTGATTAAATGGACAGGTATTACAGGCGGAGAGTGAGGTCCTGTTTAGTTGCTCTCTCACTAAAATTATATCATCTTAATTCTTAAGTTCTCAACAATATAAAGTGCAGAATCTAGCTTTCACTTGAAGAAGTACAAGCAAAAACGATGCAGAATCAAGGTTCCAGAAGCAGAATTCAGATTTTGCAATCACAAATTGCATGACAGCCTGTAGTTACTATTCATGTTCTGTTTTGGAGTTTGGATAATATTCCAGATCATACATCCTCATAAAGTAATCCAAGTTATGGAGTTCTAGAATTTATTTTCCTTCTTCTGCTTAGTGTGTGACTTCGTTGGTTTTTTTAGGGTAAGACTAGGATTCAAAAAAGGAACTGCACTTAGAAAGCATTGGGTTGAACTCTTCAAGATACCTATTACGGGCCAAGTAGCTAGAAAGAATTGTAGGCTCCTTTTTCCTTATTGGTTGTTGATAAAAAGAAAGAAGAGAAGAAAAATCAAATGCTCTCGTAAATACTAGAAGAAAATACAATATTGTTGGGGATCCTAATGGGTCCTTGTTTACTGGAAGGAGAAGGTCAGAATGGAGAATGAGGTAAACCAAACTTATTGCAGTGTGGCTATACCCGTGTTTAATCAAATTCTGGTTAGAGGGTCTTGTCTTTCACTTACATTACCTTGCTAGAAGCACACTACCGGAACACTTTGAAGTCCTGAAACTCCATTGAGCGAACCACTATGATTGAATGCTTATGGTGCTTGATTTGACAGCTCAGATATTGTTAGTCATGACTCATGACATTGATCCAACTCAATATCATCAGAATGCACTCATCCCATTGAATTTACAGGACAAAGATTATACATAAACTATACTCAGACAAACTATACCCAGCAAATCACCTTATATATATCCCATGCCTATTCCATCTCATTGTCCAACCACCCCGACATCTATACAAAGGATTACGTATGGGCACTACGAGAACTATTTATTTCAATCTTTGTCTTTCTACCTGTAATAGTTATTTGATCTTATTTGTTTCCAATGTGCGCTGACATTCTGCTCTATATTCTATGATTTCTACATTGAGAATTCAATTATTTCATACGTGATACGTCATTAGTCCGACCCGTTGTAGGAACTACTCGTGATAATGAACTTGCAAAATGGATTTGTTAATCATAAAGATGTTTGTTGCTCCCGATCCTACTTCACCTTAATTTTTATTTGAACAAAAAGATCACAATAAACTTTTGGTAAAGTTATGTCTTGGTCCAATTGAGGATAGCATTTCTCTTCTGCATGTCCACGGAGTTTTGAAAAATCCAAACATCTCAGAGATAGATGCGGAGGTAGGAACTTATTGAACGAACCTGCTGCTGCTGATGAAAGTCCTCCCACTGAAAGAAGTGGAATAAGCAACCGAAGAACCCAACCAAGCTATTCTCTTTGACCCGGCAAAGAAAGAAAGGAACGAAGAGGAATTGCACGGGGCACAGCAAGCAAGAAGGCATGAGCTAATATCTTTCCAGTTAAGAAATGTGAAATCTTTCTCCTGTTACGCAATCAATCCCATCATATACAATCCCTTCAACACAACACAAGTTATCGAAAGGATCTCAGACGACCCACCAAAGCACGAAAGCCAAACTTTGATTATTCCCTTCTAAAAGGAACATCGTCTTTCACAATTCCATCTCCATCTACCAAACCCAATGGTTCAAAACAACGATTAAGGACCCATGAACAAGGATCTCTCTTCAGCCCTATGTTATCACTGGATGTCTTCCTCCACAAGCAAGGTTTTTTCGGGAAGCATTTAGCGATTGATGATTCATTGGGTGCTTCGAGGCCTGTTAGTCGGCTTGTCAGTCATCTTATTCAAAACCCCTAGCAGAATTCTAAATCTCTCTTAGTCTTCTTACATACAAGGGATTTACTTGATACTAATATACTCTAGCCTCTCGTCTTCTTTAGATCCCTTGTTTCACTCTGATAGTATGATGAATTAGTAGATCCACTCGCTTTCTTCCATCCCGCCATTAGTCCAATGGAAACCCCTTTTTTTATTTTTCTCCAAGGGAATGTTGTTATGTTTCCTTAAACAATGCACCAATCCTTTGAAACCGGTACCAACAGGTATCGATCCCCCCCCCCCAGAACAACATTCTCTTTGAGGCCAACAAAAGCACTTTTTCACTCTTTCATATACTAGGGGAACACCCACAAAGCAAAGCAATATTTGTCCTATACCTAATAGGTAATATGTACGATTACCATAAATGATTCCTATTCGACTTTCAATATTAATTTCACTTTATGAATAGTCAGACTCCCCAGAAAGGGTAGAAGAATGGGACCTATTATACCTCTGTTCTTGGAGCAGAGGCAATTTTCTTAGTTTTACATCCGTCCCAAGGTATCAATTTTAATACATCTGTGGAGCAGGCTCGTACAAGCAAAGATATCCATGGGAGCCGGTTCATCGTATTCAGAAACTCATGAGTCATGACCAATTGCTTGCTTCACAGCAAGATTAACTGCATTCTATATGTTTTGGATCTATTTGCTTACTTTTGATTTTTGCAGGACATTTCTCCTTTGTGGAGGCTATATAGAAAACGGAAATATTGAATAAAGATTGAATTTCTTAGGATAATTTTATTTCAAGCTGACTTGGCTCCTTTTTTCTTCTTGCTTGTTACTATATTATGTTAGTTTGGAGCTTCTCTATTGGTCAGATGATGGAAGCTCTTATCTCCTCTAGGTGAATGACGTAACTTCTCCCTTTAGCCAATCACAAGCTTTTAGAGAAGATATAAACACACGTAATGGACAGAGGCCATCCCCGTTGATTTTAAGAATTAAGCTATTCCGTTTCATATCTGGTTCTATGGATTGAAGCCATACTTCTGTGGATTAGGAGCATTTACTCAGTGGATTCTGAGTGATGCTCAGGTGGAATTCCTATCCTGCTACTATCTTCCCTCTCTATTCTCTATCTTTCAATCAGGTTTCAGGTCAGAATTTCCTAATCCTACTGGCTACTACCTGCGGCTATACTATTCTACCGAATTTTAGTTTCAGAACTGATATTATCTTATGTTCTGCTACTAATTCTATCAGTTTTATTGATCTCTGGTCAGTTCTCTTTGAACCTTGGTTTGTTATTCTGAATTTACCAATCAAATTCCAGATATGGTTATTTTCTTACCCTGCTGCTTCTATTTACTCTATGTTTCAGATCTGTTAAACAATTCCTGATTTATGCTATTAAATCTGAATTCAGTCCACTGGTAATAACTCAATTAGATCCCTCTTCCTGAGATCTGCTTTGAACTCCTAAAACCCCTAATCAATTTTTTTGTTCTGATTTCGATTTCAAGTTTTCTAGTTGCAATAAGATTGCTTCAGAACTCCAGATCCAGCCATTAGATTTTGATCAAACTTTGCAGTTTAATCTACTTATTAAATTAACCCCTCAACCACAGTTTCAGACTCATCTGATATGAATGGTGAAGCTATTGAATTTTCTCTGTTTCTGTCCTATAGCTCCTAACCCACCTTGTGTTTTTGTTTGAGCTAAATTCCGACTGGATTTCCCTGATTCGAGTTTAGCCTTTCATTACAAAACTTTGTAGATCTGTTTCAGTGCGAAAGCAACTAAACAAATCTTTAAGGAAGAAGAAAGTAAGCTTAAGTTCTACAATGTGACTCAAAGAACAACTAAAATTTACCCACCTGGAACCCAAAAGATTTCTGCATATGCATGAAACACCACAGGTAGAAGCCTGTCAAACTTTGTTGCACCCCCTGGACATATGGGAGCAACCTGAGGCTGGACTTCATTTACCTTGTAAGACCCCTAGACTAATCATATATCAAAACCATTTGGGTTCTGGTTTCATTTTCCCATGGACAAAGTGTTGCAGCCCCATGAAAACTGCTCAAAACAATGCATAGGTTTCTCATTTATACACAATAATGTTGCTCAAGTCCTATGCTTGCCAGGACGAACTGGATTTATAGAATTAAGCAAGTAAACCATGAACGAAAAATAAACAGCAGCACATGGAATGTTTGCCAAGCCAATCAATGCATGTGGACATGAATATCGTGAAAAGAGACGTACACAGCTCCGAAGTACCATCAACTGAATC
This sequence comes from Protea cynaroides, assembly GCA_028583415.1. Lineage (NCBI taxonomy): Eukaryota > Viridiplantae > Streptophyta > Magnoliopsida > Proteales > Proteaceae > Protea > Protea cynaroides. The sequence goes on from CM053272.1 coordinate 27,092,116, forward strand.
AGCTCCATCATTCCTGAATATACCATTCTGTCCCATCACAGGAGCTGCATTTGGTGCTTGTGCCAAAGCAGTCTCAAGTGCATTCTTCCACTCATATAGGTCCTCTGAAGTCTCAGCCTAGCATGTCAAAAGAGTAGCAGAACTATATGACAAAGAAGCATACACCGATTTTAATTAGATGAAAACTATTTGAAATTTGGAGAAACATCATTTTTCCAACAATTTTCCCCTATAATCTCTTTTGCAATTACTGTATTTAACTTCACATATGGTATAGTCAAATTTTTTAGATACGCAAGAAGTGAATTTATTAAAAAAAAAAAAATTAAGGAAAAGAGGGCGTAGATACAAATGGGAGCACAAAGCGGCCCGAAAGGAATGAGGTAGGAGAAAGAAGAGAAAACAGACACAAGACACTGCACCTCACACCAGAACTGCAATGCCACATTCAAACCTTACCATCCTATAAAAGCGCCATCCTCCCATTCACACCCCTTCCTAATGAGGAATACAGTAACCTAAAGTAAACAGCAAAGAAAGAAAGAGAAGGGATCAAGAAGAAGAAGATGACAAAAGTAGAGAACCTAGTGGATGACGAACACCTAACACACATGTGATTTCTCCAGAAACTCTTGGATATGATATGCATGTAAATAATGAAAAGGAGAGTATTCCCTTGCGAGAGAGCATCCAGTTTTGCTTCTTTTTGTTCTTTTTTCTCCTTCTCTCCCCCTCTCCCCCTCTCCCCCTCTCTTCCTCCATTTGGTTGGAGTGGGGCTCCCTACTATAGAATTCTGCTTTTTTATTTTTAAGTCTTAATGAATGTCTCAAAAAGAAAAGAACAAAAGAAGTTTCTAATCCTTGGTTTAAAATTAGGAATTTCCAAATACAAATGCAAATACATCAAACTTGAAACATATTTCAATCTTGAAGAACATCTCTTGTGAAACTACCAACTTGCTGCCAAAAACAACCCTATTTAAGAAAATCTATATGAGAATCCAAAATATAAACAATATTGCAAATCAGGGTATCGCCATTTTAAAGGATTTTTTGGATATCTAATGGATTTCATATCCCTTGAGAAAGAGAATATCTGCAGTGCAGCAAAACATCATGAATAGTTTGAATTGTGTGATGTGGGAACATCTTCAAGAGGGATTATTGAATCTAGGCTCGTTAGTTGTTCGTTTTATTCCTATTAAAGGCTGGAATATGAAGCCCAATAGGTAGGGATCTAATATCCACATTTATGATTAAGGGAATGATTCTCTTCCAAGTGGTTTGATGGTCAAATCTTAACTTTGTTAGTGGAGAATAAGCCTCTCGTTTGCGCCCCAAAAAAATTGAATAAACCCCTTATCTCTTTCTCTCTTCTTTTCAATTTCTACCATTTCATTGGGACCAATAATCATAGGTCTTGTAAATTTCTGAATCATTATGTTTCAAGATAACTAAATCAAGTGTCCAGCTGAACAAATTAGAGGGACTCTTGGATTTGGAAAGTTAACTCCAAAGCTTGCTCTGTAGATTCTGAGCCCTTACCCCCCCCCTCCCACCCGGCACAATAAGGAAAAGAATAGATAGGGGCGATTTGGTGAGGACTGATCACTTCATGACTGTAAGCATTGATCTGAAAATTTCAATTGGAAAATAATTTGATGATCGACAGTCTCATTCACCTTAGAATTCAGGATCAATCCATGTATCATATACAGAAGCATCTCTTTAGGACATAATTGTCAAGGCGTCGCCTAGGCAGTGCCCAGGCGCCATTGTGATTCCTTGGAAAATCAGGCGCCTTGGTCGCCTAGGCTGGTGCCTTGATCGCCTAGGCAGGCGCCTTGGTTGCCTAGGCGGGCTTTCAAGCCTCCAATGCCTTGGTTCGCCCTGGCGCCTTGACAACTATGCTTTAGGATGTTAGGAGTTTCTTCTTTTTTCTCATTAGTATGACGAAGGCAGACCCTAGGGAGATCCAGGAAGTGTTTCCACTTGACAGATTGGCATTGCAGTATTGATTCCTTATAACATTCTATCTCGCACCATTTTCTCCGACCTTGACGAGTTTACTAGACAAACTATGCCAAGGTTTGATTATGCCCTTTTGAAAATATGCATGGATGTGTTTCATTCTGCTTGAGCAACTTTTTTTTTTTTCCTTTTTTTTTTAAGAAGCTCAGAGTCCTCAAGAAGGAAGATTTTGAGGACTCATTTTAGGTCATTTTGTGAACTAACATATAAATAAATAATCCACCACTTTCTTCCTTTCTAGTTTTCCTTTTCCAGTATGATCTTAGTATCTTATAATCTTCACTAGTTATTTCCTAAATTAAACTTGCATCTCTCTGATGAGGACATCACAGCAGTTTATCAGCATGAGTTTTTTACTTTCTTTTTTTTTTATTACAGCATTTTAAGTTCTATTAATTCTTTCTATTTCTGAAACTGTTTGTTTTTATTTCTATTTATGTATTTCTGTTTCTCTTTTTTTTATTTTCTGTTACTTCTGTATTAAGAGAGTTTTTTTATTATTAGTTTTAGTTTGTAACCAGTTTACTGTTCACAACTGTTCATTTTCCTTTTTCTTTTCTGTTATTTTGTGTAGTTTAGGTAGTTGTAACTACCTCTGTGCAGTTTCTGCACCTTCCCTAACCTCCCCCCCCCCCATTTCTATTATTTCTGTAGGCCTTTTAAGTGTCATTTTTTCTGTAAATGGTTATGCAATGGTTACTGAAGAAAATAAGAATGTTCCCTTGGCTGTGAGTCACTCTTCTCTTCTCTTCCATTTCCAAAAAATTTTGAAGCCCTACTTTTCCACTTGGCGAACTTCATCAAGGATGAAACTTGCATGTGAGTAGGGGATCTAGGGGTCCACCTATCAACAAATTTTGAGTCCCAGGTAAAAGGGAGCATCTACACTGCTGTGATTTTTATATATATGTATGTATAACGAGAAAAAAATCCATCCAAAGGAAAAAAACTAACCAACAACTCAAAGAGTCCAAGCTGCTGAAAACCAAAAGGTAAACACTACTAAGGGCTGAATCATCATATCAATCTCATTCATCAATATACATTTCCAACTATTCATCATTTTAAGAGCAAGGTCATCGTAGTATTGCTACCACAAGAACACCACAGAAATAGTTGTCAAGGCGTCTAGGCGTCGCCTAGGCGTCCGGGCGGTTTGTACAGGCCTGGGCGCCAGGGCGCTTTGTGTACATGAGAAAGGCGGTCGCCCAGGCCAGACAAGAACAACATTTATCAGGCAGTACTTAAGATATTATTCATAAATAAGTAAATATCCCCCTATTTGAATCCAATAAAAATAGTCTAAAATTCAAATTCCAGAAGGAAAAAAAGTCAACCCCCCTGTTCAAGAACAAAAACCATATTTTTGGGTGCGAGGGCGATTTTCAACTTTTAAATGCTAGGATTTTTTCTAAATATAAAAATTCTATAAATCTTATTATAATAAATCATCACTAAAAACCAAGAGTGCGCCAAAATAATCTTTTGCTTTGATGCCCAAAAAATAATTTACATTCGAGCTGACTTTAAACAAGCATTCCCGTATTCGAACAAGGTTTGACCGGAGTGTAACTCCTTCATTATAATTTGGATTCAAGCAATCTCGGATTTGTTGGAAAGCTGATTATGCTAGCTTTGCAATGAATTCGAGATTGCTTGAATCCGAACTATATTAATGGAGTTACGCTCCGATCAAATTCGTTAAAAGTACGCAAATGTTAGTCATAAATAATTGTTTACTTAACTCTAGACACAATCCCAGGTCTTAGTGTACATTAGTAAACTTGGGCCCACACCACATAATAATTAAATTATGTCTTAAATGTTGATTATTTATGTAGAATGTTGCATATATATAAACATTAACATTTTAGAAATAAAAAAAAATGCACTGGGAACGCCTTGTCGCCTAGGCACGCCTGTGGCACGCCTTTTCGCCTATGCACCGCCTTGGTCACCTAGGCGCCCAGGATGGCCCCAAACGCCTTGGATCGCCTTGTCGCCTTAACAACTATGCCACAGATGGAACAAAAAGTTAATCATTGTATATTTATGTAACCTGATGGGGAAGAACTAGATTACAAATTGTTGTGTCAAGTAGGTCTTGAGTCTCTTTCACCTCGTCTTGATCATTTCTTGTACAATGATATCATCTACATAGACAATAAAAGCGTTGATTTTGCTCATCATGTTTGGTAAACAAGGTATGATCAACCTGATTTTGAGTGTATTTATTCCTTAGCATAGCTTGTCTAAATCTGTCAAACCAAGCCCTTGGTGAGTGCTTAAACCATAGAGAGCCTTCTTGAGATGGCACACTTTATTTCCAGCAGCAGAGAACTCGAAACCAGATGGCATTTGCATGTATACCTCTTCAGCTAGGTCACCATGGAAAAAAGCATTCTTCATAACAAGTTGATATAGAGGCCAATCCTGATTCAATGCTCAGTATAAAAGCACTCTAATTGAGTTTAGTTTTGAAACAAATGTCTCTTGATAGTCAACTCCATACACTTGGTTATATCTCTTAGCCACCAATCTAGCCTTATACCTGTCTATTGTGCCCTTATAGCCCATTAGAGTGATGAATAATAAAGAATACCCATCTGCAGCCCACTGCATTTACCCATCTGCAGCCCACTGCATTTCCCCCTTTTAGAAGATCTACCAGTTTCCAAGTACCATTCCTCTCAAGTTCCCTCATGTCATATGCCACCCTAATTGGTATTTGTGTTAATTTAATTTACCTATTTAAAATTTGATGTAATGAGAAATTATGTTAAACTAAAAGGTAACATTATTTAATCTTCGACCAATCTTAGTGCTTTGGTTCACTTAGGTTGATGGGTTTTGGGCTTGCATGTGGTTGCATGTAGGTTAGTGTGGTCAAAGCTTGGTTCAACCAAGACATGACCACCTAAATTCCTATTGGCCCTAAGTAGACGTGAAATATGGTCTTTGACCAACACCACAAGCAAAAGGGAGAGGGGAAAAGGTTGTATACGTATGGATCCTATTGTGTGCTTGAGTGAGAGTTTAAAAGCCAAGGGAAAGGGAGGTGAGCCAGAGGAGATGAATATGAAAATGTAGTAGATGCAAACACTTTTGGGGGAATAGGAAAGGCAGAGGAGCCAGAGAAAAGAACTTCTGATGGAGACCGGAACCCAAGGATGCTAGATGAAGTATGATTCAAGAGAAAGGTTAGAGCTAACCCCAAGGGGGACAGCTCGTTGGTAAAAGATCAACGCCTCAAAAAAGAGGTCATGAGCTCTACCCTCCTTCGGGCCACTACCTACCCAAAAAAAAAGGTTATAGCTAGTACTTAGTAGAGCTTCAAACTAGAAAGTATTGGGGATATGCATACTAACAACAGATCCGAGTGATTTCCAGCAAGTGGCGATTCTTCCTTTCAACGACTCCACTTTGTTGAGGGGTATCAACACAAGCAAGCTGAGAGAGAATGCCATGATCACTACAAAAATTTTGCAGTCCACCACACATGTATTCACTCCCCCAATCAAACAATTTTAACTTTGAATTCATTATACGGGTTAGACAGTTGTAGGTCTCCGCAGTGATCGTACTCCACCCAAAGATCTGTCATCTTGTTACATATTCAAAAATTGGCATCTTGTTTCTTATTACTGGCCTTCTGTAAGTAAAGAAGATAGACTTTTGCAGAGTCTCCAACACAGCCAAACGTTCGGGCAACACTGTCATAGATCTTCTTGGACGTTCCCTTACACGTCAGTTTTCGGCCTATTTCCGGGCCATAGAGTAGATCAACCATGTCATAATGGTAGAATTATATCTCCCTCCTTGGATGGTAGGTCACTACGACTGGGAGGTTTAACCAGCCAATTGATATATCCCTATTTCCCTCTATCTTCTCAGGAACAATTACAGAGAGTGTACCCAGTTCAGATAATTTGTGTTGTCCTATTTGACAATTGAAATCTGAGGATTAGAGCTCTCCAAAGTAAGCTAGAATTTACACTGCTTGAACCTCCAGGAGAAGACTTCGTTGGTCGGTCCTCTAATCTTAGACACCTTCACAGGTCACAAGTAAGAAGGATGAAGCAGAACCTTCCCTAACCTAGCAGCAGTACTCTGTTTTGCAGGACAGATAACCTTCAATTGGTCTCTGCAGTAGCAATCCTTGACTGCTGTTTCCTTCATTTAAGGTTGGTTAAACAATGCTCTAGAACCAGCTGCCTTGGCTCAGTTCCAGGGCTTACAGATAGAGAAAGGGGGAAAATCTGGTTTGACTCTCAAAACTCCCCTTTGCTCTGATACTTAAGTTAACAGTTGTATCATTGTATGTAATCTGATGGGTAAGAACCAGAACTAGTAAGATAGAGAATTAGTTCCAGTCTGTGGGAAAAAAAGAAGAAACCGAAGAGAAGACTGTGTTGGTTTTCAAAACTTGACCTACACGGTACCATCACACTAATATAAACTGAAAAATTACAAGTATACCCATTATAACTCTGGTTATTACAACTACAGACATAACATATATAATTCCATGTATACCCTTACAAACTTTTAATTTAACACAAAAGACAGGGAAAGAACAGCTTCAAAAAAAAAAGATTAGAAAATGAAAAAGGAACAAAAATACAAAGAAGTTTGTAGACAACAATCACCACATCACCCAATATATAAACATCAACATCCACTAGAAAACCAACAGAATTTCCAAACCACCAGTGCCACCATATGCTAAGCAAGCAATGGATTCTATATCCATATGTCAGATGGTTAGTCTTGTGAAATTGAAATCTGTCACAAAGCACGATTAGTCCCAATAAGTAAGCTCAGATTGACTATAACCCTACCCAAACCTGATCAGTTGTCATCCTTATCTGACATGGATAAGGATGTTGAAAGAACGAGACTCTCAAACCTGCAATTGAAAGAGGGACGAGAAAGAGAGAAAATAGAAGAGAGAATGCAACTGTGAGAGAGAGAAGAAAGAGACGTGAGAGGAAGAGAAAGGGAGGTTTCGTGATTAGGTCAATTAGACCACCATGCCTCTTATTTATTGAACATAAGGCATTACAAAAATAGACAAAATTGCCCCTAGTATAACAAAAAATTTGAAACTGCCAGTGTTGGGGAAACATAAACAGTACTTCCCTACTATCACATATCACACCATCAACCAGGAAACCAATGCGTCTGTAATTTCAAGCACCTGATCTACTAATCTGCTATGTATTTGACAGGCTAGAAAAATGTGTTGTTTCTTTTATTATCCAATATAATCTGATACACTGACTGGCTGTGGTACTCAAGCTAGTAAGTTTGAGCCTGTATGTATTATAGACTCCTCTGTGAGTCTATGAACGATTGCCTAAGATTTCACAATTAAAGTCCACAGTACTAAACAACTTTAACCATTAGATCAAGCATCAACCAAGAGAAGAAAATATTTGGAAATGTAAGGAATTTATTAATTTAATATAAGAGGCCTTCAAAAAGTAGAGAACTTAAATGAGCTAAATACGTGAGCTGGAATCCGTATTCATTTGGTTTCGAGGACAGGTTTTGGAAAAATATCTTAGGTTTTGATTGAATTGGGTGAATATAAAGCAAGAGAAGAGAGAGAGAGAGAGAGCACGGTTCCAACTTTTTCCTATAACTTCCCCATTTTCAAGGGTGAAAACAAAAGAAATTGGACAAATACAAAGTTCTAAATTTTCCATAACAGTTGCCATCAATTCCCCAGAAATTTTGCAAATATCGACAAATATTCTCTCCTGGTTAGTTCCTTTCCACACACCAATAGAATTTTGTGGAAATTTTACTATTTCAATTGGAATTTTCTATTAAGCTAAAACCCATATGATCTGGTTCTTTTGCCATTCTAGAGATATTTGTAGATACAAACTAAACAGCTTCACTATTTTTATTTTTTTTTAATTGGATAAATACAATATAATATCTTTTATTTTACTTTAATTGCAACTTTAAAAAATGCTTTACTATTAGTAAAAAAATCTAGAAAATGATGAATCAAAGCTAAAAAGTAAGATAGCACAATCACACAGTATGATACGATTGTTATCCATTTATTCATTGATGTACTTAACTTTATGAAATTATGTTCTCTTTTATAACTTTCAATTGTTAATATATAGAATTTAAAAAAAATTAAAAAAAAAAAGTTAGAAAAATGTAACTAATAATAATAAGTAAATTACATTTGCATTGGTTTAAGGATATAAAGATGTACAAGCACATCTACATCGATAGCCATAGAATATTTTTGTAATGATGGTGTCCATGTAATATCTACCAATTGGCATAAATACCACCACCATGTAAACAAGTATAAGGTCTTATCCCATAATCGGCAATGTTGATTAACTATTATCATGGTCTGGAGATGCAACACTATTACAACATTGCTCATAATAAGAAAATAGATTCAAGCCAGCAAGAATCTATTATTCATCTTTTATATGTTATGCATGGTTGTTTTTATAATTTTAGGACCTTATTAAGTAAGAACACTTACTCTAACAATCCCCAGTGAAATTTCAAAATAAATAAATAAACAAATATATATATATATATATATATATATATATATATATATATATATATATATATATATTTGTTATTGGAATGTGTCTTATTAAGAAATTTGCAGAAATCAGAGAAATGTTAAGAAATGTCCAATAACATTTCCTTAAACTTCTCAGAACTCCCAGTGGCATAGTCAATAACAATGTCAAAATGTTGAACAAGAAAGAACAAAAAACCCTTGCAATGGAAGCACATATATGGACATTGTGGGGAACCTTTTCCCTACAACAAATTTTAAAGATACATTTAAGAGGGTAGAAGTACCTTGAGTGTGAAAGTTCGCCCATCACGACCATCGGGGAAGAGCACAGTCAAGAGTTTTTTATCAGCTTTGACAACCACACTATAAATGTAAAACGTACGAAAAATATTAGCAAGCAAGAAAAAAAAATAATGCCCTGTAGTAGTCAAGAGCAAAGAATCAACATGAAGATAATGTGAAAAATTCAATGAAGCAAAGCCAACCTGCCTGAGTTGTTTAGGTCAATACCACCAAGGGTAAGATTCACCTCTCCATTTTTTTGCGTAACAGTACTCTAGAAAGTTAAACAATAGTAAGTGAAACCTTCCATATATTTTCTTACACAAAAAATACAAGTACTAAAATTAATAAGGCCCTATCATCGCCAACAATCATTTCTAGAACTGTTATTCAGACGAACTATGAGTTAACACTTGAGTCATTGTCAATGTCAAACCTAAACCATTCATCAACCTAGAAAGAGGACCAAGGTCCTAGGGTCACAGTTCAACCGATAGATCCACCCTGCATTGGTGCAAGAAGTAATGATATTTATTGGATGATTTTGAACAAAGAAACTTTTTGATGATGTTGCTCAGTACAGCAAAAGAATATCAGTTACTAACATGAACAAACTACAAATGAATGTAGATTTTAACCATTGTCCATTAATTCAGAACACATGTGCTAATTTGTTTTAGTTTTAAAGAGAACAGTATACAATCTTCAAGGTGAATGAGCATCATCTTTTAGGAACTAATTCTCTAGAGAGCACACAAAGTTGTAAGTATCAAAAAAATATTTTCTCAATAAAATTTTACTGCAATTTGTAATATCTACTACGAAAGAGATTGAAGAAAACTTTCAAAGTGGGGGAAAAAAGTAAAGAGACACAATCACTTACCGGATCACTCCTAAAGAAGACCAATGATGTACGAGTTAAAATAAACCATCTTTTCTTCCATGATGTCCATCCTATTCCTACATAAGGTAAATTGCACAATATTAAATTTAGATAAGCCATATTACTGAAAACATTGGTATAGAATAACAAAAATCAAAAGAATTAGTAATTTCTCAAATTTTGTGTAACAAAAATCAAAATAACTAGTAAGTTGTCAATTTTTGTTCAACAGAAAAGGAAAAATATCTTGCAACTATGAATAAGTTAGAGATTAACATATACATATTGATTCTCTACACGAAAGCAAAGATTATATACCACCCCAAACATCCTGTCTACTCTCATAGATCCAATCTAGTCTCCTGAAATAATTAGGCTCCAGAAAAACTTCAAAACTTTTCCACCACCAACAGTCCTAGTAGGGAACTGTAGGGAAATAAGGTAACTGCAATTCTAACCATATCTAATTATCACATCATACTGATGTCATGACTCAAATTTAGCCTGTCGTTGAGGAAGCATTGACAGAGGCAAGATAAGTTGGGAGGACAATAAAAGACAGGTAAGATTAGCTGCTCTGAACTACTTTTTGTTCCTTCTTTGCATTCTCTATCTGCTTTTCAACCTAAGCAAGTCCAGCATGTCCCCGAAAGACTTGAATAGGATAAGAAAACTACTTGTAAACTAGATGTCCATTACTTTGCACCTAGTCTTCAACTCAAAAGAAACCTTCAGGTTTAATTTAATTGTATTATCCATGTTCTTCTTAATCTGGTGGTTTTACTTTGAAGAGGAAAAAATAGGCATAAAATAGATGTTAAATACTGCATCCCGCTATGTAGAATTCATACATAGAGAAATCGATTGAGTTTAAAATTGGTTGTTTGACATGGTCAGTACAAAAAATATGGCCACATATTGGCAGATAAAATTCAAGGAGCACAACCACATGCATGGTTAATCTAGTAATATTGCATCAATGACTAGATTTAACCATTTTTACGTCCAGAAATTTCGAATTTCAGAAAAAAAATGCTCCTCAAAATTTCAATATAATAGCTGAAAACTTAGATTTGACATTCATAAATCATGGAAACATGCATATTCTGATTGATTTATCCAGAGGCCAAGGGAATAATAATTTGAAAACCAATTTTGGACACTGAAAAAAGATTAAGCATATGAACATCTCAAGCATCAAAAAATCAAGTAACCGCAAAGTGTTATCTTGTGCAAGTGGGGATAGAAAAAAAAAAGGCGAAACACACCTTTAGATGAAATAAAAAGATTCCCACTCTTAAAAACCTGCATAGGAATATAAAGTTCAGGATAAAGGAGCATAAAGATTCTAATAAACGAATAAAATGAAAACAATTAAATGAACTGCCACTTAACAAATTGCCTGACTCTGACCTAACATAAGATCGAGCATAAACAACAGCATCATGCAAATCGTTGCTGTATGCTAGCTAAATTATTGTACAAATTGTTTGGACATCGATACTTGAATGATTAAATTAGATTCCCCTGAGACTAAGCAAGTACCAAACTAAAAACAGCAGAGGATACCACAAGGAACAAGCAAAAGTTCCAATTCAAACATTGACATGCAAATAAGATCAAAACACTAGTTGAACTAAACTCAGGTCTCTTCCACCAATGGAGCACTTGGACGCTAAGGAGTTTTTACCGACCCAATGTTTGATGCTTTTCTGAAAACAGAAGGTTCCCATTGGGTTCCAATGGAGACCCAAAACTTTCCAAATTCAGCAATTAGTTGGAGTTTCCTACTAAAGCTCAGTTTGTTTCCATGTCAAATGATGGAAAAGGAAAATTTTCCAGTAAAATAATATTTTCTACCATATGTTTTAACATAAAATACGAAGAAACGCAACAAAAAAGTAGAAAAATTCACACGGGAGAAATTTTTCATGTAAAAATATTATTTGCATGGAAAATTTTACAATTGAACAAACAGAGCTTAAAAGTACTTTTTCCATCTCGCTGTTAACAATCAAGCGTGCAGGATTTCACTCAATGAAGTTTAACATTAAAATGTTTGTTCTTTCGTAAACTTGTCCTGCCAACCAAAACCTTGCTTAAAAGAACAGTAAAGGGAAATCTTGTGAAACACTGCAGATTCATGAAGCATTGTCTTTCAGTATTGAACCCATATTGGCATAAAAGATCTTTTACGAAAATAAAAAGAAGGCGTCCCGGAAGGACCAAAATCATCTGGATGACCATAAGTGTATAATGCATATCCAATAATGACAAAGAAATGAGAAGACGATGAATTACAATATTGCCAGAACGAGAACGCAGCGGATCAGCCGTCAACCCAGGGGGAGGAGAGGTCGAACCACCATCTCCCTGAAACACAAAAATCATACATTGTTATTTTCGTACTTAAAAGCACTTCCATCACCCACAATTTCAGGGAGAAAAGAAAAATCAATGTTGCAAATCATGATCCTCCATTGATGAACCTCCCCATTCTCACCTGAGAAGAATCTGCGTTTCGGGTAACCATCCCTGATTCCAAATCACATCCCAGACGATCACTGAGCAAGAATCAACAACGGAAAAACCTAAACTCCTGCATTATCATCAACCAACATTAACTATCCTTCCCTCTTAGATATATCATATGATTCAAGGATACCAAAAAACAAAGAAAAATGAAAATGCAGCTTGACATGTACCTTGTTTATGAGTAAGAATCAAAGAAACTGCGTAATTGGTGAAAAGGGGAGGAGGGAGAGGGAGAGGAAAGATAAGAAAAGTGAGACGGTGTCCCAATCTTCCCTTGGGTCCCCAGATTTTCCAACGGAAACCCGTCAGTCAAGCAACGGATTTTAAACGAGTCTCTGGATTTCGGGCGCATTTACGTTTCAACCGTATATATATCTGTATTTATAGGAATGGGGACAACTGCAGTAATGGAGGGAAAACGTTGATGGCACTTTCTTGTAAATTTTGGCCGAAGTTTCGGGGTAAATATGTAAATCGCCACTCGTCTGAAAAATTAGGGATGCGTGTCCATGTGAACCGGACCGGGATGGTCTCAGTCATTCAATCGCTCCAGCCGTCCATGGAAAGGGCTGTGCAAAAAAATCCTCTCCCGCACACCAGCCCGCCAGCCAACCATCTGACGGGCTGGAATACACCGGCACACATACCGATGTATTCTAACCCGTTAGATGTTTGGCTGGCGGACTGGTGCGCGGGAGAGGATTTCAATCCAAAGGCTGTGACCTGTGAACAAAAATGTATTCTGACTAGCACGTGCCCGGATGGATCTAGAGAGGAGAACCCAAGATCCGCCTCACCATACTGCCGACAAACCTAAATATGTTTATCCTAATAAGAGCAAAAGATCCCTACAATGCTAATATGGAGATTTATTTTCACGTCTTCACATTCTAGTAACTCTTTGATCAACGTGGGTCTCATTGAAGATACCATTTTCTACATACCCCATTAATATGGCGTGTTAGATTACCCCATATTGGTGCTGTGGAACCCTTTCCCTTGTTTAAATATCAAGAAGAGGATCTCTCGTAGACTAGAGAAATCGATAGATACATAGTGCGGAGGAAGTATTACAGTCAATTCATAAATAAAGACAAATTTTATGTATTTTTTGGTCGGCAGATGTCAACATTGTCAATACCTCGTATGTATATTAGAAAATACATTGGCCAAAAAAATCCATTACTGTACACATGAATCATCTTAATACTATAGCAACTGCATAAGTCGGAATACTTTGAACTCTCAAAAATACAAGAAAAAATATGCAATACAGAATGAGATATATGACAGAATTAGGACTCAAATTTAACATGTGACAAAAATTGGGGGTGCACGGTTTGACTCAAATTTAACATGTGACAAAAATTGGGGGTGCACGGTTTGAATCTGCACAGTAACATGTCATGTGACAAAAATTAGGAGTGGTAGAATTAAAACCCCACCTCCATACTATTGAACCTTCCTTTTTTCTTTTTTTTTTCTTATAATAAGTCTTAAATGATAAAATTGGAACTAACCCATTAAATGCCCATCCTTAAATCCCTTCAAAATAATAATACAAGAAAGTATAAGAAAATATTTTATTGCTCCTATATTTTTCTTGAACGTAGTACTATGTTAGTTTTAAATTTTATCAGTTAACCATTTCACATCCACCAAATTATTTGGTGGTTAGCTATTATGATAACCATCCATTGTGGGGTGTGTACATTAGGCTATAACATAACTAAGGCTTAGCAAAGGGAAGAAAACAGTAAGGGTATGTTGTATTTTATTAGAAAAGTTAGTTTCTAAAATACCGTTTTTAAAATACTATATATTTTTATACTTATTTTTAGGTTGTTTTTTATCCTTATCTTTTATTTGATTTTTTGTTTATAAGATGGGTTGAGTGAAGTTGGAGATGCAGGTCGTATGCTACAGATCGTAGGTCGTAAATTGCAAGTCGTAAGCTACAAGTCATATATTGCAAGTCGTAAGCTACAGGTCGTAGGTCGTAAATTGCAATTCATAAGCTGTAAGTCAACTATGGAGACTTGGAGACTTAGAGACTTGTAAATCAACCATGGAGACTTTGAGACTTGAAGACCTGTAAGTCAGTCATGGAAACATGAAGACTTCAAGACTTGTAAGTCAGCCATGAAAACATGGAAACATGGAGACTTGGATACTTATAAGTCAGCCATGGAGACATGGAGACTTCGAGACTTGTAAGTCAGCCATGGAGACATGGAAACTTAGGGACTTGATGATTTAGAGACCTGGGGTCCTGATGACTTGAAGACTTGAGGTCCTGATGACTTAGAGATTAGAGAACCTGATGGCTTTGAGACTTGAGGACCTGATGATTTGGAGACTTGGAGACTTGGAGACCTAATGATTTGGAGACCTGGAGACCTGATGACCTGAAGACCTAGAGACTTGGGGACCTGATGACTTAGAGACTTAAGGACCTGATGACTTGTAGGTCGACCATGGAGATGACTGGTAGTTCAGCCATAGAGATGACCTATAAGTCAACCATGGAGGTCAGAGCCTGAGGTCATCAACCGAGGTCAGCATCTGATGTGTCCCTAGGATAGAGTGACACATCTGTTCCTAAGGTTGCATCCTTATGAAAGGATGTAAATGTTCAGATCTAGACCATTGATTTGAAGTGATACAATTCTACAATGGGAAACCTTTAAGAGACGTCTCTAGCTCTATAAATAGAGGAGGAGGAATCCTCCTAGAACAATAATGATTACGGACAAATTGGGGATTGTTCTCTCTCTCTCTCTCTTTTCCTCTCCCTCTTTATAGCATATGTTTTTGGAGTCAATTTTTAATCTGAAGTACAACTCTGAAGTTCTCTAAGGAGCGCATCGAACTAATGCAAGCTTGTTGCAAAAAGTCAAGACAGTTTTATCTTGGAGTCAGATTTGCATCATCAATCCAGTTGCACCTGTGGGAGCAAATACTGACTTTAGGACCATGCTGATTGTGGTACGATTCAGCTTATATCATCATCATCTTGGATGATTCTTTATCTTCTATCTTCTTTAATAGATCATTGAAAACGTTAAACAGATAAATGATTCTCATTTAAAGTTATTATTTCATTTTAACTACAATAATCTAAAGTCATAAACTAACTTTTATAATAAAATACAACAGGGTGTCAACAAATTGATTCAGGTCAAGTCAGTATTGGGCTAAATAGGGCTTGACTAAAACATGTCCATTAAAAGGTTCGGACTGGACAGGCTGCTATGTGTACATTAACTAAGGGGCCGATCCGCTTTTGAGTTATTAGCGGGCTTAACTTGTAGGATTGTTATCGGGGCGGTTCAAGTTGAAAGCCCGATAGGATACCAATTAAGGCCATCCAAAAGGCTGAAGTAGTAAAGTTAAGGTTTAATATTCGATCTAAATCGGTCCGGTCTAGACCACTATCGGGTTCGAGCTCATCAGTCTGATTTTTTTGATTGGTTTGGGGCTAGACTAAACTGGACCGAGATCGGTATGATATATCATATCTCAACCCGAAACATGTCCAATGACAATTTGGTACATGGTGGTTTCGGGCTAATTCGTCCAACTCGGTCTAGTCTACCGGTTTGTTCGGTCCCAAATTTGACACCCCTAGAAAACAGCTACTCCACTATAGACTCGTTCTTTAATGTCTCTGAGACGATTAGAAAGAGTATGAATGTGATTCTCTTTCTTAGGAATACCAGAGAAATAGAGCTACAAACTCCTACAATATCTCTATCACACATTGAATGGTGCAATAAATTTTTACTATTATCCTCCCAACCCCAGAGCTCATCATTGGAACGAAGATTGAACATTCGCTGTCTAAAAACTCACTTGAGTTGGGATTGAAATCGTCTCTTGCCTGGGTTTATGCGGGAGACACAGCTGCCTTTGTTAGATATGGGACACGTGGCTAGGTTTAAATCCGACGATGATTAAATACGTTAGTGTATAAAATCATAACCAAATTAAGTGGCAGCATAACAAATGTCTGATTCTTCGGATTCCAATTGTTCCAAAAAGCTCTCTCTCTTTCTCTATTCATCCCTAACAAAGTGTTCGGCTGTTCATTCCCATTTCTTCATCTTCTTTTCAAACCTTCTTTTTCTTCTTCTCCTTCTCAAACTTTTCTTCTTCTTCTCAAACTTTTCTTCTTCTGCTTTTGCTGAACATTGCTTCTTCCAAATAGATACCATTCTTCTTCCTATTCTTGTTGCAGAAAGCTTCTTAAGAATCTCAGATTCTCAAATTGGTCTTCCAACCATTTTGAATCTCTTTGTAAAATTCGATTCTAACCATAACCCGTGAACAGAAAGAACCTTAAACACGATCAGAAGGTTGCAGACGATTTCCCTAAAATTTCTTCTTCGTATTCTTCGATGAGTTGCAGAAAACTTATTCTTTGGATTTATTATATTGAATATTACCATTTCTTCTTTTGAGCTTTTCAATGGAGATACTTGAAGCCTGTGATGGTATTTCTTTTAGAAGTGTGTCCTCAGAACCTGTTGAGCCATCTAAACTTCCTTCTGGAGCAGAACACGCCACCCTCTCTCTCCCCTCTAAAGTGCGGTATGGTGAACTGAGGATTGCAGCCGAGTTCTTTGTTTCAAATTAAAAAAGACATTTGTTATGCTGCTAGTCAGTTTGGTTATGACTTTATACATCAACGTATTTAATCACCGTTAGATTTAATCCGAGCCACATGTCCGTTATCTAACAAAGACAGCCGTGTCTCCCGCATAAACCAGGCGAGAGACGATTTCAATCCCCTGAGTTGAGAGAGAAGTATGAGCACATGAGTCTTCCTCTTGGGAACAAAGGATACGCCTCCAGGGAGAGGGAATAAGGAGTAGTCACATGTATTAGGGTCTAGGATTCAAAGTTTGACTCTTAAACATCAACATGTGAATTTATTTTAAAAAATAATAGAAATATGGGAACTTGTCAAGGTAGCTAGGGTCAAAAGAATGTATTGGACACCTCGGTCCGCCCAGCTCATTCGGCCTTCCTTCGACTAAACATCTTTAATAAAATAATAAATTATTCTCGGCTACACATTGATGTATCTACAACCCTGATAATAATCAAAATCTATAAAATAAATCTTACCCTCACCGATGCTTTCTTCTTAAATAGAGAGTTATAATAAAATAATGCTATATTATGCAAGAGTCCAAGTAACATAATATGGATAAATTTAACAAATTCTAGTTAATAAGAATTTCTTTGGTATATATTATAGAATTAATTATATAATATATTATAACATATGTAGTTGTTTAGTACGATTTATGGTACTTATTTATATTTAAAATAAATTGATATAATCTAAATTTTACAAATAGGTTAGAAGATGTTTATCATTACTGTGATAATCTATTATTATTTCTTTATGTCTAATGGTATTAAATGGTTATTATTTATGATTCATAATTTATTCTCTTAAACAATTTATTATAAATAACTTATAAATATAAATATAAACTATACCAAAGAAAGCCTTGAACAAATCAAATAATTTTTTTTTAATTTAAGCTGTAATGGAGAATACTATGTGAGCAAGTATACCTCTTCCCCCATAGAATAAGGAAATAAAACAAATTTAAAGCGAAATTGAACTACATTGAAGTCACCTAGATTGAAATTTCACAACAAACCTTCACTCTTAGAAATAATTCATCAAATTCAATTCATCCCCCTCCCTAATGAGGGATTAATGGGTATGTATAGATGTGGGAGTCAACCAGGGACTCCTATGAATGTAAGTCATTAAACCTCGGACGGATTTCCAAAGAGTAATCGCATTTTGAATTTAATGGTTTAAAACAACCCAGGTGTAAGTTTGGGACAAAATTCTATCTCCAATCCACGATTGGGATGAGATTGAGGCTATCACTGGCTTCGACCCTCTATTATTATTATTATTATTATTATTATTATAATTGTTGTTGTTGTTAAAATCTTATAGGTGGCGTATAAGTGACTGTATCATTGGTCTAATGAAAATATGAAATCCTGCTTAAATGGAAAGGAAGCGCGTAGTTCAGATGGTGATGTTTGGATATACTAGTATATATACTATATACTAGTATATGCGTTTATATCATCATATGTCGCCTATTGCGTAGTAGAGTTGTGTAATTTCGTTGGAAGAAAACTAATCTGTATAATTAGAAAACTTAAATCCTTTCTTTGTATAATCGGGTAAATTACATAGCAGCCACCTTAAAAATCTATTGTTATATGTGGTTATCTTGACCAAAATAGTACATTGACGGTGGTGGGATCTCAAGAAAAAACACGAAATGGGTCGTGATCAAAATTGATCGGATCAAGTACAAAGCCAGTGGTTGTGAGTCTTGTGACACATGATTGATATCAATGAAAATGAATAAAAAATATGAAATAATCTTTATAGAATCAACCACGAGAGAAACTGATACAAATGATCAATTTGATACCAATTACTAAAATCATGGTCTAAATTTAATTAATACCATATTTTGTATTAAAATATTAAACTAAAATTAGGTATAAAAAAATTTGTAAAACTAAAACTTAAAATTTTATTAAAATTTTTTTTTCTAACTTAAGACGTGATCAAATATGGAAAAAAAATTTCTTGATCCAATGGTTGGAATTTGTCTGAAGTACATCGATAAATCTGTGCACCGGATGAACTCCAACACTAGATCACGGCAACAATAGAAGACAATTTGAGTCTAAAAACAAGATACCCACAAAATATGGGATCTGAATCATATCTTGTAGCCTAACGTGTTAGCTGTCCATCAGATGGACTGAAATACTTTTGATATGTATGCCAATGCATTCTAATCCGTTTGATGAAAAAGTGCTGGATTGAACAACTGGAGGGGATTTTTATACCAAAAGGTGGGCCACATCTGGTAAGCGTGGTGGGAAGATTTCGCTGAGGGGGCGTGAAGGAAATGGTATCGTCTCACATAAAATATATTATTTAATGTCATTTTCAATTTTTTAGATGAATTATGGATTTAGACTCCAAGATTTGGGTTTTTTCTTGGGAAATCTAATAAACCCATCGGAGTAAGAGACGCAACATTAACAACCAATGCACGCAGCCGCTGAAGCAAGACAGTAAGAGAACAGATCGATCATGCCGAGAAATCACTATTCGTGCTCCATCGTCTTGTGCAGGAGAAGATATTGAGGTCGATAATTTGAGAGACCGGCGGTGGGCCTTTGTTTTCTTTTAATTTTTTTTAGTAATGGAGTTTGAGGTTTCTGATTCGAAACCCTCGTCGTCCACCGATGGTTCTACAAGAGAGAGAAAAAAGGAGCATATTCGTGTCAAGACCAAAGAATTGCAGGCCATGCTTGAGCAATACCAGAGAGCTATTGAATTGATCAGGCAAGCTGGTGTCGACGACGACGTCGATGTTAAGGGGGAGGAGGAAGATGCGGGGGAGATGACTGATCAGGATTCGTCGTCTATGTGTAGTGAGACGGCTGAGGTAAGGACGTTCTTTCCCTGCCTTTTTTTTCTCTTAGAGCCGGAGTGCGCTAGCGCGCCCCAGCAATCAAACTACTGCGCTAACGCGCTTCAACCAAGCAAGGGATGAGCCCAATGGAGAGTAAGCTGATCGTATACTGTCGTTGAATTTTAATTAACGTTATTTATTTATTTATTTATTGTTTTTTTTGTGCTGGATTTTGTTGAACACTTAGAGCATAGGTTTAAATTATGCTAAATTTGGCTTTGTTCCATGGATTTAGGTTAATCTTGGTGGTATTAACTTGAGCCTCTTTCTCTATAAGTTCTTATCCTATAAGCGGTGGAAATTTTGTGGATATTAAGACTTTTGTCTTTTTGGACCTTTTTGATGAATTTTTTATTCGGGGGTAGATCGCTTATTTTGTTTTTGTTTTAGATAGGTATGGGAACACCCTTTTAATTATTGTGAATGATCTTTACGGAATCACGTTTAAGCCGTAACTTTGGGTGGTCAAACTTCTCTATTCTTCATGTCTGAAATTTATGGGGTGCTTTGGGAAATAGTTATGCCCGGACATGTACTTTACAATATCTCTAAGCATGCTGGGTTGTGGTTGTCTGGGTGAATCTGTATGGAAGTATTTAAATTGGGTTCTGTAAGATGGATTTGGAATGTAATTATGGATACATGATTAGCATCTGAAATATATAAGGTATGTAAAATAAGAGACTAAGAGATGTGTGTAGAATGTGAATTTGGAGACTGGGATTGGTGCCCATTGGGAAGTATGGAATCAGACCTAACATTCTTAAATTTCCTGGAAAAGGACCAACTTTGATGAAAGTTCTCTTTGTGATGATGTAAAGAATTACTTAAGTTGCTATGACTTGCCCTATACGGAAGACTAGGTCATTGCTTAGTGATTATTTATGTTGAGAATTTCATGCTTTGAGGCAAATCTAGAGCTATCCTTTTCTTGATTGGTCATTTTTTTTTTTTGACTTATTTCATTCAGTATTATTAACTTTAGTCAGAGGTAGTGTCATGCATCAGATATCTTAAGTGTTTGTGAGTATCTTTCTATGTAATGTCATTTCCATTTCGGTGAGGGAGGTATTAATGATATTCTAGGAGGAAAAAAAATGTAGCACATGTTGAACTTCTTCAAGTGGTTGCATTGAGAGACCAGATCAACACTAAAAAAAAAAAAAAGGGCGTCCCAGTGCACGAGGCTCCAGCTACTGCAGGGTCTAGGGAGGGGCAGAATGTATGCAACCTTACCCCCACAACATGGAGAGGCTGTTTAGACCAGATCAACGCTATGCTGGTTTAATTACCATAGAGATATACAATCTGACACCATTTCATGAACAACTCTATTCAGATTGGAACTTCCTCCATCTGAATAGCCTAGTAGGAAAAAGTAACCGAGTATGATGAAATACTTTCATATGAAACTTACAGGCATTATCTGTGACCCTCTAGTCAGACAGCAAAGTTTACGAGACCATGTAATTACTTAAAGATGTCTATTTCTCTCATCAAGATAGACATTGCAATGAGGTTATGGTTACACTTGAAAAGTAAACAGCCTTTTCTTGTTCTTATGCAGTTGCGTGATCTTGTGCAATCTAGAGTTGAATCACCTTCCTTCCTTGAAAAGCTAGAAAATGTCCATGGGTCAGTACCGCAAAATATGGCAGGTATGTATCCAAAGTCTTCTTCCTTGTGGTTCTAGTTTTCTTGTGTATTTCTTTTGGATAACTGCATTGATAATCTTCTGAGAAATGATTCATAGCCGGGCCCCTTCCCCTCCCCCTCCAGTTTGCATTTTATAGTTAGTTTTCTTATCTTTTGTCCCCCAACCTCCTGTCTGATATTGATGTTTGAAATGCAATAGCATGATCTCAAAGGGCTAACAAAATTTATGTTTGTGCTAACAGAAGAAGGTAGCTCGTGGGACATGGTCAGTGAAAATGATTTATGGGATGGTGCAAATTTGGATGTCAATATTGAGTCAGACGCTGAAGGTTATGTTCTAGTTCGACAAGAAGATATAGTGGAGGGCATTGCATGTTTCATGGCTACGTATTTGTTATCTCTAAAGGAGACTAAAGTATGTTCAAATTCCCTCCTTTTCTTGATGTTATGCTTTTTTTAGGTTAATCATATTTTCTTAATTAAAAAAGAAAATTTCCTTTTCATATACATTTACTAGATCACAATTGGTATACGGACATTGTATACTTGACCGAATGCTTTTTAATTTGGATGTCTGATAAACTGCTCCAGTCACTGAATGTTGTTATCTAGCTTATGTAACACATTGGTGATCTGTCATATTTTTCATTTCTTGTAACAACTTTCCATGGGAAACTAAAAATTGTTGTATTGAAGGCTTGTATTAATTCAAATATCGGAAGCCATTGAGCCCTGGATCTACATCTCTTTCCTTATCTCAGCACAGAGATGGCCCTGTTGCCAATTGTGTTTCTTTTTCCTTTTCCACTTTAAACTTCAAACTAGACTTCTGTGGAGACTCTTGGGAAGTGGATGATGGCACTTTCCATATCACAATTTGAGCTTCTCCAAGATGTGTCAGTCTCTCGTTTGGTTCAGGACATCTGTATACCAAATGAAGAGTTCTCATCCATGATCCATTCTTTGTTGGCCTTAAGCTCTTCTTATGGCATCACAGCTACCAGTTCCCATGGATGCTGGTCTGGAAATCTTTGTCGCTCCAAATCTTTGGGAGCTATTAAAAAGTGCAGCGAGGGGGGGAAAGGTCCATACCTTCTTCCCCATGTTTTCCCTGTATGGAACTGTGGATCCCCCCACAAAAGAAAAAAAAAAAAAAAAGAAGAAGAAGAATATGTTAAACCACATATTCAGCTATTGCGAGTTTGCAAAGTGGGTTTGGTGCCACTTTTTCATGCTTGTCAATTTGAAATGGTTTATTCCCAGTGAGGATTTTTTTTTTCGGGGCAGAGTTGCTATGTTGTCCCTTTGGTAAAAGGGTAATTGTCCTTGCAGATGTGTGTAGTGAATTGGGTCAAATTACAGTGTCATCCACTAATAACCTAAATTTCAGTAAGCATATAAGTTTCCACTTTATGACAGGAAATCAACATAACAGTAATTACAGAGAAGCTATGATAATCAAATTATTATGAACAAGCCAGCTTTGGCTTACATGTCCATGTAGTATGTTACAGATGGAGCCATAGAAACTATGTGAATACTTTTATAGTACAAGTTCCTCATTCCTAATCAAAGATAGCATTGTCCTAATGATGATTGTAGCAAGAAAACTAGATGAATATTTATATAAGAATATATACTTATATAAGAATACATAGAATTTTGACAACAGAGTAAACCCAAGAGGGAAAAACTCCAGAGCAGAATCCATGCTCAGCCTGAATTTTCTGTAAATAGAAATAAGAGTACAAACACCAAGGAGACTCACAGAAACCTAGGACTTAGAAGGACTTCGAATTCTAGGGCCTCTTCCAAATGCAATCTACTTACAAGTTACAAGTAAGAGGACTCCCTTATTTATAGTAGTAAAGCGGGTCTCTTTACACTAATTACTCACTTTACGGTACTCCACTGCACATGACATATGACATAATCTGTAACTGCAAACAGGATGTCATCACAAACATAATGAGCCTAGCCATACCTAAAGTATTCTCTTTACAAAGGTGTGGCACCTAAACAACTAAGAAAAAAGACAATTACATAAAAGGGTATGGTACTACAACCACAAATATATACATGACACTTATGGCACATGAGAGCTATGCCACCCAATAAAGGGTACGTCATCCTTAGGAGTTAGGACTACTCAGTGGGTCCAGATGCAAGTCGACAAAATGATGTTGACACTGACTAAGCTGCCAGGATGACGGATGTTCTGGCCTTTGGGTCCCAATAATGACTAGCAGCCATCAGAATAGGGGCTGGGACCGTGTCTGTATCAATACCATTAAGTTGGCACATTGGAGCTTAAAGAGATTCCACTGCTATAGGTGCTCTGCTCAATGTTGGTTAAGATTGTAATTGAACCAAGCTTGGGTATCAAAGGTGGGAGAATGCACAATATAATTGTGATCAGGGGATTCCATGGGGTCCACTTGGGTATAATGCATAAAAGCTGATGGACGATGATCAGTAGTAATTGCATAGGACTGGAAGTGAGTATTCAAAAGTTCAATCCCCAAGTGGGGGAGATGGAGCAAACCACTGAAGTTGTGTAAGAAGATTTTTTTTTTGATCTAGGGTAGAATAGAGGGAGGATACATGGGAGGATGTAGGGAATGATACCATATGTATGAGTATAGACTAGGAATACAAACAAATGATGGTTATATGTTATGCTTCAATAGGGGAAGCCTTGGTGTGACGGTAAGGTTGTCATATTGCAACCTGGTGATCACGTGTTTGAAACATGGAAACATTCTCTTTGCATTATGGGGGTAAGGCTGTGTACATTCTACCCCTCCCCAGACCCTGCAATAGCGGGAGGTTTGTGCACTGGGACGCCTTTTTTGTGTGTGTGTGTGTGTGTGTTTTTGCTTAAAATAAATACTAGAAAAAGCAAGGCTTCTTTAGATACTCAGGATGACATTGTAATCCTTGAATGCAAAGTCCATTGTAAAAAACAGTGAGCTCCAAAAACTTATGATAATTATGAATACTTCACTGATGGAAAAGATGATCCTTATTTTTTATTTAATTTTTGAGAGGGAAAACTTTAAGGGCTCAATGGGAAGAAGGCTTAGATTATTGTGGGGCAAGAGAGAGGAAATCAGCTAAATCATTAGAATCTTCTTTGATATACTTGACAGTGAAAGACCACTTTGAGGAGCAATTAGCTTATTGTAACATCGTAACAGCTGAGCATTGGGGGTATCTTCCATTTTATTTGTAACATCCTTGGAAAGGATGACATCTCAATCTCAATTTTGGAATGTGTGCCCGATCAAGTGGAACTGAGATTTTTCAATACCTTGTTTGATAGCTAGGATTTCTTCGATGCGAAGTGATAGTGTTTTTCTGAGAGTTTAAAATGTCCATTATGAGAATTTCTAGCTCATCTTAACAGCTAAGCATTGGGAGCATCTTTCATTTCAATTGTAACATCTTTAGAAAGGGTGTATGCAGTGCTAATCCAGAACCAAGAGAATTCTAATGGGTTAATTAGCTTGCGACAGGATCGCAGGGAAATAGGGAACACTAGATTAAGAGAATTGAATGCTTTAATCAGTCAAGATACATATCTGCAAAAGATTATCTAAATCTAATGGATAGATTTTGGGTTAGGAAGCACTACTATTGGAGGTAGGATAGCTTAAAAAACGGCAGAATTAATGGACAGATTCAAGAAAAGAAAGTAGAAGAATTAGAATAAGAACAGAAAAAATGGAGAGAGGAAAGATCATGCCTTGTAATCAATGGAGAAGAAGAAGAGAGGATCATAAGTCAGATCTAGGTTACCAATCCTGTATGCCAAGCTCAGCAGCTCCAAAACACACTGAAATTTTTTTTAATTCTTTACTTAAAATATGCTTAATTGATAGAATGGGGGCATTATATATAAAAAGATCTTCTAAAATTCCAAAACTGACTCATAACGTAATGACTTTCACACTGATTTAAAGTAAATAAACTTAAAACAGAATTCTTAAAAGCTATTAAGGATCCTAATCTAACTTTAAGACTCTAATTTTGCTTACTAAATTAACCCCCATTTTATGGGCTTATATATTAGACAAAGGGCAATAGATAAGTGTTAAAAAAAAGGGCCAATAGATGGGGGTTTTAAATTCCAAATGCTCCTATAGAGGTATCATTTAGACGCTCCCTAATTTCACTTTTTAGATTTTCCCTTTAACTATTACTAACGGTTCACAATTCAGTAAGTCTGCTATTCAGTACTAAATATATGGTCTGTGCCTGAGTAACATTGGTTTACTTACACAATTTGTTGTCATTCTCTGTTAGTGCAAATTAGTTCCAGAGCTGGGAAATATTAACTTTTTAGTAAACTAGCTGCAGAGTTGGTTTAAGTTTCTCTGCCAGAAATATATTTGTCTGGATTTGACAGAATGCACCTTTGTTTTGCAGGATTTATCACCGAATCAACTCCAAGAAGGTTTGTTTGACTAACTTGGCCTGTGAAGGCTACCTTTGTAACAATCTTACCTGCTATGTTCCAAAGAGAAAGTAATATGAAAATCATGTGGTTGGTTTTTGATTTCGTTCCTTCTGTGTTGTTGTCTCATGGTTGGCATTCTGTTATTTCAGAGTTAAAGATGGATGAAAGTTCTATTAGAAAAAGGTCAAGGATTTGTTGCTTACGATTTCTAACATCCCTTTGCTTCCTTTTTAGCTCTCGGCAAAACATTCTCTGTAAAAAAGACGAAGGGAAAACTTCGAAGGGCATGGGAGGGAAGCCAAGTCATTTATAATGTAGCATCCTGGAGTGCAACTGCCATTGGGTAGGTTTATTTTATTTACCCCCCCCCCCCAACCCAACCCAACCCAACCCCAAAAAAAAAGAAGGGGGGGGAGATTGAGATCCTGCTGTCATATTTGGGCTTCATTGTTCCCTATAATTCCTTGGGTTTTACTGATGTCAACATTTTTTTGCATGTGCATCTAACAGGATATACCATAATCCGGCAATAATTAGGGCAGCTACTGTGGCCTTTTGGACTTCATGCCGTGTTATATCAAAGCTTTTCTAATGTTGCCTGCTTTGATGGCCAGAAGCTTGGGATTTGCTGATCTGTTTCCCGAAAGTAGTGGTCATATGAAGTTACACGAGATGTGTAACATAATCACTTTGTGAAACAAATTAATTGATTGTTCGATGCCATTGTTATTTGTCACCTTGTATATATTTTCGTTTCTGAAAGCCTTCCCATTGGTCATCATGGACGACTAGAATAATCTAATCCTATTGATTGTAAATATAAGCTTGGATCACCTAAGTGGGGTTCCATGACTAGTTTATTAAAATGGGTGTCTGCTTTCTGGCAACCATTGTTGAAGGATCCATGTATTCTAGTAATTTGCAACAGTTTGGTTAGTTGTGTTTCCTTCCCCGAGTTTCTCTAAATTGTGTATTTGTGTCCATCTCTGGTTTTCTGCTTGTCCAACCACTCATTCACTTCGAGTACCTTATTTACAGCCACACTATTTAGTTTTTTTTTTAATATTTAAATTAGGTAATTTACATGTACTACCCTTGGAGTATGAATTAATTTCGCCTACCACGTATTAGTTTCTAATCATTACTCAGCGTTCTTATTTAACTGATGGTGGAAACCCAAAAAATTGACTACCCTTCTGGTTTTAGGCTGTGAAAAATAAAAATAACAATTTAAACCTTCTATTGATCATTAAAGATTCAAATAACTAAGCCACCATTGACGCGAATGACCTGGCCATTGATCCACTTGCCGGCATCAGAGGTGATGAATCCAACGATATGGGAGATATCCTGAGGTTCCTCGAGATATCTTACGTGGTTTTATGTATTAAATAACTTCGAGTCTCTAATGGTGGCTTCAAAATTTCTAGGGATTCGGTTTGTTATGCTCATCACATAGCCAGAACTTCAATAACATCAGGCTGTTGTGTAATACTTTTAGATACTATCCCTGCTCTGTTTTCATCTTAATATTATCTCGTTTTGTCCCTAAAAAAAATTTATTGGATACTTGATGAAGTCAATAACATGTAGATATATACGGAAAAGGGCTTTTGGCTGTCTCAGAGACAAATTCTCCCTTGTCATCCATTCTCAGGACAAGCAAAGGTGTCCTGTGTGGATGCAAAAAAATGGCCCGTAGCTCCCAATGACTGCCCTACTGTAAGGTCATTGAACTAAGGCAATGAAATGGTAGCACTAAAGATATTTTCAATAAAAGAGAGGGTTTCTCTGACCAATGGATTCAGGCAACGGCAGATAATTCAGTAGAGAGCAGGGGAGGAGAGAATGTGTCTGTGTGTGAGAGAGAGAGAGAGAGAGAGAGAGAGAGAGCTGGTGTAGTTCTCGCTCTGCTGCGAGGAGAAACTTGCAAGGAGAGACTGAGAGAATATGTCCGTCAATATGATAAGAGATCCACCTCTAGAGTGGGATCCACTGGATATGAACGGTGATGGAATCCCATGGAGATTATTTCTTAGACTGTAAATAGTCAGGCACTCAAATTGTAGCCTTTCTTTGAAAGAAGGAAATGTAAGTATGGAATCAAGCATCATACACGAATTTTGTGGTACCATAATATAACTGTAAACACGTTCAATTTGTAGTATGGAGTTCATCAATACAAATACAAAACTGGCATCACCGCAAGATGTGATGGGAAGAAAATGCAGAATGATTGCCGTGTAGAGCATATAAATGACGATCAATTTTCAGTACTTTACATGAAACAGCTATAAGAGTGCACGGCCAGATCCAATGACGGCTTTATCTTGTATCAACTTAAGCTGATTTGCTCTCTGTACAGACTTGGCAGACAACCACCGTTTGAATGTGCTATTATGCACATTGATGCCGAGGTTGCCGCATTTCTTTTGAAACAGGCTACAAAAATCCTTCATTGGTTATTCAACCATGAAGCTAAACTCTATTGCTCTTTTCCCATTTGTATGTACATGTATACTAGAATTAATAGTAGAAGTTACTGTCCTTATGGTTTGGAGCGTCCTTGCATAGCATTGAACGAACCTCCATTATTGATCTGGGAGGCTCCAGGTCTTTCTCTTGAAGAGCATTCCCAAGCAACTGTTGCATCTGCGATGCAAAGGTGTCATCCAATACCTGCACATTCCACAGCACAAGGGAAAAATACTTCGTGTTGGAGATGTGTAACATATGCTAACATCCAGAAAATCAAATGAGTGGCTCCTATTGAGATGTGCAACAGATACTGCCCAGATGGACAGAATATGCATTCAAAGCGCATATTAGACGATTTTTGAACTATTAACAGGCAGTCCATAGATGTTCTCATTTCATCACACTTACGTTTGGTGTGGAAGGCCCATATATCTCCCTATCGGTAATCAGGTAAGTAGTGCCATGTGGAAAATTGAATAGGGGAAGCAGAGTCCCTCTCTCTCTCTACCAAAGCAGCATCCATATATATATATATATATATATATATATATATATATATAGAGAGAGAGAGAGAGAGAGAGAGAGAGAGAGAGAGATCCAAGGACTGCCAAAGTAAAACCCGTTTTGACTGGAAAAGATTAATTTGGCTGTCTGGTCCACTTAGAACTATTGATATCATAATCACTTTTCATATATGCTTTCATCTTAAGAATGGCCCATCAGAAGGTTTGCCACATTCCTCGCATTTTTCCACATGTAAACACTTTGTATTTGATTTTAGCTATTTTATAACTCATGAATTAATAAAAAAAATTAAAAAAATACACTACTTACAGCAACAGCAACACGTGACCCCTTATACCAGGACCTGTTTTCTTTTCTGTTCTCCAAAAACCCCAGAATATCCTGTGCAGCCAATCAGAGAAGTACTTGAGAATTGAGATATCAGAAGCATAAAAATGGAAGAGCATCTTTCGAAAGCTTCAGATTTACCTGTCCCATTCGGTCCCAATAGCCTCGACAAATTGCTACAAATACATGAGTCTCAAAGAGAGAATGTAGGTGATCTATTGTCTTCATCAGCTGGTCCTTCAGGGGTTGCATTCTACTCCTAACATCTGATTCAACCACGGTCTCCTTCGAGTCTTGGATGATCTTTTTGAGCTTGGTTGCACTTTGAACTCTTGTCTGAAGATACAAAGAAACAAATCACCATACCATTACTGATGTCACTCGCCACCTTTAGAGTTTAATTTAAGCAAAGAGGGGTTTAACCCAACTTTGGGTAGCCCCAAAAAGCACAAAGCATGCATATGTGTAGCACAGTAGAACTCACGGTTAAAAGGTCCCACAGAAATATCTAATGCCAAATAATCAGACTAACGATTAACATTACTTAAATTTTTTATGCATCTTTCCAATGCTTCAAAGATGCAATATATCAAATGGTTACAACAGTATACCGAGGTTAACTTTAAGGAACTGGAGAATATATGCATGTACAAGTAATATATTTTTGATGTTTCACCTGTGCATCTCATAAATACAGTAATATTTCTATTAGGAGTGAGTACACGTGAAGACATGAACAAGTAGAAGATTCAGAGTCCATCCCATACCAACTATAAAAATGAGTTTACATGTTATGTAGATTAGAAGTTAGAAACCATCTCTAACATGTTCTTCCTTTATAATAATCCACATTGTTTAAAGGATTTCACAAAATCTGGCTGGAGAGTGATTCAAATTCAGTTGTTTGTCTTCTTAATTCCTCTTCTGTACCTTGGGCAGTTAAGCAGAAGTGGCTTGCTGTGTACAAGTAAGGATTTCCCATTGCTTCAGGGAAACAAATATGGTTGCTGATAGGCTAGCAAAACGAGCCGTGCATGATAGAGCTTC
The DNA here is from genome assembly GCA_028583415.1 of Protea cynaroides. Classification (NCBI taxonomy): domain Eukaryota; kingdom Viridiplantae; phylum Streptophyta; class Magnoliopsida; order Proteales; family Proteaceae; genus Protea; species Protea cynaroides. The sequence continues at coordinate 27,122,466 of CM053272.1, forward strand.
TAAAGTTTGGGATAGTTGTCCAGATTTTGTAGCAAGAGAGGCTGTGTGGGATGCTTCACACAGACCTCGATATAGATTTTATTAGTATTTTGTTCTATGCTATATGGTTGGTATTGGATCCTGCTGATGGCAATGCCGAAGGTGGGATAGCCTAATACATGACTTGTAGAAACCACATTATATTTTTTTACTAATTCAATTTGCTCATCCATAGCAAAAAATTCCACATCATTCCTACCTAGGGAGGTGATTTCACAATTGATAAACCAAGAAAACAGCAAGGTGAAGAAACACCGTAAAAAATAAGTATGGTGCCTTGGAAGGGGACCTACATTCTCCGCAAGTTTCTCCACAACTGCTTGCAGGTAATTTCTGAACTTGGCTCTCAGCATCACAGTCACTTCACTGAGGCGCTCTCCAGGTACAGCATTTCCACCGTCAGGGATGCAAGAACCGCATGATTTCAATTGTGTCTCTATCCTAGGACGCAACACATCGAGCATCCTCTTCATGGAATTTAAAAGAATTCCCAGCTGCAAAGCAATACCCATTTTTTAAGGCCAGATATTGCATATATTATGAGGAACATTCGGAATATAAAACAGAACTGCTAACCTCGTCAGGCACGGTGTAAGTGCATACAGAACGCTTGGCCAGTTTCTGGACGTACTTGAAGCCAAATTTCTTAGGCGTCAGATTGTCTTTCAATGGTGCTAAAACATCAGCATACTGCTTCTCCAAAGTCTCCACCACTGCCTTCTCAACATCTGCAATGGCCTTTAAAAAAAAAAATGGCAAACAAATTGAACAAGTATTTTACCATCTCAGGCCTAACCTAAAGTAAAAAGAGCACTAAGTGAAACAAAAATTAACCAGATTGGATGATCGAAATTAACCAGATTGGATGATCAAAGTCATGTAACTCATGCCCTTCAGATTTGTCAATAAAGTACTTCCGATTCACCGTTATAGGGAAAGGGGGAAGAGAAAATAAGTGGACTTACATTTTCCAGAACAAAGGTATATTCCGGCCATCGATAAATGATGACCTCATATTCATTCATGGTCTCCTTCAACCGGTCATACATATCATCAACAAATGGAGTTGTAGAGTGTTGAGTTTTGACACCTGACCATTTTATCTGCAAGAAAAATAGTCCAAGAGAATAAAGGTGATTAAACTAAAAGAGCATGGGAAAGGAATTATACATAAAGGAAACATTATAGTAATAAGGGCTCAATGCTCACATGAAAACCATCACAGAAGAGTTTAAAATGCTTCCATACAAATTAATACAACCTAGAGAGAGAGAGAGATTCTGTAACTCCTAGTTAATACTTGCATACTTGCATTTTAAATAATGGTTCAATTAGTTGAATCAATAAAAACAATTACAAGTGAACCAAATATATCCTTGTGCATTTCTTCTTCCAAATAGTATGGAAACAAAATTGACAACATGAAAATTAAAAACAAGTAGATATGTTTAGCCCCTGATGAATTGGCCAGAACCATGCAACGAATTTAGTCAATTAAAGTATTAGGCCCAAGGCAGAAAGAATTTACTCGATTCAAGAGTAGTAAATTCTTTAGCAGCAAAATATCGATGCCATAACAGGTACCTCCACTTTGGTTATGTGTCTTTTTTTTTTTTAATTGGTAAAATTTGGTTAGATGTCTAAATGCAATTTTGTGTAATACAAATAGACAGACAAGCTTACCTTATCTAATTTGCAAGACTCAAGCAAAGAAAGACGCTTATCTTGAATCCAGATGATAATATACAAGTGGAACAACTCTTTTGCATCAACTCCTCCTTTGACAGGACTGCAAAAGATTTATTGTATGAGAAGACCTCACAAAAAGTAATAACTAATAAAGATAGTAAAAAGACTTCGGATTAAGTAAATTCAAGAATTAGTTACCTAATGTTCCAGCTGGCAAGATCTCTTTGAAAATCCGCAGTTGCAATCACAAGATCTCCCACAGGAGGAGATGGGCCAGTAGGAGGGCATGCAATAAGGAATGCACGCAATCTACTGGAAAGCTCCACACTATATATGGATGACGAAGTATTTGGAAGGTCTATAAAACTGCATGAAAAAGAGGGGAAAAAAACATTCTGGACCATTATGACCTCTTTGGTAAATATATCTAGTCAAAGAACAAAGGATAATGATGATTTAAACAAGTAAAAATTTGGTAGAAACGAAAAGTTATTTAATAAGATTAGTAGCTATGACTAGAACAAAGGCTAATGACGATTTCATATTAATAAGATTAGTATCTAGTCAAAGAACAAAGGAAAGCTTTGAATATTACTTTTGTTTTTATCTAGTCAAAGAACAAAGGAAAGCTTTGAATATTACTTAGTCTTATTGTGATTTCCGATTTATAAAAACAAAAGTAATATTCAAAGCTGTAATAATCAGAAAGGAATAAGACTTGTGTGCCATACTATGAAATTATAGGAGAGAATAATTGAAATCCACTTATGACGAGAATCTAATATTTCAGATAACCAATTTGGTTTTATGCCAGGAAAATCAACCTAGGAGACAAATGGAAAGATTTAAAGAATATAAGAAAGCTCTCCATATAGTCTTTATTGTAAAAAAACTTACATCAAGGGATAAGAATCAAAAGGTTTTAAGATAAGTCAAGATCAAGGTTGGAATTGTAAGGATAAATGCAAAATTGGAACTACAGAGATCAACCTTGGTTTAGGTTTTAAGATAAGTAAAACAAAGAAAAAACTATATTGTATGTAACTTTAGTAACAATAGGACTGAAAGCGAGGGTGTCGAAAATTGAGATAGGGAGCCAAAAAAAAAAAAAGTGTAGGTACCGAGGTTCAATCATAAATAAAGAAGAAATAGAAAATGATGTTGCACAAAGAATCTGAATAGAGATGAAGTGGAGGGGTGCATCCGGAATGTCCTGTGATCGATGTATTGCTTTAAAACTCCAATGAAATTTTTATTAGACAGTTATACAACCAACTATGCCATATAGTGTTGAATGTTAAGCGATATAGAGTAACTAAAATGAGAATGTTTAGATGGATGAGTGGAAGAACTACAAAAGATAAAATCCAGAATGAATAAATTCAAGCTAATTTAGGAGTAACTCTAATACATGATAAGTTGTGAGAAAGATTTTGAGGTCGCACGAAATATGCAACGAAGGTTTTTTAATGCTCCAATATGATGGGGTGTTCAAATTTCGAATTGAAAGAACTAAAAGAGCTATGGGTACACCTAAAACGACTCTAAATGAATGGTGAGGAAAGAAGTGCACGTGTGTGTGTGTGTGAGAAAAAAAATTAAAGTGTAGGTACCGAGGTTCAATCATAAATAAAGAAGAAATAAAGAATGATGTTGCACAAAGAATCTGACTGGAGATGAAGTGGAGGGGTGCATTCGGAGTGTCCTGTGATCGATGTATTGCTTTAAAACTCGAATGAAATTTTTATTGGACAGTTATACAACCAACTATGCCATATAGTGTTGAATGCTAAGCGATTTAGAGTAATCATTCCCAGTACATATGGTTCTTCCATTGATATCCATTCACAGACTGGATCCAACTTTGTGAATAACATCTTCGCCTTCCCGACCGGCCAACATATATGTCGCAGCCACCACAGACACCAAATACTCATATGGGATCTGCATCTGGTTCTTCACACCACAAAATATACTTCACAGTTTGGTGAAATGCACCTAAGGATGGATGTCCTTACACACATTGATGATGCCATATTTAGGACACATGTGGAAGATTACGAGCACTTTTTCCGCTCCAGAATATCATGGTCCAACTTTGTTGCTCAATGTGAGGAAAACTGGCGTTAGCAACTAGCAAGTTTATGAGCAATATGAGATAGACATATTTAGAGTCAAGTGTTCTGCCAGTTCCTATATGGATGAGTTTAAGTTTGCAGCCTTGGAGATCAGGTATAGACAGATTTAACTGTCTCAATGTTTAAAAATAGTACTTTCTTTTGGGGACCTTCTCTACCCATCCTCTGTATCTTTCGCTTTTCTTTTACAAAAAGTACAGTTATCAGAAAATAATGTACACCAATATCATTTTGACAAAAGAAAAAAAAAACATATGAAAATTTGTACCAACAATTTCTTCTTTTTCCCTTTATCATGTGTGATGGAAGTATGATTTACATGAACAATAGAATTACCATAACTAGAAGCATATAGAACATAGTATATAAATGGTTCTGATGCAGTGGTGGGCCAACTAACGGAGACGAATATGGATAGGGATTTTAGTGCCCTTATCTATCATGTAAAGGGCGTCCCAGTGCATAAGGCTCCCGCTTTTATTTATCATGTATTAAATTTATTTTATAGAAAGCTGTAGTTAGCCGAAAGAGATAAGACGGTTCCAATTTGAATTAAACTTGCTTATTTTAGATAGGAGTCATAGAGTTAGTTTTCCATTTGAAGTCTTTATTTCTCTTTATATGTCCATGTAATTACCGATTGGACATTAGATTTGAGATGTGGAATGAAATTGAGTTTTATTCCTCTCGCTCTTGTTCTTCCCAGCGAGCCGAAACCACTCTCTTCCCCTGGTTGGTCCCTCCCTTCACTCTTCTTTCTCCCCTTGTTCCTTCTTCCTTTCTCTCTTTATTTTCCTTCCGTTTTCCCAGAATACTTTTCTGTTATCCTATATTTCTGCTGTTACCAGACCACAGGGCTGACAGAGAAGCTCTTCAATCTTCCTCATCCCTTGCCCTTTCCCCTAAGATTTTGTAGGTTACATCCTTACCCTACGGCGATATAGATCCTTGACTTTTGTTGCAAACTGAACCCTCTACAGCAAGATCCAACTGCATACATGTCTGAACCTGCAACTCCCGCTGGATCTAGCTTCAGTGAATTTTTACTTGATTTCTGGTTGTTGGTTTGGGCTCACGGATGGGAACCAAGGCCAAAGGTTTAGGATCATATATCTGAAGTTTAACAGGGATTTGTTGAGTGTTTTGGTCACTATATCAAACTGAAGGGAACCTGTTCTACCGCTTGAGTTCAGTTTCTACAAGGACGAGACAACCTCAACCCCCCATGTTACCTCTCTTTATTCGTTTATCTTCTCTTTGCAATTGGTTTTCTAAAATACCCCTTTCTTTCAAGCTTTTTCTTGTCCCATCCATCCCTTATAATTGCTTCCTAGCCTTCCCTTACACAATAATTCATATATACCCTTCATATCCTCTTCATTGAAGTGGCCTACTAAACCCTTGGAGAATCTAATTTATTACAAGTTTGCCATGGCACCTCCAAGCTTGTTAAGGCATTGCCTAGGCGTCCAGGCACTTTTTAAGGGCCTGGGCGCTTGGGCGCCTTGCTGAAGTGAGAAAGGCGGTCGTCCAGCTCCTCTAGGCGTCGCCTAGGCCTCGCCCAGGGCGCCTTGGACGCCCAGAGTGTCTGGGCGACCGCCTAATTTCCTTTTTTTTTTTTTTGGTAAATGTTTATGTTTATGAGGATAAATTTTAAAACATTAATAAAATGGTTATGAGGATAAAGCTGTCCCCTTAATAGTTTCGTTTACTTGCAATTCAATTTCAAGTTTTTAACCATCCACTTTTATCGGCCACACCATATTAAGTTTGCTAATAAAATATATTTCGTTACATAATTTACGTCGCATGAGATTCAAGCTTGTGGGGTTGACATAACTTTAAATAGTTGTACTCATATATATCTAGTGCATTGGGAGCACTATCATAAATAATAATAATCCAAAGACATAATCTAGGTTTATCTTAATCAAATTCACATTCAATTTTTTTTTAATTCTAAGTTCCAATACATATGGCAATAATTGATCTAATCCAGCAACAACAAAAAATGATAGATACAAAGGGAAATACATCTATAACCATGGGGGCCTTTATTCGCAATACTATTTTCCGTTACCTAATTTGCGTCGCGTAAGATTCAAGCACGTGGGATTGGCATGACCTTAAGGCTTAAATAAATGTACTCATATATAATGTCTAATACTCTAATGGCATGACCATACCTTAAATAAATATACTCACTACTCACATTAAATTATTAATTCATTAGTGATAGGCTAATAGCATAGACAATTAGATAATATATACTTCTTTTTTTTTGGAAAACATAGATGATTATATTATTAATTTATTATTATTAAACCCATGTAACAATAATTATATAATAATCAAAAAATAATCTAAGTTACTTATTTTTATAACTATACTTATATAACAATACTTTTATAATAATCAAAAATTAATTCTAAATTATTTATTTTTATAACTATACTTATGTAACAATACTTATATAATAATCAAAAGTTAATCCTAAATTATTTATTTTTATAACTATACTTATGTAACAATACTTATATATTAAATTAATAATCAAAAGTTAATTCTAAATTATTTATTTTTATAATTATACTTATGTAATAATATTTAAATAATAATCAAAAAATAAATCTAAGTTATTTATTTTTATAATTATACTTATGTAAGTTATGTAATAAATAATAATACTTATATTATAATTAAAAGATAAATCTAATTTATTTATTTTTATATATATTTTTTAATAAAACCAAATTAACAGTTACCGACGTCACATGTGGTTTTAAAGAATATATATATAAAAAAAAAAGGATGACATGTGGAATAAGCACCAAAAGAAAAAAAAATGGAATAAAGGGTAGTATTCTCAACGATTTGAGAACAGTTGAGAATACTGTTAAATTCAAAGACCTGAAAATTAGGGCGAACTCGCGAGTTAGCAGCGACGGTGATTCCTCTCCTATTCTTCCTCTTCCGATTCTCCGATGAGTCGAGTACTGTTCATTTCCCGGCAGTATTATTCCTATTCCGGCGGTCGTATTTTAGGTGAGAAATATTATTTTAGGTTTTGTTATCGATTCTCAATGACTCAATGTTGAATGTCTCTTTTTTTTTCTTCTTCTTCTCCTTCTCCTTCTCTTCTGTCGAGATTCGAGACTGACTCAGAAAAAAGAATGTCGTTTTCTTTTTAATGTCGAGTGTCAAGACGGAGTCTCAGAATGCCTTCTTCTTCTTCTTCTTCTCCTCTGTCGAAGAATGTCGACTGTGTCTTCTACAGAGCAAATTTTGTTGGCAGGTTTCGAATGTCTGAAAAAAAAAAAAATTTGAATCCTTCTGCTTCATCTTCTTCTTCTTTGCTCACCTTCCTTTTTCTACAACCTATTTATTGTTTGAATGTCGATTCCCCCCCCCCCGAATGTCAACTGTCGAGTTTTCGAATGTCTGAATTTTTTTTTTTAATCCTTCATTCTTATTCTTCTTCTTCTCTGCTTACCTTCGTTTCTTCTGCAACCTATTTTTTGTTTCTTGAAGGTCAACTGTCGAGTTTTGAATGTCTGAATTTTTTTTTTTTTAATCCTTCTTATTCTTCTTCTTCTCTGCTCACCTTCGTTTCTTCTGCAACTTATTTCTCATTTGAATGTCATTTTTTTAACCCGAATGTCGACTGTAGATTTCTTGAATGTTTGAATTTTTTTTTTTTGAATCCTTCTTCTTCTTTTCTACTCACCTTTGTTTCTTCTGCAAATTATTTCTTGTTTGAATGTTGCCTTTTTTTTCCCCCCCGAATGTCAATTGTGGAGTTTTCGGATGTCTGAATTTTTTTTTTTTGGAATTCTTCTTCTTCTCTGCTCACCTTGGTTTCTTCTGCAACTTATTTTTTGTTTGAATGTCGACTTTTTTTTTCTTTTTCCCCAAATGTCGACTGTCTAGTGTCTGAGTCGCATGCTAAGTCGACAGACTCTGTTTCAGTTGGGTTTTAGGCTTTTAGCAGTTGGTTATGAATCATTTTTGTGTCTGACTATCTATTGCTAAGCATTGCAAAATTTTAAGGACTGGTTAAGAGTGGTTGTGTTGAGATTAGGATCTAAGAATGTGATATTACTAGTATTCAGAATCAATAGAGCTTATGATCCTGTCCCTAGTCCCTACCCGTGGTTTTCCTGTTTTAAATATTATGTTTGGGAAGGGTCATTATGTTTCGTTAAAGCTATTAAATTTTATTAAATTCTGATTCATGTTGTTGACATGTTGTATGTTCAATGTCTATGTTGTATATTTCTTTTTGTGCATTGTGCAGCATTAGTGTGAATATGGATCCTCCCACTGGTAGTAATTCTACACCAAGTGTTGCAAATGATCCTAGTAAAGATCCAGCTAGGAAGGCTAAATCAAAAGATCCTGGCTGGAAGTATGGATATTGGCTAGATTTGGAAAATAAAAATATTGTTCGATGTGCTCTATGTGGTAGGGACTTGAACAAGGGGAACAAAAGATTAAAGCAACACTTGGCAGGTGGTTTTGCTGATGCAGCCAAGTGTAGTAAAGTATCTGCTGAGATATCAAGAGAGATGCAACAATACATAGCAAAGAATCAGAAGAGGAGGATAGAGGATTTAGATGATCCTGTTCATAATGATGATTTGAATATACCTGTTGAGGCTACAGAAGGGAATTTGCCTCCCCCCCCCCCCTCTCTCAAGAATCTAGAACTATCCCAATTCCAAGCTATGGAACAGCTTCTAAAAGAAAGCAAGTTTTTCACCAACAATCAAGAGGTCCAATGGATACTTATGTGAGGAAAGCTCCTGAAGAAGTTGTCAGTGAGAGACATCGAAAAATGAAGGAGCCCATGCAAACTACATTGCACAATCGGTTTCTATCACCTGAGCAGAAAAAGAAAACTGATAGTCACATTGCTGCTTGGATGTATGAGTGTGGGATTCCTTTTAATATTGTTAAGTTTAGGAGCTTTGAGATAATGGTTGAATCCATTGCTCAAGTTGGGTCAAGGTACAGGCCTCCAAGCTATCATGAGGTGAGGGTACCTTTATTGATGTCTGAAAAAGAAAAAATTACAGAAATGAGAAAACAACATGAAGTGTACTAGAAACAATATGGTTGCACCCTGATGTCTGATGGATGGACAGATAAAAGAGGAAGACATTTGATTAACTTTCTTGTTAACTGTCCAAAAGGGATATTCTTTCTTGGATCTGTTGATGCATCTCAGCATATTCAGGATGCTGACATGTTGTTCAAATTGCTATATGATAAAATTCAAGAGATTGGAGAAGAAAATGTGATCCAAGTGATTACAGACAATGCATCCAATTATAAATCAGCCGGTAAAAAACTCATGGAGAAGAGGACTACCCTATATTGGACACCTTGTGCAGCTCACTGTCTTGACCTTATGTTGGAAGAAGTGGGAAATATAAATGAATTTAAGAGTTCAATAGTCAAGGGAAGAAGAGTGACACCTTTTATTTATAGACACACCCGTCTACTTGATGTTATGAGGGCTAAAACTGGTGGTCAAGATCTTATTAGAGCTAGAGTAACCAGATTTGCAACAACATTTCTGACACTTCAGAGTTTATTGAAACACAGGGATGCTTTGAAGCAATTATTTGTTTCAGATGATTGGACAAGAAGCAATTTATCAAAGACAGAGGCAGGAAAACAAGTGGCTGATACATTGCTTTCTGTCCAGTTTTGGAATCGTGTACAAGATTGTTTGAAAGCATCGAAGCCTATTGTAGCTGTATTGAGGATTGTAGATGGGTATGAGAAGCCTACTATGCCAGAAATATACTTGGCAATAGAAGAGGCCAAAAAAAAAAAAAAGAACATTTTGGCGGTCAGGGAAGATTATGGAAGAAAGTGGTCGACATCATTGATAGTCGTTGGGAGTGTCAAATGGGGCGGCCTCTATATCTTGCGACATTATTTCTTAATCCTGGGAAATTCTATAAGTATATTAATGATGAACTTGATGCGATAAAGAAAAGGGAAATCCTAGGGAAATTTCAGCACGCATTCAATAAAGTAGTTGAAAGAATGGTGTCTGATGTAAATGTGCAAGACAAAATTATGGATTAGACAACTTCTTATTCACTTGTTCGAGGCATATTTGCAAGTGCACCCGCAATTAGACAACGAGCTATCTTTAGTCCTTGTAAGTTTTTTTTTTTAATTTAAACAGTTCAGTTCAGTGATTAATTGATTATTGTTGAAGGTTTAGCTTTATAATTTATTGTATGTTATACTTTGTACTTGTAGTGAAATGGAGGACTAGTCATGGATGTGACACCCCTGAACTTACGAATATTGCATGCCGCATTATATGCTTGTGTTGCTCTTCTTCTGGTTGTGAACGCAACTGGAGTACATTTGAGTTTGTAAGTACTAACTACAATTTTTATTTTGTAAATATTATATTTTTTTTGTTATGTACTAATTTTATTCTTTTAAAGAATAATGACATAATCTGTATTGTTTATAAATTCAGATACACACCAAGAAGAGGAACAGGCTAGAGCATCAACGCCTCAATGATCTAGTATACATCCAATATAATAGACGCCTTCAAGCAAGATTTAATGAAAGGCGTGAACAAAACCGGAATTATGATCCCCTCCTCTTAGATGAATTGGATTGGAGTTGTGAGTGGATGATCGGCCAAGAAGAGGAGGATATTGTCTATGATGATCTCACATGGGCTGATGTAGATGGAGCAGTTGGGCATCAGCATCTATTGAGGGGCGCAATAGAGTAACAAGAGCCCAAGCTTCTGGAAGCAATATCCACTACACACGCCGTGTGAGGAGGAGGGGTTCAGTTAAAGATGAGTCAGATCATGAAGATCAAGAAGTGGAAGATGTTACAGTTAATGATGATGAGAATGTTGAGGATGATTTTGGACAGAGGCATGATGATCATAGTGGAGGGGAGGAGCAAGAACGTGCAATAGATAGTAGTTTATTTGATAATTGATTTAACTTGTAGAATTTTATGAATTTGGCTGTGGATTTTTATTGAGTTATTATTTCTTATTGCATTGTCTAGTGCCTAGGATAATTTTAGATATATGAGAATTTCTTTCTTGCAATCTTTTTGTATATATTTTTATTGCAGGATTTATTACTTTTAGAGGAATAGAAGCAGAAGCATTTATTTTGGCATCATAAAGGTAAGTAACATTATAGTCTTCCTCTTTACAGTCTTGCTTCTTACGTACATGCTACGATGTTCTAAGTTCTAAGTTCTTACTTTATTAATTTGTGATTTTTTGTTTATTGTAAATATGTTTCTTTATGTCCTATACTTTATTCTTTATTTGTTGCCTTATTGGTTTTTCTATACTTTATTTATTTGTTGTCTTGTTGGTTTTCCCATATTAATGAAGTTATGTTTTAAATGTTGATTATTTATGTAGAATACAGCATATATATAAACATTAATATAGCATTAATATTTTAGAAATAAAAAAAATATACTGGGAATGCCTTGGTCGCCCAGGAGACGCCTAGGCGCCCAGGATGGCCTCGATCGCCTTGTCGCCTTGACAACTATAGGCACCTCCCATTTGAGTAAATTATTGTTTTGGAGGACACATTAGTTGACCAATTAAGGTTTTCCAACCCCGGGTCCGCACCAGGTTCATTTTTCTCTATATATATATATATTCTTTTTTGGGCGTCTTTTGATTGATTGATAAAAAAACGATATGCTCCATCACTAAGTCAAAATTATATACATGCAAATACAGCATTGTTCTGTGCAATCAATTCTTCAATATAATTGTTGGGTGGTTGAAAGAAGAATTATGCCAACCAGCACAGTATCATAAGTCAAACATGTGTATAACAAAAAAGTGAAGTGCCATATTCACATGGTTAGAATTCAATCTGTATATTTTAACCATGAACCTAACTTATCTATGAGAAGAAGTTCTCTAGAAAGTGCATGCGTATTGTAAACAAAAATAAAAAAATAAAGGGAAATTTTCACCTACCACCCAAAAAGCTTTCGACAAATCACCTACCACCCAAATTTCCCAAACATTAGTCCATTAACTGACGGAAAAGAGTTGAAATTGTCTATAGACGTTTAAACCCCTTTCTTCTTCATCTCTGTTTCTCTGCAATATTTTATCAAAAAAGAAAAAAAAATCAAAAATCCTCTGCAACTATAATGAATCATTGCACCGATTGCTCCAATCTTCTATTTTTTCCTACTGGCAATTTTTCTTCAACGGTTTGAAACCCCAGCCGCACAAATCCCTTTAACTCTCTTCAAATCTGCCACAAAGAAGGGACCGAACCCCTTCACAGCTCTCACTCTCTGGGTTTTTTTTCTTTCCAAGTTTCTCTCCCTCAAAATCCGCCAACCAACTCCAATCCACCAAGAATAATGGAAACAAGAAATAAGAAAAAAAAATATTCTTTAGATTTTCAAGGAACAGAGCCACAGCAAGAAGATGAGCTAGAAAGAAATTTTAGAAACAAGAATTTCCAAATCATAAATAAAATGCAGAAGCAAGAAATTTCTTTAGGAACAAGACATGTTACCTCGCCATGAGTTCAACAGATTCAATGGAAATCTCAATGGAGGATTTTTTGGAAAGTTATATCTGAAAGTCAGGAGAAAGAAGTAGATTCGAAGAAGGAGGAGCAAAGCGGAAGGAGAAAATCCTTGAAACTCTACACCTCAATGGTGTCTTCACACTCAGCAGGACCGATAGACCAGATCGGCATTGGAGTTTCTTCAATGATTGGCATTGGACCTAACGTGATGAGATGTTGCCAAGGAAAACTCTGAGGCATGATTGGCCCAAAAAAGGAAGCTGGGTCTGATTACGCACAAAGCCGATTATAAGAAATAGAAAATCAATGTATGTGGTTTCAGTGAACAAAGGATGAATCAATCCAGTTTAATTCAGTTGAAATACGAGTCAGCACCACCGCTGCCTCCACCTCCTCCAGCAAACCCAGCAAAGAAAAAAAGTCCAGCGGCACCTCCTCCACCACTAATTACAGTGGAAAAAGGTCCACCAGCACCACCTCCACCGCCAATTCCGGTGAAAAAAGGTCCATCAGCACCACTTCCACTGCCAATTCTGGTGAAAAAAAAGGTCCACAAGCACCACCTCCACCACCGCTAATTCCGGTGAAAAAAGGAGCTCTTCTCTGAAGAAGAACCAGTGCGAGGATGTCTTGTTGTTGAAGACAGATTTTCCGATCAAAATGTTCTTGGAAACTTTTTTCCCTTACAATAAGGGTATTATTGTCATTCATGAATTTTCTAACGGCTGACATCAGCAATTAACAGCTCTGTTATATGGTTTTTGATCATTTTGATAAATGTTCGGTTTGGGTAATTCGGGTGGTAGGTGATGTTTTTAAAAAACTTGTGTGGTAGGTGAAAATTTCCCAAAAATAAAAGCTGAAGAACGTATACTCTCCTAACAAATAGTGGAATTCAATATCTTTAATTGTCTTCCAGCCCAATGATATAACAAACAGTTGCTGTATTTCTAGAAAATTAAATAAAAGTAAAACCCCTAACGAAAATTGGTGAAATCTTCACAGCAATCAATACACAATTCCAAAAAATGCAAAGAAACAAACTTTCACTAAGCTGTCATATCATTCCAGATGTCTGACTCTAGATGTAGAAGTCAATGAAGATATTCTTACCTCGGAAGCACATGTTGATTATGGATCTCAATATCAGTGAAAATTTCATTTCTTATATTCAAACAAAGAGTTTTCATCTTCTGGTAAGCAGTCGTAAAAGTCACAGCATGCATCAATGTGCCTTCACTATTGTTAGTAATGTACTCATCTGTCTCTGCCAGGTGCCTTCTTGATCTCTTTTTTGCAGCAGCCTGACCAGTCACAGGAGACTTCAGAAACATAATAGAAACATATGGCAGATTTATGACAAAAGGACAAAGAGACATCAGTATCCGAAACTATCAAATTTGCTGGACCTGGAAATAGCCACATAGTTTCAACTGCGCCTCTGGAGACAGTATGTCATGAAGAAGATGGTAAAGCTTTACAGCAGGTTCCAGTGCAGGAGCTGCTGATCCAGTTGCTGGCTTGAAAACCTCCATCATCCCTGATGGTGATGATTCATCCAAAGACTTATAGTTCTCAAAAACCAGAGCAAGTATCTGCTCAATCTGGTCTTCAATTTCCCCCAATATACGGTTCTGCTCCAGCAAACACCAACCATTTCAGAATTATAGAAATTTAACAAGATGATAAACCCACTAATTCAAAGAAAGTACCATGAAATACAGAATGTCTTTGAACCCATTCTAATTTAAAAATGAAAGATGGAAACAAGGTCATATTTCAGTATCTAACAACTGATACATCAAATAAGATTTCAAGGTAGAGGCCCAGCAACACAAAGAAGACATCAATTTAATTATATACACAAAAGCATAATGGCATCCAATACCCAGAATTCATGACAAACCTTTTGGAAGTTAAACCTATCAATTAACCAGAGCCCCATAATCTTAGTTAACTTCCAGCAGACGAGTTCATGGAAAAAGTTATACCTCTTGATGGCTCAACGTGCTCCTACCCTTCATGATTACAGGTAATAGCAAATCATGAACCAAGATGAGACAGTCAGCTGTCGGTGTAGCCACATCCATGATGTAGGAGAGATACCTATCAAACAATGGAAATTAAAACACCATCAACTACCAAAAGCTACACAATGAGAACATTAACAATTAACCACATCACAGTACCTTAACTTGGTGTATGCATCTGAGACACCAAAATAGGTTGCAAATTCAGTAAGTAACCACTTCCATGGACCATGCAGCAACAAATTTCTTTGCTGGAAATTTTGAACCTTCATTGCAACTTCTAAGGCAAGATCATATGCCACAGTTTCTGCAACAGAACCACACTAGGAACACAAACAGAAGGGTCAATATCATGAAACTACTTCTGCACCAAAAACAGTAAGGAAGCACAACCACCAATAACTACTAACTAGTGATGGATAAATATGAAAACCCATGTCATATGTTGTAGACTTAGAAGCCAATAAAAAATTAAACTCATTAACAAGTAGAAAGAATGAGCATGAATCATACTGCTATCAATATTTAGAAGATATGATCACCCATTTTAAAATACTTAAAATAGTATTCATAATATATCCTACCATGCTTCAATCAGGTTTAATAACTCTACAAAAAAATTTCAATTTTAACTCTAAAGCAAAGTTTAGAAACTAAATATAAGACAGCTATGTAGTGCAATATGTTGGTCCTCAGATATGTATGGCAACAGCAATATATTTCTATACATTGGTAACACCATGTGCCACGCTTTACAACCTTCCAGTAAAGGATCTTTTTTACTGAGAGCTTGAGGAAAACACTTTGAAGAAAACTCTTAAGGAAAATATAAGCAGCAGTGCCTTTGAAAATAGTAAGGTCCATACCTTCAGATGGCTATTTTCATCTGGACTTGTTGAATAATTTATGTAAAGTTGTAGCCTACCAACAAGTTCGTGCTCTGGTTCATGATAAATAGACCACCAACGAAGCTTATCACCCTGCATCAAATTGATATATAAGCCTCCAAGATGAAGCACATAATCAGCAATCTGATCCGAAGAGCAAGGAGAAATTTTTTGAAATTCCTACCGGGTCTTCAGCAATGGTAGCCAACTGAGCAAGGACACGCCCATAGTACTTTCCCTTGGAATCATGGACTTCAATAATTAGATCATCTCCAATACTATCTGGAAAGCTGTATTCATATAGCAACACACCATGTTGATATATCTCTAGAGCAGAAGCTAAAATAACAAAGTCAAATTTGGTAAAAGATTACATACAATACATGAGTTTCACCAGATCCAGGTTGCATTCGAATTGCTTCTTCTTCCGTTGAACTTTTTAATTTCAATGAACAAGTATATGTTTCTGATAAATTGACAAAGTCAGCAAGAGGTTGATTAAAGTTTGAAGGAAAATACCATACAAGATGAACGTCCGACAACATGAACCATATGAAATAGTTTCCTATAAGCATCACACCAACCATTCAATAGGTTCATTTGCCACATAGCCAGATGATTAAATTAATGGGTCAGCTCACAGATAGGACAAAGCTGTTGAAACGAAATAAATCAGATTCTCCTAATATCCCCCCCGCCAAAATATCTGGCCATGTCCAGTGAATTGAATAAGCATGAAAGTCAGATGTTCCAAATATCTAGGCCATATTTGGTACCATTTATGTATTTGTTTATGACCTATTAATAAAAAAAACATTAATGAAAATAATTTTTTTTTATCAAAAATAAACGTGTTTGGTAACCACAAGGCATAATGGATTATAGAATGAGAAATAGGTTTGGTATGCCTATGTGCAGAATAGTTTTGGTATGCCCTCCTTGACGTCTTCCCTTCCTTGGTTCCGGAACCATCTGAGAAGCTGAGAAAACATCAGTGCCGACACCATAGCAGCACCATCATTCGCAACCAAACAACCATTGCAACACCACTATCACCATTCTATCCTTGATTGGAGTTGAATCGAATCTGATGAAAATCATAGGCACTGACGCCAAATGGAAACTGGGATTGATTACAGGTCCTGCTATGATGTTCCTCTTCTCCTTTATATTTTCACCTAAGTTCAGTTTCTGCACCTCTTACGAGAGGTTCATATCAGCAACTGGGACCTCACTGCTGAGATTCCACAGAGTTTGGGCTGCTCAACCAGCATGCTTCCTCAACATAGATTCTGGTCTCTCTCTCATGAAAAGGGACAAGGTCTATGTTTGGAAATGGCCAAAACAGGGGCTGAGCCCTCTTTCTATTATATTGGTTTAATTTCCCTCGTAAAGGCTTTCAAGAGGAGTGGGAGTAAAGATTCAATTCATCGCTCCCAATGCATCTAACAATTGTCAATTAATTTTTCAAATTTGCAGTACTGCAATGTGTAGTGTATGCTTCTAATACTGAAAGAAAAAACAGACTTTGGGCTGAGCTCACCAGTACGGCAGCTGCTACAATAAAAGCTTGGGCTGTCTTTGGTGTCTTTAGCTGTGTTAGTGCTACTTTAGAAAAGCTAGGAGGAAGGCCAGTGTGTGTGGATTCCACTTTTCAGTTCAACGATTGCATAACTGAAGCGGAGCTCATGGATACGAAGTAGGTGGTCGGCTGTTCACTTGGTATAACCGGCAGGCAGACAATCACATTAGAAGGTTGCTCGACTGAGCATTGGTGGATCGGCACTGGGTCCATCAATTTAACTTCCCTCCGGAGGTAAGAACTACAAAGCATTCGGCTCAGGACTCTGTAAAGGGAGTCCCGAACCTCTCTCCACTTGAAGGAAGTTGGTTACATCCAGTTCGAAAAGATTGAGGTTATCTTAAATGATCAAAGAAAGTGCTTGATCCACTCAAAACATCACCCAGCAATTCATCAAAACAATGGTAAAGTCCTGTTTAACACCTAGCAAACGCTCAGCTTCTTGATCTCTGAACCAACTCTATTGAAGGTATTTCAGTTTCAGTTGGAGAAGAGACTCAATTTGGCATCTCAGGTAGGGTCTTCGCTTGTCTGTGAATAGATTTCAGATTTTCTCTATTGCTTTTTCCAATTGTAAGATAAGTTTATACTTACTATATTCTATTGTTTAGCCTCATCTTCCTTCCTTCATTCAAGACTCCATACCAGGACTTTAACCTAGAGGAAATTGGAACTGGGTAGTAATAAGAGCTTGAAATTGGATTCTTAATGTGGCAGAGGAATTCGTTATGGACTAGGGCATACTAGGGCTTAGGAAGCGTAGAGAAAGTTCCAGATATTAGACAATTAATCAAAGAGGAGCCACAGGAAAACAGGGAACTCAAATGTTACTCGGCCCCACCAATCCCTCATACCTCGACCCTGCCATTACCACCAATATTACCATCCCCTGATCAGCTAACATCCCCGACACATTTGGAGTCCTAGTCCTTGTTGTCTTAATCTCAAGTGAAGAGAGGGGGTGGGGGAGAGAAGGTGGGGTGTTGCAGTTGGAGGGGATGGAGAGTTGCGGCAAGAGGGGAAGGAAAGAAGATGTTGGGAGGTGGAGGATTTTATAAAGAAATTGAAATTTATCTACCTTCCCATTTGAGCACGTCATTAAAAATAGTGCATATATAGCCAAAAAGCACTTTTATCCATAACACAAATATGGGTCTGACCACTTTATGGTTTGTGTTATTCATATTCATTTTAAATAAAAACGAGGCAAATAAATGATACCAAACACCTGCAAAAATGAAAAAAACACCTGCAAAAATGAAAAAAACACCTGCAAAAATGAAAACATAAATGATACCAAAGAGATGATACCAAAGAGAGCTTAAGAGTTGAACTCATAAGATTTTGGCTTCTCACATCTCGTCCGTCAGATAGGTAGCGCATCAAAATTTAAATTAGCATATAGTGGTTGGATGGCTGATACTAGCTTTTCTAGACAGCAAACAGCATAAAACACTTAGCAGTCTCATCCCAACTAAGAAAAGTCAAATTTTGATAAGAATATAAACCCCTAATACCTTGAACGGCTTCATATGATGACGAACTGCTGCGCAAAGTCGCCACACCAATTTTTAGGAGTCCCGAGACTTGTTTTATATATTGAGTGCTAGCTTGAACGTATGCCAAGCTATGCCGTGAAAAAGAACCATTGGCAGGTACACGAGGAGCTACACGAACATTCCTAAGTGCATCCCATCCAGAAGCAAGTGTTGATCGTAAATTGGAAAGACGATATTGAATAGATTCCTTTCTAATCATCGGGATCTTTAAAGATGAAAAACTGCAGCCAGAAGGTGGGTCCAAACCCGTTTTCACTTTACGTACTGCACAGTGAGCAAATCTCAGTTTGATGGTACAAGGCATCAAGCCACACCTCATTAAGAGCAATGACATAGTGAGAATGTCTAATGTGTTAATATTAGTACCTTGCACCTTCATTCTTCCAATTGTTTTTTTAGGTTTTGGTGCAGCTACCTCACTCACAAGCTCTGAAGTTCGTTTTGCCATCAGTTCTTCCTCTGACTGTAACAGGATTTGTTGTAGACTATGAAATAAAGGGATTCAGAAGTCAGGAGTAAGATAGCAGACCATCCCAAAGTAAAGTCAACACTAAACACTAAGAATTAACATGAAAAGGCAAGAATATTAAACAACAAAAAACAACATAACTCACCCAAACGCACTTCGCAGCAGTGCACACTCATTTTCCAAAAAGATAGGAGCTTCCATGCAACCCCTGGCCCATGAATGAAGACAAAGCCGAACACATGCATCATATGAAATCACAGTGTACCACTGCCCTAGCCCACTGAACACAAGTAAAAGAAAACATCAATAACAGTTGATCAAGAAGACAAATAAAATAATTAAAGCCAATATTAGAAACATTGTCTGGGGCTAGATATTCATCACAAGCAGATAACAGAAATCAAGAACCAAGACTGAAGTCTCTGAATTCCATAAAATACCTTGCATGAAACGTAGGAAGACGAGCAGGTAACGAAGCTAAAGATACAGCAGCATCCACCGCCATATTAGTCCTGTGAAACAGAAAGGAAATCTATTCGGCTGAATTCACTACACAACAGCAAGTGTAGATGGCTTCTGCGTGCTTCTGCTTGCAGATGCAAAAAAAAGTTGTGAATGCACATGGAAAGGGAATGTACGGACCTTATGGACTGGTCAGGGCCTCGGTTTCGAGCATTATTCTGGGATGCATCTCCAGAAGGAATGCTTTTCGACAGGTTTGGTTCCTTGCGGATTGAGAAACCATTTGACTCTGGCTTGCATGGTGTACCGTGTGCATTAGGAACTGTAATTTTCTCAGCTTCTTGGTTAAATTCGTGAGAGGTAGAAAATGGTGGTGCACTGGGGACATCATCATCAGAAAGCTTCCTATTCCACACTCCTCTTACATGAAAATCCTACAAACATAGTGTTCATCTAAGCATTAGAAAATTTCCAAACAGTTATTTTTAGGACAAAGGAGTGGCTTCGGTCCACTGTCACAGTAGCCACATAATTGTTCTGGGGCACCACAATATGCCATGTAACCAACGTTTGGAGGATCACATCCCAACTCAAAAGATTACGTGGGCCTGAAATCAGCATGATCTGATACTTTTAATCATCTACTATGCCATGCATTTTTTTTGGAAAACTAATTATATTTTTCCCCTCTGAGAGTACATTAAATACAACACCAGATCAGACTAATTTTGGACTAGAGAATCTAAGGCGTGGCAGATAAAATGCTACCCCAATAATATTTGCATGGGCAATGTGGCCCAGATATTGTGGCAAGGGCACCTCGTAAGGACTGTGTGATAGGATCCCAGATATTTGCCTTCAGATAAGTAAAAGAACGAAGAAATAAGCAGAAGAATCCAACAAGATAGTATTTGTTGAGGAATTGGCATCCACTGTAAATGTAAAAAATCCTTACTAAGGCTACTAAGTAAATAAAAATTAATTAAAAGTCCTAAAAGGTGCACAATGTACGATATTCGCATGATAGCCGGTAAAACGTAAGCCATTGGCAACCATATGGATTCTACCAATAAGCATTAAATTTCTTTGGGGCTACCATGTAGAAATGGTAATGATAAATTATTACTTAAGGAGTAAAAGTTTTGCCATCCACTTCAAACAAAATAATTACCATTTGAAACCAAAGGGGTATAGTGTTAGTAAGTTGTAAGCCATAGGCTTTTCAAAACCACAAAGATTCTATTAAGGACCGATTCCTAGGCACATCACCTTATGATTAGGAACCATAAATGAAACTAGCCAAAAAAACAAAAAAAAAACAGATATTTTGCCAACAACAATAACTATTAATAACTCCACCTCAATGTATCTACTGTATATCCTTTGCACTATTTCCAGAAGCAAAAACAGTAAATTCCCTTTGTATAGAAATTGGAAGACTGTCTAGTGAGTTTTCAAGTGCTGCATTCTTTATAACTTTTAGCAAAAGCATTCATTAGAATTCCATAGATAGGCAAACCAAACCCTTTTATGTAGCGGACAAGATCAAGTAGAAGAGTAACCAAATAAGAAGAATATAAAAACCTAGAGTTTATCTAGAGTTTAATAAAATAGCAAACTCAAAGTTTGATTTAGGAACCTGAGCCAGCTTCAATACTCCAGGATACGCAAACAATAAGATTCTATACACAGTGAAACAATATACGTGTGCCCGTGTACAGACATTAACATCAAAAAGCAAAAACGAAAGGGCAAAATTAGTAACACAAACCCTTTCAGCAGCAGTCTCCACATTCGGTCGTGAAGGAACAGTAGAAGAATAGCTCTCTGAAGCATAAGCTCCCCGATGTGGCACAGGCCCATTGTTGCTTCCCACATTCGAGGACGCAAATTCAGAGCTAGCTGGAGAATCAGATAATTCATCATCCGTATAAACATGATTAGCAGCAGGGTACCGACCACCTCGCACTGCTGATCTGTCCATCGCATGTCCCTGTCTCTGCTGTACCGTATCCCTTGACGAACTGAAATCAGATGACATGTTATCACTGGCATAGTGTGTCTGCCTCTGTAGAGGGGTGGTGTATCTGTGAACAACACCATTTGGAATCCGGCGTTCTACGTCGTAGTGTTGCGGAGAAGAGTCCAGTGAGTACCGCCCACCGTAAATCTCTTCTTCTGTATCTGTGGTTTCATCCATGTCAGACCCAGAGCCGCTATCGTCTGCATCACCAGGTATAGCTCGCGACACCGGAATTATCCCCGACGGTAAATGCCCACTTCTGAACTTCGACGGAGGAGGCAGACCAAAGCCCCGGCCTCCGTTCCTCATGTTGGTTACAGGATCGAATCGTGGCCTCTGGTTCGGAATGGTGAATGGTACTTCCCTCTGTTTAGCTCCAGCACCCTAAATTCAACTTGAATTTAGTAACTAGTACTACGAAAACCAGTAGAACAGACTACAATCCCCTCCATCTCCACCCCCTAAGCAAAAATGAACACATCAGGCTTACCTCTTTAACCCATCTAACGGCATTACTATCAAGACCTTCTGTGAACATGATTTCAGACGAAATCTTCACCTACAGAGGATGAAAAACCTTAGCAAAAATCAAAATAATCTAAAAAACAAGATTTTTTTCGAATTAACTCACATACTACTCCAACTTCACAGATTCAACCAACGAGAAACACTGCTGGAAATTAAAAATGAAAATGTGATTCTTCATTTCAGAAACTAAAAAGAAAAAAACTGAAGCAAACGACAACTGATAGAAGAACGCAACAACAAATGTACTTACAGAGAGAGATAACCTTGTGATGACAGAAGAAAATGGTATCCGAGAGACTTCCCTCAGAAAACCCTCTCTTCTGCTCTGCAGTCTACGAGAGCCTTCGTTCGATCTGAATATCCGTCTTCTCTGTTTCTTCCCCTCTGCAAAAAGCTTTCGTTTTCAACCATTTGGATTCCCTCGGCATTTAATATTTCAAAAAAAAATGTAATTACAGAATATGGAAAGTGAAAAATAGATAGAAATTAATTAAATAAATAAAGATAGTCGTAATTTAAGGAAAAAATAAAATCCGATTTATTTATTTAACACTTAATTTCAGAAAGAAACGTTAAAAACAAGATATTAAATATTTTACTTTTTACATATAAAGAAGTCAAATAAAATATTACCGAAAATAAAGGGCACGACGGAACGCCGTCGAATGAAAGTGAACGAAGTGCAGACGTGGCAAGCGGAATTTCTATTTTCGTAACGGGCGAAAGTTTTCGTGGGCCGGTGACTGTGGAGGTCACATGGACATGCGCATAATGGTGGGTCCCATTATTTTTCTCTCTCTTCTTATGTTGTGGGGCCCATCTCTCTCTCTCCTTTCAAATTTCAATTGCAACAGTCAAGTAAGGAAGCAGTGCTCACTTGTTTTAATCTGGATTCATGTGAAATACCTAAACTATCCTTGGATTACGTAACCATTAAGTAAAAAAAAAAATTTGACGAAATTATTTGCAATGTCAATCTTCCACAATAATATTTTTATTGTCAGATTTTGTTTCTATTCCAGAAATAGAAGCAGCTTTCTTTTTTTTTTTTTAAGTGTATTTGGTAATGTATTAAAATTTCTATTTTAGGATTAAAAAATTAGAAATGAGAGTGCTCCAATGGGATTGGGGGGCACAATTGAGATGTCATATGCCATTTCAGGGGTTATCGTAAAGGAACTGTCAGGAGGGCGGTCGTAGATCAGCTGGAAGGAGGCAAGCAAATGAAGGGAGGCATTACGGGCCGACTACAATCTTTCATTCCAACTAGCTTGAATGGGACTCGACAAGATCATAGTGGTCAACTGCAAATGAATCGTTTCAATGGTCAACAATATATCTTGAATTTTAGTAAAGGAAAAAAAAAAACTCACTGTATAATATAGGAGGATGAAATTTTTATACTCCAATGTAAAAAATAGAATGAGACCAATCACAAGTTGGAGATTACAATTCTGATTTATTATGTAATAGAGCAATGATGTGATATATGTGGATCTAAAATCCAAATATTTGTTTCATTTGAAGAAAAAATAATCTAAATTTTATGGAATCAATGGATTTGTGTAACACAAACAATTTAGAAATAATCTCTCCATGTTGTGAAGATATACATTCTGTCCCTCTCCGACTCTGCAGTAGCGGAAGACTTGTGTACTGAGATATTTTTTTTAAACAAATTTTAATTTTAACTAAACTAAATGTGTTTTGGAGTTTTTTAGGAAAGGGTTTTGAGATTCTTTCTTTCTAGAGTATCTTTTGATTCTTTTCCCATGCATGTGACATGAGTCAAGTTGAATGAAATCAGAATTTTGTAATGGATCCAGAGATTCCTTACATGTTAAGTTTTCATCCAATAAAAATAAATGAAGTAACAAAATTTAAGCTTTGAATATAAAAAAAAAAATCTTATAAACGAGTGAAATACTAAACTATTGAAAATATAAAGATAATATTAATACATGTATGATAAATTTAACTGTATAATTTAAAACATTGCTAATCGAGATTTTAGACCATCTTTTAAGGTCACAATTTTTGGAATTGCTATATCACGTTTTAGATGCCTCGACAATGTAGATTATCAAAGAGATTTATTCCTTGATAACGCGATCCCTCTCCCAGCAAAACAAAATAATAATTTCCTTGAAAAATAAAATAAGATAACCTAAAAAGCAAATAATAAAAAATTAATATAATTAAAATATGTTATACCTCACATTGACCATGCAATGGGAGTCATGTAACCAACTTATATTTAGTGAGTCATCAAATTACCATATAATAAACATGGGAATACATCTGCTAGAGAACTCCATAATCATCTCATTAGTCACATTTCAGTTAAAATGATGAAAAACTTAGTTTCATATTTCACAAGATTAAAAGATTGTTATTAACATTAATAGATCATATATTATCTATCACTATGGATTCACTTTTCATGCATTTCCCAAACTTTTTTATTTGAATAGTGCATTGCACTACTCTTCCCATGTGGACCTTTTGTTTTGTTAACTAAATTTTCATGACCATAATGTTGCCATATGGGCATTGCACTACCTTTTTTTCAAGGGCTTGTGAATCCTCATATCAGGATTTTATCTTAAATTTACAGACCTTTTGTTCCTCATCCATGATACCTTTAAGGTCAAGGGTTGAGGTTTCAGTGTCCAAAAAAAAAAAAAAAAAGGGGATTTGTAAAACCCTTTAATCACCCTAGGATTGTCATGTCTCTATGTAGAAGCAGTAAAGGGAGGTGAACGAGATGAAATGGTCCCTTTTGCATTTCTCTTTTGTTTGGCTAGTAACATGATGTAACCAAGCACAAAATAGCAATAGATGTGTAAGAAAATTTCTTTAGGGGATTCCTATAATAGAAATGTTGAAACCCTCTTATTGAATACTCAAATTCAATCATACAACATTTTCAATTAGTTTCCAAATATAGATAGAAAGATATACCATTATGGACATATATATATACTTATAACAACCTAAAATACCATATAAACATGCTAAATTAGAAAAACTTTTCAACTGAACCTTGAGGGTTTGTCGGACACCTAATTGCGTAATGTGGAAGGGTGATGCTGCAATTCTGAATTTGTTTGTTCCTACAAAGTAAATTTCATAGTCTTGGGATAAACCAACTCAATTAAGCGTGAGAGTGTCTAAATGATACCTCTATAGGTGCATTTAGAATTTGACACTCTGTTTCTATTGCTGTCTGCCTTATTCTTAAGGATACTCAACTCCAAGGGTCAAAAAAGAGAAAAAAATAAAATAAAATGAATTTGGAACTATTACCATTGAAGGGAATGAATCATGTTTAG
This sequence comes from Protea cynaroides, assembly GCA_028583415.1. Classification (NCBI taxonomy): domain Eukaryota; kingdom Viridiplantae; phylum Streptophyta; class Magnoliopsida; order Proteales; family Proteaceae; genus Protea; species Protea cynaroides. The sequence continues at coordinate 27,147,795 of CM053272.1, forward strand.
AAGGGTAGCAACATAAAATCAGATAATTTCTATATGGACTGCAGTTTATGCAGTAAACACGCAAGTTGTAACCCTTATCTCAATTGAAGCCATCTCAATCCCAAATTGTGTTGTTTATTTTACAACTTCATCTCTTTGCGCCTTCATCGTTGCCATCGTTCCATTTATATTTGATTTCCTCTTTGTGAGGCCATTTCCTTATCTTAAGAGGAAAATCCATGAAGATTAACTAAATCACTTGCTATTGGATTTGTTGCTTTGCAAATCCTCATTCCCTTAATGTTATGAATAGTCTCACATTGTTTAATTCTAGAGAGCCTTGAATGTCTTATTCACTTGAGAATCTTTCCCTTTACAAGTTCAAACTTTTAAGATAAAAACTTAATATGATATTAGAGTTCAGGCTCCCTCCTTTCCATGCATTGTTGTGGAATCCTTGTTGTCTTTCCACGTGTATCTCCAGCTACAATGTCCACATGTATGCTCATTTTGACTACATTGTCCATGTGTATGCTCATTCTAGCTAGACGTGAAGGGGAGTGTTAGAAATAGTCTCACCCTGCTTAAGTTGGAACCTTGGATGTCTTATGTACATGATAGTCTCTCAACTTACAAATTTGAACTTTTGAGATGGTAACTTAATACTTAATAATTTCACCTTCTCTTCAGCCGAAGCCATCTGGGGCAGCCACTAGAGTCTTGCTGCTTTCAACATTCTAAGATCTCTGTCAACGTATGTCGCCAACATCACAAACAAAATCCCTCCAAGAACAATATTCAAACACCTCAAAACCAACACTGAGCTCTTAAAATCCAAAGCCATCAATCTTTACGCAAGCAAAAAACTCAACCTTGTTCAATATCTGGTTCCGAAAATGACTCTTAAAATCCACATGAAGCGCACAAGTAAGAGCATTTAACGTCGTCAAGGGCTTATTTGGAGTTTCAAGGCTCTCATCAATCTTCTTCCTCATCCCAATTAACCCATTAGAAATTGCCATCCCAATATAACTAGCTTACTAGGGTGTCCTAGTGCACGAGGTTCTCGCTACTGCAAGGTCTGAGGAGGACAGAATATACGCAAACCTTACCCACACAATGTGGAGAGACTGTTTCCAAAATTCAAAGCCGTGACCACCAGGTTACAATATGCCAACCTTACCGTCATCCCAATAAAACTAGCTTACTAACAACTTGATTTATTTTTATGGGAAATAGTTTCATATCCAGCATTGCTTTCACATGGGCTATGAAAATGACACCTTTATTCCTCTTTTTGAATACTTGTGCCTTCCCTCCCATTGGATCATGCGTTGGCTCAGGATTCACCCATCCAAACAAGAAGCTTCATTCCTTATTTTATTTACTTTTTATTTTAAACTAACAACCATCTCATTGATTGTCTTCAAACTATGAGATTCATTCTTTAGACAATAAGAATAGTTCACTTTCTATATTTTCCTTTGACACTCTCTCCTCCCTTATACCAACTGAATAATTGATTGTGGCCCTTGCTCATTAGTGAGCACAACCAACAAACAGTGCCACTTTTTAGGCTTGGTCTTGCTAGGTCAGCTCTGTGTTGGTTATTGTATCATATGTTTTTGTTTTGCCTCTTATCTTCTCGTTGTCTTGTTTGTTTGTATGTGTTCTGTTTTCTGGATTCAATAAAATATATATTTATCCAAAAAGAGAAAAACAACAATACCACTTATGTAAGTATAAATGTAACAAGGGTTGTTATATTTAGTTTTGTAACAACCCAAAGAACAAGGTATTAAATAGAATTATAATAAAAAAAATATCAAATACAAGGATAGTTTTAATATATCATTTAATGACTAATATAAATCTAAAGGTCACAAGACCTTGATACAAGACTATTGTAACAAGGTCTTGAATTTTCCTTAATTATTACAATGCTAAATGCTAGCACCACGCTCGTTACCTAAACATCCAATCACATTCTAACATGAGCATGACACGTGGCTATTAATTCTCCCCTCAGAACTTGTATGCTAATTAATGCTAATTAATAAACATGTTGTGATGGGCACCCGTTGGAATTGATTATACCAAAAAATAGTTTAAACTATTAATACCAATTGTAGTTGGGATTCATTACAATATGACATTTTTTTATAATTATTTGTAATATTATTTTCTAATTTTTTTTTTTATAAAGTAAAATAAGTTTTTTTAAGAATTATTTGATTTTCTCTCGCATATTTTACCTTATTGATATTAAGAAAAATTACACAGACACCTCCTCTACAATTGATAAAATACACAGAACTATTCGATTATTACAAAAACTACACAGTTTTTAATACTATCTCACCTAAATCGTTACTTATAACTTAACAGAAGAATGTAAATTTTTTTTTAAAACAAAATTACCCTTAATGAAATCAAGGGCTTCTCTGATTTCAATTTTTTCCTTGTCTGAGTTCAGTCTCAAGAAGATGAGGAGAATCTCAAGTATATGGACTTCCTACAAGTCGCAACACTTCAGATCTTCACTTGCTTCTCGTCTCTTTACGAATATGCAAAGGAGAACTCCGGTCCTCTGAAGCCTGGTGTTCAAACCGTTGAAGGCGCCATTCATCAGTCATGTATATGAGAAATTTCATGATGTACCACTCGAGCTTCTCAAGTTCGTCGATCGCAAGTTTAGATCTGTTACTTCCAATACTACAAATTTCTTCAAATCAGCACTTCTTATTCGTATGATCGTATCTAGTCTGGATTTCTACAACAACGAAGACTATTCTCCTTCCTCTGGCTAGAGCCATTAACCTTTGCAGACCAAAGGCTAATCTTAGTGTACCCATTAATCCAAAACTTCAACAAAACCAAAACTTTCGATTCCCTAGTGTCATCAAAACATCGTAGGCGCATCTGCAACTACAGAGGCTTCTTCTTCGATAGCCAACCGGACAACAGCACGTCCACCGCCTTCGCCTCCATTCACCTGACCGGACCATTGCTGTGCTCATTGGATTGGTTGGAGAAGATGGAGCAGTTCAACTTCGCGGGCAATCAGTTGTACGAAACCGGTGCCTGCAAGTGGGGCTGTTATGCCAGGGTTTGATGTGAGGAAGAACTGTATTCATGATTTGCAACTAATCAGCATATTTAAAAAGAAAATTGTATTCATGAATACTTATTGCAGAGATCAGTGGTTGAGTGCATTTTGTTCTTTGGATATATCGAGTTATGAGGAAAATCAAATTCTGAAGATATTTTTTACACTAAAAAGTAACCCATAAATTTGTGAATCAATAAAACCAGAAGAACATATGAAATAAATAGAAAACCAAAATGAATCTAAAATTCAGCATCGTCCTCTTCAACAAATCTGTCTTTTTTTTTTTTTATTTTTTTTTTTTTATTGTAAACAGATTTAGCGAATCGTTGGAAGTTGAAGGAAAGAGAGACATAAAAAAAGAGAGCAAAACATGAACTTCGGCAGAGAGTTTCCGAAGTTGCAGAGACGGTCTTTATGACTTTCATCCATTGCAGAGAGTTTCCGAAGTTGCAGAGACGGTCTTTATGACTTTCATCCATTAATTTGTAAGCAACGGTGTAGACGAGTGTATGAAAACATTATTAGAAGGGTAGTCTATGTAATTTTTGTAAAGACAGGATAATTTTATGTATTTTTTCAACTATAGAAAGAGTGTCTGTGTAATTTTTCCTTGATATTATAAAATGATAAGAATTATTCTTACTAAAAACAAAGGTAAAAATTTTAGCTGAGGTACTCCTTGGGTGAGTGATAAAACTATATTTGGTATGCTACCTTTGAAAGCCTAGACATAAATTTTTTATCTTATAAATTTCCAATTTTACCCTTGTATCAAATTTGTTCTCATCGATTTATGCGGCATTTTCATACGAAACAAAAGCTCACTGTTGTCATCCAATCATTAAAAAAAAAAAAAAACTTCTCTCCCACCTACTCATTTACTTGACAAAGACAAAAGAGGCTGCGATCGCATGAGAGAGAGAGAGAGAGAGTATGGGTAGCATGAAAAGGGGTGGGGAGAGTGTGATAGAGATTGGAGAAGAGCAAATTTTAGTAGAATAAATAAGTTCCAATGGGTAAAATTGAAAATTTAGAAGAAAAAAAAAAGAACTGCATGTCTAGATTTTTGAAAGATGAATTCATAAAATCATAGTTTTATTAAACGATGTGTACCTTAATTATAATTTATCAAAAAATAAATATATTATATCAAGAGGATAAAAAGATAAAATTTCAAATTATATAAAAATATAGCTAAGGTATGATAGCATTGTAGTACAACATAACAACTCTAACCAATAAGAATCATGGGAAAAGAATATGTGTAATTCGAAAGAGAGAGATTGGTTTGAAATTTGAAGTTTTGAACCATTGTTGGCTTGTTGCTCCTAAATTTGACCGTTAAAGAAGCTTTAAAAAGACATTACACGGAAAGAATGGGGGACCCACAATACAGATGTAAATCATATTTAACAAAATAATTTTAGGGCCTACCCAGGATGCCTACCCATGCCCTATTAAAAACCCATATGGAAAATAATCCTGTTAATAAAGCGTAAGGAACAAGTTTAGTAAGAGCCTTTGGATAGGAATCCAATCACCATGGAACTAGACAAAGATTTCAATTCAAGTCGGGCTTTGTGTTGTATGATGGGATCATTACGATGTTTAAGTCAAGACTCCGGACACCAAGTAGGAAGTACAATATTAGAAAAAGGAGATGAGAGCACTAGATAGTAATAAATGAACAGTAAATGCAAAGTAAGTGAGACTAGTTGACTCGGAATCCAAATCGTCTCATCCCAGTTGTTCGGGAGGAGGGGCGGCGACCCTAGTGGGGGTCGGATGAATCCGACCCCTCCGTTCGAGCCGATAAGCCGAGTCGACAAGGGAGTGTCGGCTCGAACAGAGGGATCGGATTCATCCGATTGCCACACGACGACCATCCACTGAAGTCGCCGCCCCTCCTCCCTGAACTTCAGGGAGGAGACGATTTGAATCCAGTTGACCCGGGAGTATGTCATATTCATGTCAGATTCGCCTCTGATTTTGACCTGGAAATGTCGGATGTCTCTGAATAAGCCTTTCATGAAAAATATGATTTTGCCCCTAACAACTTCAAAGCTTTTGCGTGTCTAATTTATCCATATATCACGTTCCTAATGGTGTATACTGTTATGGGAGTTATACACTCACCAATACAAAAGAAACATGTATCCAGAGAAATTGCCAATAAGAGCATGATGTATGCCTGAAGATAGTCTCACCAATCAGAGTTGGGCATCTGTGCATAATTAAGTAATATGCTTGAGCTCAGCTATCAACCGACTTCTCGAGGTTGAGAGGAGATAAGCAATCTGACATCCCCATATGAACCCTACCAATCCAAGTCCTCCGATGGCGGAAACATAAATGGCAAGATGACACGGAGGCCTAATCATCTCATGATCCATGTCAAGCTGGCAGCCCGCATGCGTTATCAAGATAAGATCAGGTACGACCATCTTCGCTAGAAGGCCGTATTAGGAAAGGTCAAACCTTAAGAAGAAAACTTTATCCTTATCCGAGATCTGACGACTAAGATAAACAAACTGATATAGAAGTTTGAGGTATGATGGCCCCGATCAACGGATATTAAAGGAAAGCCCAGTTGGTCTCCCATGCCAAACGACGGTCGCGTTTACTAAGCCGACCACTTACCATTTATGGTGACACTCATCATATACAAACCGATCACTCCATGCCTAAAATACAGTAGTCGATGAAAATAAACACACGTACATTTTTACTCTAGAAATTACTCTCCTTCTTTGCCCAGACGATTGCCTGTCCCCACCAATTCAAATGAGCTTTCACACTCTGTGATAGTTTTGTTGTGGCTGTTTATTGCTGATACTTTAATCCACGTTCTCCAACAAGATGGAAAGAGAAAATCGTTATCGGAGGACAGGTCGAGATGGCCTAACGTCCTCTTCGACGATCAAGTCAGTGATGAAGCTAACAGTAAGGAACTTGAAAATGACAAGTTCCTTAGTCATGGGGGAAGAAGATGAATTCAAGTAGGATCAGAATTACTTAGCTGAGAATTTGTCTTTTTGAATATGTGTCGAACGACTTTTATAAACGTAGAGAATCTTGAACATTCTTGAGATAAAGCGTGAAAATAATCGCATAACCGTCAAGTGTATTTCCGAGATTCAAGCATGAACGTAAGATTACGAACCAACGACCAAGATGCGTCAAATCGTTTATCCCAATCGGCAAGATCATCACGGAATCTATTGTTGTGATGATCAAGAAATCTCCTACACGTGTGATAGTCAAGAAGCAGGATAAGGAATGAGTTGAAGTATTCGGTTATCAAGAAGTATTCGGTTATCAAGTCGCCAAGCAATCATGCAACTTAATATGTCGCCAAGTGTTGATGTGACTTGGTATTCCATAGCAATTCGGGGCGAGTACCAATTTGCAAGATGAAGCAGCCTCCAAGTTGATGAGTTGACAATCAAAACCGTCAAGACACGTGTTTTTCTTTATATATCATGAACCTAAGTGACACATGGCATCCAATGGTTAACGGACAAATTATGATATCAACAAGTTCCATAGTGTTTGTCAATCGAATTAACTGAAACATCAGAATAATCTAAAGATTATCTAATCCGACCCCTCACATTGCTTTTATTTGCCTTCCTATATGCAATCCCGATGAATCAGAGTCGATCCAATTCCGTGCAACAGCAGGTACGATTTGTACCCCACAACTACAAAGGAATTCCGTACATGGGGATTTCCTTGGGAGGGAACATCATGCCTTTATTTTTATCACCTACTTTGATGGAATGATGGTAGTGTTTTGAGAGCATAGAGGTGGACCCATCAAATATCAAATATACAATCTTGTGGAGAAATATTAGTCCTTTTTAGCGTTACGATATGCTTCAGAACGTATTATCACTTCAAAGCAGAGTTTTACTAATCGGTATCGATCACGGTATCGGGTCCAACCGATATTGTGATATTGTACGGCTAATAAATGAATGCCATGGGTCATAAAAAATTGAAAAAACAAATAAATATATGGGATTGGATCGTTATGGTCTCGTGCCTCGAAAGATACCACGATCGATTCCAATATGGATCGACCAATAGGATCCGCATCCTCTTCTCCCAGTGGTCTGTGAGGACAATGGCAACCTATCTCGGATGATTGATATCCTGTTTCAAAGCACTAAGGGTGTCAACCGGTATGAGATATTCGGTATGGTTTCAATAAGGTATAGAAGATAAAATGGAAATATTGATACCGTATTGTATCAAATTTGGTTCCAATTTTTCACACTTATCGTATTAGTTTGGTTTTTTTTTTATATGGTTTTTATTCAATATATATATACGATTTCTTATCTGGTTTCATACAATAGTGTAAATATTTATATTATTATGGTTTCGATATACAGTACGTATTGACTGGTTTGATCCATAATACTGATATCATACCATATCATACTGGCTTTAGTTTTGTTTTTTTAATACCACACTGTATCGATTTTAATTCGGTTTGATTCAATACGAGTAATTCGTTAATAGTCCCGAATTGATACCTTTACACGGATAGTAAGATGCCCAAGTCTGAGGATGTTGTGAATCAATTATTGTGCTTTTACATGGAAAAATAGTTTTAAGTAGGGTTTGGATTAGAGAGGTAAATGGATAATCGAAAATCTAGTTCGATTTGCATTCGCATCCGTTAGGGGAATCCAAGTCTATGTTCGGATTTAGATCTGAATTCGAATATTTAGATTAAGTTTGGATGCGAAAATTCAAGTGTTATATCCAACCCGTTTAGGAATCCACGACCAATTGTTTTAACAGTTTTTAATTTTTCCTTTAATTGATGTTTTTGTAAATTGTAAAGCTACAGATATTCTTCCCCTCCCCAAACTTTGCAATTGCGGGAGTTTTGGATGGTTGTTATTGCACATACATTAAAAAAAATAGTGTGGTATATATTTTCTGGATTTGGATTGGATTTTGATCAAATATCCAGTTAATGATCAAATTCAAATTCCAAGTTGTTTTTTCTACATCTGACGGATTTCAGATTGAATTTAGATAGGGGAGTCGAAAAATAGTTTCAAATAGTATAGATAACAAATGGATTCAAATTTGAATACTTATGTATTTGATTCGAATTCTATCCGTTTGCATCTTTATTTTTTATCAATTTTTATTTTATTTTTTTTGTTTCAAATGCTCATTTTTTTTTATCAACTTTTCTTTTCATTGTTTCAAATGCTACTTTGATTGACTTTTCTTTTTTTTTTATTTTCTTTGTTTCAAATTGGTACGGTAAGCTTGAATATTCTAAAGTGGAGTAGTATATTCTAAAATGGAGTTTTAATAAAGAAGAAATTTTTATTATTTTTTTATACTTGTCTTATATTTACGCAAACTCTCTTATCTTAAACTTCTTTTCTGATTCCTTAAAAATATAAACTTTCACTTCTCTTTCTCCCTTGTTTTTTTAAACCTCTAAATTAACCCTTCTCAAATAGTCTTCCCCACTCTACTTACTTTGCAATAGTCAAAATGCTATCTTATACATCACAATCAGAATGTCGTCATCCCTTGTGTTAATCCATGGAGGAAGGAGTGAAACGCTGTTTTTCCTCTTCTAAGAACCCACCTTGAAACGAATCATGGCCTTCACGTTAATAGTTAGTTTATTTCCCCATACAATCTATTTAACCTAAGATCCTTTGTTGCAGACTCCAAAAACGGCATTGATTGTGTTAGGGATGAAATACGAAAACAAGAGAGAAAGCAAAGATTAAACAAACACATAACACGAGGATTTATCATGGTTCAACACTTAATTCGGAATGCCTATCTCCACCTTAGAGAATCAGAGAATTTTTTATTCACTAGAAAATTTTACAACTCTCTCTCCACCTCACATAATATTTTCATTTGCTCTAATCTTATTAGGGATTTCCCTACAGAGACAATATATAGCTCTCAAAAATCTTAATTCCACATAATTACAAATTAACCATTGTAAATATAATGAACCCAAAACCAAACACAAATACAACTCTAATAACTTTGTAGATCCGACAGAATACAAGATACAACGTAATAAATCGCCCCATAGGCTTGAACTCAAGACGAGTGAAGTTACAGTGGGTTGGAAGAAGAGTTCACCAATCTCCATTGACGTGATTGAACTGGTACAATGTTTTGGGAAGGTAGTGAGAATTTATGAGAGAGAACGATGAGATCATCAGCGGGGACAACGGGGCAATAGAAGATGGAGATGGAGCTCATAGTGTAACCGGGTGCAAGGGGTAATTTAAGAATTTCAAAGTATCATGGGAGAAGGAGAAATGAAAGTCTGTATTTAGTAGGGGAATTAGAAAAAAGGTTTGATAGGGAAATTTGAATAATTATAAAACAAATATAGGAGACTGATGGTAATTAACCCTTTAATCAATAATAAGAAACCGAAAGCTCTGAGATTGTGTGTAAAGTGCTCATAATCAAGTTAAAGGATATCTAAACATGTGGGTCTAATACTGTAATCAGAAAAAAAAAAAAAATTAAATAATTTGACTAACATAAGATAAGAAAGATACATAAGTCGGATGGTAGTAGGACTTTGTTTTCCAACCTTTTAATTCTTTTTTCCTGGTGGGGTTATTGGAGTACGGAGAATAGCTGTGTTTGTAGAGTTGGAGGAATCAGAATATATATATATATATATATATCGGTCTTAGTTTAGGTTATGCACTTATATTACTGGAGCAGGGTATGGGTGCAAGAGAAGGGCCTCGAATTCGACACCTGTTTCCTAGCCTAGGCTTCACCATGCAAAGACTAACCATTTGACCATGCAGATGTTTGCAAGGAACCAAAACGGGATGGGTCGAATTGTTTGATTGAGTCAGAATCAATCGTAGTTCATTCTAATTCCGGCACCATTAGAACAGTTTTTTAGCTCGTTATCGAACTGGGCATGAGGTTTTCTATTTCTAGATCCTCATCCTCATCTTCCCCGTCACTGATGAAGATGGTACTGATTAGGGGAATGATAAGGATAGAAGGATCAACTGATTAGGGGAAGGATAAGGATAGAAGGATCAACTGATGCTTTGTCTTCTTCCATCATATTAATTATTGGAGGTGGGGGAAGATGATTAGTCATGACGTTCGCCAGACGACTACGGCGTACTTCAAACTTTTTCTGTTCTAACAGGTCTTGGATGGCATGCCTTAGCGCAAAACAACTATCCGTGGCATGCTCTTTCTGCGTATGATACGCACAGAATAAATAAGGATTGTACCATTTTGGCGGAAGATCGGAGATAGGTCAGGGATCAACTTTGGTGATCAACCCTTCCCTGAGGAGTTTAGATAGTACAATATTTAAGGGTATGCCTAAGTCCGTAAACTGCCTAGTTTGTTGTGAGGCGGGTGCATCAAGTGTGAACGGTGCTGATGAAGATGGGGGAGCCGACGCTTGAGAGGCTACTGCATTCACCTCTGTACTTCTAGTTGGGAACGCCTTTCGAGGTCCACTAGTGCTAGGTATTGATTTCCCAACCCTGGGTAATTGATCGGCATGAATTGCATCCTCTATCTGCTATCCAGCCTCGAGGAGTACCTCGAATGTCATAAGAGGTTGGGCAAACAGATATTGGGCATACTGGGGTTGGAGATTTTAAATCAACATTCTAACTTGCTCTTTCTCAGAGGGGCGGTCGCACATTTGGGTGGCCTTCTTACGAAAGCATATCAATGGGAAAATTACGTAGCTCTTTGATCTGTAGAATAAGGCCTACGAGCTCTCTCTTTTATGGCAGAGATCTCTCCACACCAAGGAACCGAATCACAATGGATCAAAGCCCTCCTTTTCCTTCCAATTAGTGAAAGTCTATCTCTTTCTTACTTTTGAAATTCTGGTCGACCCCGACTAGATGACCTAGGCCTGAAGAAGGACAGACCTTTTGACTTATATAGTCAGACATGAAGTAGAATCGACTAGAGACATGATTCTTCTTCTGAAATATTTATACAGTACAGAAAATCTCCTCTAATATTGTACAGCGCGATTCATGTCAATTTGGTTAACCCTTTTGATTACTCAAACTTGGGTGTTTGGGAAAATATCTGGTTTCACCCATCAAAAAACAAAATAAAACATTTTCAGATGGACAAAATCATTCACTTCAAAGCATCGTTCAGGTATCAATATTGATCGGCTGGATCAGATGTATCTACTAGCTTGATAAAAAGTACGATCACCAGATGATATTGAAAAAGGTGGGTATGTGCATATATTATTAAACCAAATCAGAAAAGCAGTGGGTGAAATTTTCCCTTAAAATTTTACCATCTGAGATTTACATTAAGAGAAAGAAAAAGAAAAAGAGGGAACAATGCTACCAGCATGGATCTCTTTTTCTCCTTAAGGCATCCATGCTTTTCTACCCCCAAAGAAAAGCAAGTAAAAAAAGCAAGTCATGCATAATTAATGAATCATACATGGAGTTATTTCTGGAATTACTCAGGTAAATTACAATACAATTAAACTAGTATGTTATTCAGAATTTGCTTTATTTTATTTTTTTTACCACAAAAAAATAAAAAATAAAATCAGAGATTCTTCTAGAATTGGTTTGTTCCCCTTTTAAGGAAACTGAAATTAATATCAATCATTTTTCTTCCCAAACCTGTTTCAAGTCTTAAGGGTGTTAAATGGTTTTTAATAGGTTAAACGGTCTGATTCGATCCAGTGCAGTGTGTAGAAGGGTAAAACTAGAACCGAACCGATTAGCTAACCGGTTTCAAAATTGAAACCAAAATCGATTAGCAATCGATTTCGGTTTACTAGTTGTTAAATGATTTTTCATTAATCGATTTTGATTGCGGTTTATATATGGTTTAATGCATCGTTTGTTAATCGATTTTTTAAAATAAAAAAATATATATATCGTCTAGAAATCCTACACTCCCCATGTTGATGGAGATATTATTGACTACAAAATACATCTAACTAATTTTTCCAATAAAACAAATAACTATATAAGTAATCGATTTTTACAATAAAACAATAATAGTAGAAGGTTCACAAGATACTGTTGGTAAAAGAAAATAAATGGTATAAAACTTCAATCGTGAAATAGAGACATTGTGGGAAGTCTCTATTTCTCCTCTGCATGTGATAATTTGCTTGTCGGTAATGGCTGTGTTAATTGTTATTATGTTTAACAATTTAGGTTAATTAGGTTTTGGAAGTTTAGGGAAATAATAGTTAGGTTATAGGTAAATAAGGTAATGGGATCACTGTTATTCTGTTTAGTAGTTTAGATTAATTAGGTTTTGAAAAATTAAGGAAATAATAGGTAGGTTGTATAGTAAATAAGGTAATGTGATTAAGGCTTATCGGTTTAATTTAGGAAAATAAACCGTTCAATTGATTCTGTTTTATTCGATGGTTAACTGGTGTGGACCGTCGATGTACACGGTCTCAAACCGAACCAATCCGATTAAGTAACCGGTGTCATTTTTAAAATCATAACCAAACCCATTTATTAAACGATTTCACGGTTCCGATCTAAACGGGCCAGTGCAATTTCGATAAACAATTTCGATACCAATGTTGCACCCGTAGTTCAAGTGATCATTTTATTCATCCTCTAGGGGATGAAAAACTATGAAAGACCACTCTTCATTCCTTAGCTGGATGAAATTTTATGAAATTTTTTTTTTACGCTTGATTTAAAAACTTTTAGAAATAAAATAGAATGTATTTAAATGGATATGTCATATTCTAAATACACTCATAGACGTTTCATTCATGCAATCCTTTAACTCATAGACGTTCTGTCAAAAAAAAAAAAAAAAGTTCACAGATGTTCTAAACGAATATTTGCACATGAGGATTTGTACCATCTAAAACAGAATATGACAATGTAATAGGTCAAAATCCAGATCAGAAATCTGATGGCAATGGACGGTCAAGGGTCTGCCAACAGGACAAAATGTGTCATCTCATGTACGTTACTCCCTTTCTACGTTTTTGGCTGTTTTCAAATTTTAACCAGACCGACCGTATCACGGTAGGAATTAGGAAACCTATCACCATCAATAAATTTTTTTTTTAGGTAGGTAATAATTTTATTTTATTTATTATTTTATTTTATTATTATTATTTTTTTACTTGAGCTAAGGATAAACGGTTTCGGTGCCAACATTTATACGGATCTACATCCTCTCCCGCCTGAGTCTAGGCGGGAGAGTTGGCGGCCCAGATGGATGGCCGCCACCTGGCTCTCGAGTGGATCCGAACTGACACCCCTGTCAGTTGGGGTATCCGCTCAAATGAAAGGTTCAGATCTACCCGGGAGCCAGATGGCAGCTATCCATCCGGGCCACCAACTTCCTAGCCCAAACTCAAGCGGAAGAGAATTTCTATATCATTCGTACTTGAAATGGAAAGTAAAAAATAGATTATTTCCTTTTTCTTTTATTGAGTCAGAAGTGCTTTTCCTGCAAGCTACAGCTGCACTGATTTGTCTTGTAAGAATGGTGAACCACCGACCGAATCTCCATTTAACTAATACGAGCAGTTAGCTGTTCAAGAACAATCCAAACTTTTAATTAACATTATTAAATAGAATCAGTGACGTTTACATGCCAAAAATCGCAACAATTTAATTGATAAAATGCCACCATAATTATTATAAGAACCGTCGTTGAAACAGAGATCCTCTGACAACCAATCACATTCTTCCCTTTCTTCTTGTTGTTGGTAGGAAGAGTTCTCACTGTCTGAGAGTCAAACCAGAAGCTTGTTGTACAGTAACGTTATTTCATCAGGTACTTTTCCTTTTCTTTTTTAAAATTATTTTGTGATCGAACCCGATACTTTTTTTTAAAAAATTATTTTCTGATCCCAGTGGTCGATACTGATTCCGTCCCATTCTTATATCGGTTACCACATGTTTTGCGTTGATCCAAAAAAATGAATTTAGGCCGCTAATGATCCGGGATGATCCAGATCATTGGTATCGGCTGGGACCAATCTGGGTCCCGATATTGATACTTGGAACTATGAAGACAATACTTCCATTATCATAGATATGGATAGCAACCATTCCTACAGAAAGGAGATTCTATTCAAGCTACAACCACTTGATTCCACTAAGTTAATGTTTATTGACAAAGATTATTCTAAAAGTGGTAAATTTTGATAATACAACGAAGGGAAACACTACCATTAAATGACTAGGACAATGACATTCTACCAATGTATGAAAAATGGAGGTAAGAACCCCCAGAAGGGGGATGAAAACTTAATTTCTTTCCACAAAATAAATGAAGCTGATTCAGGTATTTGGTTTATGTGATTCTAACAGTCTTTGTAGGAGCTGGAGAGATCTACCACCAATCATTATATCAGGCCAAGAAACAGAAACCTAAGCATTACAAGAAGGGATTCACTTCCCAGAACAATTCCAGCACAAAGACTTCATGATGATACAGATGCATATGAGAGCTTCACAATAGGTGTAACTTTTGAAAAATGCCCGTGGCTTCTCTATCCCTTGACTCTAGACAGAAGACCAGTGCAGAAATTTTTCCAAACTGAGACTTTAGTAAAAGATCAGATAACAAAGCTGCTTATGAAACAGAAGGTTTGAAACTTGCATATAACAATAAAGGTTTTTTTCTACTTGTAACATAATGGCCCAATGAATGTGCATCCAAGGGAATTGGGGAATTAGTTACAATTACATGTTGTAATAACCCTTGTTACATTCAGACAGACCCAACAAAAAATAATGACAGACTGGATCGCGCCCAAGAGAGAAATCGGCTGGGGTGGAGACACACTGGCACTTCATACCAGGAATTTAGATCTTGTTTAGTGACTATTATGAAATGGTAGGTTTGCAACGAGACACAGTTTGAGGTGGAATGCATCCTCTAGGCACCTACGGAAGAACACTGCTATTTGCTGATTCTTCCTGATTCGGATTGGAATCGGTGACTACCGACTCTGGTGCCAATTCCGATTCTCAAACCACCGCTGTACAGCTTAACATCCTCAACCCAAGCATAATCCCGAAACAGTGGATTGCAGAAGCAAGAATACAAATTCTTCAATCACAACTAAAACATCAGCTTAGAAAAGCAGATAGGAAAATTCAAATTATTCTCATCTCTACTGGTATAAAAATCTGTGTGTAGCAGACATAAGGAAAACAAAACAGGCTAGCATCCCAGGTAACAACATACGAGAATAGGGCAATAAAAGATGATAAAGTGAGACAGAATGAACAGAAGAGGCTGACTAAACCAAATTCATTAACTGGTGAAAAATAAATGCTAAAGAAACACGTGTGTAATGGAGACAATAAATAAGACCTTTAAATTAAACAATGCAAGCCTATGAGCTGAAAAATATTCAAACATAAAAACTTACACAATGATAAAAACTAAATTCCCTGCTTGCACCCAGAACAGCTAGAGGTACTTTTTCCATTACAGAAGTGAAACCCTTCCATTTTATGAATGCACTAAACATAAACATTAGCAGCAATGCAATTAGGAACCCCACCTTTCATGATGCTGGGCTAATAAAAGGCTAACTGAACCTATCAATTGGAGCTCTTTCTGTGACCTTAAGCATAAGCCGTGCAAAATGGTTTCTTTTATAGAGCTTATTCATACATCTCGTCGATATTACACTCCCCAAGGATGGCTTTGACGCTTTGAGGTGATCCACAATTGCCTTCAGTAATAAGTGCTCTATCATTTGCCGCCATGTGTGCAATAATCTTGTAAATCATTTCAATCTGCGACACAAGGATAGACAATTAGCCGAATACACTTCCGCACGCAGATGAAAGGCCACATGGTATGAATTGTTCAAGTGATGGTGTTTGAAAGGCATCAGAGACATACTTGTTCAGGAGCATGGCAACGATTTGCTATCTCTGTAAGTGCTAATGATTCAACAGGTTCTTTGCAGCTGAAATACAAAAACCAAGAAAGAAGCAGTACTTAACCAATTTGTCAAGTGCCAAATGGACACAATTGTTCTTCAAGAGAACATTTACATCCTATACCATTACTATTGGAACTCAACAACCATAGGAGCTAGGGTTCCTAGGATAATCTACTGAGCATCAGGCACTGGAAGCACGAATCATGGGTTCCAGGAGGGATTTTAGAACAATGAAATGGTTGAATGAGAATTTGGGAGGTGGGGAAGGAAGTTGTGCTCATGGAAGAGCAAAAGCTATGAGAGACCCGCCTTGTGCTTGTGATGCTATTAGATCTTTCATTATGCAGTGGCCTCTAGCATGTTAGGAATTTCCTAGCCCTGAAAGAACTCCTTTTGGGTCTCATCAAGTATTATCCACAAGTCAATCAAGCTAGATCAGTTCTTTTCTCAAAAGGAGATAAAAGTTTTTGTCTATACTACAGTGATGCAACTGCTCTTATTTACATCTACGTTTATACAGTCATCTTTAGCCATCTTTTTTTCTCGTTTATGACCATCTTTCCTCTATCAAGACAATACATATAAAGAAAATAGGATGATCTAGTTGTTCCTTCCAAAACTACAGCATAAGAGAATTGTTTGTTAACAAAAAGATGAAAAAAAAAATACTAAAAAGAAAATCAAAGTGGGACAAGCAAGAGGGATGTACTCACAAGTCTCCCCTATTCAACACCTTTCCAAACATGGCACCAACTAAAAAATTCCCTAGAAAAGAATCAGCATCTTTCTTTCCAATCAAAAGTTTTATTTCATTCAAAATAGACTAAGACGGGACAAAACTTCAAGTCTAGCCTCAGATAAATTAAGCTGGCTAACAGCCAATGACAACCCTGCTCAGATGCCATGCTACAGTGTTGGATGACCATTTTCAAACACTTAATGTGTTGCATCTACTGAATTCTATATGGATAGGTTTCTCCAGAAAGAAGTAACAAAATTTGGTACCATCAACAAAGGGTTGAAATCCCCCCCCCCCCCCTCTTTCCCCCACTTCAAATTGCAAGCGAAAAGTTCTAAGTTTACTGATAGCAAGGGTAGGTGACAAAATACCTAGCCGCGTTTAGTACAGCCAAAACCCTCTTCTGAAGTGCTAACACTTCTCCTGCAGCCTTTTTCCCAGCTTCCACACCTGAAATAAAAGTTATGAACATAAGAACAGGGAAGACAGAAAAGAAAAATAGAAACCAAAAGCATGAAGCAGCTTTGGATAAGAAGAATTTGGCACCAAATACAAGTAGCTTCAGAAATTGCACAAACTCTTTGATGTAGTAAGACGATGCAAAAAATATTTACCTGGTTGGTGATAGGCATTAACATTGACGAGTGATGCATAAAACCCAACAGCTCGTTCATACAATGCTATTAAAGCCCCTACAGATCTGGGCGTCACTTCTTGCACTGTGACCGTAATGGATTCACGGTCATTGGCATAAAGGGCTGATTTCGTTCCCTGTTACAGCATTTGGAAAGGGATGGCGACATCAAAAACCCACTTACCTTTCTTTGGCCAATATTCATATTGAAATATTCATCAATAAGAGAATTCATTTTCAATTTCAACCAACAGCAGAAATGCAGTCGAGTAGTGCTGCCTGATAAGCTAAACAGTAATGCACATATTACTTCAGGGAATGTTATAAAAAAATCAATATGGAATATGAGTTGGTTATCCACATGGACATACTGGTTCAGACTTCAGAGTAAACAGTTCCATTGAACTTGCACAGCCATAAATGACTAGTAATGGGCAGAAACAATAATGACAATATTCAAATAACAAGGGCACAATATCATTCTTTTTAGTACCCAAACATTTTAAGCATGGTACAGGAAAGCATAGTTTAGAACACGATGACCTGCCTGCATTTTACAGAAATTCCTTATGGTAGATGGCACAGAAATTTATTATTTATGCACATAACAAAATCAAAGCGGTATGATATGTATATTGCAGTTACTTTTTCAGTCAAAAGAACAATTTCCGGTCCAAATGAATGAAAGGTTTCTGCATGAGACATCCAGCAATTTTTCTCTAACTAGATTTACTTTAAATGACTCAAAGGTGAGAATTTGATCTTCATTTCTGTAAAGAGGAACGAGTGAACTTTATATGGAGGTCAAAACCAAATATTTAATTCTGTTGCAAGAAATGGTTTTAGCAATTCAATTCATTGACCTAATCCTCACACCAAAATCTACTAAAAAGCCCAAATCAGTCCCCAATAAAAAGAAGGGGAGGGGACGGGGAAAGGAGATAGAAGCAAGCGATTTTAGCCTACAACTTTCCCCCTTTTCTCCTATCTTAATCTAGTATTACAAATTGTTGAAAGCACAGTTTAGGGACTGAATGCTTGGATGGTCTTTGTGACCAGCCAGGTCTGACCGACTCTACTAATATAGAGTCGGTTCCATGGGGAAAGGTCTAAACTGCTCCTGCAGGCTTACATATTCCAACACTCCCCCTCAAGTTGGCGCATATATTTCACACATGCCCAATTTGGCCAAATTAGGATGAAATAGTTTTCCACCAAACGCTTTAGTGAAAACATCAGCTAACTAGTCTTCTGACTTCCCAAAGGGCAGTCCACTCTCGAGTTTCTCCTTGATGAATGTTGGTTGATCTCCACATGCTTAGTATGATCATGTTGCATTGGGTTATAGGCAATGCTAATTGCAGCTTTGTTATCATAGTACAACATCATTGGAAAACGAATAGAAACTCCAAGGCCTTCTAGTAAATTTCTGAGCCAAATTAACTCACAAATTACTTGAGCCATAGAATGGAATTCTATTTCAGCATTGGACCTTGCCACAATATTCTGCTTCTTGGTATGCCACGTGACAAGATTACCACCAACAAAAGTACCATAGCCAGAAACAGACTTCCTATCAAGAGATCCATCCCAATCAACATCTGTGTATGCCTCAATCCATAGATGATCATGAGGAGATAAAATAATCCTTTTTTCCAAGAGCTGACTTCAAGTAACGAAGAATAAAAAAAACAACCTCCATATGAGAGGAGTAGGGATCATGCATAAATTGACTTACCAAACTCACAGAAAAGACAATGTCTAGCCATGTCTATGAGAGGTAAATCAACTTTCCGACAAGCCTCTGTTAACGACCCTTATCAAATGTTTCATAAACCAGTCTCAGATAAAAGATCAAGGACGTACTATCTTTGAGAGAGGAAGATGCCCTCTGATGATCGAACAACTTCAATTCCCATAAATTCCTTAGTTTCCTAGATCCTCTATTTCAAACTCACGATCAAGGAAGTTCTTAAGGCGAAAGATATCGTCACTATCATTTCCAATACTACTATATTTTCAACATAGACTATGAGAATAACAACTTTTTCACCAGAATATCGTCAGCGTAGCACTGGTTGTACCTTGCTGAAATCATAACCTTGTGAAAACCTACCAAACCACACTCGAAGAGACTGCTTTAACCGATAAAGTGCATGCTTCAATTTGCAAACTTTGCCCTGGGTTCTAATTCTAAAGAAAAACATGGAGGAATATCCATATATACACTTCTTCGTCGAGTTCCCCATGCAGAAATGCATTGTTGACATCAAGTTGTTGGAGATCCCATCCAAGATTAACAAAATATGATAATAGAACTCAAACAGTATTTAATTTGGCAACTAGAGCAAATGTCTCCTAGTAATCAATCCCATATGTCTGGGTAAAGCCTTCAGCCACAAGCCTTGATTTGTATTTATACATCGTTCCATCAATTTTTTGTTTAACTGCAAACACCCATTTGCAGCCAACAAGTTGTTATCCTGGAGGAAAAACAACAAGATTCCCTGCATCATTCTTTTTCAGAGCTTTTCATCTCTTACAGTATAATTGCTTTCCACTTTGGATCTATACAAGCCTCTTACCACTTCTGTGGAATATTACCAGCGGAAAAGGAAGATTCGAAAGCACGATAGGTGCTAAAGAGAGAGAGAGAGAGAGATAGAGAGAGAGAGAGTTATAAGACACAACATGAGATACAGGGTGCTGAGTACAAGTCCTAGTACCTTTATGAACAGCAATAGGTAACTTAGAAGAAGAGAAAATCTTACTGGAAAGGGTAGGACGTTCTGGCTCGAAGGATGGCGATGGGATGATTAAAGGTGCAGTAGTGGTAGTGGTCTCAACTTGCTTTTTCTTTCAAGTCCTCCGATAGACTTGAAGAGTTAACTCATCCGGGTTCTCCTATGGTTCTTCCTAGACCAAAACTAGTGTCTACAACTCTACTTAAAACAGAGCTGGTGTCTGCAGCTCTACTTAAACCAGAGCTAGTGACTGTCGGAGCTGGTATTGGTATTTGTTGCTCCGCCTAAGCTCAAATCGGTAGCTACTCCCCCTGAGCTGGAATTGGTTAGGTATCTTTCGGTAGAGATGGAAGAGAAGAATCTCAAGAACAACCACATCTTCACTATTCACAGACCCCCTGAAGAGGTGGCGGTGAGTAGATAGGAAGTGTCTCATAAAAGATAATGTCCATAGTCACCAAGGTACGTTGCATGGGAGGATGGTAACACCATGTCTTTTTTGAGTAGCAAGTAACCCCCAAAAAATACACCAAAGGCCACGTGAGTCGAGCTTGCTGGGAGACTGATGACTGCAAGCATAGCATACACAACTAAAGATTTTAAGAGGAAAGACGAAAGATCTAGAACCCATCAAAACTTCAATCGGGACACGGGACGCCAAGGTGCGAGTGGGCATACGGTTGATGAGATAGGCGGCTGTGAGTATAGCATTACTCCAATACTGAGACGGAAAATGGTTGGCAAATATGAGAGCTCAAGTCACTTCCAGTAGATGGTTTCAGCCACCCCATTTTGGGCCGGGGTGTCAATATAGCTAGTTTGATGGAGAATCCCAGAGTCTGCCAAATAGGACTGAAACTGACCCTCAAGATACTTGCAGTCATTGTCACTACGTAAAATCTTGAGGGTGTCATTGAATAGTGTGGACCATGTTATGGAAGAGCTGAAAACATCGGACACCTCACTTTTTGTGCAACATCATATGCACCAATGTTGTGCGAGAATAGTAGTCAATAAAAGTAACAAATCAACGATAACCAGAAATAGAGGCACGACAAGCCGGATCCCATACATCTGTATGAATCAAATGGAACGGAGAAGCACTTCTTTTATTTAAAGGTATATAACTGGAAAGAGTTTGCTTGGCCTAAATACAAGCCTCACAAAAAAACTCATCCTTATTACATTGTTTGACTAAATGAGGAAAAACAGGAGATAAAGTCTCAAGAGGAGGATGTCCTAATTGACAATGCCACTGATGCAGATCTGAGGAAGTAGAATGATGCGGGATCCAGGTTAAGAAACTGTAATTGGTCTGCTAATGGGCCCAACCAACAATATAAGACCAATAATAGAAGCAGTGGCAGAATCATAATTAAAAATAATTTCAAAATAACCTAATGTCTATTAATGGGAGCAGCCAAACAGAACCTTAGTATATAATTAGGAATTCTATTTAAAGGGGAAGGGCAACCTAAGAAAGGAGGGATAAAATTAGACAAAACAGAATTAGATGATTTAATGGGGGTAAAACTGGAAATCAATAAAAGAGAGTTGTCTTCAACCTCAAGTCTTGAAACCAGAGGCGGAAGACCAACTTGGTTTCGAGTGAGATATCTCACTCAATTCGACTCCTCTTAACTTGAAACTTTAAGAGCACAGTTGTAACCCATTATGCTCTTGAATCCAACCAATACTGACCCTATACAGCAAAGTATGGGAGGGTCTTGAAGATCTGAACTTGGATCTGGTGGTAAACAGAGAACCAGGTCTGAAACTTGGTCCGTAAATCACAGTAGGGTGATGGGTTGGGTTGAAACTCAAGGGGTTGGGTCGCCCTTAGGAGTTAAGGGATACCCAAGGTTTTAGGGCGAGAGGATGAGGAATGAGGGAGTTCAATGGGTTTTGTTGGGGCTGGTATTTCCACCCAGAACAGGAAAGTTCAGAAGAAAGAAGAAGTAGAAAGGGAGAAGGGAACAGACGCAGAGATGAAGGGGAGAGAGAGAGAGAGCACACACTTCACTTCTGCCCGTAGGCTCACTACCAATATCTCAATTCTTCAATTCATTATTTCTTTCTTCAATCTGAAATTAAATTCCCTATTACATGTGTTTATAAATGAAAAGCTTTCCTAAGCTATTTGAAATAAAACTAGTAATTAAATAAAATCTCTAACCAAGATGGAAACCATAACCAAGTAAATAATATACCTACCATAATCTATTACTTAATAAAATATTACCTAAACTTCCCATCTAAATTTCCAAAAATAAAAGATTACAAATATCCCAATTAAAATTAAATCTAACAAAGATTTTCATCCAAGCCCATCTCAGTTAGTGGGCCCGCTGCTGCATCGCAGAATCAAGCTGATGAACTGGTAGAGGTAACGCCGGTGGAGGAGAACCATCGTCTAGCAAATAGAGGCCATGCACCTTACTACATCTAATCGTCTTCCTTGTCACCAGATCCTGAAAAATGCAATGGATTGGAAATGTGATTTTACAGTTTAAATCCCTGGTAAGCTACTAATGGAAAGTAGATTTGTAGTAAAATTAGGGATATGTAAAATAGAAGATAAAATAAGAGAAGGGGAATAGCAAATAGAACCCTCTCAAGAGATAGATCAGAGAGCTCACACTTTGTCATTCCCTGAAGAAGGAGAGTACTGATGAAGGAAGGTGGAGGATTCAATCATGTGAACAGTGGCACAGGAGTCAATGATCCAGGGGCTAGAGACTATAGAGAAAAAACTTGGACCAATAGCGCTGAGAAAAAAATGAATAAAAAAAATCCTTTATCGATTTCACCAAGGAGAACTGATGCTGTTCCTTCAACTTGGAATTGATTCTGTCCAAGGGATTTGAAGATCGATGAAACAGGTTAGATCAATATCAAACCAGATAGAAAATCTCGAATCTAGGTATCGCAAGGGAAAACGATATCATAGACAGGTAATATCACCAAAAAAAGGATATCGCAAGAAGAAAAAAAAAAACACTTTAGCTAGGTAATATCGCAAATTGTAGAGATCCGATTTCAATCCTTGGAAGTAACAGATGCCGCCAATAATTTTGAACTTGGATCCCTAATAGGAGAAGGAATAACTAGAACTTTGAACAAAGAGGAACCCAATCGCATAACAACTATCAATTTTCAAAAAGCAATTCATGTTTTAATCGATGTAAGGTGGAGGGCAGCAACTAGATGCATAAGAGATCACCTCATTAGTGCTGCCCTTTTAGAGACGAAGAGAACCGAGAGTGAGAGTGTGCGGTAGGAAAGAAAGAAAAAAAAAACCGAAAGAGAGAACGCTGTCACAGAAAAGGAAAAAGATCAGAACAAGAGCTCTAGTACCATGTTGAAAACATCGTTTAGGACTGAAGCTTGGATGGTCTTTAGTAACAGCCAGGTCTCTATTTATAATAAAAAGAAGAGAAATAAAAAGACACAAAAGCCCCCCCCCCCAACCCATGACCAACGATACTAATATAGAGTCGGTTCCATGGGGAAAGGTCTAAAATGCCCCTATGGACTTACATATTCCAACAAAAATAGATGGTAACAAACAACCATGTAACCAAGATAAAGTACTGATAGCAGGCTAGCTTTTATGGATTCACATAACAATCACTTCAAATGCACTAATATATAGATGGTATCCTAGTAACAAGTAGAATAAACCATAGCAAATATGGAAGCCAACCTGTAAAAATCCAAACAGGTAGTCACCACAAGTAACACCTGGTTCAAGCTCCCAATCATGACCGGGAGGCCTATCACGTAGTACTTCAATAAAGGTAACAAAGAAGTTGTGTACCCCATCTCTCAGTTGTTGAATGTAGCTGCACCAAAGCAATCAGAAAGGCTTAATTATTATTTTTATGAAACAAACAGATGTAGATGTATCAGGATCCACAAATATATATATATATAGAGAGAGAGAGAGAGGAATCATAGATGTAAACATATATTATAAAATGCAAGTAAAAAACTCACGCATGTTGATCTGTGCTCCCTTTATTCCCATAGACAGTAAGCCCTTGATTCACCTGTCGTAAGAAAGACATTTAATAAGCATAAGACAATTAGATCAAGAGTCTGAATTGGACCAAGGACCTTAACGCATAAGTGCACCCTTCAATTTCACAAACAATATCAAAATTATCATGGAGGAAAAAGTATCTTTTCTGCACACTTATCCATAGTTGTCAAGGCATTGCCTAGGTGCCCAGGCCCCCATGTGACGCCTTGGAAAATTGGGCACAAGTCGCCTCGTTAGGCCTCCAATACCTTAGTTTGCCTTGGCGCCTTGACAACTATGCACTTATCTGCGGAGGAGTCGGGGTGGGGGGGTTCAGAAGATTCAATGATCCATTTCACAGGTGATGGACAGAAGAATCAAACTTTACCTATCAAATTAAGGACAAACCTGCTATTTTAGCAAACAATTACAATCATTCACTTTAATATAAGAGAAGCAAAAGAAGATTCCAAAGAACAGCCAAAAAAAAAAAAAAGAAGCAATATCACAGAAATAGATGGAAAAGAAACAGTGAAAATAGCCAAAAAAAGTGGCAAAAGCTTGATGTTCTTCACCACAGCCATTAAGCAAGAAAATTCTGTAGCACACCAATAGCCTTTTTATTTCACAACCAACAACTTTGAACCACAATGGCTCCCAGGAACTACCTTCTCATTCCAATATTTACATAACTGACTTCCAACACAGTGGAATACAGAATTATATCCGCCATGTTCTTCTCCGTCTAAAGTAATAATCTGCAAATCTCAGCTACTTTTATTAGGATGATTTTATTTAAGGCTTCTGTTCATCCCATATAGAAATTGATGCCACTCCTGTATTCTAAGAGTGTGCAAGGAAAGAACCAGGAGAAAATTACCCTCCAGAGTCCAGACTAACGGAATATTAATTCAGAAAACAGAAAAGGTTAGGGTAGTTTAATTCATAGAAAGAAGATATTTGAGGAGTATTAGTTGAGACTAATGGACTACTGTTTGACACAAAGAAGAGATTGCTGGAGAGAAATGTCAAAATTCCACTTCAGATCTCCAATTTGGTCCACCACGTACATTCGTCTCTACTCTATATTCTCCAAGTGCTTTATCATGTCCACAAGATGAAACAGACATAAACAGAATCAACCTTAACCAGAGACTAAAATTGAAAAGTTTTTCTAATCATATACTGTACTTGAGAAGTTCTTCAAAATCTTCCAAATGAATTCTACTTTTATATTTATACACCCTTTGAGTTACCATCAGTCCCCCAAAGCCAGTAGTTTTTTAGTGATAATGAAGATGCTCCCATGTTTTTTATTTGCTCCCAATAAAGAAAAAAAAATTGGAAGTCCATTGAAGATTGCTTTTTCAGTGAAGGTAATCAAATTTTCTGTCAATCATTCAGCCTAAAATAAAACCCAGACATGAAGTTTTGAAACATAATCACATAATGTATCTTACAGAAAAATTAAAGTGACAGTCTATTGAACAATGTTTTTTCAGTTGAAGGCAATCACATTTTCTGTCAATCCATTCAGCCTCAAAATAAAACCCATAAGTGAAGTTCTGAAACATAATCACATAATGTACGTTAAAGTAGGTTGGTTTAATGCATACCCGATTACCATTCAGGTCAAACTCCTTTCCAATTGATTCCATGACCAACTGCTGCAAATACCTACTAAACAGTAACAGGCTATCCTTGTAAGGAAGTACAACCATATCCTGTGAAAAGCAAAAGTAACCAATACACAACCATTTGTGAGGGATCATCAAAATAAGAAAAGGTAGACAATGAATAGAAAGAGGAGATGCAAACCTTAGATCCTACTCCATCAGAAGCCCAATACCAGCATAAAGCCAGTAAAGCTGCAGGGTTGTTCTTCACCTGAATAAATAAAATCGGTTAAAAGAAGAAAAGTGGAGAAAAAAAAAATGCAGAACTTATAGTGGGTCATAAATATACTGGTGATAAAAACAACTGAACCATAAAGCTTCCAGCTATTCAATCAATATAGGCAGTGAACATGGAAGACAATTTATTGGGATATACAATATTTTATATTCAGATTAAATTTAAATATAATCACAATAAAAAAAATAAAGTTACACCCTACTGCTACATGGAAAGCAGAATGACAAATGCTGAAAAATTGAACCACCTTAGATGGTGCTTGCAAAGAAAATGATCATTTCTGGGTAAAATATTTTCACAGAACAAAATAATTGAAACCAAGCAGTGAGTAAATTTTTTCACCGAAAGAAGGCATTAAAGTAGATTGCTTTCTGCAAAGCTCCTTACTTGGAAAAGTGCAATTCAAGAAAAAAGGACACAAACTCTACATCCAACACAGCCTTAGTGCATTTCGACCAGTGACCTAGATATGCTGCAGTTCATAAATCACCAAGACATTTGATTGATGAAGTGTGCTGTGATGCAGGCAGATGCGGCAAATCGGATCAATCAGGCTTAAGTAGACTCAATTCAACTACTCAATGGGGTATATGGGACATGGGCTCAGCATTTTTGGGTTTTTTTTTTTTAAAAGAATATATTAACAGCACTCCGAAAAAGGGAGACAAACTTGGGTATTCAAGGGATAGAGCCAGGCTCCCTACAACAAAAGGACATTAGACCAAACTAGAAAAGAGGAAACAAGACCACAAAAGGCCCAAAACATGTTTAAGACAAGTTCCAAGAAGACAAGATGAATCTGTTCCTAACTGTATCCGAAGGGGGAGAGTCGAAAGGCATGATGACACCTCGGACATAAAAAACAATTGCTTCCCAGATCTGCTCGATGGTCCTGGACTTGCTACCCCATCGTCTAAGATTTCTCTCAAACCAAATATGGTATACAGTTGCAGCGAAAACAAGCTTGGCGATGGTGTCACAAGGGGATTTATCCTTGAACTTCTTGGTCACCCATTGCCATTCAAGGTCAAAGGACCGGATATGTCTTTTAGTAGGCCAACACTTTCCGAGGATCTTTTCCCAGATTCTATTAGAAAAAGGATAATTGAAGAAGAGATGTGGAAGTCTTCTTCCGAGGTACAGCACAAGCCACAGCCAGAAATGGGAATGATTCCCCGGTCATGAAGGAGAGAACCTGTTGGTAGAGAGTGTGTTGGGGCTCTCCAAAGGGTAAAACTGTGTCGAGGAGAGTGCCCTTTAAACTAAACCACGCCATGCCATGTGACTAAAGGGCTCCGAGATCTGACAATCTCCGATGCAGAGGAAGAGGAGAACATTCCATTTGAGGCGGCAGTCCAGCTAGTGATATCACCACTCCCGGGGGATGACGATGGATAGAGCTAAGACCTTCCCAAGCCTGCATAAGCTGAGAAGAGGAAGACCTACTAGTGCACCAAGCTCCTTCTGATATAATAGATGAAACGGAGCAAGTCTATAAAGCCCATAATCAGAAACCAAAGTATGAGAGGAATGAGTCCTCTACAAGATCAGGTGTTAGCTTTTGATTTCTATTTTCTAGAGGTGCTAGATTGAGTCCATATTAAGTTAATATTTTGGGTTGTTTCTATTTTGTAAGAGAACTGTTGAATCTGATTATGGAAACTCCAGAAGCTCTAGAAAGTTCCTATTTTCAGATTCCTTGGTTCACACTTTCTAATTTAGGAGTCGTGCTTAAGAAAATAAATTTTAAGGGCCAGTCTATAAATTAGTGGTTTGATATGCTCTATAATGCAATGGTTTTTTAGATGAATGAATGAGACTAGTTAAAGTTGCTGAGGGAAATTTGATTGGTGTTTCACGTGGAAATCCCAGAGCCATTGCCTGTGATTGCTCTGTTTAGAAGCTTGATTTTTCAAGCCTCATCCCATATCATTCTTAATTCACGTCTGTTTCACCTCAGATCTCTTCTGCTATTTCCTGTTGACCTATTGTACTGAACAACACCAAAAACTGTATCCAGACACTAATTCGTTCCAATCTAGAACACACATCCTGTTCTGGCCGACACCTGAAGAGACTGATATTGCACCTAGAATCTCTTGGAGCTTTTCCCGACGATTTCAGCCACTGTAAGGCCCCAACAGAACCTCCACCCAATCAGAGTTTCACCCCTCACTGAGCTCTCATTTGGTTTCCCAATTTCTCTGATTCTGCCCTATGTCTGATCACACAGTTTACCTTCTAATATTCAATTCCAATTCCAGATTTCAAACCCTAGATTTAACTCAATTCCGCTCTGGTAGTTCTTGTTCTATTTCCCTAATTTTAGGCCTAATTCCTTAGTCTAGAGTTATGCCACCATGCTGACTAAAGCCTAGAGATCAAAAACCAAGTGAGAACATGGAACAACAATTTCTGAAGCTGAATTCCCTAAGGAAATTTATCTTTAAAGTTGATCGACAGAAGCAAATATTCAAGAAAAAGTTTCTCCACATGGCGCAGCTCTACTGCAGATGATTTCCTGAGATGTAGCATTCATTTCTATAGTTCTTTGATAAACATGAATCATCTCCAGGATGAGCTGTCTTTCCACCTCTACAATTGACAACAAAGAAATCCCCTTTCCTCTTACCTCTATTCTCTCTATATCCCATCAAGCCTATAACAAATTAACTACTAAGTCCTCGAGGAAAATATTCAACCATTGTGCAAGGACCAACAGGACCTCCTCTTTCAATATAAATAGAATGTTTCTCTTTCAGAAAGGTTTCCTAAGCATTAACTCCTTTACAGTGAGTTGGTATTTCTTTCACTGATATAATTAAGCAACATAAAATTAGGGAGCAGAACTTTTACCACAGTAGTCCTAGTTGCCTCATCCATCAGTGCTGCGCCAGCAAGCATTTCTCTAATATTAATTCCCTGAAAAAACAGTTATTTATAATAAGCATGGAAGACAAGAAAAAGGTGGGGTGAGCAAAATATATCCCAGGCTAATATAGTAAGTACGTGCCTGGAGTGCTGCTGCAAGCAGACCAACTGCAGACATTTCAGAGGTTCTTCCTCCCACCCAGTCAAACATTGGAAATCTTGTTACCCAACCCTCTAATCTTGCTGTATTATCCAACAAAGAATTTTCTTGGGTAATAGCAACACCCTGCATAAGGAATTAAAAAAAATGGATAACACATCCCTTAATTAACCCAAAGAAGAGAGAGAGAGAGAGAGAGAGAATGTATTTGCCACTAAAAATATTCAATAGTTGGTATCAGCCCAAATTACAGTCACTTGTGAATAGAAAATATTGGAAATGCTGTGTAGAAAACTGTGAGATATTTGAAATATTCAAGATATTCCAGGAAAAAAAATAGGACATCACAACACATACTTTTAAAGTAATAAAATCACTATAAATTACCGTCTAAAATGAACCATGGGCAAATAGGAATAAAAAAATCATTGTTGCATTGATATGACATTTTTCTCAGCAACTAGTATCTTATGTTTTCTTTTTTATGTCATGATTATATTAAAAGTAGATGAGTGGTAAAGCTACAAAATATAAATCAAGGAATGAACAAATTAGAGCTAAATTAGGGGTAGCTCCAATACATTATAAGTTGAGATAAAGTCATTTGAAGTGGCATGGACATGTGCCACGGAGGCCTTTGAATGTTCCAGCATGGAGGGTGATTTGATTCAGATTGAAGGAGCTAAATGAGCCAAGGATAGGCCTAAAATGACTCTAGAGGAAGTGAGAAGGGAAGACATGAATAACCTAGGACTATAAACAAGTACAGCTCTGGATAGAGCTGATTGGAGAAAAAAATATCCATGAAGCCAACCCCATTTAGTTGGGATAGGTGGAGTTGTAATAATTATATTAAGAGTCTGATCCCATTTGACCCACATTTAAAGATCAACAAATATTTTCGTCTCCTATGTGGGTTGGCTTGAGCTGGCTAAATCTTTTCGGCAAAGTTTGTGCATTAAGTGGTCCGCAGTATTTGGTCTGTCGTGCTCTATTCCTACAAAATCGAACCTCTGATGAGTGCCTTCCTTTGGAAGGGGTCTGACAACAATAGATTACTCTACATGGGTGAGTTGGGCATCAGTTTGCATTTCTAAAGATGAAGGAGGGCTGGGACTTCGTAGAGTAAGAGATATTAACAAGGCAAGTCTCATGTCTCATCAAACTAATCTGGAAGGTGGTTTCCAAGATTAAGAGTATTTGGGTTGACTGGATTTACCATGGATATTTGTTGAAATATGTAAACCCACAAGGGCATTTTAGACCTTTCCCATGGAACAGACTCTAAATTGATAGAGTTGATCATTGGGGGGCATTATAGTCTTTTTGTTTCTCTCATTTTTTAGTCTCTAAAGACCATCCAAGCATTCAGTCTCAATTATGTGCTTTCAACATGGTATTAGAGTTCTATTTTTTATCTCTCTTTTCCGTGACACCTTCACTCTTTTTTTTTATTCATCATTTTTTCTCTCTTTCCTCCTACCGCAACACCATCACTCTCCGTTCTCTCTTTCTCCAAAAGAGCAACACTAATGAGGTGATCTTTTATGGATCCAAATGCCGCACTCCATCTTTACCTCGATTAAAACATGCTTTGCTATTTTGAAGATTGACAGTTGTTGTGCAATTGGGTTTCCCTCTCTTCGAAGATCGATTTGTTCCTTCCTATTGAAGGTTGAGTTTTCTCCTATTAGGGATCCAAGTTCACAATTATTGTCGGCATCTGTTACTTTCAGAACCTGAGATCAGATCTCTACGGTTTTACATCTTCTCAGGTCTTCTTCCAAAACCATGTGCTATCAATTTTGGCATTCCTTGAGGCTTGATCAGCATCGATTTCTATCTGATTCTAAAATCGATCAAGCCTGTTCATTGATCTTCACTCTTATTGGATAGAATTGATTCAGAGTAGCAAGAACAAAATCAATTTCTCCCAACGATATCGACTCAAGTTTTTTCTTCCCAGCGATATCGCTCAAGGATATTATTTCTCAGTTTTTCTTTAAAAAAACCGGTGAAATCAATCTTCATCCTACCAGGTTAAAAAGGATCCAGAATTTCAGCAGCAACTGTTTTTTCTACATCACAGCTTGATCCAATTTCAGCGTCATCACCCTCTCATTGGTTTGCTAAAAATAATTCCATTATCTATATCCTATCATGTATGATGTAACTAACCTCTTCCGGTTCTGATGGACAAATTCGACATGAATACTAACCGTTTGCTGCTACTTTTATTTAGTTTGATGGCACTAATTACCTGATTGGTCTCAATCAATCTATCTGACCATTGTTGGTTGTGGCTTCATAGGTCTATCTTACTGGTACAATTGAGAAGCTCTCTACTACTGGTACTACTCAAGATCCATGGATCTCTAATGACTCCTTGGTTATGTCATTTTTTGGATGATTCTAAATTTTGGAAACCTTAGAAGCCAGAGTAGTACAAGACAGGAAATAGTATACTAGAGGGATAGTATACAGTACAACACTAATTTATAACTAATATCATTTAAGTAAATGCATATTTTACTTAAGATATTATTCATAAATAAACAAACAGCCTCCATTTGAATCCAATAAAAATAGTTTAAAATTCAAATTCCAAAAGGATAAAAAAATAACTTTTTAGTTCAAGAACAAAAACTGAATTTTACTTACCCAAAAAAAAAAAACTGAATTTTCAATCGTGGAACGATTTTCAACTTTCAAATGCTAGCCTTTTTCTCCAATCTAAAAATTTCATAAATCTTATTAGAGTAAAACATCAGTAAAAACCAACAGTCCACCAAAATAATCTTCTGTTTTGATGTCTAAAAAATTATTTATATTTAAATGACTTTAAACAACATTCACATACTCCGAACAAGGTTCGACTGGAACGTAACTCCTTCAATATAATTCGAATTTAAACAATCTCGGATTTGTTACCGAAGAGAATACTAAAGATGTAATTATAGTCTTTTTGTTTCTCTCCTTTTTTAATATAAATAAAAACTTGGCTGATCTCTAAAGACCATCCAAGCATTCAATCCCAATTCCGTGCTTTTAACAATATTTGAAGGACTCCATTTTGTCTATTTCTTGTAGGCAGGACTCCTTTAGGGTGTAGAGAAAGATTCTAGAGCTCTAGCCTTTGGTCAATAATATAATCAAACATCACATCGATGATGGCTCTTCCACCCTTCTTTGGCTAGATATGTGGCATCTTCACAGAGTTCTAACCCTCACTTATGGGGAAAGGATTCACCTGGATTCTGGTCATGATAGAATTGCTCGTGTTTCCTTTATTTTTCAGGATGGATCTTGGAGGCTGGGAAGGTTATTGTCTTTGAGGTTGTCCCAAGCTTGGTTTGCACTTGATTATATTCAAACAAGTCCCCCAGGTTGTGGTGATGTTTTCAGGTGGAGTGCTTTGCCTACTTGTAGATTCTCTACATCCTCTACCTGGAATCTCATTCGTTTTAAAGTTGAAAGAGTCCCTGGGACCGATATTGTGTGGTTCAAGGATCATTCCCCTTGCTACAACATTATCGTTTAGAGGATAATGACCCACTCCCTTCCTACAAGGTCTTTCTTTATCAAAGGGGAATAGTGTCTTTTGCTAGTGGTTGCCTCTTTGGGTCAGCTGAGTGATAAGTGTATAATTTTTTTTTTATTCCTTTTGCATTATGATTTTTAGGGTGTTTTATACCTTATTGAGATTAATATAATTTATTTTATGAGTTTGGTATATTTTAGAAATCTTGTTAATTAATTAATAAAAATTGAAAAATTCTAGCACTCTCAATATTAACATTTTGAATTTTATGTAGGATTCTGACATGGAAAGAGTTCATTTGGGCTTCCAAATGTGGTTTTAAAATCTGATTTGAAAAATTGATCCAAATCTAAACCAGAGAAGGAAGGTTGCTACACACGGAAGGTTCACTATTGGAAGACCTTGATTGATTGTTGAAAATCTTTAGGAAAATATACACAACTACAGAATCTTACAAAATTTGATAGATTTGGGGGTGACGATTGTTTAATAATGGAATGACATTCATCTAATCTAGGAATGAAGATTTTGTTTAATTTTTATTTCCATGTAATAAGGTTGTCAAATCTAGGCATACCAATTTTAGTCTTGTATTTTGGCTATTTAAACAATGTAAAGCCTATGTAAAGATCATCCAAGAGTGATTGAGAAAGAAGGCAGTGGCTGAAGAACAACTCTTTTTCTTTTATTCTTGTGTTCTTGAAGAAGTCATGTGTGGGTAACTTTCTTATCTTCGGTTAGACGGAGCTGAAACCATCATTGTAAACTTGTGAGACTTGTTATTATTTATTGATTTTTAATTGAATATTTGTTTTTCTTCCAATTTATGTGTAGAATGATTGATGAATGGGTTGATTAGGAGTACTACTAATTGATTTATTTATCTAATCGATTGTTACATTAGAATTGGATTGTTATCAATTGATTATTCTATGTCAGTGGCAATGGGGATTGATGTTAATGGACAAGTTAATGTTATATTCCTAGGAGAAATCAGATTAAAGTAATTAAACCATGCTGGTGTGTGCTTAAGTTTAATTTCAATCGTCTTTCTAATTGTTAATGTTATTTCTGAATCAAATCGCGAGCCTAGTCTTGAGATTGATTTAAGAGTAAGGGTACTATTAATAAGCTATCTTTTAATAGACCAATCTTAAAGGAAAGACTGAGGATTTTAGGCCTAGTCCTAATTTTCTTGATTGATTATTCAATTGGAATTGATTATCCTTTATGTCGATGAACAAGTTTACGAAGATGATGTAAGTATCCTTTTGACTGAAGCTTTCTCTTATTGGTTTAATCATCAATATTTATATTACCTTGCTCTTTATCCTTGTATTTTAGATAATTAATTACTATTCTTTTCTATTGCAAACATACCCCCCTCCATACGTAGGATAGCCAATGAAGTTGTGCTAATAAGATCAATCAGAATCTGCTTTAGTACAACAATTGGTCATTTTCTGAGTCTTATTACATTTTCATTTGTTTTTCTCTCTTTAGGTTAAACATTTTAATCTTGATCATACAATCCTTGTGGGTTCGACCCTTACTTGTTACTATCTACATTTAAAAGTAAGGTATTTAATTTGAGCGCTCGACACGCATCACTGAGGAAGATATCCACCACCACTTCTTTGGATGTCCTTTGGCTGCTAGGATTTGGAACTTGGAAGGCAAGTCGTCATTGGGATTCCAAAGAGAAGAACTGAGTGTTTAGCCAAAGAGTAGAGATGGTTTACAAGGCTTTCAAGGAAAAGCCCGTTTTTTACTTCATCGGTAAACTTAGTACAAAGCCAGAAAGTGGAGATGACTTGATCGCAAGGCTTTCAAGGAATTTTTAGATTTGGGATAAAGCCTAACCTTTGGAAGTTGAAAATCTCCCCCACACATAAAAATCTGGTTTTTATTCTTGAATTGGAAAGTTAACTTCTTAACCTTTTGGATTTTGAATTTTAGAATATTTTTATTGGATTCAAATGGAGGGTGTTTGTTTATTTATGAAAAATATCTTAAATAAATGAAATATAAAATTAAAGAAACATTTACTTAAATGATGTTAGTCATACATACATGCTGCCTACTTAACTCTGGATACAATCCTAGGTCTCAGCGTACACTAGCAAAATTAGGTCCACAGCATATATTTTCATTTTGGATTATTTTTTTTAAACTAATGTGAAAAATAGGAGTAAAATGAATAAAATAGGCTATGCAGAAAAAATCAGATCAAGAAAAACAATTTTGGGCCCAAAACCAAGGTTTCGAGATGTCCTAGGAAAAATCCCCCATCGAAACCCAAGAAAACTCGGTTTCGAGGCTGATCGAAACCGGTACCTCGAATCTTGGTTGTACCTAGATCCTAGCCAATAAAGGCAGCAATATAGTTTGCCATGATGCGTTGCCATCTAGACAGGGCCTGAAGCCATGGTTGATAGATTAATCATGAATTTAGATTACTTAAAATAAAGAAAAAAATTACACGTACTATCCCTGCAGTTTGGACTAATATCACCAACCACCCAATAGTTTCTGACAATTACACCTGCTCCCATTTAACTGATGGTAGAATCCCTAAAAATTGAAAGACAATTAGACCCTTATGGTTTTATGTTGAGAAAATGAAAGTTACTATTTTAACCTTCCATCAAGCACTGGTCTGAATGTCAAAGGCATAATTTTGTTATTGGATTCCTGCTTTTCTGATTTTATATTCGACGGTGATTCTGATCTAAAAGAAGCCAAAATGAAAATTTGCTAATAAGATAGGCATAGAGCAAGGGTTTATAGGCTGGACTTGGTATTTTTTAGTAGCAAACAAGAACATTCGAAGACGACTGGTAGGAAAGGAGACAGAAATGATAGATTTGTGAAGCGGGAGAAATTGGAAACATCCACGTGCTGCATGGTTTTTTTTTCCGTTTAAGAAGAGGAAGAAGATCCATAACGGAAATGAAGCCTATATTGGGAATAATTTCAGTTCCAAATACACAAATGATTGGAAAAATCATTGAAAGACATACTAGGGATCTGAGCACATTGATAAGATGAAGGAAAATCAGATAACAGAGATTGGATTGCAAGTCTTTGAACTCAGGAATCACTGAAAAATTCAAGCGAACTTCAGACACTAGAAGTTCCACTGCCATGGTAACCAAGCAACGAAAGCCCACACTGCCGCGATCCTTGGGAGAGAGAGAGAGTTGGAATTTCAAACATGCAATTTCCCTTGTCCTGGCTTTGGATGAGTTACAGAAGATCGTGGAAAAAACAAAGGCCTATTTTAATTTATTGCAACACATTTTGATTTAATCAAACAGACAAAATTTCATATTTGATTCCGGCTTCTCCGATTTCGACTGAGGCTTGCCATTCCATGGACAGCGGTGGGGAGGCCTCATAGGAGAGAAATTGGGGCACAGAAGATTGGAAGAAGTTGGGAAGATCTTGTTCATACATATCTGTAACTTCCCTAAAATCTCTCAAGTTCAACAGATTGATAGTTGTAGATCTGCTATATCTCCAACGATACTCATCTATAACAAACTCTATTTAATTATAAATACAAACCACTCTTAACTCCATGAATCAAGGAGCGAGAGATTCAAACAATGTTAATTCTCTTAATCTTTTAGTGTGGATGCGGATCGGCACAACAATTATTACTAATTCTTATTTTTTTTAATGGATATATGTTGGTCGTCATCATCTAGATTCTAGATTTATAGCAGAAAAGTTCAGAAATCTTTGAACAGCTTTCGGATCTGCTCCAGTGTCACGAACAGCACCACAGTGAAAGCCCCTGCCTCGAGATCGTTAGAATGAAACCGCTGCTGCCTCCACCTTCATGTTAATTACCCGCTCCCTGCAACTCTTTCTCTTCCGTTGAGGTAAAAAACAAGGGTTTGCGTAAGTTTCGATTTGGGTTGGAGGATTTGGGAAAAATGGGTAGGTAAATACATTAAGGTTAAAAAAGACATTTTAACTTACATTAAGGGCAGTATCGTCTGTAAATTTTTTAGTGTTAGCTGACATCATCATCTAATGGAGATCTGTTAACGGACTGGGCCTCTGTGTTACACGTTTTGGATATTAAGGGTGGTATGTGATATTGTCAGAAACTAGTGGGTGGTAGATGTATTAGTCCAAACTACAGGGGGTAGTACATGTAATTTTCCCTAAAATAAAATACCAGGCAATGCTTTTTTTTACCTTTTTTGTTTATTTGTTGTGGGGGTGAGGGTGGGGGAGGGACATTAGGGAAAAGAAAAATAACATGCTTCAGTAAATTTTCATTGTGTGGTTGAAATTTCCACATTTTAACTGGACACTATTGTTCCTTCTCTGTCACCTTAAGGTTTTAGAAATTCAGAATCGAGCATCAGATCAAATTTGTGTCCATTAATTCTGAACCGACTCCAATTTACACTGGCCAGAATCGATCATGACTCGATCAGACTTGGTCAAAATACCTTTCTCAAAATTGGGTTGCAACCGATTTGATTTGGATTTTTGAAACTTTTTGGGACCACCAAAGAAATGTCAAATTTAATAGATTTAGGGTATCTTAATTACAATACAAGATTCATAGACTTCAGGTTACTAATAGGTAATGACCGGCTAACCAGAACTATATCATTTACCAAAATAATAGTAATTAAGGGTTGACAAGGCCAACTGTAACAATGAAGAAGGCTCTAAGTGAGCAATAGAGAAATGAAGACAACCACAAAAAAGGTCCAAGAATAATGGCAAACACAGAAATGCTGATAAAGAGAAGAAATCATCACTATCACAAACTGATATATTATTAATTTAGTTAAATATATGGGATTGTTGACCACTTACGTCCACATTCCGCACCAGCCAAATGAATTTAGCATCTAAACTGTAAAAATTACAGATAAATGAAGAAACAAGAGCCTGAGATCAAAACCTGTTTTGAGAAATCAAGGCCAGCATCTCGGAAGGCCTTCTGCACTTCCAGGAGACCATTACGAGTTTCAGGTGTACCTCCACTCTGAGGAAGTATAGAATATAACATTATATGAAATATATTTAAAGGATAGTCTAAGAGCCTGAATTTTTGAAAGATGAAATTTTTCTACAATGCCCTTATGGCCTTACCTTGGAGACTACTACCACAAGTGTCGACGCCAAGTCTGGTCCAAGTTGTGCAATTTGATGGTCAATTCCAGCTGGATCTGTATTATCAATAAATCTTATCTGCCAGAAGGGAAAAAAATCACTACTGGTCATGCCCCAAAAGGATCTGACAAAGCACAAATAACATCAGCTTGATTTCCGATTAACTAGGTAATCGACAATTAAAGTTAAAGGATTATACTCAAGATATAAGGTCACCAGAAGCCTTTATCTACCTAGCTTAAATCAACAGCATATTAGCATGGCATAGGACTCGATTTACATATCCAAACCGCTATTCATTAATAGTTCAAGTTGTCCATAAGTGATTAACAAAAACAAGAGAGAAAACATGTAAATAAGCTAACAGATAATACATATGTATAGCATGAAACTTATAGTTCTGTCTCATTAACAGCCCAATATAAACATAAAGAAGAAGACATCTTAAATACCCATTATATCAAGTTATCAACATTTTTGCCACATTCAACGGTGCGCCACTCACAGATTATTAATGTCCATTGACTGAATGATTTAAGGAAGCTGTATTAGGATCAAACAAAGTCTGAAAATAAGAGAAAGCATGTTTATCGGATTAGCACAAAGAAGAAAAGAATGTGGAGATCGAGTATTACTGTGAAATTCAAAATCATAAATGGTACATCGAATAGAACTTAATAACAGCCCAAAATATTTTTAAAAAAAAAATGAGGAGGCCAATTATGGTAATAAGTCTCTGCACAGTGAAGACCAATGATGGCAACAATATGTGATTTGGTGCAGGTTGACAGCTTTAAAGTTAAAAGGGGAAGTCCGTTACAGATATCATCTAGGTAGGTATCAAGAATAAGTTTAGATATAGAAACTTTGACGAACAGAAAAAGATAAATTCATGTAGCAGACAGCTGTGACAAAACTCAAAATGACAATGACTGATCATTCACTCAATCACTGTTTTATAACTACATAAAAGGGGGGAACGGAAGAAATGACAAACTTGCAAATGAAAAAAGACTAAGAAACCAATGTTTAAAACAAAACCAAATCGATGAAAACAAAAAGGAAAATATTCAACTTTACAAGCAGGACAGTTGTGGCACGAGGAAATAATGCGGGAATATTATCTTCCAAGACCAAAGATCCAGAGGCATACCTTGAGAGGAGGATTATCAGGAGCCAAAGCCTCTGCAACAAACTGTGGTCCCAAAGCTGAACCTCCGATCCCCACAGAAAGGATATGAGTAAAGCGGCCCTCTGGAGATGATGGAGGCTTAATCTGTAATATCAGATATAGGATATTATCTTCCAAGATCAAAGACCCAGAAGCATACCAAAAGCATAACCATCACTACTGAATTACAGAAGTTTTTGTCTCCAAGAAGAGTAACATACAACCACGTTGCACTTGAATACTTTAACCAACAAGTCACTTCCTTACCATTGTTTTGTTTTGTCCTCTTTAATGATTAATCGGTGGTTTGGACAATAAAAGAGAAGACCCATTCACCCAAGGCCATATGCATGAATGATAATAATTAAATCAACATGAAGGAAAAGACTAAAAGTAACTGCAGATGCCATCTTCTATGAATTTTAGTGATGGCTTCAGATTAGCAGCGGTAATATTAATTAATTAAAAAGAACAATGTCAAAAACTTCTTTAACACGATGCCATTAATTTGACAAAAAGAACTGAGGAAGGTTCATGTAAACTCGCTATAATAAATGAAGATTCGAGGTTTCAATTTGCGTCATCTGGCTTGGCAACTGTAATATGTATACGAAATTCTCTTATAGACTCTTCGTGTTTATTCTGTAGAATGTAGAATGTAGAATCAGATGGAATTCAACAGTTCTTATTTGGAAATAAGCACTACTTGAAATAATTCCAACTTGGAAATAGTTTTTGTTCAGCCAAACTGAATACTCAATTCCGATCAGTTACACAGCGTGGCTCTTCATTATCATTACATGCTTTTTGCTGTAACGGCATTACTATTCTATAAAATTTCTTCGAAGTATAAATAAGCAGTTTTGAATTTATAGAAGGGGAGATAGAAGATGACCCAACCTTACCACCGATAACATCGTCGGCGAACTTGCAGATAGCATCCAACGTTTTATCAATCTGAGAACGGAGAATAGATTTAGGAGCAAGCTGAGAATTGCGAAGCCAGTAATGACCAACCATCCTTCCCTCATCAGGATTGGCAATTGCGCCCTTCTCGAGCTCCTGCATCGCTTTGAAAGCAGCC
Organism: Protea cynaroides; assembly: GCA_028583415.1. Taxonomy (NCBI): domain Eukaryota; kingdom Viridiplantae; phylum Streptophyta; class Magnoliopsida; order Proteales; family Proteaceae; genus Protea; species Protea cynaroides. Next base: position 27,187,874 of record CM053272.1, read on the forward strand.
TGCAACTTCGGCTCCATCTGCTCAAAGAACTCGTCCGTAAATCCAATCCGACTCACATCAAGGAACAACCCCAACTCCTTGTGCTGGTACAGCCATTCAACATATCGACGCCACAAAGCTATCGCATCCTTCTCTAATCCCTTACTCTGCTTCGGAACGATATCAGTCCTCGACAAACTTGAAGGGACCTCCCGAGCGATGGATTTAGGTGGCTTCGAATTTAAATTCAGATCAGAAGAATGAGCAACCAGCTTCAAGACGGAATCCTTACGAAGGGACCTAAGAGAGGAGGCGAGTGAGGTTGAAGTGGTTGTTCTTCCGACGAGACGTTCGGGTTTGAAGGATGAAGAGGAAGAAGTACAGACGCCCGAGACGGTCGTCGCCATGGGAGGAGGAGCTGTGACAGTCGATTCAGTGATGAAAACGAAGGAGAGACGCTTCAATCACTCCACCTTCCTCACGATCAGTCCAGTATTTCTGGACTGAAATGGACTGTTACCGCGAGTGGTTGGCGCATTTATATCTGCCTCTCGTGTGCATGTGCGTGCGAGGCGCCAAATTGGAGGCTTCGCACAACTACCTTCGGCCTGGGATCTTCAATTTCAGTGGGTCCCACGGTCTAGTGGTGGGTCTCACATTCCTTGGACACATGGAACTGATCCGAACTCACTGTTGGTTGGATTGTACACGTGGAGGTGATATATTCCCTGGGCCCCACTGAGAGGAGAGGAGATCTTATCTGAAATGACAGGGATTTTTCAAACCACTACCGTCCACTATATTGAATTACGAAAATAACCCTATAGAATATTCGACCACTACCGTCCCGCTACAATTTTGATCTGACCTAACTCAATTGAACCAGATCCAACCAGACACGATCCACGCTCGCTAGCTGGCTTGGTTCTCATTGCCCACGGGGGCAAATTCCTGGAGATGAGTTTGGAATGCATTTTTCAAATGAATTCTAGGTCAATGGTTAATCCAAGATGACAAAAACAGTATATGGTATATGTTGCTGTTGAAACTGGGCTGGTTATCGTGTCCCTTTTCCTACAAGAAAGAAGATATTATCGAAGGCCGGACTAGGTAGTCCAGCAACCACTTTGACGATCAAATCAGCAACATAGTACATATTATAGAGCTTACGAGAAGAAGGTAAGCTCATTAGAATGGGGAAAACTGAGTATTCTCTTAGTGAAAAGATGGTGAAATCCAAAGTGTCTATACCTATGATTGTTGAGTGTTTATATTGAGTAATTATCTCTAGTTGGAGCTGGATACACTATTGAATGTCCCTGTTGGATATGAGACTGTTCCCCTAGCAATTCCAAGTCGGTTACGCCCTGCAACCATAGGATGAAGATCCTATGGCCAGGAAGAGTGATCATTACCGGTATTCTAGATGATCGATGATTATCCACTCACAAAGGAGGAGTCCTATCCCATGTCCAACTCCTGGTTACGTGGCGTTGGGGGACTATACAATAGTATGCAAGATATCCCACAGCAATATGCCATTGACTCAGAGACCTGACACATGTTAGACCGCACATACATCTTCTCGTCGTACTGGAGCATTCTAGAGGTGACACGTGTTCTAGCATGTGTCGTTCTTTTATCATGACACGTATACGGATACACGTCGTCTTCTTATTGATGGACGAAACATGGTATCGACAGTATGCATTCCCATTCTTTAGATTATAGAATGCGTGAGGGAACACTTTCCATTATAGAATGTGCTTTGTAGTCCATTCTACATTTTGAACCCAAAACAGAATTGCTCCTATTCTCATTTTATATTATGCTTGGTTCCTTAACAAGGATTAGCTTAATCAGTTCTAAGTACACGAGTTAAAAATCTGTCATATTTCCAACTTGGCCGATAGGAGGAAAGCAACTCATATGTAGGTTAGAACGTAGTTCGTCCTTCCCCTTCTCAAGCACCCTCCTCCGGTTTGATCATCAGACGCCAGCAATAGAGACATAGTTCGTCCTTGTTGTTCTCTACCCAATTGTTGAGGATCACTCAGCAGTATACCCATACATTGTTATGGGCGCCAAGTGAACTTTGACTATCGGATCTTGGTTGAACGGGCTGGATGGCTAGAGAAGTTTTTTTTTTTCATATATAAATAGATATAGGGAAAGAACAAAAAAATAAAGGTAATTTACTTGTACGACCTCTAGACTTAGGTCTAAATACAATGGATCTACATCCTCTCCTCCCAGAGATTCGGGAAGAGGGGCGGCAACCCTGTTAGATGGCCGACACCTGGGGTTCGGGTGAATTCGAGCCTTCCATCTAAGCCGACACCCTCTTGTCGGCTCAGCTTATTGGCTTGGATGGAGGGGCCAGGTGCCGGCAATCTAACGGAATTATTGGCCCTCCTCCCGAACCTCTGGGAGGAGAGGATTTGGATATAAATACAATGACTACCTTCACAACAATTACAACCTCATCCCATTGACTAACAATGTTAAATAAATTAATGTTAATTTTACCTTTGTTGCATTTACAGTTAAAACAACTTCTTCGACCTTCTAAAATTGGGAAAGGATGAAATGACCAAATTAATCTTCCCAAACCCTTATATTAAAAAGCTCATTTCACTTCTCCCTCTCCACTTCAACGTTTGATCGAAGCTACCGAAGTGATTTGGCTGGCAGTAATTCTGACCAACACCAAGATCGACTCCCTCTCCTCTTATTTGGTAAGTTTTCACCTCTCTCTCCCTCTTTTGTTCTCTTCTCCATCTCTTCTTTATTTCTTCTCGTTCTCCTCCACTATACACTACGCTGGGAGGTTCTCTGAGGTGGAAGATGATTCAATCATTTCCTTTAATCTCTGAGATGGAGATGGAAGATGACTCCATGGGAAGAAAAACTTAACTAGAACTGGAGTTTTGGAGGAACTGAAACTTCATTGGAACTGAAATGGAGATTACTTATCTATTGTTTCAAACTCCAGCTTACAGATATAAATTACAGAGCCTGATTAATCCATGTGTTGGAAACAAAAATTTCAGGACAATCAGTATCTGCAAAGAAATGGATTTCAAATTGAGGACCTTGATCTTCCTGGAGACATGAGAAGATACAACTCTTTGCCTCCAATTCCACCTGATGCACAATCGAAGAAGGGCAAGGTTGAAAATGAAGGATCAGCAACTCTACTGCAATAATTGATTGCAGGGAAGAATAATGAATAAATATAGGTGGCATCTGATATACGGTGGTGAATTTAATTCATATCGGGAACAAATCAAGCTGTTGAATGAAAGAGTTAAAGAGTTATCATATAAAAGAGTTGTTGGCGCATTTATATCTGCATCTCTTCATATTTTCCCTAGTTGTGAGACTCGGGAGGGGTCTTATGTGGAAAAAGATCCTCTGTAGTGAGGCATTTGTGTAGTGAAGATCTTATCTACTCAAAGTGAATGGACATATATTTCGATTCACTTCAAAGTGCATCAAGATACATACAGATGGATCCATTTTGAATGGTGAGATCCTCATTACATTTCACTATAGGGGTGGCCTCACTACAGAGGATCCCCATTGAGACATGACAGAGAACGGAGAGCTGACAAAGGCTCTCTCATATGCATGTACGTGTACTATTCATGGAATTTCAGTGGGTTCCACACTCCCTTAGAAAATAATATGTGGAGGTGATATAACTCCTTGGGCCAATTGAGAGGAGGAACTCTTATCTGAAATGGCAAGGATTTTTCAAACCACATGTACTATATTGAATAATGAAAATGATCATATAGAATATTCAAACTTTTTTTTTTAAGAATTCGACCGTTACTGTCCACTGCAATCCAACTTTGTCCCTACGACATGAAAACAACTCATATCTAGGGCTCTCTTTGGTAATGTCTTAAGAATTAATTATATAATACATTATGACATATATGTATAGTTGGTTGGTATGATTTATGTTATTTATATATATTTAAAATTAATTAATATAATCTAAAATTTACAAATATGTTAAGGTGTTTATCATTATTGTGATAATCAATTATTATTTCTTTATGTCTAGTGGTATTGAACGATTATTATTTATGACTTATAATTTTTTTTAATAAATGATTTATAATAAATAGCTCATAAACATAAATATAAATTATACTAAAGATAGCATAAGTCAGGAACATAAATAGTTCTTCCCATCAAGCTATCAAGCATTCTTCCTCAGGTTTGATGATTAGCTAGATGCCACCAATAACGATATAATTTGTCCTTGCGGTTATCTATCCAATGGATGAGTATCGCTGGATACGTATACCCATACGTTGGTATGAGCACCAGGTGATCTTCAATTATCGGATCTCTAGACAAGCAAAACGACTGGAGAGAATCTTTTTCCATATATAAATAGATATAGAGAGAACAAAAGATAATGTATACTTAAGCAAAAGGTAATGATGGTATATTTGGAATAGGTTAAAGACATTAGGGAAAAAAGATCCTCTCATATCGTCTAGTTCCTCCCGTCGTGATTCAACGGCTGAGTTCACTTGGTGTGCATATACATCAGTATGTGTGTTGGATGAACACCACCCACTAGATCATGGTTGGAGTCCCTCCAACAACAAGAGAGGATTTGAACCATTAGATTAGATGTAATTACAGTGAGGTGGGCAATTTTTTGTTTCAAATGGAACTCATCTCCTATTGCTAGTTGTCCATTGAACGGCATGGGCTGCATCAGCATGCATGTTTATTACCATACTCCGTTTGATGAACGGCTGGACCGACTAAATGACATGAGATGAGCCCGGTCCATTTCAACAACATGTAGTAATGCTACAGTAGGGTTGACAATATTGGGACCAAATCAGTAGTCCAGACCGAACAGTCCTGAGTAACCCTAAACCAATCCGGACTGAACTGTTACCAATCATGTTTTGGGTTGAGGTATGACATATCCTATCCGGTCCAATGCGAACTATCCAAAAATTAGACCGATGAACCCTAACCCAATAATTGTCTGGACTTGACCGATTTAGACTGAATATTAAATCCTAACTTCATTACTTCAGCCTTTAGGATGGTTTTAATAAGTTTCCTACTAGGTTTGCAATCCGAACCATCCCAAATCAATATGGCAACACTAAACTGGATCGACCCATTAGTTAATGTGCTCATTACAGCATATTTAGCCAAAACCTTTTAATGAAGACATTTCAATCAGACCTCATAAAAGCCCGATACTGATTTAGCTCAGACCAGTCAGTAAAGCCGGACGATTTGAGCGCGAACGAGATTCAAGCTTTAACGGGCGGGAAAATATTGAACAAAAAATAACGAGTATCCTCCATTCACGAAATACGATACATTACCCTTTCTATAAGATCCAAATCGTCTCTTGGGTATCAACAGACTCGGCTGAGTATTATGCGTGACTCGTGGCAACGCTTTTATCCGACGGGGACGAAACCCGCTGGGGCAAAAGATCTAAGCTACTCCCATTTCAACTGATGAAATAAGCTTTTGAATCTGAGTCGGTCATGCCCGCGGTCTCCTGTTGATTTTTCATTTCACCGTCTTCGGATTCCCTCTGCTCCTTCTCTGCAAATCTTTCTCTCCCAAGATTTAGACCTCGGCAAATACTTCTCTCTTTCTTGACCTCTGAGCGCATCTGGAGAAGAAGGGGAAGAGGAAACTGAGCTCACCGCCTGCAACTCCCTCCTCGGAGCTCGGATCTGCCTCCGCAGAGCATCTGGAGAAGAAGGGGAAGAGGAAGCCGAGCTCTACAACTCCAGCCTCGGAGCTCGGATTTGTCTCCGCAGAGCACTTCTACAGAAGAAGGGGAAGAGGAAGCTCTGCTGTAGTCGATCTGTACTCAATCTATACTTTCTGGTCGGCGTCTTCCCCGATCTGTACTCGTTTGCTGTCTACAAAACCACTCCTCAACGCTAAAAAAAACCCTACCGCTCTCTGTCGTCTTTTCACTTCAGAAATCAGTTACCATTCTCGTAGATAGCAGGTTGTTTTCTATTCCGTAATCTCTCTTTTCTTATTCTGTTTTCATCTGGGCATAATCTGAATTGTTTTGCATCATATATATCCTGTCATATCTAGTTTTTTGTGTGAATTTTTCATTTTCCTTTTAGTGTTATGTCTTTTATATAAAAATTGATCGACTTATTATTGCAGAAGGCACAATATTTTTGAAGGAATTTTCTTTGGTGTGTACAAAGCCAGAGAACACCTCCTCATACCAGAAAAGAAGCCCTTTGACATCAGGAAAAACTTAATCCATTGCTGGAAAAGATTTCTGAGCTGCCTCCTTGTGCAAATTGTATATAGGTGTTACGGTTGGAAATCGCTCTCAGGTTTGCGATCTGAGCAACTTGCAATCACAGAGATGAGACAAGGGAGTTGGGCGACTAAGCCCCGGGTACACTCCGATGTTTAAGTTAGATTTTCAATGTAAGTAGTCAAGAGATAGCAGAAAGCTATTTACAATTTAAAGAAAGAGTGGGACGATGAGAGAGTTTGAGCGTGCGAGAGTGAGAGAGATTATGAACCTTACTTACCGTGAGGGGTCGCCCTCTACTTATAGACATTAAGAAGAAGCATGGAGGTACCAGGACTCAGAGAAGTAGATCGCCAATAGGATTGCCATGTGTCGCTCTGAGGGACACCTGAGTTGTAGACTCCGAGTAGGAGTTGAAGACCGTAGCCAAGGAAGCTAGGTCGGTCAACCACCCGGATGACACGTGTTGTGACAGGTGGTCGTAGGGCCGTAATAGTCGGCGTCGTATCATACAAGGAGAAGGACTCTTCTGCCATATCATAGTCGTATTAGGATATTAGCCTCCGATCGGGAAACAAGACCGCATGAGTGTGAAACTCCGACCGCTTCACCGCACGAGCGGAAGGTGACCTCTGAGCGACAGAAGCCGAGGGCAACATATAACCAGCGGTCGGCTCCGAGATGGTCTTGACACGTGTAAGAATTTAAATGGATGAGATTTTTCCCACATAACAATAGGAAAAAACAAAAGGTTAACCTCCATTCTTATGCAAGCCTCCTACATTCTGGAGTATAATAGGAAATGTTAATTACCAGAGTAGAGAATAACTTAATACAGTGAATAAGAAAGACAATGTTATTAGTTGCTGCTGCGGAATTCTGTATACTAATTTGTACCTGTGTTGCGCTTTCGATATTGTGATGCTAAACCCGACACATCAATTGTACTAATGTGCTGGGGTTTTTATTGGTATGGACCCATCATTCTGTGCAATAATAAAACCAAATTTCACTGATAATCAGCCATTGAATTCATCATTTACATTTATCCATCAATCCTTGCATTTCATTGCCACATACACCAAATCCACCAACTTCTTGAATTACTGTTCTTAGAGAGGATCTTTATTTTTAGATCAATGAAGCTCAACATCCACATATAAAGCATCAACTACTACTGTCAAACTCATATAAAGCATTAATAATTGTTGGGTAGCCCAATTATAAACCAAATTATCAAATATTTAGTTTCCTCAATGCATCAATTCATTGAATCATCCAACCTTATCGAATCACAACCACCAAGGAAGTTTATAACACTAGCTCAAGCTTTCAGAGTATATATTACAAGTGAATAAAATTTTGAATATTTCAGTCGCTTTTCAGAGTATATAGTTCAACTGATTTTGGCTTCAAATCACAGCAACAGCTAAAATCCTGTCATTTCTAGATGATGATTCCCTTGGTTCTTCACCCTCTACAATTCCTCCATAGCAAGCTCCGGCATTACACCAAAAAAAAAAAAAAAGGTTAGAAGATCAATCTAAGCAGACAGATTTCTTTAGTCTGGACTAAGAACACATAAATTTCTTTCTTGCAAGTTCTAGTATATTACCTGCTGCCATCCCAGAGAGGTAAGCTGTCCATCAAAAAGTTCTGGAATCCCTTGTGCATGTCTCACCTGATACATGGTTTTCAATATCCCAACACATATAAATTTGATTAAATCAAAGCAATAAAGAAAGTGCATGTCACAAACCAGTGCAGTTAAACAGCGAGGTAATGCGAACAGAGTAGGCCCGCAGTGTCATCCATATCTGACAGACTCAGAAAGTGCAAAGCACTCCCACGAACTCAAAAAGTCATTACATAGTCAATGTTTATACAATCCCAAAGTGTAAAATAAGCAACTTGCCTTTCTGCCTCACCGAATATTGGCGATCACAATCACCGAATCAACTTGTCTCACAGATAACTGGACAGAGTTGATTGAACCTGTCTTTCTGCCTGATAACTTAACTGGACAGAGTTGATTGGAACCTGTCTTTCTGCCTCACAGATAACATCATCTATGTAAAATAAGCAGTGAATATCTATGTAAAATGACATCATCTATGCGGTTACATCAGTGGCTTCAGGTGGTAGAATGTAGCCCAGCAACCAAATATACACATAACTTACTTCATATTACTAATTTGTTCAACTTGAAACAAAGATGTACTTAATTTCAATAAGAATGACCAAAAAAAGGCTGCCCAAGTAAACAAATAGTAATTGCCATCAAGATTTGAACAAATAATTGTCTTCCAGCAGCATTGAAACTGAAAAGAATCCTGAAAACTTAAAGTAATCAAGATTTGACTTTCAAGGATCTTGGCCAACTCAATTCCCCCGTTCATAGGTGACTTCCCAGCTAGTATTTCCTACAGGATAACTGTCATTGTATAAGCATATACTTTGGAAAACACAATAAACAAGTTCATATATTTAGAGAACTGAAAGACTAAATTTGTCTACCTAGAAAACAAAAAGAAAATATCTACAATATATTCAACAAGTGGTTTACCTGCCAATATTTCCTTCAACTTGTGAATGTGAGTTTGAGGCCTGAGAAGATAACAACGTTGATTGAGAATAATTAGACGATGACTGCACAAAAAAAAACATAATATTATAAGGATCATCTAAGATTAAGTAAATAGAAATTGGTTCACAAGAATTAAATTATTTAATATTGCATATCAAACCATTACCATTAATAATGATGTCAATGATTGATTGGTCTGCAATGGCTGAGATCCTTCCAATGGTGTCCATTGAATGAGATTAGAAGGCGCAGTTAGGATACCTTGATGTGAAAACTGAGATTCACTAACCTGAATGTTTTTCTTTTTCTTCTTGGGTTGTTTCTCAACCCAACTTTTATGCCGTTTACCACCTTTATAGCCTTCTTTTTTCTTCAGACCCTTTACTTGAATAATGGTAACATTCTCAGTTGGACCAACTAGAACAGCTGAAACTAAGTCATGATTCCTCATATTTCTAAACTTTGTCCTCAACTCATTAGCAGTCTGGATAAGCAGTGAATATCCCTCTGCTGTAACTGAAACTTCTGCTAGTAATTGCACCATATTAGGCCAAAGCAAGTTGTAATGTTGTGTGCTATCCAAAACATGTCTTTTAATTGGGGTTACATGACTTTCTTCCACTGTGTAATCCCTTACTGTCCTCGTCCATCTCCTTAAAATATAGGACTCAGGTATGAATTTAATATTCCTCATAGCATAGAATTCTCAATGCATGACGACAAAGAATGCCGAAACTCTCAAATTTTCGACAACTACATTTTATCATAGCCTCAGCTGGCTTGGACAATACTTTAAACTCTCCCTTCTTATCATGAATAGCAATTACGTACTCACGTAAGTCACTGTCTTCATTCTTATCTTTTATGTAGCATGAACCAACCAATGTATACTCTTTAAGGAATGCCTCAAATATCGTTGGAGTATACTTTTCTTTAACTTGTTTCATGAGGGGAATGTTAGGATACATATTTTGAGGGAATTTATCTCTTGCATCTAATTTGGCCTTCAATTCTTTTTCACGTTTATCATTAACCATCCTTTCAAAATGTTTGAAAAATTGAACCACATCCAACTTGGAGCTCAAGTAATCCTTCATATCCCCATTAAGACTTTCACTCATTTGTGTACTCTTCATACCTATGGTGAGAGTCTTCTTCATGAAACAGTTGACCCATTTCTCTTTCACTCTATAAATACGATCTAACCATGAATTTGTTGTAATCAGATATGAAGTTATCAACTTCTGCCATGCCATTTCAAAATCTGACTCCTCATCATAATCATACATGCAAGTATTGAGTTCTTTCAAAAAACTAGAACCGTCTTTAATCAAGTTTCCTAGGTACTTAATCCCATTTTGCATAAGGTGCCAAGAACAAAACTATGCCTTGTGGATGGAAACACCTGAGGTATTACTTTCACCATTGCATCATCTTGATCAGTAAACATAGTTATCGATTGTTTGTGATCACGAGCTTTTAGGAATGCATCAAACAACCATTTGAAAGATTCAATTGTCTCATCATATAATAGTGTAGCCCCAAAAATTACTACCATTCTATGATGATTGAAACCTGCAAATACACCAAAGGGCCTATGCTCTTTGTTGATAGAAAATGTAGTATGAAAAATGATTACATCACCAAAGAGTGCGTAATCCATCCTCATCTTATGATCAGCCCAAAAAAAGTTGGTCATTTGCTCTTCAGAGTCCAATTGTATTGCAAATTTAAATAAAAGATTTGAATTGATTTGTTGCTGGAAGTATTTAAACACACTTCCAGCTTCACTAGAAGCTAAATGACGTTGTCTTTTGGTACGGAGATATGTGGCCTTACCCATGAACTCATATGTGGCCTTAGTCCTTATCCCAGAATCATCTGTCAAATCAATCCCCATGGCATGTACCTCTGATATGTTGCTTTGCGAATGCATATATTTTAAAGTAGCCGGTAGGTGGAGGAGATGATTATGCTCTTCCTCAAAATCAAAGCATTGGTATTGACCAACTCCATCAATGTATCGAATTCTCATTCTTGCATTGCAACCTGTTCTTGTAGTTGCTTAAGGCTTAATTGTCTCTCTATCCCATTTGTCGTATTTCCTCAACCCATATTTATTACATACAAATCGTCTCGAAGTTAAGAGTGTCTTAGTATTATCTTTTGTCTTTCTCCAATGACAGTATTCTTTTCGGATACTGAAACCCATGCTTCTCCCGTAATCATTGTAGAACTCGTATGCTTTCTCCTCTGTATCAAACATCATTCCAATCTTAGGTGTACCATCAACATCTTCTCTAATCTCATGATCTCCCATTGTATTCTAAAAAAAAAACCAAATGAATAAAGAACCTGTAAGATAACAAACACTCAAACCAATTTAAAGATATGTATTCTAGATTTAAAACATAATCAAAGAATTTTAAAACAATACATACCAAACATACGCCTAAGATTTAACATGTTCCCAATTCTTTAGAAGTCAAAGCTGCGTTCATACATTAATTTATGATCATATATACAAAAACTTTATGAAATAAAGTCACAAGATAAAACATCAAGGAAAAATACAATTTGGGAATCTTTAATTTCTATATCATGGGATAAGAATATTCCCTGTTTAAGTGATTAGAAAGGGTTCATACCTTAACATGAACAGTAATGAAAAAAAAGAAAAAAAAAAAAAGAAAACTGGGGAATCTTTAACAGTTGGTACATTTGAGATAAAATAACCACTCATGCAACCCAGTGGATGTAAAAGACACTGATCTGACTATATAGCATGGTTTGTTGCTTGATTTTCGATTTAGGTGTGGTACCTTGGGTTTGGATCCAAAGTCTATTAGCACATATCTTAAATCATTACCTTTGTTTTATTGGGAGGGGATGTTATATGGGTTCGGCCACCCACCGTTGTAGTTTCGGTCTAACATCCCAAGAACAGAAGAATCAAATCAACACTTCATATTACAGAAATGGCATCAAACCACTACGGTAGTTTCATCAAGGGACAGGAAAAAGGAATAAATAAATTCAAATAGATAATTTTATTGAAGGAAACTAAGAAGAATAATTCAGAGTTCACAACAGCATACCCGTTCTATTAGAAAAAACAATCTCTTTAAGAGTTAACACTTTCCTGTGAGCCTTCTAAGCCAAGCTTTCGCTCCTTCGCTCACGCTGCTCTTACAATCGAGAAGCAAGCAACTTCTGGTACTCGGCAGCTTCTGATTTGGCCTTGGCAATCCTCCTCTTCTTCTCAGCAATTCGGGCTCGCTTCCTCTACAATGTCAAAGGAGTAACCAAACTCTGTATCTTGGGGGCCTTGCTGCATTTCTTCCCTGCCAGTAACAAACGTTCCCATCATTTTTTGAGATATGCCATAGTATACGATAATCTAGTATGGAATATTCAGGATGGGATTATAAGCATACTTAAAGCTACAAATCAGCTTGGGAAGATTTCGAATAGATGAACATAACTGGTCAAGAAAAGGCAGAAACCCTAGAGATGTTAGGGGCTACTATTCAGTTGCTGTTGAATTCGGCTGGAACAGGTATTATCCTAATCACAATGGCCGCCGATTTGTTGCAGATAAAAAAAGAATGGCAGCGAGAAACGTATATTACCTCGGAAGGCCGAACGGACGATGTCGCCAACCCAACTCTACCAGGTCTGTACCAGAAACAATGATGGCTCCAGCAACGACAGAAAGGCCATCGAGATGGACTGAAGCGCCTGCGTTATCGGTGGAGTCGAAATCCGTCGCCGTCGAAACCGTCAGAAACAACTTCCGGTTCTGAAGAGATCTCGGACGACCTCCTCTCTCCTCCGCCGCTCTCTCTCTCTCAACTTTCTTCTTCCTCTGCCCGCGAACAGGAACAAAAACCAGATTTGGTTTTTCTGAAACAAAACCAAAAAGAGTCGGATATGTTTTCGCGGGCTAAATCCTGTTTTCAAATTTGCCATTTGATATCTATAGCAGGGTCACGGGCGTCTTTCCGTAAGCAACGGATTTCGTCACCGTCGGATAAAACCATCGCCACGTGTCATGCATCTAACATACTCAGCCGAGTCTCCTGTTGTGTAGTTGATACCCAACAGGAGACGATTTGAATCCATTCGGGAGGACTGGTACGACGAAGGGGTGGACAAAGAAGAAACAGCAGAGCAAGATGCCTACGTTGATTTCGATTTCGATTTCTTTTCAATTTTGTCTAAGCCGAAGGTAATCGCTCATTCGCATTCCTCATCTGCTTCTGCGTTTTTTTCACTCCTGTTACGCCATAAAACATTTATCGTGAAAGAACGGATACTAGTGTTTATATTTTACTTGAATCTCATCACTGTGTTCTGCTATTCCGTTATATATTTACTTGTCTAGTTTATGCTTCCACAGTTTTTGGTGTTGAAGTACTTTTGAGAATTTGCCAGTTTTACATATTTCCCCTGAAGCTTTAGAATGAACTTGCTTTTTCTAGTTATTCTCGTAAAAAAATGAGGGGTTTAAGTGCCGTAGCTTATTTCTTGCAATCTATGGGTTTTCGTAGATGGAATTGTTTGTGATGGCAATAGAATGGTTGGCTATCAGTTTGTCGTAGGGTGTGTAGGAATCAAGTGGATGTACAATTTCCTCATTTCATTTTGTAGGTTCGGTTTGTGATGGTAATAGAGTTGTTGGTAATTATATTTTGCTCAGATGTAAATTTTATGTTACTTTTTAAATCAAAGGATTTGGTTGCAAAGTAAAGGAAGTAACATTTAATCACCATATCTGGAATGTTTTGGAGTTAGTTACACAATCATGTGAAATAATGATTATAAAAGTTTATACTTTAGTATTGATTTGATCTCACTTCACTTCCCTTTATTTCCCTTAACAACCCCACGGAGCCATGGTGATTGAGATGTGGACCATGGATTCTTACCCTTGATAGTTGGACAAAATCATATACAACTGTTGTCCTGGGACTTTGCATTTGATGGCAAACTGAAATGCGATGAAAGTCAAATTCAGATGATTTTTTATTTGTGTGGTTGGCAAGATCTCCTAAATTGTATTGACAAATAGAGATGCCAGAGTTGATGATGTTGCCAGGAGTTGCATTGATGTGAGGAACCCAGGAATTCCATACTCTGACAGTGAGTTTGAATCACAATGCAACAAAGGTTTGTCCCAAACTACTTCCAGTTTTCTACATATTTTTTCATCTGTTGTGGCCATATTTTGTGTTAAATCACAAGCTATCATTCTTTTCTCACCATTCAACCCAAGTTTTGGCTTTGCCCTATGACTATCAGAACCTTCCATTTGAATCATATCATTCTTCACTGGTGCTTCTTTGGTCCTCATGGCACATAAACCTACTCTTCCTATTTCCTGCAATTGGGAACAAGAATTATTGTGGGAGGAATTTTTTTTTCTTTCCTTTTTATTTTGGGGAGAGAGGGTTAGGGTATGAAACTTGTAATTGGAATTTGGGTGGGAAAATAATTAACTCCTTCCATGCAACTTCTGTGTGGAAAACTGTAACAAAGTCTCACAAGATCTCCTGAGAAAGACAATATTTTCATGGGGAAAGATGATTTTAACGGTGGACTGGGTTAATTAGAAATAGAAAGGAGTCAGCATAGTGGATATCAAATTAGGTCAAGGAAAATTTCCTTGTGAATAATTTAAAGATGAGAGCATGTTCCAGATATGAAGTAGTTGGCGGAAACTTTTCCTATAGTAGCTCTGCTTGTTAGGTTGTTATAATATCTTTTGTACTGCCTTTGGTTTGTTGTGATTCTCTACCCCATTATTAACCTTTCATCTCTTGCAAAAGAATAAAAATACCGCTGTGGTAGGGGTATCATGCTACTTGTGTCCTAGGTTTTACCACCTAGTTTATGGTATTGAACTACCTATGGGCCAATTTTTTGTAGATAAAGGGGGAGAATTATGCGGAGCCTTGCATTAAAGATTAAGTAAGGTGTTTGGAATAGTTTAATTTATTTTGCACAATATGTATAAGAGTGGGGACATGTGGGAAAATGCGTTGAAAGTAGCAACTGGATATTGTTGATGAATCTCATTTATTTATCTTTTGTATCCTAAAAGAGGTCTTTTTCCTTATCAGTAGGATTTGGTGAAAATAAGACTCCTCAAGGTGAATCTTTTATTTGGATTTTAGATGTTGACGACATACGTGTTTTGTAAGAGTTGATGAAGGGAAAGCATACCATCTTTTTGCTGATTGTTTTGTTGCTGGCAGATGTGATTGTATGTAATGGCTAGTTGGCTACCTTGGTTATGCTTGAAGAAACAAGAGACTTCCCTCCATTTCTTGGTCTAGTGTCCTTTTTGGAGGAGGTGGAACCATTCTACGGGGTTAATAGAAGGAAGTAATTGAAAAATATCTAAGAAGTGAAAATCCACCTATAACCTATTAGATATTATATCTCATATTCTAATTGGGTCTAGACGATAGTTAGTTAAAACGGGTATGGTGAAAAAACGTGTTCGATTCGACATCTTTAAAACTGTTTAAAGTTTGAATGGGGCAATTCGGTCAAACATTTCGAGGACAGCAAATATTCGGAAATGGGAATAAGGATTTTAAATGTTTAGTTTTGACAAAAAGGGACATAAAATATCGCAATAACTAACATAGATTGAGGAATTATTACCTAAATGTTTGCGTCCAATGTGAAAAGGATTTATATGTATTTTTCTTGAATTTATAGTTGCTCTTAACTTTGGATGCAGGATTTAGGTAATAATTCCTTGTGCATATATGGCCGTATTTCTGATTTTTTTAGTGTTCTCGAAATGTCTGACCGGGTTTTTTACCATCCCATTCAAATCTTAAATTGCTTAAAACATGCCATACTGAACATTTTTTTTATGGGTGTGTACCTG
Organism: Protea cynaroides; assembly: GCA_028583415.1. Lineage (NCBI taxonomy): Eukaryota > Viridiplantae > Streptophyta > Magnoliopsida > Proteales > Proteaceae > Protea > Protea cynaroides. The sequence goes on from CM053272.1 coordinate 27,203,648, forward strand.
TTTTAACTAAGTTCAGATGTTAATTTATAGGGAAAATTTCACGTAATACCCAAATACTTTGAGAAATATCACCTACCACCCAATTTTTCTGAAAACATCAACCGCACCCCATTAACTAACGGTAGAGAGTTGAAATTTTGTCTAAACATTTATACCCTTCGCATTTTCATCTAGATTCCATTTTTTTTGTTCTTCTTTCTCAACCAACCCCACCACTACCAAAACCGAACCTCCTACAACTAACAATAAAACTGCAAAAACGTTGGATTGCAATTTTTTTATTTATTTTTTTCAATTAGACAAATGAAAATCACCGGGGAGGGGGGATTTGTAGAGGACCAACGATATGTGTGGATCCAGAGATATGAAACCAGAAAAAAAATGAAAAACAGATGTTAAAAACAGAGAAACGATGAGAGATAGGGCAGATCGTGGGTGAGATATTTTTTCTCACTCCCTATTTTCTCTCATTCTTCCCTATTCTTTTTCTCAATCTCCCTTATCTTCTTTAATTTCAGCAACCGTCAATGCACACTCCCTATTTTCTCTCGTTCTTCCCTGTTCTTTCTCTCAATCTCCATTTTTACATCCAAAGCCCAAATTCAACGACTAGAAGGAGTGCGAAAGAACAAAATTAGGGCTTTTTCCAGTGCAAGGGAGAGGTCACAGATCTGAGTTTCAGCATGTTGGAGCCCCAATCCCATACTTCTTGCCTCATTTTGTAAACCTAAAACAGATCTGACGGTTTTTCTACTAATGAGAGATCGAAACACCATGGTTGCTCTTCCGATCCATTTCACTTTAAACCAGTCACTGAAAAAATGAATGGAAGGGCATTATTGTCAATCCAATAATGGTTTTGAGCTGACATTAGCATCTAACGGCTCCATCTTAACGGTTGGGATCTTTTTGATAAATGTTTTGGAATTTTGGGTGGTAGTTGATGTTTTCAGAAAACTTAGGTGGTAGGTGATGCTTCTCAAAGTATTTGGGTAGTACGTGAAATTTTCTCTTATTTATATATGTAAGATTTTTGGGAACATTTTTCCTGGTCGAAATGGTGGAAAAAATGAAGATAGTATCTTTTCTGATGAATCTTTACCAACCGATGCAACATGTGGCTTAATCTCAAAAAAAGTTGGGAATATTGGAGTTGATTTTTCATTACATGGAGAAGAAGATAATGTTCACTGTAGGAACTTTTTATGAGAAAATCTTTAAAAAAATATGATTTCAGTATCAGGAATTTGGAATATGCTTGATGCACTCTTTCACCCAAAAATACGTAGACATCCAAGCATGTAACAAATGAGTAAGGATTACAAGTCTGTTTGAAGTTGCCATCTTCTTCTAAGCCGAGCTATTATAGAATTGCATACCACATTGTTAAAATGTCAGTTCAGTTTTCATGTTACAATACCAGATCCTGTACTCATGAACACGTTGCTAATATTTGCACCAAATGGTGGATTTTTTTGTGGAAACAATTAGTATCTCTTAAATCTGAACTAAGGGAAATTGGTTATTTGAAACCCTGAGGAGATGTGGATTGATTTTGTCCCATGCTTCTCAAAGATGTAATTCGGTGGACCACTACCTCTTCATTCATTGTAACTTTGTTCAAACTATTTGGAACTGTTAGAGCAATAGAATTGTAACTGTACATTTCTTAGTCAAATTAGTTAGTGATAGTTTCTAGGACTTGGACTCCTATTAGTATATGGACTCCTAATTAATCTATTAGTTTATTTTATTAGTTTCCATTACCAATTAGGCTTGTTAGTTTCATTTTCCTATTTTGAGTTTATTTGTTTTTAGTTTGTGACTAGGACTTTGACTTGTAGAGTCCTAGATCTTATCTATAAGTTGTTTTCTATTTTCTATAAATGCAAGCTACAAAGAGAGGAGCACACATATATATTCTCTCTTTCCTTGACACATTGATTCTCTCCTTCTCTTATTTTTCTATTTTGTTACAGGAACCATTTTCATCATTTCATGGGCTCCTCGATCCGAATCGTCTCCTCCCTGTACTTCAGGGAGGAGGGAGACGCCCCTGTCGGATGGCCGACACATGGCTCTCGGGAAAATCCGAGCCCCACATCCGAGCCGACACCCCCTGTCAGCTCAGCTTGTCGGTTGGGTGTCGGCTCGAAGGTGGGGCTCGGATTTTTCTAAGAGCCACGTGTTGGTCATCCGACGGGGGCATCTCCCTCTTCCCTGAAGTACAGGGAGGAGACGATTTGAATCCCGATATGGTTAGGTTATTTCCCTATGACATTTAATATTTCCTTAGGGTTTAGTACGCCCCTGCCTGTAGGAAAGAGAATGCAGCTGTTGTGGGTTACCTTCTACTTGATGAATGGGGAACAATTGGATTGAGTACAGTAACTGAATAGCTAGGGATGTTGCGTGGGTGCCCCCACATTGTTGTGGATGACTGATCGGTAGGCATATCGGTGCCGGACTGCTGGTGGGGTTTCATGGTTGAGCTTCCACGGGGATTTTCAGCAGTTATATTGTAAGGGATTGATGACTGTCATTGATACAAGACAGTATGCAACAAGTATTGAAAGTGGTGGGTTGTCCATCCTCGTCCAGTGTTGAAATTATATTTAGTCGGAAGTCTGAGGGCTAAAACAGGCTCACTGAGGGAGAGTTCATTGTAATAATGAGGGGGAAATGAACTCACTGATTGTGGTTTGCATGTCATCTCCCCTCTTAAGTAATCACTCAGTTAGCATAGAGGGTGACTCAGTGGCAGCATACATTGGATGAAATTATCTTGCTATTACAGTGCTCATCTCCTTCCAATGGTACAGGTCTTTTAATCTATTAGGAGATGAATTAGCAAAGGATAGAGAGGGAACGTTTGTCAAGGGTCTATGGTGCTTATTTTGAGCAACAACCTAAAAGAAGAATGAATCAAAAGAAGAGGGACATCCTTTGCATCCCTTTAACAAAATAAGCAGTCAGTAGGGATAAAGTACCCTCCAGAAATCAAACAATTGATTGTCTGGATGCTATCTTTTACACCGTCTGCATCATGCCCCCCTTGAAAGATGGAGGTTATGATAAACCCTATGTGCAAAATGGATTTCTGTTTTGGAATTGGAGTCTGCTAGGCTATGACAAATAATTTGGAGAAACTTCATGGGCTTGGGAGCAGCAGCAATTCGAAGCAAAGGAAGTAGGAGTGTAACTGTGCAACTCGGGCATACTTCAGGCTCTAATTTGACTTACATGGAGCTGGGCCTTGGGCTCAATTGTATCTAAAATTTATCAATTGCTCAACTCTGCGCATTTTGAGTTGCATCCCGTAAAGGAAAGAAATCAAGTTTTGCTGCTAGGTGCCTCTATAGTGTGTGGCATGAGAGAAACAAGATGGCTGTTGAGAATTACCATGAAACAGCCTTAAGAGAGAACAATGTTATGGGTGGTGGTTGCCAGCAGTTCAGGGAATTGGGGAAATCTGAAATTAGAAGACAATGGATATCTCTATCTTCTAACAAAACTGTTGATCCTTTTGTATAGTATAGCCTGTTTATGGGCCTTTGTAATATATGCTGCCTTTTCTTTCACTAGCAAAAGTTAATCTTGAATGATGAAAAAGAAAAAGGGTATGCTGCCTTTTGTCTTTCCTTTCTTCTCTTATAACATTTCATTAGTTTTCATTAGTTCCCAACTAAGTTTCCCCCCTCTTGAGAGGGGAAGGATAAAATAAAGTTCCATCACCCCCACAGGTTGGTAAGTTGAACTGCTTGACACTTTTTTGGACCTTTCATGTGTTTATGAATGAGCTGGGTTCTATAGCATGGTATGACATGGAAATATAGTCATCAAAGCTAGTACTTTTTTTATATTTGGTTATGCCTTTGAGGATTCAAACACCTTTGTAACTTGTCATCTTTCATGGCTTTCTTACTTCATTAAAAGCAATTATTCTTCTTTTCCATATTACATTTGACATCACAGTTTGTATCGTATCGTGGAGCAACTATTTTTTTATCTTTTAGCTTCCTGTTCTGATCCTCATTTGAAACTGTGTAGAATTACTATGAATCATTGGAAGTCAAGTTCAATGCGACTGAGGATTCCATAAGGTCCAACTTTATTCGTCTTGCGTTGGTGGGTACTTTGTTTTAACATAATGTAGCTTTTGCCTTTTAACGTTTGACAACATACTTGTCCTTTTGGTAAACCTTATGGCTTTTTAGGCTTCTTCAAGTTTTATTTTTAGGTGGAATTGCATATTCTCATTCTGACAGTTTGGTTTGCTTTGTCAAGCAATGGCATCTGGATAAGCGAAAAGATGAGGATAGTGCAACATCAAGATTTCTAGAAATAAATGAAGCTTACAAGGGTCAGTATATGCTTTCTGTCCACGCCCCCTCAAAATTTGTCAATCACTTAACATAATTGACGTAATACATTTCAATCCCTTAGAATTTCTGGACTATGTTGTCTTTGCTTTTTATTCTTGCATTAAATTTCAGTTATAACATCAACTGTCATTTGTTAAAATGCGAGCTGTTGAAAATAAATCACCCCATTCTGGTTATCATGGCCAAAGTAGGGTGCTATTCAAGGTCATTCTCAAGATTTTTATAATTATGAACGGACATGGTCTAGTTCCATATCAACTCCATGTCTCCACCTGTTGTTTTTCTTTATTTCTCATCACAATCCTTCCACCTAGGCATGAGGAATAGTCCATTTCATCTCTGTTAGAGTAATGATATAAAATACACTATTGCTGATTGTGCTACTTAATCATATGGACTGATGGACTCCTAGTTTGTTTATTAGTTAATCATATGAACTGATGGACTCCTAGTTTGTTTATTAATTTGCTTTATTAGTTTCCTTTATCAATTAGGCTTGTTAGTTTCCTTTTCCTATTTTGAGTTTACTTTGTCTTTAGTTTGTGACTAGGACTCTGACTTTTATAGTCCTAGATCCTATGTAATAGTTGTTCTCTATTTTCTATAAATAATAATAGTACGAGGAGAGGAGCAGATATAGACACATCGATTCTCTCCATCTTCTCTTATTTTTCTATTTTGTTACAGTCTCAACAGCCATACTCCATGATCCAAAATGTAGCTCTGGAATTTTATATAGAGAATTATTAGTCTTGGATTTCTTCCAAATCCCTCATTCTTATTTTTCAGAATTTTTTTTTTCTGAATCTTCTACGAGTTTAATTTTCTTTTCTATGCCTAGACCAGATGTTTGGGGAATTGGGAAATAGGATTTGGATTCAATGTTTAGCTGTTGGTGTTTGAGGGGATGGATTTTAAGCAAAAAGTGAGTAATTTGAAATACAGAGTTATTTAGGGGGGAGAGAGAGAGAGAGAGAGAGAGAGAGAGAGAGGGGAAATTGGAGATGATGATTTATTATAATGAAATGTAACTTATTTATATATGCTAACTAAATATTTATAATATTATTATTACACTAATAATAGTATATTAGTCTCTCACAATATAGCAATTGTTTCCTATGCAGTTTCCGTGAAATGCTTTATCCAAACAGCATATCTGCTACTTGGCAGTTTAGTTAGATTCTAAATTTTCTGACAAATTGTCCATGTCACCCTTGACTTGTGGTAAGTTCTAGCCCAGAGCATTAGGTCATGAGACAAAATCAACATGTCAATGTTTAGATGATTACAGAAAATATTCATTACATGGTGGGACATGTGATATTCTGTATCTATCCAATGATTTATTGCTACTTGAGGAGGCTCCCAAGAAATTGCACCGTGTGCTGGCACTTGGCTATTTTAAGTGCTTCAAACTTCGCCACCATGTTAGATGTTGACATGTGGTCAATCACAACTGCTTCTAGAAAAATCAGAACTTTGCTGGGATTTCAGGTCAATATTAACTTGATCTATGTGGATTTTTATGATCTTCGATCGTTGGGGCTTATCTCTGTGATTTAAGAGCCATCTTTCCTCCCCTCCCCTTCCCCCCCTCTCACAAAAAAAAGAAAAAAAAGAAAAAGAGAAAGAATGTGACTGTCTGGTACGAAGTATGCAGGTAATTTATTATATTAGATTATTTGTATTCAGCTCATTGGTAATAGGACTGACTGCAGCCAACACATCTTGACCTGACATGGCTGTTTCCTTCCATTTGACAGTTCTAAGTGATCCCATAAAAAGGAGAGAATATGACAGGACACTGTATGCCGATGATTACAATATTGTTGTAAGAAAATATCCCCAATTTCTTCAATGGAGCTTCAAATGCTTCTTGTTTTTTTCCATCTTCCTCTAGAGTATGCTGTTCTCTTGCGTGCAGGAGTACCTTAACCAATACAAGGGCTTAATTTTAACATGCAATGGCCTTGGGATCAGGCATTCAATATGATGAAGTAAAGAAGGCATGCATTGAGATCCATTGAGATGAATCTTGGACTGTTTTGGGGCAATGTAGATGCTTTTTGATAAGCTGAAGCAGAAGGTTATAAAGTAACAGTTGGGATTTAGATGTATTGGCTGGTAGACTGACTTTTCCAATGTACATAGGGGCCAAAGACTAATCTGTACCTTCATCAGGTTATTATTAATATTTTTTGGGGGTCTGCCTACCTTACAATTTCACATGGGGACTTTAATATATATATATATATATATATATATATATATATATATATATATATATATATATATATATGTATGTATATATATATTTTTTGTTTGTGTAATAGGACTTTGAATTAGAGCTACTAGAGAGAGGGAAAAAAGGGGGTTCCTTAAAGCAAACAGTGATGACAAGCGAGTTGAACCTGTGATCTCCTGTATGTTCACTCTATTGATGGGCTACCAACCAACTGCATTAGCAGTTTTCTTCCATCATGTAATTATTTGGGCTGACATTACTCACACACCCCCACCCTGAATATCATTTTTTGAAACATATGTTTCTTCAAGATCCTTCTTGATTTGTTTTGCTATGATGATTTTTTTTTTTTCTCTTCGTCTTTATGTTTGAAGAAATCTTGACTTGACAGAGTATATTGAAGAAACAAACATGTGTTTGCAAAGGTTGGTAATTGATTAAGAAATAGGTACATTGGTGCAAATGGCTGGCCATCTTTCACATGCCACACCACTTGTGGGGTGTGGTGGGGGGGGGGGGGGGGGGGGTGAGGAAACAGTTTCATCAACAAGGGATTAAGGTAAGAGAGAAAACGTGAAAATATCCTCAAATTGCTAGCATGCTAGTATGACGATATTTTCCCCTTTCTTTACAAACATGCAATGTACATGTAGATTCAACGTTTCATAGCCAAACTTGTGAATGTGCAAAGAATTAGGATGTGCATGTGGTCATGTACTACAATTCTCCTGTCAAGATGGAAAGCTCAGAATCGAGTCCCTTAGCTAGCAAGCTGCTGGTGCTTTTAATGCAATCATGTACCTACACTGCTTGGAATTTAATATAGTTAGTCATTGAAGATGAAAGAAAGGGATACCAGAAAGGGATACCTTTCTTGGTGTTTTGCCTCAGATCAACTAAAGAATTTTTTTTATCAGTTTAATATCCAAGACAAAAGGAAAGGTGGACAGCACCTCCAACACTGGACTATCCAAAGATTTCAATTTTAAAGATGTAACTGATTTAACGTATTAGTTCGTTTGCTATGGACCCTTGCTCTTTTTCGATTGAGATTTAATGGGCATTTACATCAGCAGAGAGGTGATATGGTTCTGGTGTATTAAATGTTTATACTCCACCCATGCTGATCAAGCATCAATAGTCTCAAATAGCTATAATAAAACCCCAAGGGGGACAGCTCGTTGGTAAAAGATCAACCCCTCAAAAAAGAGGTCATGAGCTCTACTCTCCTCTTGAGGCTAATACCTACCCAAAAAAAATAGTCTCAAATAGCTCCTGTAAAATTAATGAATTTGTCCAGGTTTTGCTTTGCAAAAATTCTTGCCTGACCGAACCAAAGATGTGGCAGTAACAATCAACAGAGAATAGAAATCTCAGCAAAGCCAATTTGTTTGTAATTGAGCTGCTCCATTCCTTACCTAGTTCTACTGAAAATTTCCAACATTGTGGTTGTAATCTGAATGATTTACTTCCAATTTCTCGCCCCCTGATCATCTTGCCACAAGATTCCCTCTGTTATCATCTGAGTCTCACTCCCTTAACTTTTCAGCCTTTGTTAGAGCTTTCAATAACTAAAGAGAGGTTCATGGTTTAAGATGATAAAGAAGTCTCATGGGTGGGTATAATGCTATATAGCAGAGGAAACTGATCCAGTTGCATCAAGGCATAGATAAATATGTGAACATACATTTGCAAGGGAACTGATACTGCACAACTAATCAAAATTCTCCAATAGAGGAGTTGAAAAATGGATTCATAAAGAGCATCCATTAGTCATGCTTCTCCATTTCCATGGGAAGACTAGTACTGCTTCCTTCTGGAATAACCAAGTCATCAAGCAGTTGGAATACCCTCACTAGTTTCCTTTCTCTACTGATCGATTCAATCAGATGAACCCACAAAGCAGGCTGTGGCTCAAAGCCCATCTCACCTCCATTCAATGCCTCAGTTGCATCTGCTACCTTTCCAGCCTCACAGAGACTGATAAGCAACTCATTTGAAGTTGCAGAATGAGGCAATAAAACCCCTTTCCAGCATAAGACCCAATAACTTGATTGCATTTTCCATATCCTTCTCCTTGCATAAGAAATTCAACACAATTCTGTAACTTGCTTTGTTCAGATAAACCCTTGATAGGGCAACCCCTCAAGCATTACAAGCGCTTCATTAAACCTACTTTCTCTAGATAGACCTCAAGTATGACATTGAAGGTAACAATATCAGTTCTGCATTCTTTCTCCATCTCTTTCAGCAGCTTGAGAGTTTCATCGACTCTTCCAGCTCTACAGAAGCAATTGATTATAGTAGTATACCCAACAGCATCAGGTTCCACACCAGAGCTTCCCATCTCATCGAATACCTCTGTAACTTCTTGTATTCTCCCTTCCTTACAGAGCCCATTCATCAGAGCAAAGTAATTGAAGAGATTAGGCTGACATCCAATCAGAAAAATGGCATTTTTTGAGTACTGCTTCCTTCTGGAATAACCAAGTCATCAAGCAGTTGGAATACGCTCACTAGTTTCCTTTCTCTACAGATCAATTCAATCAGATGAACCCACAAAGCAGGCTCTGGCTTAAAGCCCATCTCTCCTAAGCCATTCAATGCCTCAGTTGCATCTGTTACCTTTCCAGCTTCACAGAGACTGATAAGCAACTCATTTGAAGTTGCAAAATGAGGCAAAAAACCCCTTTCCATCATAAGACTCAACAACTTGATTGCATTTTCCATATCCTTCTCCTTGCATAAGAAATTCAACACAATCCTGTAACTTGCTTTGTTCAGATAAACCCCTTGATAGGGCAACCCCTCAAGCATTACAAGTGCCTCATCAAATCGCCTTTCTCTGCATAGACCTCCAAGTATGACATTAAAGGTAACAATATCAGTTCTGCATTCTTTCTCCTTCATCTCTTTCAGCAGTTTGAGAGCTTCGTCCACTCTTCCAGCCCTACAGAAGCAATTAATTATAGTAGTATACCCAACAGCATCAGGTTCCACACCAGAGCTTCTCATCTCATTGAATACCTCTGTAACCTCTTGTGTTCTCCCTTCCTTACAGAACCCATTCATCAGAGCCGAGTAATTGAAGAGATTAGGCTGACATCCATTCTTCCTCATAAAATCCATTATCTTTCTAGCACGATCAACTTTTCCTCCTCTGCAGAAACCATTGATCAGGATATTATAGGTTAGAGCGTCGGGTAAGATTTTATCTTTGGACACCATCTCTTCAAACAATTCGATTGCTTCTTTGAGTCTCCCACTATCACAGAGACCACCCATCAGAGTCGAGTATGTAATCAAATTTGGGTGGGAAACTTGAGACTTTCTCATCTCTTCCACGACTTTGAAAGCGGAATCGAGATTACCCTTCTTGCAGTGATGCTTAACCAAGATATTGAAAATGCATGTGTTGGGCTTCAAATCAAGAGTCTTCTTCGAATACGAGAGAAGCTTTCGGGCCAAATCAAGCCTATCTGATTCAACCAGGAGGTTGAGACAAGTGCTGATAGCTTTAAGCGAGGGCTTTTCACGAACAATTGGTTGGATAGCATAGAACATCTCTAGTGTCATTTCGTGCAGAGAAGATTTGGAGAAATGAGCCATAAGATTAAGGAACAGAGCCTCATGAAATTTGCAAGTTTCGAAAGTCATTTGACGAAGAATTGCATCGACGGCATTGAATTTCTTGTATTGAGCAAGCTTGTGAAGGATAGTGGAGTATGTCGAGTGGTTATGATTGAAGCCCCTCTGTGTCGCCGCCATGTTGAAGATCTCTAGGGCACGTTGCGGGTCTTTCTCACGTTTGATCATAGAGATGGCTGAATCATGAGATATGAACTTGGGTTTTCTCTGCAATTCTTGGGTTGGAGATAGAGATGTGCTTCGGCTTGGAGGGTCTGGTTTTGGGGACCTGGGCTTGAGATACTGGAGAGGGGAGATCCACGGAAGGGAAGAAGAGAACCGACAGTAGTGCTTGATAGAAAACTTCCATGAAGTCGATGGTAACTGCTGAACCAGAGATCTCATTTACACGATGGAAGCTTGGAGAGCGCTAGCTGTTAATCGATATTCACGCCAACTGTTTGATGAAATGGGCTACAGGAGGAGCGCGTCCAAAATCATTAAAACAGCTAGTAATTTGAAACCATGGAAGATTTTTGAAGATTGGAAGGGAGGGAACTGCGATCAGGTGACATGGTATGAGTTTCTTGTTGCCCAGTCTCTTGAGCCGTGATCATGTGACTGAAGTTTATCTGAGTGTATTGGTATATATGGTGATGATTCGAGCCACTAGTGGATCAAGATTGGAGAGACTCCCATGACAGGAGATGATCTTACGTCCAATAAAACTCCACATCATGATACAATAGCTGAAGTTCATCTGACGCACATATTGCACCAAATGAACTCTAACCGGTCACGACTCGAATCCCTCCAATGATAAACCCTTGTCACCTGCCCTAGGCTTACCAATGCCCTCCATGAGATCCATCACTATCCATATCTAATGGGTCCTACACTCTAGAGGTGGATTCCACATCTCATGGATAATGATAATGGGATCCATTGAGAACACATGTAGGTGCAAGTGAATTAAACTCCCCCAATATGTTGAAGGTCCAAAATACCTTTGCCTCCCAAGAGTCACATCAAAGAGCAATGAATACCCTAGATTCTCTCTTCAAGCAAACCCTAAATTTTCTCCACTCTATAAAGGAAAACAGCCCCCTTCCCTTGTATTTGGCATATATTTACTAGGGTTCCCTTACTTCGAACTCCCCTACGTGGGGAAATTTTTACCAATATATATATATATATATATATATTGGTAAAAATCAATCCCCTATAATTGTGGCTCATATGGTCCTAAAAATATCTGTATCTGCATCCCCTGGGATCCCTACATGTACAGCATAGCTGAAGGTAGTGGAATCGGAAACTGAATCAACCTCAATGGAGAGAATTGAGCTGATTGGGGATTGAGATCAGCCCATTTTGACTCAAATTGGGAGACAATGGAGATCTGATTCTGATTCTTCAAACCATGCTCCAGAATGTAGTCAAAACTCATAGCGAAGTGCAGAAGTCGCTAAAGGGCCCATGCATTCACCCGATACAAATCGACCAATCTCAGTTTAGTGCAAGCCGAGCTCTTGGCGCTTACTTGCTTTCATTTTAGACATTAATGGATGAAATTAATCTTCATGTGTTCCTGAGCCGCTCACCATCCTAAACCTAACGGTATCTGTTTTCCAACATTTCTCCCTCGAACTAACATTTCTCGAAAGAAAATCTGTTTTCCCTCGAACTTCCCTCGAACTAACACTTCACAACCAGAGGAGATGAAGAAGAATGGTGGCGGGCTGGACGGAGATGAAGATGAAGATGAAGATGAAAGGAGAATCTGTTTTGTAGAGGGAGATGGGGGCAGGACAAAACATCCTTACGCAGCAATGAGAAACCGAAATGGTTTCGCGGGCGGAGCAATTTTCAAAATGGATAAATTTTCAGCTGAATGCGTCTCTCCTTTTTCTGTCATGCACCAGCACTTATGAGCAGCGTTGGACCATTTTCTCGCCACGTGTCGCACATCAAAGATAGGCAGCCCCGTCTCCTCTAGATAACCTAGGAGGAGATGATTTGAATCCAATCTAACAAAGGCAATCTCCTAAGGTTCTGTTCTAATGGAAATCCCAGCTTCACTCTCAATTCCTTTCCTCCAATAATATGTCCATGAGGCCATGAGAATGGGTCCCCTGCATGAAGGTCTTGATCTTAGGACTTGGGTCAGGAAGACAGATCTTCAGATTGAAGATTCTTTTTCCCTGTAATTTCTCTCTCTCTCTCTCTCTTCATCAATTCCTTGCCTTGTTGCTTGCATGAGACCCTGCTTCAGAGCTAGAGGTTCTGCTGCTGCGACTGAGATTGCCCCCTTGTTCTGCATTCTGCTACAAGAACTAAATTAAAATTGGTCCGAAGAATCCAGCATGTTGATCCACTTTTGTGACTGAAACTGCCTCACACAGATACGTGTTGATTTTTGTTTATTTCAGTTTCATTTGTTCTTAATATTATCTTTGATGTAGTTTTCCTTCAATGCAATGTGAACCCTATAATGGATGTTGAAATGCCCATTCTGTGGAGTTTCGTGGAAGAAATGGAGAAAGAACAAGTTGGCAACACCGATCCGGGTTCTGATCGAGCACTCTCTCTCTATGCTCCGACCTTGCTTGGGATGAACGGTGGTGGTCCTTGCTGCCAAAGATACCATTGAGAAGAAGATGGCCACAGTAAACAAAGAGAGTTAAAGCAAGAGACGGCATCCATCCTCAGGGAAGGAGAAGCTCAGCAGCCAACCCTGCAACCAACTTTACCAGAATTTATGACTTGCAATGGCATCAGGAAGCAGCAAAAGAATGTTGGATATGTCCCACCCACAAACAAAGACTTCGAATCAACATTTCTTTCTTTTCAAGCACTGAAGAACCATCGACATGGAAATCCTTCTGTTTACGAAATCCAAAACTAATAGAGCTGATGCTACAACCCACATATTCCAGACTATGTTTCCTGTCACCATTCGAATAAATAAGATCAAGCAATAGATGGAGAGTACGTGTACTACAGGAATGGCTGTCTCATGCTGGTATCACATCAGAATCGAACAGTTTAGAAAGCAATAATTCTGTAGGGCTCCTTAGACTTGAATCAATCCGATACTCTGTTAGGGTGCTCTTAGTCATCTGCCTCTAAATCCGAAAGACATTGCGAAACCTCTGCAACACTGCCAGTCTATGTTCTTGCTCTCACGAAATGATAAATCTGGGCTAATTTCCTACTTCAAACGTTCCGTCCATCTTCTTGTGGCAAGGTCAAGCCAGAGATGAACCTGAACCTCAGATCTTAATTCTCCATCAAATTCTATATGTAACCTGCCACGCAAAGCCTTAAAAATAACGAATTCAAAGAACTATTTTTCTTTTTCCTTTTTCCATCTTTGGGTGGGGGGGGGGGCCTCAAGCCAACTCATAGAGTCAAGAATTTTATAAGGAACACCACCATTTGGAAATTGAAAATTTACGACTTGGAAAAATCTTAACTACGTATAATTCTGTATAGTTCCCTTCATAAAGCAAACAAAACTATATGAAACAGTGACCAACACCAACCCCCCAGGTATTTAATCTTCAGTTGACCCAAGAACCTCCCGTTTAAGCTCTTCAATTTTAGCAAAGAACTCATCTCTATTTTTCTGCAGAAAGGCAAACAAACAGAAACCAATTAATATGGCCTTTTAATTAGGTTGGCAAAGATAAAAAGTGATGTTCACAACAATGTTACCTTAAAGATCAGAAAGCGAGAGCTGAACCAGATTGTGTAGCCAAGGCCCACAATTTCCAACAGCTTTGGAAACTGTTTCACAGGAAGACAAACTTCTCAGAAAGGGTTAAAATCCCACAATCATACAGAATTTGCACCTCCAACATAAAGCCACGGAAAACTCACCAAAGGAATAGAATCAATGGCACCAACCAAGGCTGATGCTAACCACAGCACAACCAAAGAACCACTTCCATATAGAAGAAGTGGATATGCATCTTCTGAGTCCAACTGCAATAGTTCACAAGCAGATGTCAATAAGCTAGCCCTGTGACTAAAAAGCACAGCTGAAAATTTCTGAAGCCTGACAGTTGTGACAGAAATTTGCTTGCATGAGTACAGCAGAAATATACCAGCAACAAGGCAACAAATTTCCTCAACAGTAGTCCACATTTGAGCAGGGTAATAAAGTAGTATCACACTATCACTTGCAAAAACTATATACAATCTTAGTTATCTAAGTCGCCATATTTTAAACTAAAAAGCTAACGATGGTGGAGTAAAAAATAAACTAGGAAAAGCTCTTCACAAATAAGCAGACTAATCCTTGCTACTAGTGTATTCTACCCAGAATCAACCATGACATGCAATCAAACTACGACCCATCATAAACCATTAAATGAGGTGTCTATAGGCCTAAGAGGAAATGCACCGGGTGCCGTATTGAATAGCCCTAGAAGCGTGTGTACAAGCTCGTAATGAGTGATCTTGCTTAACTCCTGAAATAATTTAAGGACTACAAATCTTCACTGGCAATCACCAGCAAAGCCACTGACTGGCTTCTGCCTCACGTAGAAAACTGTCAAACTTCTGTTAGTGAAGGGAAAACATTTATTGGAAATGAGATCTTGAAGCTAAGCCTTCGACATCTATTAACACCTTCCCACCGGGTAAGGAAATATCCATTAGTTTAATGGATCAATTGGGCCAGAAAACACTTTCAAAGATCTATTTCAAGAAACACCATTGATCTATGATAACTAAAGCCCCGCAATAGAGATACCATCAGATTAAGCTTTAATCTCTCCCCAAGAATATTGTCCAAAAACATTATGATTAGATTTATTTTAGTAGCTCCTAAAAGCATTCCTCTTGAAAAAAACCCGAGAACCTTTAAGATGGGTGCCCTCATATTCATTCCTCCAATCTCTTGATGACCTTCGAGTCTAATTCTACAGTTCCTAACCCAGGAAAAAAATTTCACCCAAAATGCTCTTTGCTTTCGTCAACATACCTTGAACCAACTTGAAAAGAGACGAGAAAGCTTTAATGTGACAGCACATCATGCTATATGCTCTTCAGATTAGTCGATCATAAGGTGAATGCAAACCCATCAGTGTCAGTAAGCTGAAGGGCTTTCTCAACCTTCAATTGGAGCCAGCCAACAACCTGCATGAATTGGGTTTATATCTCTCTAATTGTACAGCTTATATGGATCACCAACAGACAAAATAAGCCTGGGACTTGGAGGGACATGCACTTGTTCAGGGTCCTACTTCAGTTCTATCTCATTAGAAGTCATTTTAGTACTGTATTATATGTACGCCAAACATTTCCTTACCAAGGGACATTGATTTCATATTACAAACAGAGGGATATGATTCACAACGTCAGTCTACAAAGACCCCCCCCCCCCCCCGGCGGGGGGAAAAGAACTGTAATAAAATAAAAAAATAAGAGAAAATGGAAAAAATCAATGTGTATTCCTCTCCTCTTAGCAATCACTATTTATAGACAAAATAAAATGGGTAAATGTGATAGGTTTAGGACTCTACAAGATAAGCAGTCCTAGTCACAAAGTAAATTGAAGTTCCACATGTCGACATAACAAGGACTCTCATGACTAAAAGGATAAAGAAAAACATTCATATTTTAATAAAGAGAAGCAATACTTTTCTAATTAAGGATAAGGGAACTCCACAAGAAAGGATTGAGTTCCAATTACATTAGGAGAGTAAAAGAGGATAAATTATAAGAAACTAATTCTTTGCTGCCACCTGTCTAATGAGTCAATATCTACTGGTTTGACCAAATCAAACCAGCAACCACTTATCTTCTGGCGCATCTTTGATGCATCTGCAATGAGCCCCCTCTTCTGAAGCTAGAATATGCTCCAGCTTGGAATAATAAGAATAAAAATGCACTGCAACATCGGTCTTTAGTTAGTAACACAAACTCACGAACACCAAACAGCATAGGTTCTTCCCAAATAAAGCATATAATATTAGTAGCAGCCATAGTTGTCAAGGCGTTGCCTAGGCGCCCAGGCTGCCTTGGGTCGCCTTGGAAAATTGGTCGCCTAGGCGGTCGCCTTGGTGGCCTAGGCGCCCAGTCAGGCCTCCATCGCCTTGACGCCTTGACAACTATGGTAGCAGCAGATGTAGCAGTTAGCAGCGCAGTAATCACTGCGCATCAAATAGTAGTAGCAGCATAGTATAGGTCACTGCAAACCAAATAGTAGTAGTAGTAGTAGTAGTAGCAGCACAATATAGGTCACTACGAACCAAATAGTATAACAAACACTGTATAAATCACTGTGAATCAAGTAGTAGTAGCAGCAACAACAATAGTGGTGGCTACACACCTAACAGAAAACCTTAAACGACTCTCAAAACGGTAACCCAGGTGATTGCTCTAATACCATGTAACAGAATAGAAAAATAAGAGAAGATGGAGAGAATTGATGCGTATTCCTCTTGTCTTAGCAATCACAATCTATAGACAAAATAAAAGGGATAAATGTAATAGGTCTAGGACATCACAAGATAAGGAGTCCTAATTACAAAGTAAATAATAGTTCCACAAGTCAACATGACAAGGACTTTCATGACTAAAAGGATAAAGAAAATCAGTCATATTCTCATAAAGAGAAGTAGTCTCATTCCAATTAAGGAAAATGGGACTTCACAAGAGAGGATGTGATGCAGTCCAAGAAGGTCCAAGGCCCAAGCTCAAGTCGGTAATGGACCAGCCCAAAGAACCAGTCGGCATTGGTCCATTGGACCAGCCCAAAGGCCAAACCACCAGCTGAACACTGTTCACATGAACAGTGCCAACAGATTTCTTTCCTATTTTATTTGTTTCCTATCTTATTGGTTTCCTATTTTATTGGCTGCGACATTAAGTATCTAGTTTACTAGTTGCGATATATCTTATTTCCTAATTTGAGTTATTTAGTTTCCTAAATAATAGGTTCAATTATTTAAGTTAGATTTAGTTTCCTATTTATTTGGGTCAATTATTTTTGGAAGCTTTCCTAATCTTATAAAGGGAAGTTTCCTTTTGTGTTTGCATAAGTTTGGAGAGTCCTAGGAGAGTCAAACTTTCTTAAATTGTAATTTTCATAAATTTATAAATATAGAGAAGAGAGAATTTGGCAGTAGAGTTAGCTAGAATTTAGTTAAAAGATTCTAGTTGTGAGACTCAACCGAATGCTTTAATCTCTTTTGTTTGATTATCTCTTTTGCCGTTGATCACTTTCCTTCTCTTTCTTACTGCTGGGCAACAATAAATCTACCTATCCAAGATTAATTTTGGTTACTCAATTAAAGAATCATTCCAAATGTAACCAGAACCATCTCCAGGGTGGGCAGTACTGCTGGCAATAGTCTCTTTGAGTTTCGTAGCTCTCTTATCCCATCTTTTATTGTCTCGATATTTTGGATGGTGTTCAGATCTGTTTTCAAGAATGTTCCTTACAAGTTTCGAGAGATTCTAACGACTGGATTTCAGATAAGTAGAAATTACTATTGCTTTATAATTCTGATTTGGGTTGGATTATTATAAAATCCTGTAGCAAAGAGGGATAGTTGATTTGAATGTGTTGAAATCCCTCTATGCCATCAATTGGTATCAGAGCATGGCTAAAGCGAGTTCTAACTCGCCTAATCAATCCAAGGACCCTAATGACCCACTCAATATCATCCTACAGCAATTGGTTGCATTAACCATAAAGGTAGAGGGTATTGAAGAAAGAACTAACACTAGGCCGGCTAGAAGAGAAGCCCCTATTGCCAACCTAGTGCCAAGGCTTAATGCTAGGGCTCCTCAAAGAGTTCCTAGGGATAATTACCGTGACCTTTACTATGAAGATTATGAAGAACGACCACCACACCGTGACCAATCCCATAAGGTACAGATGGAACTGAAAGAGTTCCATGGAAGACAAGACCCTCAAGCCTTTTATGACTGTTATGTGCTTTAGATGACTACTTTGATTGGCTCGATCTTCCTCAACCACATAAATTAAAATTGGCACGTTCCAAACTCTTGAAGACTGCCCGTGAGTGGTGGCACAACTATGAATGAAGCCTCATTAGGAAAAGATTGGAACCTACTACGTGGGAAGAGATGAAGGAAGAATTAAAGGAAAAGTATTTGCCTAAGTCCTTTCAAAGAAGGCTCCATGATCAATTAAATAACCTTAAGGAAGGTACTTCAAGTGTTGAGGAATATGAGTATCAGTTTGACAACCTGTGTGCACGAACTGGATCACGTGACAACGATGATCAGATGATATCTCGATTTCGTCTTGGGCTACGACCCGATATTATAGACAAATTGAGAGTTGTCGACATTATCAACATCCATGACTGTGTAAACAAAGCATTGCAAGCTGAAGAATTATTGAGGCCAACATAGAAATTAGTCCCAAACAATGGTGAAGAGAAGCATGCCGTGCCGACCCATAGTTAAAACGGGAACAAAAAAAAACAAAATGGGACGGAACGGGTTTTAAACGGAGTAAAACAAAGACGGTACGGTCAAAAAAAGGTCAAAGATTCTCAGAACGGCAAAAAAAAAAATGAAAATGGATGGTATGGGTTTTAAACGGATGAGATATAATACGGCATGGTGAAAAAAAAGGCAATATACTCTAATAAATCGAAGAATTATACCTAAATCAATGAGAACAAATGACATTTATGATGTGTCTGGCCATAAAACAGTGAGAATTATCATCTTCAGTCAAGTAGTTAATTGATGTTTTATGCTTGTTGAAGACTCCAAGCACGAATCCATATGGAGAGAGAGAAAGAGAGAGGGGGAGAGAGAGAGAGAGAGAGAGAGAGAGAGAGTAACCTATGGTGGTGTACAATATACATTTGTTATGATCCACAGCTCACACCCTACTCTAACGAATAATAAAGTAATGAGTTTAGAAGCAATTATGAAGAAGTATCAGCCTTTAATCCCACATCAGTTACATGTAGAAGGCAATAAGAATATTAAACGATGTGGTCATTAAAGATGCAGGTTAAAATACGGATACGGTACGGTACAATACACGTTTTAAACGTGTTTTAAACGGCAAGGCTCGGAGTATGGACTATGGAGTATTTTAAAGTATTTTTGAGGTTAATACGAAAATACGCGTACTAAACGGTTGAGTAAGGTACAGTTGTACGGTACGCGTTTAAAACGAGTTTTAACTAACAAAGTGCCGACCAGAAAAGCCATAGGATCCGCACCTCGTGCTACTCCAATTACAAATAAAGGTAAAACTCCCATGGCAACAGTTATAGACATGCAATGTTATCACTGCAATGCATATGGGCACTTTGCCAGAGATTGCCCACAAAAGCTAAAGGTAAATTCTCTAGTTACTGCAGTCGAAGCTAATCCAGATTCACAGGTATGTGAGCCACGAAGTGATGATACCTTTGCTAATAACGAAAATGTCAATGATGATAAAGCGGATTCATATGAAAATCATATAATCAGTAGTATGGTTTTGGTTGACTCAAAAGTGGATATTTATAATTTTGACGCCCCTTCTACAACCCCATAGATCAATAGTGGCGACCATAGTTCTAATGAAGACCACGGTGTTATGGAAACAATTGCGAAAGACGAAGAACTGAATAAGATAGTCCCCATATGAGTACCACCTACACAGTGGACTCCCCTCAAAGTGTTGAGCATGTTGACTTCGTAATATCTCCCAAATATCTTGAAGAGAGTGGACACAAAGTGGTGGATTTCCTTCCAACTTTGCATAGCCAAAAGTTCAAGAGTAGAAGACGTTGCCTACCGAACCCACTGAAATCATTCTTCATCATTACCGAACTCGTGGACGAGTTCATTTTAAGTAGGGGGGAGTTGATGCAGTCCAAGAAGGTTCAAGACCCAAGTTCAAATCGGTAATGGACCAGCCCAAAGAACCAGTAGGCATTGGTTCATTGGGCCGGCCCAAAGGCCAAACCACAGTTGAACACTGTTCATGTGGTACTATTCACGTGAACAGTGCCAACAGAGTACTTTCCTATTTTATTTGTTTTCTATCTTATTGATTTCCTATTTTATTGGTTGCGATATTGAGTAGCTAGTTTACTAGTTGCGATAAATCTTGTTTCCTAATTTGAGTTATTTAGTTTCCTAAATAATAGGTTCAGTTATCTTGTTAAGTTAGATTTAGTTTCCTATTTATTTGGGTCAATTTTTTTGGAAGCTTTCCTAATCTTATAAAGGGAAGTTTTCTTTTGTTTTTGCATAAGTTTGGAGAGTCCTAGGAGAGTCAAACTTTCTTAAATTGTAATTCTCATAAATTTATAAATATAGAAAAGAGAGACTCTGGCGGTAGAGTTGGCCAGCATATAGTAAAAAAATTCAACCGAATGCTTTAATCTCTTTTGTTTGATTATCTCTTCTGCCGTTGATCACTTTCCCTCTCTTTCTTACTGTTGGGCAACAATAAATCTACCTGTCAAAGAGTAGTTTTGGTTGCTGAATTAAAGAATCATTCCAAATGTAACCAAAACCATCTCCAGGCTGGGCGGTACTGCTGGCAGTAGTCTCTTTAAGTTTCATAGCTCTCTTATCCCATCTCTAATTGTCTCGATATTTTGGATGGTGTTCAGATCTATTCTCAAGAATGTTCCTTACAAGTTTCAAGAGATTCTAACGATTGGATTTCTAGATAAGTAGAAATTACTGTTGTTTTATAATTCTGATTTGGGTTGGACTATTATAAGATCCTGTAGCAAAGAGGGATAGTTGATTTGAATGCGTTGAAATCTCTTTTTGCCATCAAGGTGGAGTTCCAATTATATTAAGAGAGTAAAAGAGGATAAGAGATAAGAAACTAATTCTCTGCTACCACATGTCCAATGAGTCAATATCTACTGTTTTACCAAATAAAACCAGCAACCACTTATCTTCTGACGCATCTCTGGTCCGTCTGGAATGGACCCATATTCTTCTATTTCTGCCATTGGCTAAAAAGAAATATGACTGTACAAACATAAAATAGGTGTTTCTCCTAGAGAAAAAAAGGACAAATAGAATGGCAAGCAGCTTAGAGATGTGGCCATGTTTACCAACAAACTAAAAATTAGCACTAATATACCAAAGACCAGTTCCAGAGTATGAATTTTAGATAACCAAATTTGATGCCCATAAGAATGTAGTGCACATGCAGCTTTATATGCTTGCACAAAGGAAACATGTATAGGAAACAAATCATGAGTTATATAGACTAATGTCCATAACCGAATTTGATATCCACAAGAATGAAATGTATATGCACGTCTACAAGCTTACACAAAGAAGGCATGCATAAAGAAACAAATCAAGTGTGAATATATAATGAAAAATCAAAAAATCATAAATTTGAATGAAACACTTACATTAAGTTTGTCCAAAAACTCAAAGATCTGCAATTGTTCCCCAGTAGGTGCTTCTTTGGATGCTTCCAAAGGCATTGCTTCATAAGGCCCACTTGCTTTGTTTGCTGGAGTTTCTTCCACTGTTATTACTCCATCAGGCACTTCTCCTGACTTCCCATCTATGCTAGTTGAAATTTCTTCAGAGGTTGTTGCTCTCAGCAAAGGGGTAGAAAAATGGAGCAATCCTGGGGAAACCAAAAAAAGGTTCACATGTAAGAATACTACAAGTAATTGATAAATTTATTGTCCACAAAGGATGCTGTGATTGTTTAATCCCGGAAACACATTTGTTCATGCATCTAAAATCTCTTCTTAGAGAAAATGTTTACAATAATCATACCAAGAAAGAAATGTCTGAGCCTAATATATGTTAAGAAAAAGGGCGTAAACTATAGACCATTTGGGGATGCAACATTTGAGAGTTAAATAGTCACCTTGAAGTAGTATGTCAAAAAAAAAAGAAGGGGGGTTGAAAATCACACCTAGGGTACCTATCCTTTAGAGAAACTACGCCTAGGGTATATGATGTAGTACAAGTATACCACAGGAGAAATAAGCCAGCCAAGCCGGCTGGACTGCCAGCTATGGACAGCTGTCAGCCAACCATCCATTTAGGGATCTTCCTTAATAGTTATTGGCTTATTGCTATGTTTAGTGCTAGCTATGTTTAGTTGCTTCCTAACATAGTTATTGCTAGTAATAGATACTTGTCTAAGATATTATGGCTAGTAATTGATACTTGCCTAAGATATTATTTCTATTTTCAGTTTTAGAACGTTTCTATTTTCGGTTTAGAAAGTTTCCATTAAGCAATAAGACTCTTCTTCTTTTGTAAAGTTCTTTTACAAGATTGGACTTTCCTTCCTTGCTAGTTGTCAACAAGAAAGGATAGAGTAGTCTACTTTCTTATTTGTAGTCAAAGCAGTTCTATAAATATGAATAGAAGAAGAAGAAGAAGTTTTGAAAAAAGAAAGAATTGTCTGCAATTTAATTGCAGCTGAATCTCCTTGGCTGTGAGACTCAGCCGCAACTTCTCCTTCCCCTCCCCCCTTCCCCCCTTCCCCTTAATCCTACCGATTACCTTGTCATACTTTTACTTTCTAATTGCAGTGTTGCCACCGACCCCTCTCCTGTTGCTGTAAGTCTTGATTCCTTGAAGACTTTAAGGTTGGGAGAACTCCATCAATAATGCTTGTTGCTGAGTGAAGGAGATCAATCATTCTAACTGACACAACATTCAGCCATTGGTTTCTAGTTAAAAACCAAAATACTATAGTAGCTCCAAAAATTCACATCTCCTCCACGATTGATTGGATCGACCTCAAATTTGGACATTGAACCTATCAAACTACAACCTCCACTCCCCCACCCCAAAAAAAAAAAAAAACTATTTGATCAACCAACGGTCAGAATGACCGGAAAGATAAGTTCCTTACTACTGATTTCCTGGTTTATTATTTAACCTATTGTTAGGGCTGGTGTAATCAATCCTAATATAAGGAAAAGACCTAAAGTTTATCGTAAATCCCTAGCCTTGCATCAAATTGGTATCAAAGCATAGGCAATCGAGGGTTCCTGACCAGCCCCTTGATCCCATGACCTTGGTGCTCCAACAATTAACGGAGATGCGAGCCAAAATTACTAGTATGGATAATAGACTTTCCCACCCTTTCATTCTTAGCTCCTCTGAAGCATGTGGTTTTATGAATCCTTTAACAATTGAGTTCCTAGTTTCCACATGAACCAACCCTCGAGGGCATAAAAGCCAAAGCCTTAAAAGGAAACGAAGACGAGGAAACCAAATGCTGAGCTGAAACCATTCTATTTCGGCATCAGATCCATCTGGGTGGAAAACCTTCAACTACAGTCATCATAAGAAAGTGGAGGAAAAGAAAAGCCAATTCTTCCAAGCTGATTGCTATTAAAAAAATCCAGGACAAAATGTGCTCAGGGGCTCAAATCTAAGCAGCAAAAGTAACCGACAACAGTAATGATGACAGAATTCAATAACTTCTCCATTGGTGGCAACGACTTTGATCTCATTGTTTGAGTCGAGATCACCCTCAAGCCCGCCGACCTTTGGTTCCAGAGGAAGACGAAGATGTTGGAGAAGAAATACAAAAAAAAAAAAAAAAAAAAAAAAAAAAGAGAAAAACCCTTATTTATCTTAGGACTAATGAGGGTAAAGATGAACTTCAATGCAAATAAGGGTATTTCAGTTTTTTGAAAAGAAAAAAACCATTGTCACGTCAACAATTAATGTCCATTTCCCAATGGAGTTGACTTACGTGTTATAAATATGATTTTTTGGGGGAGGTCCGTGTAAGTCTAAAATGCACAGAATAGTGTCAGGTAATAAATGAATTGTCAAGGGGAGGTCCGTGTAATTATCCCTATAATTAAAGATTGAAAAACTACAAAAATAAATGAAACAAAAAGAAATACACTCTTAATTTGGATTAGATAAATCAAAACTCTTTGGATAGTGATACAGTCAAAGTATTTAATGAGCTTCAATTTCCAAAGTACTCTCCAACAACTCTTTTCTAATGATAATACTCCAACGGCTATATTGTAATTGTTCTTTTATCCCTTATATATTTGTATTTTGGTTTAAATGAGATAGAATAGAGATGATTAATATTTTTGAAATTATGAGTGTGCCAATGTGAGCCCCTCATGGTGAATTGAAGTCCTCTTATAGTGAGTGACTCCCACACGTGAGTTGAGTGAGTCTCCAAGAGACCCCAGAGTTAAGTGGTCCTCTATGACACTTGGGTTAAGTAGTCCCTTATGACCCTTGTTATCCTATAGTTGGTTCCTCCTTTTGCAATAAAATATTCTTCATTCCTATATTTTTGTGTTTTGTCCTTTTGGCTTACATCAACTTGGTACTAGAACAATTTTTGGTTCCTTTGGCGAACAATTACTAGTCTAATAAAAGAACAAATCGATTCAGAAGATAATTGGGTTTAGCATGCACGAATTGAGAAGATAATTCGCATGGCGGATGATCAATTCAAACTCGAGCATGAGTTCTTTTAAAGTGGGGGAGAATGATGCAGTCAAGGTATTTATTGAGCTTCAATTTTCAAGGCATTCTCTGATAACTCTTTTCTAATGGCTATATTCTAATAGCTAGATTCCAATGGTAATATTGTAACAGTGTTTTTTACCCTTTCTTATTTATATATTTGTATTTTGGTTTAGATGAGATAGAATAAAGATGATTGGTATTTTTTGGAATTGGAGGTGTGCCAATGCGAGCCTCCCGTGGTGAGTTGAGGTCCACCAGTGGAGACTGAGTCCCACACTAGAGTTGAGTAAGTTCCCAAAGAGACCCTAGAGTTAAGCGATCCTCTATGACCATTGTTGTCCTATAGTTTTTTTTTTTTTCTTTTTTTTTTTTTTTTTTGGGGTGGGGGTGTTGTTGGGCCCCCCCCACAGTTGGTTCTTCCTTTTGCAATAAAATCTTCTTCATTTTTATCTTTTTGTGTTTTTTTTTCTTTCTGGCCTGCATCAGATAGGAAACCGAGTGAATAGCTTGCAAATCAGAGAAGAACTAATCATCTAATGTATATCATTATTAATTCTTCAAACCATCCAATGAAGCAAAAGGAAGCATGTTCCAAGATGTACTCCAATCATTGAAAACCTAACCAGCAGAGAATTTATAAGTGCCATGAGGTTGCAAGAAGGGGGGGGGGGGGAATTAAAACCTTTCATTGCACACTAAACAAGTACAAAATTAGTGTCTTCCAATTTTTGGCTCAAACTTGCATTGCACACTAAACAAGTGAGTCAAAATGTTCGTCTTGCAACAGAATATTCACTGATTATTCAGCTCAACTATTCCAAAATTTATTGGAAAATCTTGACCATTTAATTTACTCAATCTCTTCCAATTTGTAAATTCGCAGGGAACAATACAAGAAACATGACTGTTGTGATAACCCATCAGCATTACATTAATGTCATGGGATTGTCTCCATAAAACCATAGAAGGCAAATTCGAATTGTACTTCTTACTTATCTGAGCTTCAAAGCCTTCCTTCACACAACTATTTTTCCAAATTATCAACACCATAAAAAATGTTAATGGATATGCAGTTCCTCATTTGCAAAGAGACTGTAACCGTTTGCCACATCAGCAAGATATCTCAGCTGAACTGAAGGGAACAGCTCCTAAGATCGTGCAAGAAGTTGTAAACAACTACAACTCTAATTAAAACTAAGATCATGTAAAAGAGCTGTAACCGAATCAAACTCTATCCAAACTTATGAATAGTTTGAATTCAAATATCACCATATCGTTTAAGCTTTGGATGGGTTTTGAAATGTTTTGAATTTTTAAAAAACTATTGTAACAAATGGATAAAGTGCCACCACGTATCCTTTACTCAAAATATCAAGGGAAGAAAATATTCAAACTATTTACGTGTTAATTGTTTTAACAAAAAGCAATTGCACCCCTTTGAATAGAAAAGAATATCCATCATCATTGTGGTTCAAAGGAATACGGTAGCTGTAGGTTACATCCTGCTTTAAACAATGACTTCTCAAGCAGAAGTATTCATATCTACCATTCAACAAAGTTCAGTTCCAGGTTTAGATAAACAGACATATGGAGATATATATTTCTTTTGATCCTTTCGGAACAGTAACATTTGGAAATGGAAATTTTAGGGATCCCCCCACCCCACTACATCATTACGCACTCACCTAGCGGTTTCAATAGCATGGGGCGACCTCGCAGAGATGCCAATGCCAAGGAAAACAACTCAAAATAAACTTAACAAGTTGCTAAGAGAATGGGCTTCCACAAGGAAAGCCTAGCTTTTCCATGAAAAGGGACCTTCTGATATAAAACACACCTAATCAAAGCCATTCAAGCTCAGATTGAAAGGCAAAGGTGAGTCACATCGTAGGGTTGCATTTACATTGGTTTTATCTCCCTTCACCACAAAAACTAAACCAAAACCCAGCTTCCAAATCTTCTTTGTTATCTTTGTAAATCGAAAGGGCACTAAGACGCACTATTCTATTCAGTTTCACACTCACATAACCGTAATTCAGGTATCCAAGACCAAAGAACACGCAACGTGATGCACATAATGGAAAGAATGCAATAAAAAGAACCATGTATTCAAATTCGGAAACAGAAATCTAGGGTTTTGATAGAGCAGAATGTGGACTTCAAAAGAAAAAGAAAAAGGATGAAATGGGAAGCAAACCTGACTTTCTATAAGAAATTGTGGTTTTTTTTGGAGTCAGCAGATAAGCTGTAGAACGTAGAGGAGAAGGACATGGAGCAAAGGGTCTTCGCTGGGGAAGGTTGGAGATGACGCGGGAGGTACAGAGCTCCATTTCGAACAATTGTTACTGCTGCTAATTGCTCAAGTGAAACGATGCCGAGACTGCTGTTTTCCACTCTTCTCTGGTTTATGTTGCTAAAACCTCAACTGGGATGGAGTGATATGCGGTCTCTACACCGTATAGCTCCGCCACTGATCAGTGAATCAAGGAGATATCTAACGGTTTAAACGTCTGGAGAAATGTACGCCGTAGATATCAGGATTCATCTACGTATCGCTATCTTTAAGTTGATGCCTCTCCTTTTCTGAAAAAAAAAAAAATCTGTTAGTAGAGAACAGGTGTGATTCTCATGACGCATGTCGCGCTCTCTTCTATAAAAAAATTTTCCCTGATTTGTTGTTTTTCCAGCCCTCCGTTACCTTTAATTTTTGGGAAATTCCCTGCACGTTCTTTTTTTGGGATTCAAATCGTCTCCTCCCTAGATGACTGACACGTAAATTTCAGAAAAATCCAAAATCCAAACTCCACGTTCAAATCGACACTCAACTGACAAGCCGAACCGATAAGGGGTGTCGACTCAAACGTGGGGTTCAAATTTTTCTGAGAACCACATGTCGGCCATCCGACGGGGGCGTCTCCCTTTTTTTGGAGTCACTCTTGTTAAAACATGACCAGTATTGTTTGAAAACTTTTAAATAACAAAATTAGCCTTAACTTGGTGGGATCCACATCCTCTCCCGCCTGAGTTTGAGCAGGAAAGTTGGCGGCTTAAATGGATGGCCGCCACCTGGCTCTCAGGTGGATTCGAGCCCTCCATCCGAGCTGACACCTCTGTCGGCTCAGCTTGTCGGCTCAGGTGTCTGCTCAGATGGAGGGCTCGGATCCACCCGAGAGCCAGGTGGCGGCCATCGATCCGAGCCGCCAACTTTCTTGCCCAAACTCAGGCAGGAGAGGATTTCTATACAACTTGGGGTGAAGTTCCATTTTACCTTTTATATTGAAACCAATAAAATTCATTTCCACCTCTTGCTCTCGCACTTTTTCGTCTCCGTCTGTTCATCTCTATTCTCTGTTCTCTGCAAGTCACGAAACCAAGATGGGATTATGCAGAAGAGAGAAAGAAAAACAGAGAGTGGGAGGAGAGCCAGAGACTCCCAAGTCAAGGCAAGAGGGAGGAAGCTGCGAAAACTGTGTTTTTTCACCTTTCTTCTTTTGAGTCTTTCGGCTACTGTAAATCCCTTCTCTGGACTAGAGCAGTCGAAAATCTGTAGTTCTTGATGATCTTGATTAGAAATCTGGCGAATTATGGCCGAAATTCGGTCGGGAGATCTCTTTTCAAGGAAAAGTTATGAGACGATGAGATTGATTGGTTTCTGTAATTGATTTGATGAAAATAGATACGAAGAGATGGACAGGATCAGAGAAGTAAAAGTTTGAGAGATTCACCTGATTTGAACTTCTCAGGTCTCTTGTAACTTCTAGATTCCAAAGCATCTTTTCTTATTTTGACGGTTTCTTGTTATTTTGTTGTTATTTTTCTCATGGGAAGATGTACCGGTTGAGTTGCTGGAATCGACAAGGTTGTGAAATCAAGTTAACAAAAAAGTTAGAGAGTGAGGGGAGAGGATAGCACAGAAGAAACTATGGATGAAGAACAGGAGTATGACGACGATGATTCTGATGCGCTTCGGGTGCGTACTACGAATCTATTAAAATTTGAGACATGTAAACAAGAAGATTTAACGTGGTTCAATACCCCATCATTTAACGTGATTCAACACCTCATCATGGGATGTCTACGTCCACACCAGAGAAAAATAGTTTTCTTCATTCCCAATAAAAGTCTACAGATTTCTACTTGACATAGTGTTATCCTCTGCCAACATTATTTAGGTTTTCTCACACAGAGACAATATATAGGCAAACCTAAAACCCTAATCCCTACATAATTATCAATTTGCCCTGTACATGTAGTAGACCCAAACCTACAGAATACAAAACACCAAACCCAATAAATCTTCACTTAGCTTGAATTCTGCAAGCCACCTTAAAAAAAAACCCATTGATGTTGATTCTGTAAACCTGTAAGATCCGTACGTTCAAATTTTGAGGACAAAATTTCTTTTAAGGGTGGTGAAGTTGTAAAACTTGTATCGAACTAATCGGTCTTACCACCTTGTATGTACACCCCAATTCTGAACCAACCAGAATGGTGTGAGTGAACCGTCTTTGAACCAACGGTTCACACCAGGATCTCGAATAGACCGTGTCCACTCATACAAACCATTGCACAAAACCACAATCAGAATGTAAATAGTACAGCGAAAGTCTTTAAATAAATGAACTGAGAATCTATTGATAAATTTAAATAAAATATTCAATTATTTAAATTCAAACATAAAATATAATATCCTTACATCCACTTAAACCAACTGAAAATAACTAAAAATAAATAAAAGTCAAATCAAAGGTACACGCAGAAGGGGCACTCGCATGAAGCGTCATGCTCGTCCTCTCCCGCCACACCCCAAAGCGGCCAGCACCACCACACGCCGGAGTGTTCATATAGTCGTCCCACCGTGTAACTTTGCATCAACATCTAAAAACAATGTGTACACAAATGGTGAGCTCACAACTTAGCTCGGGAAGACAATCGACAGGTTTCACAATATTATGCATGAGTAACAAACATTTTATGTTGTGGTCTGATTTAAGTTTGCAATGTGCTATAGAAAGGTTTGGTGGCCCCCGCACCTCTATACACGAGTGTGTGGCACTGCATAGTAGATCACACCACCACCGGCCCACATGCACCCATCATGGAATAGAGATAGAGCTAAGGTATCCCCATACCTCCCCTGATACCCTACCCATACCAGTACCTAAGCCCCTACCGGCCGTGGCTCGGAAAACCGGGCTCGCAACTAACCAATCCTATATGTCATCAATATAGGCTCTATCCCAGCACAACCGTCTACGGCATAGAGATAGAGTTAGAACGTGCAGGCCGGGCTGGAGACCACAATACCTCACCTCCCCCTGATATCCTATCCGCAACTAACACACTAGGATAAAACAATACGCAAGTAGATTCTATCCCAACATAATTCCCTATGGCATAGAGATAGAGCTAAAGCATCGTGGATAAATCAACGTCGGCATCGGAGACCACAGTGCCACATAACCATGGCCAGGCCAACATCAACATCGGAGACCACCGTACCACGACCTTCCCCTGATGCCCCATCCGTACCAAGCATGTTAAAATAGAATACTACAAAAGTGCCAGTGTGAGGAATGATCCCAGGCCCTATGCCCCACTCCACACACCAACGAAAACAATCACATACCTAACAATCACATCCTCTTATGCATGAACAATAATAATAAATGAAAGTAAAGGATGACATGTGAATATGCACAAACATCACATCATATATATTCAGGTTATTAACAACGATTTACTGTCCATTAATTATTAGGGTTTAGGTCAGATTCCCTTACCTGACGCTCGTTTGATAGCTTGCTCCACGTCGCAAGATCCAAACGTGCTATCACAAAGTCCTACATAATATTAGGGTTCAATTAGAATAGTTTCTTAGGGCATACGTTGGTCGAAAAACCAACGAGGTTACAAAAATACACTCCACGGGCTGACCGGTGGCATGTACCGGTCGCGCTGCGGGGGGAATCTGGCGACTGGTATGGTCAGCCGGTCCCCACAGACCAGCCCCCCGGAAGGTACCAGACGCAACATACCGGTCGCACAGGGTGCAACCGGTATAGTCGATCGGTATGTCTTCGGAATACCATACACTTGGTTTTTCGACTGCGTCGATCATTCTCTATTGATTCCAGGGTTTCTCCTATCCATTCTAAGTCTGGGCTTTGAGTTAGAGTTATCTCCAACTCATTCAAATCTAGTTTTGATGATAATCATCCTAGAACTCGAATCTAGGGTTTGACGGCAAATTAGGGTTTAATGTCCAATTAGGGTTTTAGATCAATACCTGTTTTGCATGGTATTGATCCAACCATACAACTATCCTAGAGTCATAGAGTAAGAAGAATGATTAAAACACTTATCGTCGACTGGCGTAAGGTGAGCGTCGTCGAACGGCAATGGCGGCACTTCCTTCTTCTTCCTAGCTCCTTCTCCTTTTTCAACCTCCTTCTCCTCTCTAGGGTTTGTGAGAGATAATGGAAAGGATTTTAAGAGGTTTAGAGGTGTTTATATAGGCTAAGATTAGGGTTTAGTAACCCTATTAGGATTAGGAAGGTCCAGGTATTAGGGTTTAGGAAAGTGGGACCCGTAGAGATCAAATTCTGGATCTCCGTAGTCAACTGCGCAAAGCTGACCGGTCGACCGGTACCAAGATCGGTACCATCGATCGATCAACATAAAATGACACTTATTTGACCGTCTTTGATCCGATTTTGTACCTGTTTGTCATCCGCTCGTCCCGTCTGGCCCGGTGATGATCGGAAGACCTGCTACGACATGAAATCAAGGTTTAGACCGGGTTTATGGAGAGCGGGTCTTACATTGTATCAGGTCTACCTATCATGGTCGAGCTAAGTGGACCAAGTGCGTGAAGAAACCACATGACTATGTATGAAATATAACTAAAAAACAGTCAAATATGAGTGTGTGGTTGCATGCCTAAACAGGTGTGACCAACCCCACCTCAAAAGAGTCCAACCCCATGAATTTTGGTCGTGGGGTCGCACATTTTAAAAATGTAGGGTCACGGATTCTGCAACCCTACCTGCGACCCCACGGAAACAGCCAGAAACCGAATTTAGGAAACCTTCATAATCCAAAGGGGGTTCTTTTCTAAACTCATTGGGGTTTATTATGGAGGGTTTTCCTTTATAAATAGGACGTCTCTTAGCCTCTTTCACTCCTTTAGAACTCTAATTGAAAGAGAGAGAAAGAGAAGAGAAGGAGGAGAAGGAGAAGAGAAGAGAAGAGAAGGAGAATTGAAGAAGAAGACTAAGGAGGAGGAAATTCAGAGAAAACTCTGAATCTTCAGCAAACCTAAGGTATGAACCTAATTCCCATGATTTATTTAAGAGCGTAGAATAGTTCATGAAGAAAATAGGATTAGGAGAAACCCAAATCATCCAACCATGGATAAATTCCAAGAGAATCCATGGAGGAAATCATTGTGGACAATGGATAGTGTATAAAATTGTAGTTTTGAGCCATAGAACAATCATAGAAATGACCATGAAGATAAGCCAAAGGATTCAAACATGAAGGAATGGACTTAAGAGTGAAAGGTCGACCATGACACGTGTGGTCGCACGTAGGGTCACATGATGTCCGACCCTACGAGACCCACACATTCGACCACATGCCCTCGGAAAGTTTCCAGGGAGGGTGTGGTCGCACGTAGGATCGCAGTATGTCCGACCCTACCTGCGACCCTACACCCTGGGGTCGCAGAAACTGAGACCCCAGGTGCTACCCTACCCTGAGACTCTACACCCTGGGGTCGCAGAAACTGAGACTCCAGGTGCTACCCCACCTGCGATGTAAGACCCGTATCGAACTAACCGGTCTTACCACCTTGTACCAGGTCTACCTATCATGGTCGAGCCAAATTGACCAAGTGCGTGAAGGAAATAGCGAAACCAGATATTAAACTGACCCAAAAACAGTAAAATAGAGGGCAGTGTCGCATACCTAGATAGGCAGGGTCGGACCCCCCTCATTAGGAAGTCAGACCCCTGATATTTTAACTGGGGGTCGGACAATTTAGACTTGAGGGTCGACGGGATCTCCGACCCCCTCATCGACCCCCTCTTTGCCGACAGAAACCGTAAATAGGAAACTTTCCAAATTTCAAGGGGATTTTTTTCTAATCTCAATGGGACTTATTTTGGGAGGTTCTCCTCTATAAATAGGACGTCCCTAAGTCTCTTTCACTCCTTTTGAAACCCTAATTGAAAGTGAAAGAAAGAGAAGAGAAGGAGAAGAGAAGGAAAGTTGGAGAAGAAGAATAAAGAGAAGAATTCAGAGAAACCTCTGAATCTCAGCAAACCTAAGGTATGGGTATGTTTCCATTAATGATTTAAGACCTTAGAATAGTTCATGAAGAGGGTATGATCTAAGAGAAACCCAAATCATCCATCCATGGGAGGATTTCAATGAAATCCATGGAGGAAATCATGGTAAGCAAAGTAAGGAAGAAACCTAGAGTTTTAAGCCATAGAACAAACATAGAATGGATTGTGGAAGTAAGCCATATGACCCAAACATGAAAGAATGGACTATAGGATGAAATTCTCGACTCAAACCACGGGGGTTGCACGTGGGGTCGATTGGGAATCGACCCTACCAGACCACAGGATCGACCCCCAGCATTCGGGAAGTCCAGGGATGCGGTGGTCGCACCCAGGGTCGATGGAACATCCGACCCTGGCATCGACCCTACCCTGGAGGTCACAGAAAACTGCTTCCCTACCTGCGACCCACCCTACGATCCTCGCTTAACAGCAAGTCTAAAATTGTCGGAATGGATTCTAACTAAAATCTATCGACTTGTTAGGTTTTTCTATTGATATAAAAGTGATTTTTAAAGCTTGAAAGAGGATCTACACTCAACCAAAGGTGAGGGAACAAGACCTAAACTAATTGGCTAATAATAAACTATTTTTATTTTCTTGAGTCCAATGCCATGACTGATATCATGCGTGTATGCTTGTAATGTGCATTCAACATGTCATCCAATATTCCTGCTATTAATGTTCATGCATATTTAATTCTATTTTATTTATAACATGATAATGATGATGATGCTAGGAACAGAAATGTGAATGTTTGTGTGTGGTTAGTGTACTTGATGTGAATGGGGCATCAGGGGAGGTGTTATGCGGTGTTTGATCTGGGTACTTTAGCTCTATCTCTACTCAAATCTTGTCTACTGACATCGTCGTATCACCATTACCTTAGCAGAACTATTACGTCTTAGGGCATCAGGGGAGGTGGTCTCGGACCGTGTAGTCTTCGACTCTGCTGGGGGGCCTTAGCTCTATCTCTATGGACGTATTGAGGGATGCTAGGGTGAGGCCTTGGATACACTGTTTTGCATTAGGATTGGTTAGTTGCGAGCCCAGTTTGCAAGCCCTCGCCAGCAGGGGCTTACGTGTTGGTATGGGTAGGGCATCAAGGGAGGTGTTATGCGGTGTTTGATCCGGACACTTTAGCTCTATCTCTATTTCATGTTGGGGTGGATGTGGACGACAATGATGTTTGATCCGTTGGGTGGGCTTACACACCCTGTATATAGAGGTGAGGCGGCCACCGAACCTTTCTATAGCACATTGCAAACTTATATACTAGACCACAGATATGAATTGAATGCATGCATATGTTTGTTGCATTGTTTTGTTTGCTCACTGAGCCGTGATGTGTGCTCACCCTTTCGACGTCGAATATTTTTAATTGATGATGCATGTACCACTGTGGAAGATTATATGAATGCTTCTATGTACGGGCACGTTGCTCCAATGGAGGCTGAAGACATAGTGGAGACGCATGACTCTTCATGCGAGTGCAACTCATGCGTTTTCGATTAGATTTTGTTTGAACTATTAAGGAAATATAATTTGATATTTTATTTATTTATGTCTCGGTTAATACAACATAATTTGATATTTTATTTATGATTATCACAGTTAGATTTCTCAGTTCATTTAATATTAAGACTTCCGCTATTGTGTATTTATTCTAATTATGGTTGTGGATGTGTATGGTTTAATTTAAAAGGACACAGCCTATTAGAGATCCTGGTTAAACCGTTGGTTATTAGCGGTTTATCACATTGTTCTGAATAGTGCAGAATTGGGGTGTGACATGCGACCCCTCAGCTTCTGTTAGTCTAAACTTAAGGGAATTAATTCTAATTAAAATCTATCAAATTGATTAGATTTTTCAGTGATTTAAAAGTGATTCATAAAGCTTGGACGAGGATCTACGATCAACCAAAGGTGAGGGAACAAGACCTAAACTAATTGGCTAATAATAAATTGTTTTTGTTTATTGAGTCCAATGCCATGAATGTTTCTATGCTTGTATGCGTGTATTGTGCATTTCACATGTCATCCAATATTTCTGTTATTAATGTTCATGCATATTTATTTTTGTTTATTTATAATCTGATGATGATGATGATGCTAGGAATAGGCATGTGAATGTTTGTGTGTGGTTAGTGTACTTGATGTGAATGGGGCATCAGGGGGAGGACGTGACACTGTGATTCATCCTGGTCATCAGACTCTAGCTCTATCTCTACTTAAGTCTTGTCCACTAACATCATCGTATTGCCATTACCTTAGCAGAACTATTATGTCGTAGGGCATCAGGGGAGGTGGTCTCGGACCGTGTAGTCTCTGACTCTGCCTGGGGGCCTTAGCTCTATCTGTATAAACGTATTAAGGGATGTTGGGGTGAGGCATTGGATATACTGTTTGACATTAGGATTGGTTAGTTGCGAGCCCAGTTTGCAAGCCCTCGCCAATAGGGGCTTACGTGTTGGTATGGGTAGGGCATCAGAGGAAGTGTGATGTGGTGCGGTCCTAAGCACTTTAGCTCTATCCCTATTCCATGGTGGGTGCATGTGGGACAACATTGGTGTTTGATCTTTTGGGCGGCTTCACACACTCGTGTATAGAGGTGCGGTGGCCACCAATCCTTTCTATTGTACATTGCAAACTTATGAACCAGACCAAAGACATGAATTGAATGCGCATATGTTTGTTGCGTTGTTTTGTTTACTTACTGACCTCAAGTTGGAGAGCTGACCCTCACGCGCGTAATTCTTTTTAGTTTCTGATATTGCAGGTATTACGGTTGAAGATTATGTCGACACGCCAACATATAAACAAGTAGCGGCTATGATGAGCAAGCTGTGGAGGACGAATATGACTCGTCAAGCTAGCGTTTCAACTATGGATATGCTTAGTGTTTAACTTTCGTATTTGGATAATTATAATATGTATTAAATTATGTTTTGGTTACTTGGAGATAAATAGAATATTAATTATTTATCATGACTAGACCTCAGTTCAGTATCTGTAAGACTTCCGCTATTTACTTTATTATCTCTGATTAATGTGGAATGTGTTTTGGTTTAACATGGTTGGGTATAGCCTATTCGAGATCCTGATTGAACCGTTGATTTATTGACGGTTCATCACCCCATTCTGGTTGGTACAGAATTGGGGTGTGACATGTACCCATCTCGTTCAGCTGCTAAGAGTTGGCTGACCTCCTGGGCATTTCTAACGATGGTCCATTGGTCTACTGCGCACCAAAGGAACCTCAATTCTTATCAGTGAGGATGTACGGAGAGGTGTGTAATCAGCTTCTTCGGGACGACCGCTGGTAGATGAAGGCAATCAACCTCCGTCCAGAGCCTTGGGTGTACTACAAGATTATTTAGCACAACCTGATTCCCCAGAGTGATTACTATGAAAAGGTTTCACAGCTGACCCAGTATCTCCTTTACTGTATCTGCACCAGACAACCTATCTGCCTCCCCTACATCATTATCAGGATCATGCACCATGCCACGATGTCTGGCATGAAGGGTAACCTACCCTATGGGCGCTTGATCACTACACTACTCCCTTGCCTGCAGGTGGATTTGGTACAGGAGAGGATTTGCGAGGATACCTTTTCAGTTGACCTCAACTGGGAGGCCATCTGTAGGATGGGGATGCGAGATGTGCAGATCAGTGACGATGAGAGAAAAACTATGGTGCATCTTCTTACTTGAGTGGCGACAGCAAATGCCGAGGCTACAACAGTAGAGGCATCAGAGAGTGACGATGATGAGGATGATGATCAGATGTACATGGATGTAGATGCCATCCCTCATTCATCACCGCAACATTCTACATGAGCTGGTCCTTTTTAGACTTCTCACTCAGCTGGCCCTTCGCGCCCTCTTCCAAATGATATGATGGCGCTACTTACGTGAGATTCTCGATGCTTAGCACATGACTGATGGGCTAGTAGCGAGTTTCACTGAGAGTCTCCGAGTGACCCAGGCACAGGTAGCCTGGCTTACGAGGGTGTACGTCGAGGACCTTGGTCGAGACCGAGAGGTTTCTCCTCCCCCAGCGCCATGATATGTTATATTTTCTTTTTTATTTGTATTATAGAACTGGATTGTAGACCGTACTCTACTCTTGATGTACATTTGTTATTTAACTTCGGGTTTATATTTAGATATAAGCAAATTGTTCCTCATTTACATATGTGCATCATTTTCTTTTTTAATTTATGTCTCAAACAACATAGGTACTTATGGTGTGTTTGTATTATAGTTTTTAATTTATCCTAACTCAGTTCACGACTCTCGTGAAAATATTTTAGTTTAATAGAGCAGAGCCTAAGAGCTCTGATACCAAGCTGTCACACCCCAATTCTGGACTAACCAGTGATGTGATGAACCGTCACAAAAACCAACAGTTCAAACCAGGATCTCGTATAAGGCATGCCCCTCCAGTTAAACAGATACATTCCACAATCATAATCAGAGTAGATAAACAATAGTGGAAGTTTTTATTACTAATGAACTGAGTATCTAATAGTGATAACAAATAATTAAATCCAATTATTCTCAAATAACTCTAGACATAAAGTAAAATAATCAATTACATGTTCCAACAATCAAAATAACTAAACTAATTAAAAACACATTGGTTGCACTCGCATGTCGGATCATGCGCCTCCTCCATCAGTTCCACGTTCATAGCCGCCATGTGTCCATACGTTGGTGCGTTTACATAATCTTCTACAGTAAGATCTGCATCATCAACTAAAAATATTCGACGTCAAAAGGGTGAGCACACATCACGGCTCAGTGAGTGAACAAAACAATGCGCAAACATATGCATGCATTTAATTCATATATTGGGTCTGGTTTTAAGTTTAAAATGTGCTATAGAAAGGTTTGGCGGCCACCGCACCTCTATACACGAGTGTATGAATCCGCTCAATGGATCAAACACCATTGTCGTCCCACAAACACCCACTATGGAATAGAGATAGAGCTAAAGTATACTGATCACACACCACCAATACTTTCTCTGATGCCTAACCCATACCAACACGTAAGTCTCTATTGACGAGGGCTTGCAAACTAGGCTCGCAACTAACCAATCCTAATGTCATCCAATATATCCAAGGTCTTACCCCAGCATCCCTCAATACGTCTATAGAGATAGAGCTAAGGCCCCCCCGCAGAGTCGAAGACCACACGGTCTAAGACCACCTCCCCTGCTGCCCTATGACATAATAGTTCCGCTAAGGTAATGGCAATACGACGATATTAGTGGGCAAGACTTGAGTAGAGATAGAGCTAGAGTCTAGTGATCAGGCTGAACCACAATGCCACGTCCTCCCCCTGATGCTTCACTTGCATCCAGCACACTAACTACACACACAATCACATGTCTATTCCTAACATCATCATCATCATGTTATAATTAGACATAAATAAATATGCATGAGCAAAATAAAGCAGTAATATTGGATGACATGTGAGATGCACATTACAATCATACAAGCATAAAATCATTCATTGCATTGGACAATTAAAATAAATAGTTTGTTATTATCCAATTAGTTTAGGTCTTATTCCCTGATGTTCGATCTTCTCCAAGCTTTGTAAATCATTTTTGAACTACGTAGAAACCTAAGAAATTTATAGATTCTAAGTTAGGATTCAAGTTCACCAAGCTATAGTAGTCAAAAATCTAATCCGGAGTCAAACAAACTTTTAGAGGCTGTGTGGTCGCAGGTGTGGCTGCACCTGTGGTTTCAGTTTTTGTGACCACAGGGTATGTGGTCGATTCGTGTGGTCACATATCATGCGACTACACATATGACCATACTTTCTCTGAGACCTTCCCGAGAGCGTGTGGTCGATCATGTGAGTCACGTGTGGTCGACCATAGCTGCGACCATGCAAAGTTTTGGTCGACTTTCACCCTCAGTCCAACCCCTTCATGATTCAATTCCTTGGTTTATCATTAAGGTCATTCCTATGATTGATCTATGACCTTAAGTTCATAATTTTTACAAAGTTCTTGGTCTTAGCCTATTCCCCATGATTTCCTCTGAGATTTGCTCATAGAGTCTCATGGTTGAGATCCTACTTTGATTCAATATCTCAATTTCAATGGAATATCCTATTCTAGGTGTCCTACTGCTACAGGGAAATGTTTCATACCTTAAGTTTGTAGAGAACTAGAACCTTCTCTGCAACTCTTCCTCCTAGCATTCTTTTTCAAACCTAGCTCCTTCTCTTTCTCTTTTTTCTCTTTCTTTCAATTTGGGTTCTAAAAGAGTAGGAGAGGCTATGAGACGTCCTTAATATAGAGAAAAACTCTCCAATAGAGTCCAAATTTAACTAGGAAAGAGATCCTTTAGTTTAGGAAAGTTTTTAAAATTCGGAGTCGATCATATCATCGTGTGGTCGCACGTGTGATCACAGAATTCGTCGACCACACGTCCCAAATATGCGACCACACGTTGGATTTTTGAGTGGTCTCATTTTCCTTAGGTGTGGTCGACCATACCTACTCAGGTATGCGACCACACACTCCAAATTGGCTGATTTTGGGTCGATTTACATACCTAGCATTGTGGTTCATTCACGCACTTAGTCCGCTCGATCCGACCATGATAGGAAGATCTGACACGATATAATAAGACCGAATTAGTAGACAACGGGTCTTACAGTGGCTATGGAAATGGTGGATCTCGTTACTCAAGGGGTACCGATGCATTGAATGGCAACTAGGGGAACTAGAGATCATTGGTGAAGTTGTCTAGTGTTGGATTGGGGGTTTGATGTTGTGAATGTGAAAATAAAAAAGATGGAGGGAAAATTAAAATGAGTTGGCAGCAAAGATAAAAAAGATGGAGGCATAAATGGAATAGAAAAAGTTAATTAAACGGAAAAAGTGAAGGACATAATAGTCTTTTGATTTTCATTTAACATTCAACACTAACGGATAGTCTGTTTTTGGGATAGTCTGTGTATTTTATTTTATTTTATTTTATTTTTGATTGTCAATTGGGCAATACACATAGGAGGTCTATAAAAATTTCTCTTAATTTTTTTTAGAGAAGATTCTTGTTTGACAGTATGTACCTGTGCCTTGACATAGGACAAGGGAAACGATCATCCTATCCCCTTATTGGATGCCAATGTATGCGCTCCCGCTAGTCTTCTCTTTGGTGCTATAACCCAACAGTCAAACAGAAACCCTTTCCTTTTTTTAAACAAAAAACATGAAGGCAAAAGAAGGGTACACAGCCTGGAATGTATTTCATGGTACATGTCCACTCTCATTTCTTGATATTCTATTTTTTTTTTCGATCACTCTTTTATGTGTGTTCTTAATTTTATACAAGACTTAACATGCCTGCAACCGCCATTCCCTGTGACACTTTCCTCTCCCAATCACTAGACCTTGTTTACCACTTGTAATAACTGATATACTCTTCTCATGTTTCCATTGGCATAGCATGTAAAACTGCATTCGGTATCAATTTAATTCTGCGCATAAGTAATCATTTTTTTATTCCATTCCAAGGTTTAGCACCCACTTCACAGAATCACGTTTTATCGCTATAATCAATAATTACATATATGCTATTACCCTCACACATAACCGATAATTACGTAACTGCCATTGCCCCTACTGCCACTAAAAGCCAATAATTACAAAAATATCATTATCATTATCATTATCATTCTGTTTAACTAAAATAATTATGAAAATGATATTACAATTGTGTATAACAACATCTTATGTTTGTATTACCTCAGTCATACAATGTAAATAAATAAATAAATAAACATGCATGCATGTCAAAAAGAGCACCCATATAAATAAAATTATAGTGCAATCAGGAAAAAAAAAAAATACAATAAACAATAGTCAATGCGAATTAGGCTGTGACTATGACTTTTGTTCCCAAAATCAAACACATGTGGATATGCATGAGCTATATGTTTGAAATCTGGGGTTCGTACTCATAATGTCGGGGATGATCTTCTTCCGTAGTGTAAAAATAATGACAATTAGGTATAAATACCACCAGTCAATAGGAGTGCAACACGTGAAAGTCATCAGAGCTCTCAAGGTACTCTAGGCAAAGTTGTCTTTTCGCTAAAAGATCATTCCTAGGAGGGCATCCATCATTACCAGTTTAAGTCAATGACAAATCCAACCTTTAGAATTCTAGCATCTTACTTGATCCAAAGGAACACGAAACTCACTTATGACTCATTGCCAAATCCCTATAAAAATGCCCAAATCTCAAGGTTTCACCAATTTTCACCTCTCCATTTCCACTTCATTTTTACTTTTTACCTCAACATTTACTATTCATTTCATTTTCATCTCTACATTTATTGTTCACAAGGTCAGACTTTCCCTAAAGTACCGACCTCATTACTGTTTGTTGTCAAGAGTCCTAACTTAAGCATAGGAGCTACTCCAGGGCTAAAATCTGACTTCCTTTGTTCAATTTTTTGTCATCTGTAGATTGGTTCCACCACAGAAGATCTCGATACAAATTCTGAAGGCAACAACGATAATAATTTTTATTTGTGTGAGCCATCCTCATAAGTGTTTGACCATGGCACTAGTTGGTTTCTATCATATTTCTACAAGTTATAATGAGCAACCAAAACCATAATTCATCATATGAAATAACATAATATAGAATTTAATGAAATTTTGTTGAAGCATAAAACATTCAATCTCCATAAATCTCCTCAATCCCATAATGTCTTGCCAATTGATTTGCAATTTTTTCCCTAAGATTATATATCTTTCTTGATCATATACTCTAATAGCTGCCCATGAGAATTTATTATAGAAGGACCAACATCATCCACCAGATTTGTGTAATCTAGCACTGTAGTTTCATCATTTCTTAGGCTCTTTTTTGTATGTATTATAAAATTAATTATATAATACATTATGACATATATAATTGTTTGATATGATTTATGGTACTTATTTATATTTAAAATAAATTAATATAATCTAAAATCTATAAATGGATTAGAAGGTGTTTGTCATTATGATGACAATCTATTATTACTTCTTTATGTTTAATGGTAACAAAGGGTTATTATTTATTATTATTTATGACTCGTAATTTATTTTCATAAATGATTTATTATAAATAACTCATAAACATTAATATAAATTATACCAAAGAGAGCCATAATCTTCCAAATTATTCGTCTGTTTGTTATTCTTCTCAGATGTAGTTATAAAATCCAACAAGCAAGCACAATGTACATAGCTCTGGTATTCGAGGGATTGCTCTTAAAACATAGAATCTATCTTTTAACATTACAAAACTGTGTTTAAACACATTTCTTAGAGAGAAATGCCTATTGTGGATCAATTCTCTAGCAGTTCTTGGTTTTCTTCCCCTCCTCTATAATCTTGCAGAAGATATCTCAAATGATCAATTTGACCAAGATACATGAGTCTACTACATAATACTTGCCCACAGTATTATTGGGGATTGAAAAAGGTTAGAAAACACATATTAGGCAAAGATTGATGGTTAACAATTGTTGATTTATCTATAGCTTGGGGTGGATAAAGAAAATGCACTCTCATTTTCTAATGCTCTAGTAAAAATGTAGTAATTGACATTGACTTTCTAAGGACAGGGTGGTCATTTTGCCACTCTATGTGAGAGGGTATAGGAAAATGTTGTCACACAAAGATCCCATTATAAGAGAGTGTAGCCCATAGGATTCACATCCTCTCCTCCCAGTGACTCGAGGAGGGAGACGTCCCCGTTGGATGGCCGACAAGTGGGGCTCGGGTGAATTGGAGCCCTCCATCCGAGCCGACACCCCCTATCGACTCAACTTATCGGTTAGGTGTCCGCTCAGAGGGAGGGCTCGGATTCACCCGAATCCAAGTGTCGACCATCCATCTAGGCCACCACCCCTCCTCCCGAATCTCTAAGAGGAGAGGATTTGAATCCGTAACCCACATTACTAGTTCAGAGACCATTCACCAATATTATTTATAATTCATTTTCATTCTTTTTTTGACCTAGCATACTCTATAGTTGGTTTCACTTGTTTTGTCAAATATTTGATTATCATATACATAAAGATTAAGACTTCTTAACCTCCCGTTTTGATATATTGTCCCACAAACTGTTCTTATTGGTGAGTTGCTTTGCAGAAACGAATTGACATGTACAGTTTCTTACCCCCCACCAAAAAAAAAAAAAAAAATGACATGTACAGTTGATATTATAGTACAATTTTATGGATCTGAATCGTCTCCTTCCTGTACTTCAGGGAGGAGGGAGACGCCCCCGTCGGATGGTCGACACGTGGTTCTAGGAAAAATCCGAGCCCCACGTCCGAGCTGACACCCTCTGTCGGCTCGGCTTGTCGGCTGGGTGTCAGCTAGGACGTGGGACTCGGATTTTTCCGAGAACCACGTGTCGGCCATCCGACGGGGGTGTCTCCCTCCTCCCTGAAGTACAGGGAGGAGACGATTTGAATCCCAATTTTATAGTGGCACTAAAATAAGAGAATATGACCCACATAAAAATTACTTAATAAGGTCCGAAATTTCTATTCCCACCATTTCAACTTTCATTTTGAAACATCCAACTTCTTAATGTTATATTCAATTATCATTGTTTGT
This sequence comes from Protea cynaroides, assembly GCA_028583415.1. Classification (NCBI taxonomy): domain Eukaryota; kingdom Viridiplantae; phylum Streptophyta; class Magnoliopsida; order Proteales; family Proteaceae; genus Protea; species Protea cynaroides. Next base: position 27,247,384 of record CM053272.1, read on the forward strand.
TTCTTGTTATTTTAATTTTATTCAAGTTCTTGTTACAAACAATTCAGTATTCTCATAGATAATTAGATATGGATCCTAAGGGTGTTAAATGTTGTGGTTTTGATTCAACGATGTGGTTCAATTTGAAATAGAGGAAGCAAATCAGGTAGTGGGGGTGGGTTCGAAAACCCTGTGGCCACTTCGATACATAAGTTAGAACTGGTAACAAGCAGTTGGAACTTGGTATATAAGAATACGAACTCTTATAGAGATAGGGTTTAGTAGAATGATAAGAAGAGAGTTTGAGTATCAAAAATTGAATCTACCTTTGTTCTGGGACTTATTTGTAGACGGACATGGAATGATGTGATTTTAGGCATGATCCGAGCAATTTCCACTAATCTCGGGCACATCTCGAATCTTATGCCATTAGCTATCAGCCGTGGTGGTGGTTGGATAAGGAAAGTTCGTGTACCCATGATCCAATCTCTTAAAAATAGAAATCGGGCGTGGGTAGAAGAGCTCCTCGACCATTTGATGATGATTTTTTGTAGACCTTGCAAAATTGTTTCAAGATTCCAACTCGGGAGTATCATCGCAACCTGATACATGCTCAAGAACAAGGGGATGCTCCACAATCAGGTTAGATCTATAGTTATCCCCTGAGATTGTAGGGATTATCTTTCCATATAGCTGACCTATGGTGTGGCATCGATAATGAGCTTACACGTGTCATGGCACATGACTTTCCTTGATTAGTATTCAGGGGTCAAACGTGTATCCTCCTCTGATTGGTGGATTCCTTATAGCCCTATCAAAACCAAAATTGAACTGTTGACTAAGCTGTTTCATTTTTTAAACCAGAATTGAACCATTTAATAATCGTTTTTACAGTTTCAGTTTTAAAGGTTCAATTCGGTTTCACATTTGACATCCTCAATGGATCCTTTGTATAGGAGATAGACACATATCGAATTTAATAGCTATTCTCAATTGTATGGTCCATCACATGTAGAGCTATTATCAATTGTATGGTCCACCACATGTAAAGCCTATTCCACCCCCCCCCCCCCCCCCCCCCCCCCCCCCCCCCCCCCCCCTTTTAATAAAGGTTTGAGCTCCAGGTATCGGTCATTGCTACAATCGATCCGACACCGATTTGGATCAGGTACAATTTTGATGGTGTGTTAACACGTGGTCGATACTGAATAAAAAAATAATTAAAAAAAAAGAATTGAGATCAATCATGGTCGAAACCGATGCATATCAACCAATCGGATACCAATTACTAAAACTATTGCTAACATCAAATAGCCTTTGACAACCATCTTTAAAAACATTGTTCCAAAACATGGTATTATGAGATGGGTTTTTTTTTTGTTGACATTGCACAAAAACTGAAAACCCTTATAAATTTTAAATACCAAAATACCCTTGTATAATGAGGTTTTGATGATGACCAATGATATCAAAAAAATCAATATCAATGACTTAGATAGACCTCTATAAGGTTGGACTAAAAACATTAGGAGATTATGGATTTCACAAATCCCCAAAAAGTAGGGCTGTGCAGATGCCCTTACTGTCCAGGATAACATGATTAAGAAACATGCCCTATCTGTCCAGGACAAGAGAGTGCAACCGGGACTTGATTCATGATGGAAAACTGGGGTAGTTGGCATCAGATCACATGCGCATCTCCCCAGTCATTGTTGGTCAGGCTTGTGCAGTCAAATTTGGCTCCTTTTAGCCCTATCTACTGGAGTTAGGAGAGCATTTCTAATTACCACCAAAAAAAAAAAAAATGCATGATGGTTTGGATGGTTGACAACATGCCTACAGAGCAAATTCTCTAAGTTTCAAGTTGATCAAATTGTCAAGTGGCAGGAATGATTTGGCATTATTAGTGTGAAAGTCTAATTAAATTTTTTTTTTTTTTTTTTGGAATTGTCATTGCCAGGGCAGATTGACTGTCATTAGATGAAGGCAAGATACTTATACACTACAATCCCATGTGTTGTGAATAAATTTAATGACAACTTGAAACTTTTTATGCTTGATACATGTTTTATGTAGTGAGTTGGGAAGAAATTGAGCTTGTAAATCCAATTTCAATCTAATTGAAAATACCCACATTATTTGGATAATGAGAGTTGAGCAATATGGCATTAGAAAATTAAAGTAGGGCTACATAATGTCGGATGTGGGAGGAATCTCCCACGCTACATGATGGTTTGGGATAAGGTATCATCCATAAGGGGCTTACATTGTCGATAGAAAATCATTAAAAAAATTTTGTGAGATGATGTATGGTCTATCTTCTAACTCGCTCTCCAGCCCTGGGTAGGATGGCCAAGTCTTTATTTGTTTTGTTTGAGAAAGACACACGGAACACCAATAATAGTCTAGGAAAATGTATCATTCATATAGGGTCTGTTGATGTCAGAAACCGCGTAGTCAGTTTGAGTGTGGACTTGCAAGACAGAAGATGAATAGGCAATGGGAGGTTGGATGTGCAAAAGCTCTATTTGCCTCTGCCATTTTATGAGTCTCTTCCTTTTTGCGTATGGCATCGTCACTCCCTTTGGCAGCATCCACTAATTCAGAACTTCATTTGAAAACCATATTTCGACCTGGACGTTTTCGAGATGCCCCTAATAACCAACGAATGACAAGTGATTTTCCTTGTGTAGATCCTATTTCAGTGGGAACTTGATGAGTCGATCCACCTATACGTCTTGCTTTTACTGCTATATCAGGAATTACACACCTGGAACTGTGATGAATGTGATAAGAATTTCGGGCTAGGGCCTGAGAGTGTACATCTAGGTGCGGAATGTCTTCCCAGTTAGACCGTTGACTTTGCGAGGGCCCGAGGTCCCCGCCTTCTTTGCTTGAAGCTTAGGTATTCTTCCTTCGCCTGGACCCAAGGGGCACTCTAATGCCAAAGTCAGTATTTCAATAGTAACAATAGTGAAACTCGACATAATGCAAGGATCGAGTTCCGTAAGAGTTGGGGGAAAAAAAAAGCAATCCCTTACTCAAAGAGGGTAAGAAGTGAACTGTCCAAACCTGTAGGGCTCCCTCATAATTATAGAGGGGGAGTGGAATCTGAGTATGATAAGGTAAAATCTACCGAGCTCGTTATGGTAAGAATCTCTGAGCTTGATATGGTAAGAAGATCGAGTTATATAAGATAAGGTTGGATACTTGTCTCATATGGAATACTTGCTTTTGGTAGGGTCACCCTATGTGGATCCAGCTGGTTGACAGTTAGAAATCGTCTCACGGAATTGCATTCTTATAACGGCGTTGCCACTTGGAAACTTATGAGTGGTGCTTTGAATAGACCTCAGGATGATGACATGTGACAATTTCTGATCAGTGGATAATATACATACCCATCATGATCCAATGCCTGCATAAGGTTTGATTATGTGCATCTGATGCCAGCTCAGGATTACATGGGAGTATTTGTATAAAGTATCGAAGAGGAGGGATAAGGCCAGGCCCAGGGGTTATTTCATGATCCATGGGAGAGGAGCATAGGACAACACAGCCTGACACAAAATTTTTTTCCAAAATTTCATGTGTGTGTATGGTATGATGGCAGCGTGGGAAAGCCTCTTTTTTTTTTTTTTTTTTCCCAGATTGTCTGGAAGGGCATGAGGTGGAATTGACTACGCTTGCTGCTCCTCTCGTCCCCTCTCTCGTGTGTACTAAATTTATAAGTCCGATACCTCATAAATATAAACCCTTCGATTTCGATCAGAGCCCTATATCCCCGGCATCCTCACTGGTTACATTTCTCTCTCAAGCCCTCTTTCGAAATCTCTGCAACTTCCATAACTTCAGTTCTCCTCTAATGGCGATGGTTACTGGTGATAACCTAAGCAGAGAACAATATGTTTACTTGGCCAAGCTTGCTGAGCAGGCTGAGCGATACGAAGAGATGGTGAACTTCATGGAGAAGCTCGTTGTCGGATCTTCATCTGTTGGTGAGCTCACAGTTGAGGAGCGTAACCTCCTTTCGGTCGCATACAAGAACGTGATCGGATCTCTGCGTGCGGCCTGGCGTATCGTGTCTTCGATCGAGCAGAAGGAAGAAGGGCGCAAGAACGAAGAACATGTTGTGCTTGTCAAGGATTACAGATCTAAGGTGGAATCTGAACTTTCCGGTGTCTGTGCTGGTATCTTGAAGCTTTTGGATGCTCATCTCATCCCATCTGCCACCGTAAGTGAGTCCAAGGTGTTTTATCTTAAGATGAAGGGTGATTATCATAGATATCTTGCTGAGTTCAAGGTCGGAGCTGAGCGTAAGGAGGCCGCAGAGGATACGATGCAGGCTTACAAGGCGGCTCAGGTATTTCATAGCTTTCTTCAGTTCTTGTGTATTCTTTTTCCTTTCGTTGACTTTTTAACTATTGAAGAGACCAGTAATTTAGGGCGTTAGGACTGAGAAATTGTCACTTTTGTATATTTGATAAGCTATGAACGAGATCGGACATGAAATTGCTTGCCGATGAATGCAAGGAACTATGATTAAGTTTTGATGGTTCTTCTTTTTCTTTGGAAGGATGTCGCACTTGCTGATCTCGCTCCAACACATCCTATAAGATTGGGATTGGCGCTCAATTTCTCTGTGTTTTACTTTGAAATACTCAACTCTTCAGAGAAAGCTTGTACCATGGCGAAACAGGTTTGCTTCATCCCCCATAACCTGCAAAGTTTCACCTTTGTGCTGCTTTTTTATTTTTACATAGTGTATACTATTACGATACACAATAATAGATTCAGTGGGCACTGCAACATTTTACATGTCTATTGGATCCCCTTATTTATACTTTGCCGATGAAAAAATGTACATGACGGTTGGAATCTGAATGATTTTTTCATTAACTTGCCCATAAATTGGATAGGATTGATAGTGATTATGATGTGATGCATTCTAATTTCTTTTGTATCAAAATCTAAATAGATGAGATCCCATCCTTCTGATGCTATAATTGTTCTTATTTCTGTGGAATGTAGTTTGGAATGTTCAGTGGAGATTCAGTTGTACAGTTTGCTGTTTTAAATAAAGAATGGAAACTTTTTAAAGTATTCTGTTTTGTGCTGGGCTATTATCCTAGTCAGAACAAGTTGATAGAAATTCCCCTTTTTATGTTCCCATGTCCCTCTCATGGGGTGACATGGACATCGGGCGCAAAAAGGGAAAGAGTGGGATGGGTTTCTCTTGCTTTTGCCATAGTGGAATCCTAGGGGGAGGCACACACGATGGGCTATTAGCTTAATAATAGAGGACACCCCCATGCTTGAGTTGTGAGGGCTCTGAGCCACATGGATGGTTGAATGTGTTCATCAGCATCTGACCTGGAGATATGGGGCATTCAAGGCATATTAATGGTGTACTCCTATTCGAACGGAGTTTGAAACCAAACTTCTCCTCAGGATGATAGATGGATTGATTCAGGTGAAATCCAATGTAAATCTAACTTTCTATTCACTCGTGGGATGTGGGTGGTCCATAGGGGACCACAATGACCAGTGTGAATCCAACTTTCTATTCACTCGTGAGACCACCATGGTTCCCCTCTTCCCAAGTATCTTTACATCTTTTATAACTCTTTCATGCTCATGTCACATCGAGGCACTGCAGAAGAAAAAAAAAATGCACATGCAATACAATTTATCATAATCTGTTAGTTAATATGTTGGTCCACGTATTCTAAAACACAGAAAAAAAATCATTGGCTTATCAATTCATCTATCGGTCCATGAAAAAAACTCTACAAAAAGAAAGATATCTGCTATTTGTTTTATGTTAAGCAATAAGTGCAGTAACTCCCAATATAGCAGTAAAAGCAAGACGTGTTAAATCATGTGTATAAAGGAAGACACTCGTAGAATTATAAAGGTAAATAGAGATTTTGCACATTTTCATTAATCCATAAACATAATCTATATAGACACACAGATCCTGAGCTTTAAGTGACTATGTAGTGAATTTCAGCAACAGATCACTGGTGTGGTAATGTCTCTACACTAACATATTATGAGGAAGCAATTTTATGTCCTGCTTTTAACCTTCATAAACATAATGCTATGGCTAGGTGGCTGGCAGGATTAAATGTTTAAAAATATCACTTTCAAATACCTTCTCAGGCTTCATGAGCATATCTGTGGGAAGTTGGGTCACATTACTTGATCGATATGTTTTCCGTCTTTTGATTGGTGCGTATATCGCATGATGATCAATAAGATCTATCGTTGGATTTATTGTTGAGAATTTGTGCATTAAGCGACATCGCCATTATGTCCCACCCGGCCTGGATGGAAAAATGGCATGAGAAGTTCACTCGGGAATATTGGGTTATAAAATGCTTTAATATCTGATTCATTGGGAGGGCTGTTAGAGGGAAGAAAGAAAAAACTTATGGATTTGATTTGTATATAATATCCTCAGCCCTACACTCCTACTGAACTCGAGATTGCTGTTTGTTTCAGTGGTGAGGTTGGCTAGTTAAATAGAATCTCAAAAAAGACCTGAGAAAATATATGGATAATATTATATTCTATAATATGCCACTGTTAATGCAACTTTTTTATTTTTTTTGTGGGGGGGTGGGGGGTGGGGGAAGAGAGAGAGAGAGAGAGAGAGAGAGAGAGAGAGAGAGAGAGAAATCCTAGGGGCAATCTCTCATACAGGTAGTACATGTAGGAGCATCTTCAGTAATCATTTTTATGGAGCTATAAACGGATAGTAATTTCTTTGATATCTTGAAACTAAATCGACAGATATATCCATTGTGGGGTGTATTGGAAGATTTCTAATCATAGGTATAGCACGATAATGTGTCTTAGAAACTACATTTGGAACCACAAGGTAAAGGGTTCAAGTAACAACCTGAGGCATGATTTATGGAATAGGATGCTTTAGAATAATAAAGTTTTATGGTAAGCTGGATTTGAACAGAAAACGTGAGGGAGTGCATAGGATTGATGAAAAAGTGACATAGCCTAAAATATTTGTCTTCATTTTTTTGGTACAATTAATCATAAGGAGGGAGGGAAGAAGTGTCTGATGCCTGTAGAATTAGAGCCTAGAATAATAATATTCGTCTTAATTTTAATAATAGGTAATTGCATATTAAACTAGAAATTTTTTTTTCTCATCGAATTCTTTTAAATGGCAGGACATAATGGCAGAATCTTATACATCAGATTTACTGTTTATGCTAGTGCCACTGCTGCACACGTCTCAATCTAGTTCATACTTCATACTATAGTTATTCCAAAAGATCAAACTCCTACTCATAAACTGGGTTTTTATTTTTTATTTTTTGTGTTTTTGTTTTTTTTTTTGGGGGGGGGGTGTTTATAAGACATTCACCAAATACCGTATACCAGCCAGATGGACTCCTTTGAAACACAACGATTTCTGAAAAGCTTTATCCAATCCACTTAAAGTCTTTGTCAAAATCTTTGGTCCTTGTGTGTTTATCTTGATGTTGCTTGTATGTGAATTTGACTGAGCACTTGTAGTTTGGTTAATGTGACCTGGTGATAAATCCTATATTTCTGTAGAAGGCTGCATTATGGAGCCTTTAGGAGTGTCAAAACTGTTCCACTCTTTGTAACTGTATGCGTCTCTCTACATAAATTAGATATTTTGGTAGAGATACATCAAAAAGCATAAATTACTTGTTACCAGTCCTCACTCTTAACCATTCTTTTCAGTGGAATGTTTTTGGGTAGAATAAGAATAGGGGGAATTACATAAACATGGAGTAAAAGCGGCTGACAGTGATTATGTGAGTTCACCTAAGTAGCAAATTTCCTCAATAGATGATGTTTTATCAATTATGTAGTCTCAAGCATTTTCTTTGTTGCTGTTATTGTGTCTTTGATTCTTTAAGTGTGTATGTGGTACTCGTGTATGAAAGGGGAGCATTGGGATTATATTTTCCCCTTTATTTTTCTTCTTTTAAACAACATTAACGTTTTGCAATGTTTATAGATCTTGTTTTTTTCAATAATAAAAAATGTATTTTTATTCAAAAAAGGTCAAGAGGGACTTGGAAATCAAATTGGTTTGAAGAGTAACTCTTCCTTTTTTTGGCTTTCAAAATAAACCGTAGTTTCAGAAATCTCATTGGACTGGCCAGTTAGACCAGAACCTACTGGTTTGGTCAAAGCCACATGAACATTTCCTGGTTTTCATGAAATCAAGTGAAATGAACCAGTCCCTGTTCACTAGATATTGGCTTGCTGGAGCAAAACCAGCTTAACCTGAACTGAAATGGCTTTTGTTTCTTTCCTCCCATCCCCCTTTCCTTCAGTGTGTCTGTTTTTTTTTTCTGCTGCTTTGCTTTCATTCAGCTTAATAATCCTACCTCTCTCTTTCTCTCTCTCTCTCTCTCTCATATAAGCTGTATAGGAGTGATATAATAGACCCAGGGTCCATAGCCGGATCTATAAATCCCTACTAAAATGTGGAAATCCCTATTTGGGAATGTTCCTCTTTAAAAATGAGAATTGATAAAATACATCACCACTTTTTAGCTATTTTATATTTAATTTAACCCCTCTAATAACAGTTGTATTTTTTTATTTATTACAAAATACTTAATAACATATCTAAAAATGTGGAAAAAAATTGAAAGCCCCTAATTGCTTGAATCCTAGTTTGGGGTTTGTTGAGTCTGAAACGCTTTATCAGATTGCTTCACCCACATGCACATCCGTGTAGCATAAGTTTTTTATTTAAATCTAAAAGTAGAATTAAAAAATTTCCTAGACTATAATGAGAATTCTTATATAAAGACTAATATGTTATTGTATAAAGTTTGGTGTTGGTGACTCTGACTAACTTGTTGAGTACCATGGCACTACTTATATTATCATTCCTTAAGAAACAGAAGAAAATTAGGGGAAGGGATTTTTAGAAAGATGGCTTGTGGGAAAAAATAAATATCACATTTGTATTAAAAGGAAATGTAATTACAGTTTAATTGCTGACATAACTACCATATATGTAATACGGGTTTGTTCTTATGCCAATTTGTAGAATTGCCATATCAGAACACTCTTATCTGTGCATACCCCACCTTATATATGCCTTATTACATGGGCACAAGAGAAAGGGTTGAAAGAATATAATTGTGTATAATAGCATGAGGCCGTTTATTGTGGTTTCATTTATTTTCTGAAATGTTCAACCATTCTTTGGAGTAATAAGAATGATGGAAATTTTGAGAGAAAAAAATGAGTTTGTTGCTGCTAGGGAAAAGGAAAGGAAGAAGAAGAAATTCGTTATATCACCAGGGATAGAGAAATAATTGCTTTACGGAAAATTTACACAATGGAGATTCTTGGTGCTTTCACCTTCATGGATGTGCACTGCAGCATCTTGCATGAGGCGTGGTTGAGTTAATTGTGCACTTTTTGTTCTCCTGTTATAATTTTCACTATGTTTCTGTGCCATTTTTAGTGCTCCTGCATGTACCAATTTTCCTCTATTCATCTTCTCAATATTTATTTTGTCTATGTGTAGGCATTTGAGGAAGCTATAGCTGAGCTGGACACATTGGGTGAAGAGTCATACAAGGACAGCACTCTCATCATGCAACTTCTGAGGGACAATCTTACCCTCTGGACTTCGGATGTGCAGGTAAATATAACTTGTACTAGTATTTCTATTGTTTTAACTCGCTTCCTGGTGATTATATTAGGGCAGAACATACTTCTGACGCCAGTCAGGAAACTGCCCTTGCTTTATATCCCCCAACCCAATAATGCAACTATTTTGGTATTTGCAGGAGCAGCTCGATGAAGTGTAGCTGACAAGCAATCCCTTTCCTCAGTGGAGGTGAGCTTGAATGTCATTGTCTGTATTCTGCATATATGACCAATCAATGTATTCTCTACTTTCTGTGAAAAACAACCCTTGCTGTTTTTTTTTATAATCAAAACTAGAGATTTGCTTTTGAAATTTTGAAGATTCCAGATGAGTAGGACCTTCTGGTAGCATCGGGTGATCCCATTTGCAACTTTTATTCTAATATTATGGTGAGGGCATATAAATGTGAAAGTGGAACAATTCCATTGTGGAAATCATTGATCGCTCCAATGCTGAAAGATTCTATCCGTCATGCAAGTTATTCAAGTAAATGTGTTGATGGGGCTCAATGAGATTGCCAAAAGCTGGCTAGAAACATCTACAATGGCAGACTAGGGAAAACTCGACATGAATATTTCCTTTGCAGTGCATGGATGAAGCAACACGTCCTGGTTACTTGATAGGGAAGGCTTAGGCCATAGGACAAACTCGATATGAATATTTCCGTGCTGTGCATAAATGAAGCAACACCAGTGACGCTTGTGTCCACGGCACAGTTATGTGAGCATGCATGTTTAAGTGGTTTTTATGTGTGTTAGGGGCAATCGTGGCTTATCAAACCACACATTGATGCCCCGAGCTGAACCGTAGAGCTAATGGATTCCGTGATAGGTATGATTTGGATCTCTTGAAGTTCGTTTTCTCTAGATCTTGCTAATCAATCCTAAAGAAATTCTTTCAGTTAAAAGTGACGACCTTCAAATTTTGGGCTGACATCTCCGCAGACTTAACCCCAAATTGAACCAATACAGACGGTGCCATGATATGGTGGCGATTGTAAAAGGGATATTCTTATTAACACCGATGCAGTGTCAACGGTGTCGGTGTCCATCGGATTGTGCAAAAACCTCAGCCCTCCCTTCCCAAAAACCAAAACTATTCCTTATGTGTTGTGGTTTTAGTGTATGGGAGCCGGTGTCATGAGAACATTGATGCCAGTCGGTGCCAAGTAGACAGACCCTTTAACTAAAACGATGGCACAATCTTTTACCGTGGGACCCCTTGGAAGAGATGCATATATTGGCGAACAAGAATGTTTCTCCCAATTCTGGCAATGCATTGGCTGATGATAGTGACTACACTTAAGAGGAAAGAGGGTTGGGGGGTGGGGTTTTGGGTACATTCTGCCCCTCCCCAAACCCTGCAATTGCGGAAACCTCATGCACTGGAACGCAGGAACGAATCAGGTTCATGTTAAGTATTTGCCTGTTTGGCTCTTCCCCTTGGTGCTTGATGTGACTTAGCATTTCACCAGAAAACCTCACATACAAAATAAAAGATGCACTTTCATTGGAATTTCTTCCTAAATACACAACTAAAGATGCACGGTCATATATTAATCATCAAGCTAGTATAAGTAGAAATCCACAACGGCACAACCATGCACTCGAGAGTTCAAAAGCCAGGGTAGGTCCCTTGCTGAGCATGACAGGATTACTCCCTCGTACTGTTTTTTACCCATTCCAGGTATGGAAGACTGCCGCCCTTGATGGGCAATGCAATGACTTCTGGAACGCTGAAACAAACACCAGGAAAGTATTCAGAGACAGTCAGGCAGAGAATAGCACAATTTGGCAGTACAAAATTCAGATATTACTTGAGAGCAATTTCTATAAAGCCCTAGTACCAGACTCTGGATAATAGATTAGATTACAAAGAGAAAAAGAGCTTCATGGAATCCGATTCACATTACCAAAAGGAGAATTTTATTCTTTTTGACAATATCTACAATTACTTTCAGGCTTGTGTTTGGGGACCGAAACTTAAGTGGCTAGACAGGATGACCTATATTTAGCAATTTCTTTTCTCAAACACTATCTTATACATACACTGACCAGGTTGCACAAACCGACCAAGATCAATTGAGTCAGTACAGAATTGTTTAGCTTATGGTCTCCACCTAGGGCACATCCTTGCACAAAATAATACACTTAGATATTTGTGGACATCCTATAACAGTAGAGGTTCAGGCTGCCGGGGCACATGCCCAGGTTTGAGTTTTGAGGGCGGGTATTTTGCATAAAAATGCCAAAGATTATGACCGATTCCAAAATCCAAACTCACCCCTCCAAAAACCCTGCAATGCCTTTTTTTTTTTTTTTTTTTTTTAATCCCATACCAACACAGGGAAAGGTTTGAATGGTTAAGATGAGGTGGGAAATTCCTGACACTAACTCAACAACCCATGTAATGGAGGATTTCCGAAAGCAAACTGCAAGAAAAGGATCAGGTTCCTCCGTGTTGCCGCGGGGGGGGGCCTCCCTAGACCCTGCAGTAGCGGAAGGCTCGTGCACTGGGACCCTCTTTTAAGGAAAGAATCGGTTTCATGCTAAGTATTTGCCTGTTTGGCTCTTCCCCTTGGTGCTTGATGTGACTTGGCATTTCAACAGAAAACCTCACTGCCAAATTGAATCCAGACCCATCATCTTCTCTCCAGGTTAAGACGGGTAGATTTGGGTGCTCAAATGTTGCTATCTATGGTCAACCCAACCCATTTCCAACCTAAGTTAAACCCAGAAATGAATTCTAGATACAGGGTTAATCCAGGATAAGTACAACATGGTTAGGCTCCAAGTTGACAATGATGAGTTTAAAAGAACAACAGTGGCAGGGTCAAGGAACAAGAGTCTTAATTAGGCCTTTCCAATACAATCACTATACAACCCAAAACTCAGGAATATTTAATTGAAAGAGTAGGTGGGGGACCAAGAATAAAGCATTGAAATTCCCTACACACTTGCACTCTTGTAACCCACATTCCTCTAATAACCCTTGACCTTCATGTTTCCAGGCATGAAAAGGTATTCCCCCCTAAAAAAAAAGGGGAGAGAGGGGGGGGGTGAGGGGAGAGAGGGAGAGAGAGAGAGAAGAAATTTTTAGGACCAACACTGTCAAGCACAAAGAAATTAAAAGTAATTCCCTAAGATGAATACAGGAGAACCAATCTTACTCATATTCATGGTTGGCTTTTACATGCTCTGTTAATGCTTCCAGAAGGGATTCCCGGGTCTTGATTATAAGTAGTTCCTCACTGTCCTTTTGGATCTGAAAGAAACAAGATACCACTGATTAAAGAGAACAAAAGTGAAAACAAAAAACATATACTGAGAAAATATGAAAGCTATTTCTTGACATCTGTTAGAGCTTCCAAAATGGATTCCAGGGTCTTGATTATAATTTATAACTAAATGTGGATTATGCATATTCATAGAGACCACACTAACTATGCTCAGGGAGAATAGCCATGACCACCATTATGAATATATAATATGTATGAATTAGTGATTTCCAATTAGAGAGTATGGGATACTATACCTCACCCTGCCATTGGTAAATTGACTCTATTCCTGCATCAGTGAAACAAAGATATTTCTCAGGAACTTTGGACACATCCCAGCCAATTAGGAAGTAAAATTAAAGTTTTTAGTTGGTTAACATAACAGGCAATCCAAAAATGCTAAGACTGACAAAAACAAGTAATAGAACACGATACCAAGGAACACGCTACCTAAATGAAATTAAACACACAAATATGAAGATGAACAAGAAGCTTTTCCATGAGTTATGACCTCATTAAACATAGGCAGATCATCTCAAACATCATTTTCAACTTGGTAACTTGAGCAAAGTATAGAAGGCAGCCCACCACAAATTAAAGTTCTTTTTGTTGATCGACAATGAACAGTATCTCTTTAAGGGCACCCTTAATTATATTCTATCCTGTCATTTAACCTGCGGGTTTATTGCTTGGATATTAACCATGAGTTAGAATCTGGAAACAGCCTCTCTGCGAAGCGGGGGGTAAGGCTTTACATAAGCCCCTCCCCAGACCACACAAGCTGTGATTGGTTGGAAGGGAAATTAAAGGGAAGGGAAATGAAAATTGTAAACTTTATTAATCATTACATCACATGTTATCACATGACTATATGTAACAAACTCCAAATCATTTCATATTTGGTAATTAACTTGCACTTTACTTTGCATCCCAATCCCTTGCATTTGAAAACTAAAATAAAAATTACATCTCAAAAGTATCATTACTAAACATGGTAAGAAATTAGATAGTTTTTACATCATGTTAGGTAATGGCTATAGAAGTTTCCTTTTTAGATTTGAAAATTTTCACATCCCTTCCCTTTAATTTCTCTTGCAACTAAATTGAGCCTCAATGGTGGGAGCCTCGTGCACTGGATACGCCCTTTCACATTCTGACAGTTCATGACAGACTCACCAACCAGTTACAAAAAATAAATAAATAAAAATCTTAGAATCATGTTCTAAATAGGCATGCAATGTGTGTTTCTTCTTAGAATCATGATCTTAAATGAAGCATAGAAGTGTGAAGCATCAAAAGTGCTACATGGAAGATCAAGAATCAACATAGAACTTCACGAGCAATAAGTATGATCGAAGCAAGAATCAGTAGTGAGCGCCTTCAAGGGTTGCTCCCCATTGGCACAAGCAATTAAGATTAGCTTCATATATATTTCCTGTAAATCCTAAGTTGTAAGATTATCACACCCAAGATGCCCTTAGACTTGGTCAAAAGTTGCCCAAGAATGACTTAACAGTTTAACCATCTTCATTTGGGACTTGACCAGACCATTGAGAACTAGTTTGAACCATAAGTGGCAAATCTGGAAAAGGCAGACAACCAGCCAATGTCAAGATGTCTCTGTGCTTGGTGCTAGTGATGGCAAAGAGGGTTCAAAGCAAGTCAAATTAACAAGCCCTCTTTGCTACAGGATCTTAATTCAGTCCAATACAAAATCTGTAGAGAAAAGTAATGAAGAAAACCACTTATCTTGAAATCTAACCCTTGAAATCACTTGAAACTTGATGGGAAATACTCTTTAGGATGTACTTGAAGACATATCCAAAGTTGGAGATGATCCGATCACATATAAGAGAGATGTGATTTTTTGAAAACTACCTATCATCTGAAAACGGGACTGGTTTAGTTAGAGCTGGTCGATATGATTTTAATCTTTAATCCCACGAGCTTTCGTTGATCAAATCAGCACTTAATGGTATCGCAATTCAGTATGCAATAATAAGAACTTGAAGGAATTAACAGAAGGACAAGAAAACCATAAAACAGAATATTTCGATTGAGTCTCACAACCTATGAGACTCAACCAGAAAATCAAGAGCTAAACTCTCTTCTTTTTTCTGGTCTAAATCTGCTAGCTCTCTTATTCTTTATCTTATTTATAGACTTAAGAAAGATTACAAAATAAGGAAGGATTTAGTCCTCTTAAAAAAAAATATCCTAAGATAAATTAAAAGGGAAACTTGCCTTTATAGATTTAGGAAAGTTTCCAATCTAAAAAATATCCTAAGATAAATTAAAAAGGAAACTTGCCTTTATAGATTTAGGAAAGTTTCCAAAAAACAACTTACAAAATATCAATCCATAACTTAACTTTAGGAAACAAAATCTAAGAATAATTTAGGAAATAAATAACAAAAGAAGGAAAATTTCTGCTGTTGGTACTGTTCACGTGAACAGTACCGTGAACACTGTTCACGTGAACAGTGTGGGTTGGTCTTTGGGTTGGTCCAATGGACTAATACCGACTAGTTCTTTGGGCTGACCCATTATCGACTTGAGCTTGGGCATTGGGCCTTCTTGGACTGCATCAGCTAGGAAAAAAATCAGGCCAAACCGTCACTTGGAGGCCAGGCGGTTGATCGGCCTAGACGAACGTCTGACCTGAAATAGTTCCTAAGAGCAGTGATTTTGAACCTAAAGGACAGGTGGTCAAATGGCTCCGCAAAGGGGTCCAACTGGTTGGACTTGTTTTTGAATAAAGTGATGCAACAGTCATCTGACGACGGCTCTATTCCCAGTTAAGGGGGTCAACTGGCTCCGTTAAGAGGTTGACCGCCACAATTGTTTGGGAAAATTACACGGACCTCTCCTGTAACTATCCCTAATGTCAGGAACTTCACATATGCTGAAAATGATAAATGGAAAAGTGAAAATGATAAATGGAAAAGTGAAAATGACAAATTTACCCTTCTCTAAAATACACCGACAAAATTAAACCATTCACACCCCTTTTCAACTCTCAGCCCAGGAGCTTCACGGTAGTCATCGAGATCCCAGCTTCACCAAAGTTCATGGGGACCCAAGTTGACTCAACTTCTGGTGGTGCCATGAAATCCAAAGGAGATACCCGAGCTTCACCGGAGTTGAATGTCATTCATTGAGAATTACTTGGCTTGAGTATGCTGAATGATTACATCTCTAAAATGATCAAGCACAGTTAAATTTAACATTTAGTTGTCTTCACAAATCTAGCTATCACTGCCTATGATGGAATGATAAGAGACTTTATAATTACCATTTGACTTTAGAATTTGATTCGAAAGGTCAAAGAATTCTTTCAGCCTCCCACCTGGCATGGTAGCGAGCTTTCCCGCGAGGAAAGGAACTTGAATGCCAGTCATTGAGAATTACTTGGATTGAGTATACTGAATGTTTTACAACTCTAAAATGATCAAGCACACTTGAATTTAACATTTACTTGTCTTCACAAAATCTAGCTATCACTGCCTATGATGACGATAAGAGACTTTATAATTACCATTTGGCTTCTATTCCTAGGCCCCAGTAACAACCCCCCCCCACCAAAAAAAAAACAAAAAAAACCGCCACCTCTGGAAGTGAACGGAGTGTAGTTTCCTTTAGCGGATGAGAAGAAGAGAGCTTGGGTTGGTGCCCACGAAAAAAGAAAGAGGCCTTAGTTCACTACCCTCGTTTACCTCCTAGATATCCCTATTACCCAGAGAATCCTTTAAGTGGCCCTTGGATCCATTAAATCAATGCATTGCCCTCCAACTTCCATCGTTTTATCAAATATCCTCTCCAAAAAGTCATAATCATCATCACACTACTTCCTAGCTATCTCTAAGGTGTTTCTCATGCCATCAGTATGTACTAGTAAGGACAAATGAATAGAAAAGAGTGACTCCGGAACTCATGAAACAGTATTCCAATCATAGAAAGAGAGGGGGGTGGGGGTATGGGGAACCTGGAAATCAGTCCATTGTTAACAGATACAAAGACCCTCAAATGGAGCATCATTTTACTTCATCAATGAGAAGCAACAAGGAAAGGCAATCTCTAAAGAACCAAAAGTGAGTTGAAGCACAGACCTGGTACTATGTTGACACATGCTGCAAGCTTTTCTTTAACTAAGCTCTCTGCCAGCTTCTTTCCTGCATAAAAGGTTGAGTTACTATAAAAATGTAAACAGACCTCTTCAAAGAAAAGAAGAGGAAGGGCAGAAGGGAAAAAGTATAAACACGTTACTAAATGTACTAAGTTTTTTTTTTATTGGCTATGAAAATATGGGCAATCATACACACCTCAAGAAAACCAAACCATAATCTTTGTTTAGTGCCTTAATGATGCCGCATTAAATACCCACACCACTTTCTCTTTCTCCCAATGGCTCTATTTCCAACGGCCATGTTCCAACGGCTATCTTCCAACTGCTACCTTTCAATGGATGTATTGTAATGGCTCTTTCACCCTCCCATATAGATGTTAGTATATTGGTTTTAGATGAAAATAGAATGACTTGATATTTTTAGATTTGTGAGTATGCCAATGTGAGCCCCGTAGTGAGTTTAAGATCCTCTAGTGGTGAGTGAGTCTTGCACTTTGGTAGAGCAAATCCCAATGGTACTCTTTGACTCTTGGGTTAAGTGGTCCTCTATGACCCTTTCTATTATTTTGCAATAAATTGTGGTTCATTTCTTCTTTATTTTGCATCTCGTTTTTGGTTGTGCATCAACTTGCTATCAAAGCAAATTCTAATTATTGTGGCCAGCAATTTCTAATCTGATAGAAGAACAAGCCCGATTCCGAAAACATTTGGATTTAGTGAGCACTAGTTGAAGACGCTTAATCATGACACATGGATGAAGATGACCAATTCAAACACAAGGACGAATTATTTGAAAGAGGGGGAGAGTAATGTAGCATTAAATGCCCACTCCATTTTCTCCTTCTCCCAAAGATTCAATTTTCAATTGCCATATTCCAATTACTATATTGCAACAATTATATTCCAATTACTATCTTACAACGGCTATATTGTAATGATTCTTTCACCCTCCTCTATATATGTCTGTATTTCGGTTTAGATGAAAATAAAATGACTTGGTATTTTTGGACTTATGGTTGTGCCAATGTGAAACCTCATAGTGAGTTTGAGATCCTCTAATGGTGAGTGAGTCCTACACTTGGATTGAGTGAGTCAAATGAGACCCCAAAGTTATGTGGTCTTCTCTAACCCTTGGGTTAAGTCCCTTATGACCCTTTATATGTTTCAATAAACTCTTTCTTCCATATCTTGCATTTCTTTTTTGAGCTGCATCACATATCTATCTGATCTTCAAACAAAGATCTCACACAGCAACACTCAGGAGAAACAATATTGTGCTTGTATGGATTTTAATCCTTATATACCCCATGATATTATCTTGTAAATTTGAAATATATTATCCAGTTAACATCTCCCATGGGGTATCATTGGGTGAATTGCTCAGCATGGAAAGCAGCAACGAAGGCATATGTCATTGCAAGAAATGCACATAAACAATAAACCACCTTCAACTAATTTCACAGGAATTTGAGCATAAGTTTGTTCGCACGATTGTAGGGTTAAAAGGATGAAAGTGATTGTATTAGAGCTTCATAGGCATCAAGAACCAAATTGTATGTTGCTAAAATTGGCACCCCACGTATTGTGAGGCTCAGGACTGGTGCATCCTTGGAAAGACATGAACATTTCAATTAGGCAGCACAAAAACTGGCAAAAAAGCAGGCTCTACAATCTACACTGATTTAACAGATACAAATTCCTAATTATAGAAAGGGAGAAAAAAGAGAGATACAAATTCTTAAATATTCAGCCATGAGGCTGAGGACACAGGAAAAAGATCCTCTGTAGTGAGGCCACCTGTGTAGTGAGGATCTTACCCACTCAAAATGGATCGACATGCAATCAAAGTGCATCGAGATATATGGAATATGGAATCCTCACTACAGCTCACTACAGAGGATCCCAGTCCAATGACTCAATTTTGAAACGATAATATTGAGACCAATTAATTAATGAAGCTACATGCATATTGAAGGAACAAAATTTGAAATAATAGCTGCAGACCTGCTTCTTTGTTTGGGACAGTAACATAAACCACGATACTTGGTACGGTGCTAGAACTGCCTTCCATTCCAGTCGTGTGAAGAGTTCTGGCTGACGATTGGATAGCAAACCTTGATCTGAGAAACCATAATGTAGATTAAAACGAGTAACCATTGAGGGTAAATACCATTCAAAAACCGATGCTTAAAGAAGCGTCCAATTCGAGACAACAGCAAATGAAGACACCATTTCCAATTACATCCATCAAATCAAATCACAACCAAGATTCATACTACAATTGATGCCTCACAAAACCAGTTTCTGATTGGACAACTCCGGGGATAGGGTTAACTTTGGGTTCATGGCATTCTAATTCAAGCAAAACTTTCTTCTTCAGCGTCAAATCACAGAGAAATTGAGTAGCACAATCAGATATCTCTGAGCAGTGAAGTTAAGGAGAGGATTAAGGTGAATGATAGGAAAAAAAGAGGGTACCGAAGGAGAGACTGCGCGCACCCCGTCTTGAAGGAGGAGGAGATTGTTGGGCCGAGATTGACGAGACCCAAACTCAGCACACAGAAGGCACCAACCAAGGGCAGACGACGCCGGAACAGAGCAGAAGCAGCAGAACAGTAGATGATCGACGAGGAGGCTCTGCACCACAATGTTGATGCCATGCCACTGCACAACCCGACTTACTATTATACTAGTAACCCACTACGCTTTCCACGGTTCGATTCTTTAGAACTGTAAATGAAGCAAAAGGGAGGTTATTCTGCTTCCAGAAGATTCCACGTGTTCTCTACCGTAATTTTAGCCACGTGTTTTCATATATGGGAAAACTACCTGGTTGAGCATTTGTATGTTCCAAACTTTAAACCAAAGAGGGGAATAAAAAACGTTGCTGCTGGAGGAGGTCACTTGATGGACATACCAATGTATTTTTTTGCGTGTTCAATCATTCCAACTGTTAGATCATGACAGGAGAAAATTACGATCCGTGAGATAGACAGCTTGAATATAATAGAGTAGAAATATGCAATTTAGAGTATATAAATTTTTGGGCAAGGAGATTTTTGGGCAAGGAGTTTTTGGGCAAGGAGTCGGTGGTCTATCCAATCATGATGAGGGGGCAATTCAGGGGTTTGGATCGTCTCTTGTCATTGAAGTCTCTCTAGACATGATCTAATGGCTGGAGTCATTCAGTGCGTATATCAATACATTGATATATGCGTATGAACTCTAGCTGTTGGATTATAGCTGAAGGGAATTGGGCACAATAGGAGAAGATCTTTTTCCCCACAATTCAAGAGTAGAAACCATAAGTTTGATGGTAGTCAGACACTTCTTTAATCATATCTCTCATGCACCAAATCATGTGGCTATAAGAGCAGATAAGGCCTCGAATGAATATCAATTAAGTCAATATTCCAATCAATCCCCTATTAGTTCTCCCCAATTTTCGAGATGGAATCCCCCTTTGATAGGGTTTGTTAAAATAAACACAGAGATGCAGCTTTCCTATCTGGAGACTCTCTTGGGGGTATTGGTTTCATTCTCAGAGATAGTTTTGGTAAGATTATTAAAGCTTGCTCTTGCTCCTTAAGTTTCAATTCAGCTTTGGAAGGAGAAGCCCTTGCTATAAGGAAGGCTCTGGATTCGGCTATGTTGATTGGTATTAAGAAGATTGTGGTGGAGTTCGATTGCAAAGAGCTCATAAAATCTATCACAAATCCTAAGTAGCTGACTACCTACGTTATACATCCGATTATCTCGGATATTATTGATATGGTTAAATCCAATGAAGATTGTGCCTTCTGTTTTATTCCAAGGGAAGCCAATTGCCTAGGAGGCCATGAAAGTTACTAGGATGCTTGAATGGCCATTGTCCACTCCTTGGTTAAATGATCTATGTATCATTGAAGCTTCGGCTTCCTATCCTTCTTTTGTTGAATGAAATCTTTGTTTACCAAAAAAAAAATTGGATTCCTTAGCTACACTGCTGGCAAACAAACTTCAATACTAAATTTTTTATTTATAAAATAGGTGTAAAAATATAACCTTAGATCCTTATTATAAATAGAAATTTGTCTTGGATAGGCTTATCTTTTTTTTTTTTTTGTGGTAAAACAAAATTTTATTTAATGAATAAGCAGGATACAACCGAAGTTTCATCTTTACATAAGTTATGAAACCAAGGAATGGAAATAGGCCAATGAATCAAACCTGCTGAAGACACTGCCTTCCTAGCTAGGGAATGAGCAACATTGTTAGATTCCCGAGGAACATAAACAAAAGAAACTGAAGGGCATAAAGAGGCTGAATTTGAGGATATCCTCTCTAACCGTCTAAACCTCACTCAAGGCTAGGATAAGGAGATCATTGATACAATTAATAAGGATCTCACAATCAGATTCTATGATAACATTTGTGAAACCTTCATCCACCTTAGTCATAAGAACCCTCCCTATTGCTAGAGCTTCACCCAGTCAAGTCGAAGAAATAGAAACTCCTTGAGAACCTGCTTTAATAGGGTTACCATCAGAGTCTCTAATGATATAGCCAATGCCTCCAAGACCCAACTCCTCATTGAAATATACATCAGAATTTACCTTAACCTTTCCACGTGGAAGAGGACACCAAGGATTACAAGAAGTAACCTGCAAGTAATCAGATCTAGAACAACCAAGAAGTTGAGTAGTAGAAGCAAATTCCTAGAAGGCCAGAGAAGCTTTCTGAATCACATCCATAGGGCTCCAAGATTTTGATTGGAAGTAAAATTCATTCCGCACAGTCCACAGGTACCGGCAGAAGAAAGAGGCAAAGGCCCAAGAAAATCTAGCATTCGACTTGGACAGATTAAAGATGGAGTCCCAACTGAGAATCCATTGATGGACTTTAACATCAGATGAATCTGGGAGCCTGTGGGAGAGAGCCGATCCAAACCAGATGGCCTTTGTGAAGGAGCAATGAAGCATAATATGTTCAATAGTCTCCCTGTGATCAATGGATATGCCTATCTACTACCTCATTACTTAAGGCTGTATTTTGTATGCATTCTCGAAAAATATTTTTAGAAATACATTCATAAGATTGAATGAGAATGGACCAAAAGGCGAGGTGTTTATGTTTTGAACTCAGAAAGCAGAATGGGCTAAAAACGTGTTCTCTAATTCATTCCATGATCTAAGAACGAGATTGCATGCCAAAACATTGTTTTGATCATCATAGAATATGTTTTTTTTTTTTTTTTTTTTTACCTCAAATGTATATGGCGAATGCACACCAAACACGGCCTTAGTCGGGGAAGAGCTAGTATACCAACAGAAAAATTGGTAAGCTCATCTATAATGGAGTTACACTCACGATATACATGAGAGGTAAATACAGTATGAGAGAATTTGAGCATGGCTGTCCTTAATCTGGATGTATGTGATCAGATCAGTGGTGGGGCAGTAATTGATGCTATCAAATGGGTTGGATAGTTCTTTGGCTGATAACAGACATGTTTTGTTCTGATTTGATTGCAAAGAGGACTAATTCAAAGCTTGGACTAGCAAAAACTAGGCCATTGATGACACATATTTAACATTTTCAAATGGATGACCTCATTTGATCAGTCAATGGAATCCTGTGTGGTTGTGGGGTGGGTTGGCCTTCCTTGTTGCCTTAAAAGCTTGTCAAAGAGCACTATTTTAGAGTGATTGCTGGGATTATAGAACTGGTTTTAAAGCTTAATAACCCTATCATCGCTGATGGCGATGCATGTGAAACTAATTACCCACATAATCTAACAAGGGCAAGATTCTGATCAAGCTAGGGCAGCTCCTCCTCCTACTTTTCATAAGGTCACCACTGTAACTAGGGCTGCATTTGATATGCATTCTTAAAAATATATTTTCAGAATAAATAATACATTCCTAACATAAAATGAGAATGGACTAAAGAGCAAACTGTTCTGGGCTTAGAATGCAGAATGGGTTAAAGAACATGTTCCAGAATGACTGCATTCTCTAACACATTCCATGATCCAAGAATGAGAATGCATACCAAACACTGTTTCAGTTATCTCAAAATATGTTATTGACCTATAATGCAAACCAAACACTGTTTTTTCACAAGATGCCATTAGAAATCATAACCACTGAGAAGAGGTATAGTTTGTCAGAATTTTGATGAAGAGAGCACAACATGTGACCAAGTACAACTGATTGAAATATATAGTTTAAAACATCTCAAAAGGGGAAGAAAAAAAAATACTCCTTTTAAAATAGCATACTTAGATATACAATCCCTTTCAACAGATAGAGATTAAAAGATAAAAACATATGATCCTTCACGGGCATATGGTAAATTTTTTGACAAGTTCAAGTTGTTCTGACCACATGAGAGAGTTTATTAACCTCCTACTTTCTTTCTTCCTTCTAATTTCCCATTATTATTCTTAGCTGAGATTAGGTATCTTAAAAACCAAGTGATTCTATACCCTACTATTCTGATAATGTTGTCTCTAAATTTTAAAAAATCCCACAACTTTATTCAAATTACACCCCAAATTTTATCCTTACTTTCATCCTAACACTCCAACTATTATTACTATTAGGTTACCCCTATTGCTGTCTTGCACCAAATTATTTATTCCCAAGGTGAGGACTCAAATTATCATCTTGTTCACCAGCAACAAGCCAAGGAACAAATTAACACCCAGTACGAATGGAATAACTCTACCTGAATGCAATCACAAAGTTTCATTGAGATGATTGACTAGTCATAGATGCTCTTTGAAAAAGTACATAAATATTGAAAAAAAAATTAGCAGTTATGCAAAAGAGTAGGGCTTCACTCCACAAGAACTTGCCTGAATGCAATCACAAAGTTTCATTGAGATGATTGACTAGTCATAGATGCTCTATCAAAGAGTACATAAATATTGAGAAAAAAAAAAAAAGAGCAGTTATGCAAAACAGTAGGGCTTCACTCCACAAGAACTTGCCTGACATGCTTCGTGTCTGACTGGTCCAGGGGAGATTCTTTCAACTATTTGTCCAGGTAGTGCGACTCAGTTACCCCATCCAATTAAAAGAATAGTAGTAGATGGCATTTGCAGCAAATGAATCCAAAAGTATAATTTCATATTCGCTGAACAACAGTAGGCATCATCACAGATTCAAAAAACTAAATTTTAAATTTGACCAGTTGCAAGGTTGTCATATTGCAACCTGGTGGTCATGGATTCGAATCCTGGAAACAGCCTCTCCACATTGTGGGGGTAAGGTTGCGTACATTCTGCCCTCTCCAGACCCTACAGTAGCGGGAGCCTCGTGCATTAGGACGCCCTTTTAGACAATAAGGGTATAATTAAAAATTTCAAGACACCTATACGAAAATCTTGTAAGAGACAGGAAATCTTGATCATAGAAGCTCCTGTAAAACATACTATCCTATAGTAGCAGAAACATCTTTATGGATGATAAATGCTGAAATTAAACAATATATTGAGATGTTATCCGTAAGTACACAAATAGAGGTAAAAAAATGAAGAAAAAAGAATCACAATGACAATAAGAGGTTATGAGAGTAAAAGAAGATTAGAACAGGACACAGAAAGAGGTTTTCGAGTGGGAGATAACCCACAGGCTAGAGGCACTGGCAAATAAAGGATCAATACCTTCAATCACTTGTCCCCTCCCCTCCCCTCCCCCCCTTCCTTGGCCCCTCTAAATTGGTAAATGAACAAACCTCAGTTTTTATCCAATCAATTATTGCATGATATATCCCAAGCCAAGCAACCGGAAGACCTTCTTTTGGAGAATCAGTCCGGCTAACCACATCAGTAATCCATTTTTATGATGTTGAACATCATAATGAAGAAACCATATATTGAATCATTAAGCTAGATGCCTCTGTCCACAATTTGCAGAAAAAGCCTAGGCCAAGAAGCCACCACTCTTTTCTTGGCACTACAAACAATTGTTCACTTCAGATTTCCTTACAGTACTGTGTGTGTGGGTGTGGTTGTTTGAAACCAGAGCATTACCACATCAGCTGCAGGAAGATTACATTTTAAAGATAACAATGATCATTGGAAGTTCTATCACCTCAGGCCTTCTTCTTCCAGTATCTTATTTCCCGTATACATTTTTATAATGTCGTGCAATATTGATGGCACATCAACCTCAGTCCTCAGCAATGGTAAGAGCTTGTAATAATTCTTCATTTTATTCAAAAATACATATATACATATGGTAGATTACTAGAGGTTCATAAAATCCAATAAAACATGGACACAAATAAAATCAATCAATGGGGTTAAGAAATCCTGAAGTCATTTATTCATACAACATAAATAAGGGCAGTTGTGGGCTGTTTGCTGGACAGGCCGAGGATTATCTGTCGCAAGGGAATTGCTTCAGATCCTGTTCCTCTGCAATTTCTGGCACCATATTCAGGGTGTGCATCCATCCAAAAAGAGATTTTGATGTGGGCTTCATTTGATGCATTTCCATAGAGCCAAACCCGTATATCTCCTATTGATGCTTCTGTCAGAGTTGAAACTTACCAGTGCCCAAAGGAACAGTACAATGCTGCAGGAATCAAGTATACTCATCATTGGAAACAATTTTAAGAAAGAGGATGGGGAGATTTGTGAATCAGTAGGCATCGAGCCTATTGTTTCTGTATAGTCATCACAACATTCTTTCTTTCTTTTTTAGTGGGATTCTTGTGAAAGCAGTTTACCTCAAAAAAAATGACGAATATAGTTAACAGAAAGTTTGTGAATAGTCCCAGCAATCTAAATTATATTATAGATTGGTGTCTAATTGGAAGAAATGACTGTTTACGCAACTTGAAAATTAAAGGCGACAAATAACAAGAAAATCAGAGGTATGTAGAGATGTGGTAAAACAGGAGGAAGCCTTACTAGTCCAACACACATTAAATATAGTCAGAGCTTACAACCTGAGATATTTAAATAATGAGATTAGGTCAAACAGAACCAAATATCAATGACAGATACATTCACATGATTAGATCATTTTGGACCCAATACATCTCTCTAGTCCCTATTGAATTGCAGTCTCAAAGAGAAATTGACATTAGGATCAGACTACAAGGAGATCTTCATCTTCACAACTGGAGGCAAACATCCTTCTCATCCAAAATGTCAAATGTCCAATCCTTTTTACAAAATATTTTACAATGCACTAATTGCAAATAGTACATGGGGTGGGGGTGGGGGTGGGGGTGGGGTGGGGGGCAGGATCGGTAAAAATATTAAATAAATTCCAGTAAAAGGGTTTAAGTTTATAAATAAATATCCCTGGAGTTTCTCTCAAATAAATCAAGAGTCATATAGTAATTTGTATATTTCTAGATTCCTCATAATCAAGAATCACACACATCAGATAATTCTAATTAGAGAAGGGGGATGATACAGTACCTGCGTAAGATGGCAAAATCACAAGATTGAGTAATTGAGGATGAAACCAATGGGTTTGTATGTCATATTTTGTTTTCTACCATTTTGTAACTGTATTGGGGGAGTGGGGAACCAGGAGGTTATATTCATCTGACAGTAACTACCAACGGTAAGATTGCTCCACTGTGATCTGGTGGTCACAGGTTTGAATTAGGAAACAGCCTGTCCACGAAATGAGGGTAAGGCTGTGTACATCGTCCCCTCCTCAGGCCCGCAATGGCGGGAAGCTCATGGACTGGGTACATCCTTTTTGATAGTAACTACCAATAATCCCCACAAGAGCAATCCCCATCTTCAAAATGGTGGTATCGGACAGGATCCCTGATCACAATGCGCCGATTTTCAATCATGGAGACAAGTTTCGCAAAGGCATGGCAATCGCCACAGATTCTAAGGTTCTTCATGATCCTCAGAGACTTCTCCTTTGGTAAACTCCTCAAGCCGAATGCAATGGCCAACTTCTCACTATGGAAACGGAGTGAGTCTTCTTGCTGTTCCACCTCGAGATCATGCATCACAAAATTTGTGTCTGGAAAATAACCTACTTCCATTATTTTTGGAATCAACTGCTTTAGCTCCAGTATGACCTTGTCCATTAGTGGATGTGACTTATCTCCATATACAAATGCATGGACTTGTTTTCCAACTTCAATCCAGCTACACCCTGGTTCCTTCTGTACTCCCTTGTCTCTCATGATCCTCCTGACTTTTGCAGCATCTTCCCACATTTGAGAATTTGCATAAATATTCGATAGGAGTATATAAGGTCCTCCATCATGAGGTTCCAGTTCCAAGATCTTCTTTGCTACATAGATGGCCAGGCTTGTGTTTCGATGGATCCTGCACGCACCAAGAAGACTTTTCCAAGTCACTGCATCTGCTCCACATCCCATTTCATGGATGAACTTAATGGCCTCATCAAGCTTCCCTACCCTTCCAAGAAGATCAACCATACAACCATAATGCTCTCTTCCTGGGTTGATCCCAAAAGTAATATTCATTGATCGGAAGTAGTGCCACCCATCTTCTTCCAATCCAGCATGGCTACAAGCAAACAAAACCCCCACCATTGTAATATAGTTAGGTTTGGGGCCGGAAACTTTCATCAACTCAAATAGATCAAGTGCTTCCCCACTGCGGCCATTTTGGGCTAAGCCTGAGATCATTGTGCTCCAAGAGATCACATCTCTTTCTGGCATACGATTGAAAGTGGAGTTTGCATCCTCCAAGCTCCCACACTTGCAATACATATCCAGAAGAGCATTATTTAGGATCAAATCTCTCTTAAACTTCACAATATGGGCGTGAACTTGTCTGCCCAATTCCACCAGCGCTAGACCTGTACAAGCACTCAGAACACTAGTTAGAGTAGCCTGATTTGCAGGAAAACCAGCTCGCTTCATACTTTTAAAAAGGTTCAATGCTTCATCACCATTTCCATTTTGAGCAAAAGCCCCAATGATTGAGTTCCAAACAACCAAGTCTCCTGTGATCATCTCCTCGAAAACGCACAATCCACTATGCAATTCACCACATTTCGAGTAAATATCAATCAGAGCACTCCGAACAAAGACGTCGGAGTCCAAACCAACCTTAATTATACAACAGTGGAGCTGCCAAAGGGTTGACAACCCATCACAAGCTCTGAGAACTGAAGAGAAAGTGAACATATTAGGTCTGACACCTTCTCTACACATTAGAATCAAGAAGTTCAGGGCGTCATGGTTGATCTTATTATTAGAATAAGCTGCAATCATTGTAGTCCAAGAAACAACATTTCGTTCCACCATTTTATCAAACAAGTTGCGTGCCTCGTCCAACAGGTTGAACTTCACATACATGCTGAGAAGCACATTGTTTAGAAACAATTTAGGCCCGTCTACATTAGACCAGATATGCCTGTGGACGAGCTTTCCTTCTTCTATAGTGCCACGAGCTATGCAACACTTGATAAGCTCCGAATAGCTGATTGGGTCAGATTGGATTTGGTGCTTTTGCAGAGAATTCATTGCTTCCATGGCTCTTGGGATGTCTCTTTGGTGGCAAAACCTAGAGAAGTCATTGATCAGGGTGGTGGGATTGGGAGGTTTATGTAATGTTTGAGTTGATAGGAAAACAGAGAAATGTGATAATGGAGGGAGGATCGAACAAACAAAAAATGGTGCAATGGATTTCGAAGTAGTTTTCATATGTCAAGTTTGAACAGTTGGAATCACGTGTAGGCTCTGCTTTGCTTGGATCCTCCTTTTGCTATCGGGTTGCGGAATCTGCAACAAGAAAATCAGAGAATTCTTACAACCAAACCTAAGTCCTTAACATAACTAATCAGGAATTAAGAATTGCAACGTGGCACTCCTGAATCTCCTCACTCTTGAAAATAATTAGTAAATAAAGGTACGGATATTTATGCCTATTAAACGGACCAGACTTCAAAATAATACTAATAAAAATTCAGTAAAAAAAATTGCATGGCAACGTCTCTACAACAGTTCCTCTATAAAAATCTGGGAGAAAAAAAAAAGGCAGGCATCCAAAATAACTGAACAACAGACACAAATACCTAAACTAAAAACCAATCAACAGCAGGAAAAGATCATGACTGAACATATAGGAATATGTCTCAGTTAAAGAAATGCTATTATCCAATAATCCTTGCGTTTGGTAACGTTTATGTTCTGGTTCAGTGTTCTTTTCATAAGAATGTCTTTTTCTGTTTCTGTGCTGGAACAGTGTTTTTTTGGCTGTTCTTGAGCCTAAAAGTTTGTTTGGTAAATATGTTCTAAAAAAGAATAGTTTGCTGTTTGGTAACTTTTATTCTGGAAACTTTTTTCCAAATTTTTCAAAAATTACAGTTCTGCCACCAATGCAATATCTTGCCGCCAAAATGATATTAATGCCATTAAGTTATACCTATATGGACAATTAAAATATGATGGTCATATTTTAGGGAACCAATTTGGACTTCTTCTGTTATTTTCAGGAATTTCCACTGATCTCATAATTAAGGAACTGATCTCATCATTAAGGAGTGACCAGAGATTATAAGATACGCCCAGGTATACCCCAGTACATGTGTGTGAAGTCTCCCCCATGAAGGAAGACCATTAAATTGAACTTCTATTGGTGCATATGAAAAGTAGGGAACCTGGTTGCTATTTGGGGAATACTTTATAGCATGTTTTAGGCTTCTTGACTTTATTGTGTGTTCTTATTTTTTTATCCAGTAGTGCTTTACTATTCATCAAAGTAGAAACTCTGAGGTCACATCTGATTTTATACATTGTAAAAAACATTGTAAAGGGAGTAAGATTACTAGACAGTTCAGTTCATATCTCACCAAGCATTCTAACCAAGCATGCAATGATTTTTCTTTGAATTCTGAGGTAAGGTTTGGTATAGTGTTTGACAATCATGAGTTACCCACAATGTATCACAATGCTCTTACGCTTTCTACTGTTTGAAAGCATTAATCATTCCCTGCTTCCACTTTGAAAGTTCAGCTATTCAGCCCGTAGATCACTTGATAAGATTTCTTTATCTTCTCCTCTCTTCTTCTCTCTTCTCTCCCTCTTATCCATCAATCCCAGTAAGTTCTGAACCTATTTTCTATCCTGCACGTGGTAATTTTTCTCCATTCTTAATTCTGTATATTGATATATCCAAAAAATTATCTTACTATCAGTTTAGTTTTCTGCTTCGCTTTCATTAGTCTCTGTTCTGGTTTCTAGTTCTGATTTCAAATCTGTTTTCACGATTTGAGCTACCCAACAATTTCATCAGTCTGTTGTTAGTATGTTTCTTCAAAAACTTTGGTTTCCTGAATCTGATTGCTAATCTGATTTCTAGTCTTGAGTGCCAAATATACTCTGATTTAGAGTCCAGTGTTTTGAATCCAAATTCATTAGCATTTGATATCAATTTCAAGAGTCCTCCCCTCAAGACGGATCCTTCAATTCATTGGAATCCAACCATTGAATTTCCGTCATATTTTTCAGACTTGCTCTATCTAGTAATGTGAGCATTCAATTAAGTTTCAGGTTAAACAGTAATTGATTTTTCTCCTAATCTGGTTCTTATTCATTTACCTACAATCCAGTCGCAAGCTAATCTTCCACTAGATCTCACTGGTTGGGAATTAGCACTGCATTAGTTACATTGTTTGAAATCGAACATGTTCACCATAAAATAAAGAATCCGGACATCAAGAACAGTTCATAATAGATTCAATGGAGCAATTAAGATTGCATGAATCATTAGCTTAAAATAGCAACAGAAGAGCACACAAGCATCTCTTAAAACATGCAAAACTCCTCCACCAAAGGACATCTATTTCTCTAATTTCAAAGAGAAATAGATTCAGTAACTTTGAAACGTCCATCTCAGAAGAACATCAAGAACGTCAAAAAAGTTGTCCAATTTTTCCGCCACCACACCGTTTCATCAAAATCAACTTCTCCCAACACTAACAAAAACCATAAACAGTAGTAGAAGCCTAAAACCCAAGAAAAAAATGCGAACCTAAACCCAATTAGATTTCGGAAAAATATTGCAAAAAACTAAACCCTAGTTGCAGACCCGAGAGCTTCCTCAAATCCGCTGACTCTCAGGGGAGGGAGAGAGAGAGGACATACCTCTTGTTGCAGACCCGAGAGCCTGAGCTCAGATAGCTACAAGCCTACTAGTGAAGTGGAGAAGAAAAAGTAAGAAGCTAGAGTGAAGGAAAAAGTCGGGATACGGTGTTTTATCGGGAACGTTTTAATTAAAAGGTTCCCCAAATAGTGTTTGGAGAAACATGCTTTTGCAATATCTGTTTTCAGTCACTTCGTTCTTTGTGAACGGAATAACAGACCAAAATTTTCAAACAGAAAAATGGTGTTCCGAACACGTTTTTTGATTTTGTCAGAACAAGGCCCGTTTGATAATATTTCTGTTCTAGATTTTCTATTTTTGCTTCAGAACAAAAATTTTACTTCTGGAATCGAGTAGAAAATATTTGATAATACATTTCTGGAATGGATTCTAAAAGGTCTTTAGAATAGAATTATGTTTAATAAACACTGAGAATATCCTACCAATCGAAGTTTAGAGAACAAGTGGTGGTGGTAGCAACAGCGGCGATTGTGATGACTGTGGCGGTGGTTGTGGCAGTGACAGTGGTCGTGGTGGTGGCAGTGGAGGCGGTAGTGGTGGCGGTGAAGGCCGTGGTAGTGGCGGTGGTAGCCATAGCGGTGGCGGCAGTGGTGGTGGTGTTGGTGGTGGCGGTGCGGTGGCAACGGCCAAGCCTTCTTTTTGTGAGGAAGAGAGGACTCGTGAGAGAGGAGAGCATCTTTTTTACTTTTTTTGTTCTCCCAAAAAATTGTTCCAAAACATGAAAACATGTTTTTTGTACTCTAAAATTTTGGATTTTACAATCATTCTTTCTTGGCTTAGAAGTTCGGCCCAATTTTTTTGGTGTCAAAGAGAGGAAGCATAACCAAGTCAATATGATACGGCAACCCCTTCTACTTGCGCCAAAGATCTTACCATTTCTGAAGGAATTGGAGTTACATCTCTTAACTGAAGCTCTTGAGCCAATAAAGAAGCGTTAACTAAATATGAAGATAGAGATTGAAAACCCTCCCCTCCTTCGTTATCGGAGCAAATGTAAAGCTCTAAGATCTTACTTCGTTCGAAGAACCTCTTTCTATTACGACCAATGGGATTAGATATCATAGAAAGACCATCAATGATGACAACTTCCATCCGGGGAAAGAAAGAATTGGGTGGAAGGTCCCAAACCTGGATGCCAGGTACGCAACAACAAGGAAAGCGGTTAATAGGCTCCACCTCTTATGAACCGGTTCACTCTCTGGGAGCTAGAATCCAACAGGGTTTATCAAACACGATTCTACTCCCAAATGGCTCCCTAGGAATTGAAATCCTTGGAATCTAGAATCTGGAATGTTATCAAACGGAGCCCAAATTAACAGAAAAATTGATTCTACAATTATGGAGTTAATTACATATGCTACTCAATGGACAACCTTTTTTTTTTTTTTGGTAAAAGGACAACTCATCTCATAGCATTTTCCTTCCCAAAATATTTAATCCATCAAGAGTATCTAGTCTTGGAATCAACAATTTGACATAGATAATTTATTTAAAAAAAATCAATCTTTCTTGATAAGGAACACATTTATGCATGGGTAAGAATTCCTTAATTGAATTCAATCATTTGAATTTAAATTGATCTGCATTTAAATTCAAATTTTAAATGTAATATCGATAGAGTAAACTTCACTCATATCCGTCTGTTATAGGTAACGAGTTATTTGAACTTGTAACAATCCACCCTTATCAAGATTGTATTATTTAAATTGAAAATTTACAACTGTCATCCAACGAATAAGAGGGGCAAGAGAGTTTCAATCCAAAACAAACTCTGATTTTTACGTGGTATCAGGTGACCACATACTGAATCTAGTCTTATAATGTCGACTTTCTTTGCTTCCGCAACATCTTCTTTTTCGAATTCGTCTATGCCTACCTCCACTCAAAACATGCAACATCACTCCACTCTCAAGCTCACTTCTGATAACTATCTACTATGGAAAACACAAATAATGGCTCTGTGAACATTTAATATTGGCGACTCAAAGGGTGACATCACCCTTATCCCTTCTTGTCAAAGTCATGGATAACATAAATGTATAGCACCTCAAATTTGACATTGAGGTGTTGTACATTTAATGTTATGTTGGAGAAGTCTTGGTGTTCTTTCAAATGTGGCTGCAGTACGAGTTAAAAATGTCAAATGGCAGAGGTTCTTACGGACAGAGAATCCATAGGTGTGTTTCTCTCCCTCTATATAAAGGGAGCAGATACAAGATAATTATTACAACACAACTACAAGCCAAGAAGGCTTAAGAGAAAGAAGAGCAGGTTATCAGCTTTGGGTCTTCTCTGGGTCCTCTCTGGGTTGAGTTTCTTGTATTGGATTTGGGGTCACTTCTAAGATCTCTTGGGGTATACGATTTCTATGGGTTAGTATTTACTGTGGGAATACTTGTGAGAGTTATACTGATGAGATATCTTTGTAGAGTATGAGACCCATGTATTATGTTATCATGGTGATGGGTGTGGCTTGTAATTTTCCTTGATATAGCAAAAGAGCTCTGTTGAGATTGTCCCATGGACGTACGCTATCACATCGGTACCGAACCATGTACATCTCTGTGTCTGTGCATTTTGTCCATTTTCTTTGATGCTTCGCATTTTTTACCTTTTTGGTATCGTACATGCCGATTGTGTGGGACGTTTTTCGCAATAACTGGTATCAGAGTTAAAGATTGAGAAACTTTTACAGTAAGTGATCGGCATCGACATACGTGTTTTGACGTTACACTATGGCAGGGTCTGTTTCTACAAAGTTCGAAGTGCCAAAGTTCAACGAATCAAATTATCTGTTGTGGAAGCTGAAAATCTGAGCTTTGCTGGTGAAAGATGGATGTGCCATTGCTCTCGACGACAAAGATAAAAAGCCAACAGATATGAAAGATGAGGATTTTGCACAGAAAGATCAAACGGCAATGGCGGATCTGCTACTTACGCTAGACAATTATGTTTTCTTCAATGTCTCTTATCAAATCATTGCTAAAGCTTTGTGGGACAAATTGAAGAATCTCTATGAGAAAAGATCGATGTCAAATAAAATATTTCTACGTCGACAATTGTATAGTTTGAAGATGAAAGAAGGTTTCTCTTTCCAAGAACACTTTAATGGGTTTAATACCCTGTTGAGCAGATTGACGACTATCGACATCAAAATCGAGGATGAAGAAAATGTACCATTTCTTCTATGTTCTATGCTAGATTCATGGGATTCTTTGATTATGAATCTTAGTACTAGATCAAATCTTAATATAGAGTCGGCTGTAGGCACTTTGCTTGCTGAAGAGGCTCGTAGAAAAACATTTTAGAGCTCTTTTGGTAATGCAATAGTGGTCCGAGAAAGACCCACAAAATGAAGTTCTAGTGGGAGACAACTGTCAAGATCAAAATCAAAGTGGCATAAACAAGGTCCTTGTTGAAAGTGTGAACAAAAGGACCACATGAGAAAAGATTGTAAATCCAAGAAGGAGAATCAAAATTCTAAATCTGATTCTCAAAATACATCATCATCAACGAGTGCTCAAGGTAACATCGTTGAGAAGGGAGATTCATTCGATGACGGCGAGGTGATGTCCGCGGTTCCAGTTGAAAGTGTAATCCACAAATGGATTTTGGATTCAGACGCTTCTTTCCATATGATGCCACATAAAGACTGGTTCCATACATATCAGCCTTGTAGTGGTGGTACAGTATACATGGGTAATGATAACTCATGTAGAATTGTGAGGGATCGGAGATGTACGTGTTACAATGTTTAATGGCATCACATGTACAATTTCTGGTGTACGACATGTACCAGACCTACGGAAGAGTCTACTATCACTGGGAAAGTTTGATGAAGATGGCTTTAGAATTAATTTAGAAAAGGGTTGATTGAAGATGGTAAAAGGAGCACTTATTGAGGCAAAAAGAGAATTGATGGGCGGATATAGGTTGATCGGAGACACTATGGTTAATGAAACTATTGTCGCCAATGCTATGACAGAGTCAACAACTATCTAGCACAGACGTTTGGGACACATGAGCATGCAAGGACTAAAGGTACTTCTTGATTGAGGCCTTCTTCCTAGTTTGAAATCTGTTAATTTAGATTTTTGTGAAGATCGCCTATCTAGAAAGCATCATAGAACTCCCTTTTACCGTTCCATTGCTAAAAGTCAAAATATTCTTGATTTGATACATTCTGACATTTGGGAAGCTCCTGTTGAGTCTGTTGGTGTCTCAAGGTACTTTATTTCTTTTATCGATGATTATTCTAGAAAAATTTAGATTTATATTCTTAAAAAGAAAAGTGATGCTTTTACTTTTTTTTTTTTAAGAAGTTTAAAGCATTGGTGGAAACTCAGAAAGGGACAAAAATAAAGTGTCTACGAATTGATAATGGAGGAGAATATATACTGCGAGAATTTGTAAATTTTTACAGCGAGCATGAAATTCAGAGGCACTACACGATTCCTAGAACTCCACAACAAAACGAAGTGGCTGAGTATATGAATCATATGCTGATGGATTGTGCTAGAAGCATGTTGAGTTGTGCTGAAATAGAGCAGAAGTTTTGGGTTGAAACTGTATGTTCAGCTTATTATGTGGTGAATTGTTCCCCAATAACTGCTCTGGACTGGAAAATTCTAAAAGAGGTATGGTCTGGAAAACCTGTTGATTATTCATTCCTCCGTACTTTTGGTTGTGATGCTTATATGTGGGTTCCTAAAGAGTTAAAGACTAAGTTTGATGTGAGGTCCAGAAAATGTATTTTTCATGGCTATGCAGCAGAAGTAAATGGGTATAGGTTGTGGGATCCTACTGCCCATAAGCTAGTTATTAGCCAAGATGTATTTAATGAAGATTCATTATAGAAAAGGAAAGAAGCGTCAAGTTCTGACTTGCCATAGATTTTTGAACTTGAATCAAACAAAGAAGTTCAAAATCAATATAAAGAACAGATGATTCATACAAAAGGAGATGAAGCTGATGAAGAGCATACTGAATTAGGTGCTGAAACTCAAGGTGACCAAGGACGACCCAAAAGGACTACGAATCCTCTGTTTGGCTCAAGGATTATGTCACGACTTATGCTTACATCACTGAAGAGCATGAGCCTTGTACATATTGAGAAGCCCGTGAGTCTAGCGATGCTCCTCTATGGAGGGCATCTATGGAAGAGGAAATGAAAGAACTATATAAAAACAAGACTTGGGATCTTGTCAAGCTGCCTAATGGGTGAAGGGCTATTGGTTGCAAGTGGGTCTATAAGCGAAAAAGGGATATTAACAGAAATATTGAATAATTTAAATCTCGATTAGTGGTGAAGGGTTATGCTCAAGAATCAGGTATTGATTTCAACGAAATATTTTCTCCATCTGTGCATCTAACTACTATTTGTACTGTATTGAGTATGACAGTTGTACTTGACTTAGAGCTTGAGTAGTTGGATGTGAAAACTGCCTTTTTGCATGGAAATCTTGATGAAGAAATTTATATGATTCAACTCGAAGGTTTTGTTGAAGAAAACAAGAAGGATTTGGTTTGTCGGCTAAACAATCACTATATGGCTTGAAGCAAGTGCCAAGATGCTGGAATAAGCAATTTAATTCTTTCATTGTGAGCTTGGGGTTCAAAAGATGTGAAGTAGATCATTGTGCCTATGTTCGCAGTCATGGTAATGATGGCTTCATAATCTTGTTGTTGTGTGTTGATGACATGCTAGTTACATGTACCTCTAAATGTGGTATTGCTGAACTAAAAGCTCATCTAGCTAGGGAATTCGATATGAAAGATTTGGATGTCGTAAATCAAATACTTGGGATGATCGTACTTCGAGATCAAGAAATAAGAAGATCTTGATAAGTCAGAAGAGTTATGTTGAAAAGGTTCTGCATCGCTTCAATATACAGATGCTAAACCAGTTAATATCCCATTTCCTATTGGCTGTAGACTGTCTTCTGAACAAAGTCCTAGCACAGAAGCAGAGAAGATAGAGATGGCTCGAGTACCATATGCATCAGTAGTAAGAATCCTTATGTTTGAATTGGTGTGCACCAGACCAGACATTGCATAAGCAGTGGGAGCAGTTAGCAAGTACATGGTGAATCCAAGTCGAGATCATTGGGCTGCTGTGAAGTGGATCGTTTGTTACTTGAAGGGTACTTTTGATATGGCTATCTATTATAGTAGCCAAAATTTACAGTTGATCGAGTTTTTAGATGCAGATTATGCAGAAGACCGTGACAGACAAAGATCTACCACTAGTTACTATTTCACTTTAATCGATGATGCAATCAATTGGATGTCAAGATTGTAATCTGTGGTGGCTTTATCAATTACAAAAGCTAAGTACATCGCAACCACAGATTCATGCAAAGAAGGCATTTAGCTGAAGAGATTGCTTGATGAACTGAGGATCAATCAGAAACCAATAATTATTCATTGTAATAGTCAGAGTGGTTTATATTTTACTGTTAATCCAATGTTTCACTCTCATACCAAGCACATTGATGTAAAGTATCACTTTGTTCATGACGTGGTGGAAGATGGAGTAATTTCGCTGCAAAAGATTCACATCGACTACAACGTAGCAGATACCCTAACGAAGCCTATTGCGAGGGAGGAGTTCATATGGTGCAGAACTTCCCTTGGGCTTACAGTAACCAAGTGAGTGGTGACGATTGGGTAAATTGGAGCTATGAAGACTATTTGAAAATTAGTCATCAAGTGGGAGAATGTGAACATTTAATATTGGTGATTCAAGGGGTGACATCACTTTTATCCCTTCTTGTCAAAGTCATGGATAACATAAATGTATAGCACCTCAAATTTGACATTAAGGTGTTGTACATTTAATGTTATGTTGGAGAAGGCTTGGTAATCTTTCAAATGTGGCTATCACATGAGTTAAAAAATATCAAATGGCAAAGGTTCTTATGGACATAGAATCCATAGGTGTGTTTCTCTCCCTCTATATAAAGGGAGAGGATACAAGACAATTATCACAACATAACTATCACAACACAACCACAAGAGATATCTTTGTATAGTATTGGCTTAAGAGAAGGAAGAGCAAGTGATCAGCTTTGGGTCCTCTCTAGGTTGAGTTTCTTGTATTGGGTTTGAGTTTACTTGTAAGATCCCTTGGGGTGTGCGATTTCTCTGGGTTAGTGTTTCTTGTGGGAATACTTATGAGAGTTGTACTGGTGAGATATCTTTGTGTAGTATGAGACCCATGTATTGTGTTCTTATGGTGAGGGTGTGGCTTGTAATTTTTTCTGATACAGCAAAAGAACTCCGTTGAAATTGCCTTGTGGACGTACGCTATCACATTGGTACCGAAGCACATACATCTTTGTGTCTGTACACCTTGTCCATTTTCTTTGACACTTTGCGTTTTTTATCGTTTTGGTATTGTACATGCCAATTGTGTGGGACATTTTTCACAACAGGCTCTACTGCATTGCTATGCTCTCATTGGATAATGAGGATGGCACCAAGGTATATCTTCCTACTCTTGCATAAGAGGGTTCAATTACGACTGTCACTAATGGTCCTACTCCTCCCTTGCCAAATCCAAACTATGAGGAATGGAACCGAATGGATCATGTGGTCCTAAATTGACTAATTCCTTCAATATTTGTCGGGATTCTCCCTTATGAGATGGGACTGTCCACTGCCTCTTAAGTATGGCTAGCTTTAGAGTTTGCTTTTGGTACATTGTCTCATAAAACATACTCCGGTTACATATGCAACTTCAAGGCACCTCCAAAGGTGCAGAATCAGTCTCTAATTACCTACGTTATAATGGTGATATCCAAAAGTTTTAATTTTATTTAATTTTAGGGTAAATTACATAGACACCCCCTCTACTGTAGTGAAACTACACAGAACTACCCTGCTTTTACAAAAGTTACACAGATTCCCCTCCCCTCTAACAATGCTATCATACAATCTCACCCACACTGTTACTTTTAACTGAACGGCAGATGTTTAAATTTTTTTAAGACGAAAGTACCCTTATTTTAGTTTTTTTTTTTTTTGCTTCGTATCCTTTTTTTTTTTCTATGGAACAAGAAAGCATTTAGTCATAATAACATGATCAAAAGTGATACAAACAAACAGTAGCAAAGCAGGAAAAAAAATAACAATATCTAAACCCACTGACTAAGATTGCCTAGAAAAAAAAAAAACAAAACAAAACCCCTCTAATAAAAAATCATCACTCACGCATCATCACAGCCATAAAAACCCCAATCTAAATTGTTCTGTAACAAGGAACCATAAATTCTAGATAAACCATCTCTAATAGTTTCATGTAATCTTGGGAAATTGAAATATCCCTAGAGCCTATCATTAAAGAAAAACTCACAAGAAAGAGATAGCAGAGGAAAGAAATAAAAAAAAAAAATAAAAAAAATAGAAGTAGAGTCCGAATGAAGCTCATACCTGCACTTTTCTCTCCTCCTTTCCTCTTTTCATCCTACTGAAGCACTTCTTTTCTTCTGTTGTTTCTTCCTTCTTCTTCTACTCCTCTTCTTCTTGTTTTTTTTTTCCGTCGGCAGCAGTGGCCTCTCTCCTTTTGCAGCTTCTTCGGTTGAAAACCTCTTAGTTCATCTCTCTCTCTCTCTCAGATTCATAAGGGATTATGAAAACCTGTATGATAGGAGTGGGTAATGAAGGGGCAGTTAGGTAATTTGGCCTAGCTAGGTTGTAAAACCCAACATAGCCCTAAAAGAGAAGGGGCTCAAATCAGAGAAGGTGGGAGAGATTTTGTTTTTTTTTTCCCGCTTCTCTGTGGTTACGAAAGGGGAAAAAGAGTGAGAGAAAGGGGGATGTCAGAGGGATCTGGGATTCGAACGGAGAATGCATGTTGGCTGGAAAGGGAAGTTCTGGGTGGTACTGGTTTCTACTAGATGCCGTCTGATCAGGTAAGCAGAAAGAAGGGTTTTCAGGTGGGGTTACTGAGAAGGAAGACTAAAGACAGGAGGGTTGTGTGTCGACCACGACCAAGAAAAACTCTGGAGAGGAAAGCCAGGGAGGAGAGCTATTAACCGAGAGAATAGGGAGAGGGTTGCAGGTAGAGAGCGAATTCCCCTCAAGATCAAGCACTTCTAACTTGTAAAGACCCTAGATTTCAATAGGAATTTCACCAATAAATTGTTGAATGGCAATGACAAGATACGAGTAGAAGTTGAAGCAGAAGAACGGCAAAAGAAAAAAAAAAACAAGAATAAGGGTATTTTTGTCTTACAAAAATTGACCCTCTACAGTTAAGTTGAAAGTAGCGGTGTGGGTGAGATTGTATGATAGCATTGTTAGAGGGGTATTCTGTGTAACTTTTGTAAAAACAGGGTAGTTCTGTGTAGTTTCACTACAGTAGATTGTATAATAACATTGTTATTCTCCTCCCTCCTCCCCTAGTCTTAGGCTAACCAAATGCACTGCAACTCCTTGTTTCCTTGTTCTTATGATGTAGTGATATAGGGAGAACTTAACGGATTGTTTAGCGTTCCAAGTCGATTCATCCTTTTACTTACTAAAAGTTCACGTAAATACTACCAAAAATTGGTCAAGATTTTCAAATCATGAAAAAGAGTTTTCTAAGCAGAGACAAGAAGCATCTACAAAGAGTACAACCCCACAGTAAAAGTTGGGATACCCGCCTAATTGAGTATAAATAATATCGACCAATAGAAACATGCCATGTTGACAAAGTACCGACCAATGGGAGCACGACACGTCAACCCACGTTCAGTAGAACAACAACCAAGGAGAGTGTGACACATTAGCCTGCGCAGACTAAAACCTAAATGGTGTGCTTAGCCTATTTGTTGATAATGTGCCAAACACGTAGCATTTATTGCACCTACAACTGAACACGCAGCATTAATTGCACCTATAGTGTACATAGCACGTAATATGTATTGCACCATTTTGACCACGTAATATTTATACACTGGCAGCAGCTCAAGCATATCAGAATTATTTTGCCATTCCCTTCTCCGCCAAACCCTATGGCGTTGACCATACTTTTCAAGAAGAACTGGATACGTCAACACATGCCTCACATTGAGAACTTATGGAAGTGACCCCTGCTTGTCTGCAAATAGCATGCCGATCACACAACCATACCCGACAGGAAACTGCATACACCAAGTTGTTATTGCCTTGAGCTTTCTACAACCTCTTTCCTTATATCCTTGGCTCATTCTCATTTGAGCCGACTTATGTATTACTTGCTGTGAAGAATACTGACTTAGGAATTGGAGCGATCACAAGTCCTAGAGTCCGACCCCCTTTTGCTCACCTTGTCCATGTGTCTTCTGTAGTTTTTCTCATTCCAAAAGACCGTGTTAACCAATTCTAACAGCAACACCACCAAGTACTACACTAAATAAAGCTGCAAGCGTACATTCTACATAAGTGTCCAATTTACACAATCTCATTTTCCCGAGAAGCAAGGTTCGTATATTT
The DNA here is from genome assembly GCA_028583415.1 of Protea cynaroides. Taxonomy (NCBI): domain Eukaryota; kingdom Viridiplantae; phylum Streptophyta; class Magnoliopsida; order Proteales; family Proteaceae; genus Protea; species Protea cynaroides. The sequence goes on from CM053272.1 coordinate 27,289,022, forward strand.
AGGCAAGTTTATTTAGGGTACCTTCTATTCTATTTTCATCTTTCTATTTTCCAAATCAGCACATAGCTTTTATGAGATTGTCAGGAATCCATAATCAAAACCAGTGAACCTATTTCAAAGAACTCTGCTGTGAGTCCAATTCGTCTCCAATTATTGGAGGCTCCAATCATCAATCTAGTGATTGGAATTAACTGGACGTGCCTACTAATACATCGATAGGTGCACCTAGTTAACTGCAACTATTGGATGGGCGATTGGAGCCTCCAATAATTGAAGATGATTTCAACCCCTTGTTGTCGATGGAATCCATTAAACAAGATTGCTCAAGACATACAATATAGAATTCTCAATGAAACACTAGAGTTCTTTTAGAAATAAGGGTTCCCTGAGATACCGCCAACTGTAACAACCTTCCCTTCCACTGAGACAGGAACAAAAGAAAAGAATAGAAGACAATAGGTATATCAAACTCAAAGATGAGAAGTTTTCTTTCAGTGATGGAGAAAATTTCAATAATTTTCATTGATGTCCTCTTGTTACATATATAGGTTTAGGAGGAGGCTTCACAAGCAAGCTCCTATATACCTATCACTATTTCAATTATCAGTTACCTAGAGAATAGTGGGTTCGTGCGGCTACGACCCCCTAGGACAGCACTAGGATGTCCTCTAGCCGCTTACGACCCCCCTCGATCTTCTTCGACCCCCCTTTTGAACTATATTTACCATACCTTTTGATTTCTGTTTCTGTCCTTACACGTTTACCAAGTAATGTTCTGGCTTCATGCTGATTCGGTCCATGATATGGTGACTTGGCTGGTCAAGTCAGCATACCTTGCATTTATGATTGTTGTTAGCATTTATGAGCATTAATAACAATCCATAAATAGCCCAACTACCCACATTTATCATTCACATCTCATTTGAGTCAGCATAGAGGGTCAAACATGAGTTCCTTTTGACCTTTTTTGTCATTTCTTTCTTCTCATACCTAATCCCTTGGATGCACGCCACGTGTCCCTCTCCCGAGGATCATCCTAAGTTCTTTTCCAACGGTCAGATTTCGTATCTATTATTATTTTCCCCTAACACCCATCTGCAGAAGTGTAATGGGTTCAGAAATCAGATAGAAAGAGAGGCTTAGCTGAGAGGCTTACCTTTATTAATGGACCGACGATGCTAACTGAAGAAGATCTCTAGGGCAGGTCGGTGAATCAGAAGAAGAATCAAAGATAGGCGGTAATGGAGGCAGATAGTGATTGAGGGCTTGGATCAAATTGGAACGACTAAGATCAGTCGATCTTGTGTAGCAACCAAGTCGATAAGGGTTGAGGGTCAATCTGGGTATGCAAAATTCATGGAAGATAGAACTAATCGCAGGCTGATCCCAACCGATCCCTGCAGCAACTGAGTCGGCAAAGGTTGCAAGGGCTGATCCTAAAATGGCAAAGCCAAAGTCATGGAAGACAGACTGATTCCAATTAGGATCGAAATCAGACCCACGATGGGGCCGATCCCTTGTCCGACTCCAGGTCCAATTCTATTCTCATGACTTTTGAGCCTAGCTAGGAGATTGATCTAGTTTGCTATCATTCTCTAACATGGTTCTAAATCCAAGTATCGAACATGTTCAAAACCGATTCGATCCGACATACAAATCCAGTGGAAAACTGACACGTGTCTAATCCTCATTAAATTATTATTAAAATAATTTGGGATCGAGGATCAAACATAAATTGGCCAAGTCCAAAACTAATACGAATCGACTAGATCGACCAATCCAATACTAATACCTTGAACCTCTCCCCTTCCCAATGTCAATTTTAGTTCTTCAAACACCCATCGAGGGCCTTCTTTCCCTTCCATTTTTTCCACCGGTATTTTGGATTTTTGCTAATCTATCAAGATATGAAATATTTCTCAATTTTAAATATCGTTTGACTAAGTCAATGTTATATTCCACTGGAGAGTGTGTAGGGACTATTTTTTGGATTCTAAATCTTGTGTAACCATTAGTTGATGTGTTTTGAATCATTATAAAATGGTAGGGATGGTGTATTCCATAAATTTACTTAAATACCCTTATAAGGTTTGACTAGGTTAATTGATCTTAAATCGGACAAAACTTCATGATTATATAATTTTTTTTTTGGGATTGAAAACAACGTATGTAGTTGAAAAGAGATTCAAAATGAGTTAACTTAAGCTCTCTTTGGTTTGTATTATATAATGTATTATATAATATATTATAAAATTTATGATTGTTTGGTATGATTTATAATGTCTATTTATAATTAAAATAAATCAATATAATTCATTATCTACAAATAGGTGAGTAGCTGTTTATCATTATTAGAATAATCTATTAGGTGATTGTTTATATTTCTCATTATATAATGTATTATGTTTAGTGATACCAAACGATCATTATTTATTACTCATAATCTATTATCATAATTGATTTGTCACAAATAACTCATAATACATTATATAATACAAACCAAAGAGAGCCTTAGGTTCTCTTTGATATGTATTATAGAATTAATTATATAATACATTATGACACATATAGTTGTTTGGTATGATTTATGATATTTATTTATATTTAAAATAAATTAATATAATCTAAAATCTACAAATAGATCAGAAGGTGTTTATCATTATTGTGATAAGCTATTATTATTTCTTTATGTCTAGTGGTATTAAACGTTTATTATTTATGATTCATAATTTATTTTCATAAACGATTATTTAAGGGTGTCAATGGGCCGGTCCGGGCCGATTTCGATCCGGGCTGAATCGATGTCGGGTTTTATAAGCCCAGCCCAAAACATGTCCATTAAGAGTTCGGGCTGGGTTGAATTGCGCTGGACACAATAACTAACGGGCTGGTCTGGTGTCGATTTGTTATCGGGTTGGACTTATTGAAGTGATTTCGGATTGATTCGGTCCGGACCGGGCTTATCAAGCTTATCGGGCCAATTTTATATGTAAGATATATTGTCTATTTTATTATTTCTATCTATAAAATTAGCATCATTCCTTCTATATGTATGTAATTCAATAAATTGTAAGAATTAACATATTTTTTTTAACTATAGATTCATATAATCTTTTGGACCAAGAAGTGAACTATAATAGTGTAATATAATTCATCAAAATTTAAAATCATAAAAATTAAGAAATTGGGTCCAGATGAACCTTACCGGTGTTTGGGCTAGTTCGGGCTTCTTAACGGGCCGGTCTGGTCTGGTTTCGGTCTGGAGTGAAACGGTGTCGGGCTTTACAAGCCGAGACCGAAACTTGTCCATTAAGATTCTGTCCGGGCTGGGTTCGAGTTATTTCGGGCCGACTCGATCCGTGCTACCGGGCCGGGTCCATTTTTGACACCCTTACGATTATTATAAGGGTAAATTACACAGAACCCCCTCTACTGTAGTGAAATTACACAGAACTATCCTGCTTTTACAAAAGTTACACAGAATACCCCTCTAACAATGCTATCATACAATCTCACCCACACCGTTACTTTCAACTTAACGGTAGAGGGTTAATTTTTTTTAAGATAAAAATACCCTTACTAAGTGTATTTTTGAAAATGAAAATGAAAATAAAAAAAATCACAAAAAAAAATATAAAAATGAAATTGAAAAGTTTTGAGGGTAAAAAAATCTTTTTAGCATTAAAAAAAAAAAAAAAACAGTTTTATATCATTTTACACTTAGTAAGGGTATTTTTTGTCTAAAAAAAATTTGACCCTCTACTGTTAAATTAAAAGTAACGGTATGGGTGAGATTGTATGATAGCATTGTTAGAGGGGTATTTTGTGTAATTTTTGTAAAAGCAGAGTAATTCTGTATAGTTTCACTATGATAGAACGGGTGTCTGTGTAATTTATCTTTATTATAAATAACTTATAAACATAAATATATACTATACCAAAGAGAACCTTAACTATTATGTTATGTAAGATTTTATTTTAAATGTAAAAACCCAAATTTAAAAGGACTTTTAAGTTTTGTAAAACATATTTTTATTTAATACGTTTCTGAAAAATACTCGAAAATATCTTTAAAACAATGGCCTAGATCACCCAATTTGGAGTTAAGAATAAAAAATTATAAACTTCTAAAGATTAATTTGGATGATAACTGTTAATGGAATAAATTCAATAACAGTAAACTACTTATGCAAAAATAAAAAATAAAAAATAAACTAATCCTTCTGGATCTGCTAAAAATGTCAAAGAAGAAGGGTATGTCTACCTTCAATATTGGGCTTGATTGGGCCTTACCTAGGTTAGCTAAAGTCATAACCTGCTCTAAAAATTTTAGTCTGGATCTATGTCAATCTGGGCCTGAGCCCAACCAAACCAAGAATAAATTGAACTACAAAACAGTAATTCAGAAGAGAATCCAATTTTTCTTCACCTAAGGAGAAAAGATCATTGAGCTTAAGGATATTTCCCTTTTATAAGTAAGATAAATTTTAATTAATATAAAAAAAATTACATTTTGTGATAGATACAATGGTAGGATCATTTTCTACAAGAGTTGAAAATCAACCCTCATTACGGACCTGGTCTTGCAAAGATGGCACGCAAAGTTTGATCCATTTGAGACCATACTAGACTCCGTTGTTATCTGAGTTTGATTACCTCAAGTTTGTCTTTCATACTGGCAATTAGACATCCTCCACAGAATAGCTGCTCTGATTGGACAAACGGTGAAGCTAGACGAGCATCACCATAAGAAACTCTCTCTTGATCAAGCGAAAGTTTATAACGAGAGATGAGATCTGGGTGACGGTGTAGAAAAACTTTCGCCGGAAGACAAAAATTCTTGATTTTTTTTTTTCTTTTCTAATGTGGAGAAAAAAACCATGAAGGATGAGATATCATGTAATGAAGAACAGTGAGAGTAAGGAGGATTGGGTAGGGATATTTATTATACATCAGGATAATAATTTTCTGATACAATCTAGGGCAAGACCACTTCAATCTAGAATTAAAGTAGGACTGCCCCATTCTATGCAAAGGCAGGTCAGGAGATGACTCTACAAAATTCTCCTTCAGCAATATGGTAACATTCAAGTATAGTATACCAAAAGGAATGTAAGTAAGTGGTCCAGTTATAGCTCTTCTTATCAACAATTGGGCCTACCTATATAACCCTTGTGGCCCAAGAACCATGATCCAAAACCATTAATAATGACAAAACCATAACCACATTAAGGCCCACTCTGGCTGGTCCATTCCATATGCAACCCTAGTAGTAAGGTTGATATCATGATAAAAAACTGCTTGTTTTGTCAATTATGTCAGCCTGTTCTTAGTAAATTCTGGTCCCAAAAAGGGCATGCTTCCTTCTTGTACCTTAAACTGCAGACTACATTTTTATGAACAACTTTGATCTAAAATGAATTTGTTCTACCAATCATCACATAGTTCAAGGATGCGTGATCGGAGAGGGAAACGGCCCTGGTGTATTCCAATCCAATTCCATGCCGGCTTCATACGTGCGAGAATCAGCCTTGCACGGCTTTGAACTGGATGTGACACGGATGGGCCTGGTTGATTCTGAGCCGAATCAGTTGATCTGTGCCGGAGTCTTAAAACCATGCTAATCATCATCTAATGATAACAAATTAATTCTGGTTAATTGTGTTGAATGGCTTGTTACCATTTCTAGCTGAGCCTCTTTCTATTAATCCAAGAAAGGTTGAAATATTGAATCCCCAAATCCCAACCCCTATGCAAAATCTCATCATTATTACTAAAGTTTCAAAAGACAAGATAAACATACACTCATGGATCAAGGAGAGACAAAAAGTTTCCTAACACACTGAGACAAACCGGAATACAATGCCTAGGCCTCTATTATTCCATGCCCTTTTGGTCAAAGTAATCATACTTTGATGAAAGAAGGACATAGACCAATAAGAGTCTCAATATTCCTTCAAGTCAAGAGACTCAAGACAAGCAATCACTCCTCTAATGCTCTTGGATACCATTGGAGTCCTCTAAATCACTGTTTTAGGAATCGGATTGAGATATGAAATCCGATTCTGATTCTAGATTCGGACAGAGTCGTAAAAAGTCTGTCGGTTTCCACTGGAATCAGCCTGAACCCTAAGAAAGATTCCAATTTTTTGAATCGGGATTTCAGGCGAATCGAGAATTGGGTTCAGCTGATTCCGATTCCAAAAACCGCAGGTAATCCGCAACTATAGGCTATTGTTACGGATTTTTGGACCTTTTACTGCAGAAAAAACAATAGTTATCACTACAACAAAATAGGTTTTTTTTACGACGGTAAAAGCTGTCGCTAAAACTATTTCCCGTCGTATATGATTATTTAAAATAGTTTTCTTCCGTCTTACAAGGGTTGTTTATAAAGGCATCATAAACTCTTAGGACGGTCTTCTTTGTTGTTGCAATGTACATTGTTGAAAATTCTTAAATCGACCCATCAGGACATCTTATTTTCCTAGGTTTTAGGAAGATAATTAATCATTAAAAAAAAGATAATTTAATTGTTTCCAAGTTGAGAATTGTTAAGCACCTTCCCCATTACCACCTGAATCCTCTTGCATTATAAATCTATGAATCAGATCTGTCATATTAATTTGACTTCACCCTGTTGATAGTTCATTGATCCGTGTGGGTTAGTCAAATATTTTGTAGTTTTCACACAAAAAAAGAGCTTAGACTAGTTGGAATTGGTGGGTATTGTGGGATCCTATATGATGATTTGTTTGAACCCAAGTCACCTGTTCAAATTGTAATGTTTTAAACTTTTAAACACGTGGAGGCCATTAGATTTGGAAAACAAAAGTGATTTTCTTCCAAACTGAGATGAACGTGTGTACTTACTAATTAGGATTAAAATTGTAATTAAAGTTTTAAACCAATCCCCATTCTTTTTTCCTTCTCTTTCCCATATAAAAGGAAAAGTAAAAGAAAGTGTATAAAAGACCTGAAAGATTCTAATAATTTCATTTTATTTAATAACAGAAATGAAAAGAAAAGACTGATGAAAGTGGGACCAGCCGACTTTTGAGGATCTTCCTTTTTTGTGTTTTTTAGTTTGGTAAGCATAAGACAAAAGGGTGTCCAAGTAGCATTAATTTTAGAGGGAGAGATGGGTCATGACCTTTTGAAAACTGTTCTTATGGGGATAAACTAATAAGTTTTTTTTTTTTTTTTTTTTAATTTCATATAAAAAATAGGGGAACTTACTCCGACCTTCCCTTGATATTTTGTTTACTACATGGACTTCTCTTGACACTTATTGATTTATACGTACTTCCCTAAGATTAACAGTATTAACTTAAACTTTTTACTGATCAAAAGACCTTATGTTTAGTGAAATGAACTCACATCTTATTTAATCAAAATTAACTCATAAAATCTAAATAACTCATTGAGAAGCCAAAGATGTTGGTGAAGGAAAAGACATCCTTCAGAAAAATCATCCTGAGTTGTCTTAAACGCTTCTAGAAGTAAAAGGGTAATTTAATAGGATAAGAGTATTTTGGTATTTGAAAAAATTAATTAAAGTATGTTTACATTAACAATTGCCATCTATTTTTTAATGGAGTAGAGCAAAATGTTATAAGTTTCACTTTACGAGGGAGGTCCTTGTAAGTCAATAAGTGTCAAGGGAGATCCGTGTAGTAAACAAAATATCAAGAGGAGGTCCGAACATTTTTCCCTTTTTAATAAAAAAAATTCCAACTGTATAGTATTAAGAAAGAGAATTCAATGGGGTTAGTTTTAGATCAAAAGTGTTTTCAGTGGATAATTAAGAAATGTTTCTGTTCACATGGATGGTTTTTGTGTTCATTTGACTAAGGCTAACTCATGTGACTTCCTTAAGAATGAACTCCTGACTCTAAAATATTTCAGACTCTCTCTCTCTCTCTCTCTCTCTCTCTCTCTCTCTCTTTCTTTTTATATATATATATATAATATATATAATATATATATATATATATATATATATATTATATAATGTGCAAGAATAGGTGGAGGGAGAGAGGGAATTATTTTGCCTACTGGACTTCTGTAGAACTAAAATTTAAAGAAGGAAAAAGCTCTTTCTTTATGTATTATTGTTTGGATGATGGACCAATGAGTGTACATTAAAAAGAATCGATGATGATATATTTTTTGACCAGGTAGGTGACATGCGGTCCAAACCCTTTAAGGAAAAGGACCTAATACATTATGAGACATTGGAATTTAAAAGTCTCAAGTGGTTGTGGAAGAGGGGTACCTGTGGGATCCTTGGGTGATTAATTAATTTGCAAAGACCGTTAATTGTGGCGACACAGAAGATATGGCGGATGTTCTGGTTGCTTTTGATGGCGGACCACGGCGTCTGGGGGGTTTACACATCTGTGTGAGTAATCAAAAGCTACAAATTTTATATAAAAGGATGCTATGTTTAGATTGATAAGATTCTTTAGTTAGACCTTAAGGTAAATGTCTCACTAAAATATTGAGAGAGAGAGAGAGAGAGAGAGAGAGAGAGAGAGATGGCATGTAAGATTGTATATGATCATATGCTTAGTCTTGGGTTTGCAGAAGTTAAAAAATGGAGGGAGTTAAAAAAATGGAGGAAGTGAGTGACACTCTCGAGAGCTCGAATCTCAAACAGTAAGAAGACTCCCTTTGGATCCGAGAGGAAATCTTAAGAAAGGAAGGAGGGAGCTTACTCGTGCTGCCCAGCTTCAAAAAGTGGAAGAAAGGTTCTTTGAAATTTGTATACATGTGATCCTCAGAGGGTGAGACCTGAGTAAAAAGCTTAGCAAATTTGGTGGAAGAGACTTTCTGGAATAAAACAGTAAAAAAAAGGAGGGGAAAAGGTAAAATTCAAAAGTAAAAAGAAGCGTTTCAAAGGAGAAGAAAAGGGTTAAAAATAAATTTTGTCTCTAAAGTGTAAAAAGGGTTGTGCATGTGTTTTCAGAACCAGTTTTCAAATTTCTTCTTAATCAATACAAGAACAAGTATCCGAAGCTATTGTTCTTCTAAATAATGATCATAATTTCACATTTCACCATATTCTTCTTTTTTATCCTATGAATTGTTGGATACGTAAACTATTGTTGGATACATAAACTATCGACTTATCAAAGATTGTTATGTGCATGGCATCGATAGAGATTCCCACAATTGTCTCATTGAAGAGTCATATCCCAAAAGGGATGACCCTGATATCTTCGATAGCCCGAGACTAGTAAGAGTTCAATCTTATCTTATAGAACTCGACGAATCTTACCTTGTGAAGCTTGCATATTCTTACCTTAAACAGTCTACCGAATCTTACCTTATTTGGCATGATTTCACATGAGAAGAATCCACCCTAACCTATAGGTATATTCACTTCACTTCAGCTCACTTTTACTGCATGAATCATTTATACTATCCCACCTCTATCTCTGAACTCGGGTCTCCCGACAAACTGAGTCTGACAGTTGTTTGTACCTCGAAATATTGATTTAGCTAGGTATCGGTGTCACCCCGGGTCTAGAACCCATCCCCTCCTGTCTATCTTCCTCGTCTCTTGCAGGTTTGTGCATGTCATTGGAACCTGTTTTTAAATTTCCTCTTAATTAATCAATACAAGAAGAAGTATCCGAAGCTTTTGTTGTTCCAAATCATAATTTCACATTCACCATCTTCTTTATCCCATGGGGCTGATTAAGAATTTAAGAAAAATAGCTTAATCTTTTTCCATTAATTATAGAGATAAATATTGATAGTTAGAAAAATTTAGATTCAATTCAAAATTGAACCTATTAATTCGGATATTTAATTTGCCACCATATACCAATGCCTTTTCATATTTAAATGATAACTTGGTGGAATTCGAATTTGATATATTTGCTGCGAATTCTAATGTAAGATATATATATATATATATATATATATATATATATATATATATATATATATATATTTATATTGAAAAAAATTAATTGGATTCAAAATTTTAGATAATTGGAACCCATGGAAAATTTGAACTTAAATAATTTAAAAACTTTAAGGTGAACTTGACATGTAAACATGAGATCTTGGGTTGTAACATGGAAAATATGTCGTGGAAATTTAGATAAGTTTATGTGTTCATAGCTTTCGGGAAAAATTATAAAATTTATAGTTTAATAATAAATGGCAATATTACATGATAAATGTTAATTTATTTTTGCCATGCTAAGTATCTGACCAATTCAATCAAAGAATACCCTATCATATGACTGACAAAATCATCAAACTGTGCCACTTACCGTTGACATAAATTATTTTTATGATGGTTATTATTCTCCCTTCGTTGGATGTTAAATTATTTTTGGGCGATAGAGTTATTTTACCATTGCTTTGTAAAATTATTCACGATGTAATATTTGTTGTTGTTGCAAAAATCTGTTGCTAAAAATGCATTTTCTTGTAGTGAAACATACTTACTCTCTAGATTTTACTCATTATAAGAAACTTAGAATGCATAAAAGAATAACAAGAATCAGAGCAAGGGGCTGTTGAGAAGAATTATAATGGATGGAATGAAATAATGACCTCAATCCCTCAATTATATAGAGGGGAGAGAGAATTGATCTCCAAGATCACATTCATAATCCAAGCTAATTAGCAAATATAACATTATCTATTCACACAAATTGATGATCTAGGGACAGAACCAACCCACTATGATAGAATAATGCATTGCAAATTACAATAAGAAAATGAAGACACTTTATATATAAGATATTATACCCATGCAAGTTGATGACTAGGAGTCCATGTATTGGTAATGTATGCATCAGCTCTAGCTGTTGACTCATTAACTTGTGAGGCTGCTCAACTTGGGACGAGTTGCATTTAAGTTTGCTGCAAATTGGTTGCATGGTTTAAATCAGCATATATTTTTGCAAAGGAATCCTGAAATCTAAATTAAGAATCATTTCCATATTAGTTAGGAATCTGTATCGTACACTGTCAAATGTCAATACGGATTGGCTGATGATCCAGAATCCCAGGTCCCTACACCACGACAGAATGACATAGAAATCATCTCCGTCCATCCAGCCCTCCACCTAACATTGGATGGCCGGGATTACATCAGGATGTGTGCCTGGTGTATCCTAGCCGTTCGATGTTAGGCTAGACGACTGGATGGATGGAGATGATTTTTATCCCAGGATGCCATTGAGACTAGCAAAATTGATTTTGAAGCAGGATAAATACGAAGGTCAAGATCATGAGGAAGACAAGAGAACCAAAGAAGATTGCCGGTAGTGATGGCTAAAGCCTTTAGACTAAATTGTAAAATGTATATTAAAAAATAATATTTTACTTGGAGATAAATTTTGTGTGGAAAATTTCCAATGATCCAAAAATTTTACAATAAAACAAACATAATCTAAAGAAAAAGAAAAAAGGATAATGGATGCCCATTGATAAACAAATCAAGATTATGATCCCTCCAATGATCATGAATTTGCTGATAATGATTTAGTTTATGAAGTGCCTTGGTCTTAATTCTTAATCCGATTCAAAATAAAAAAAAGATCTTACACAAAACAATGATCTAACTACTGAAGCCATAATTTAATTATTTATTCTTCCACACGTGTGTATATGATACAGTTGTCTTATAAATCTGAATTGTTAACTTAATTATCAGTACACGTTAACCCAACCAACTCAGTGATCCAGCGACCCAGGAAGTGTTTCGAAGCCAGCTCAAGTTGCATCATACTAATGATGACTCAAGAGTAATGAGTTCATTAAAAAAGGACATAAGTTATTCTGATCCGTCCTTCAGATCAACAAGAAGACTCATGGTTTGGAGCATCTAATCCTAAAAAGGGTATAAAACCCTTGGTCTCGTGTATTTAAAGTTTTCATGATACCTCTCCCTTTCCTCCAATCACCCATAATTATTTAAATTCCTAAGAATTATTGTTTAGGTGTGTTGTCATTGGTTTTTGCCCGAAGTTTCTGGTGATGACACTTGTCAAGAATAGACAGTAGAGGGTGGGTTTGAAAACCCTATGATGACTACTCCGATGTTTAAGTTAGAACCGACAAAAACCAAGTAGTTGGAGCTCGGCTTACAGTGAATTCGAGCGGTAGAGTGAAGTTTAAGCATTGACATGGAAAGAGTGTGAGTGTAACATTTGGGATCTAGGTACTTTCGTTTTGAAGCCTCTTCTAGTTATCCTTCACACCCCTCTCCTTCCCAGGCTAGATACTTTCTTCGACAAGGTACCCTCCAAGGACCTCATCACCATCCATGTCTGGTGGGCCCCACACCGATGAATGGTGATGGCCTGGTCCTTTGGAGGATACTCTATCGGGGAGAGGATTCAGGTTCTACATCCCATGGATAGCGATAGATCCCTTGAAGGGTATGTCGTTCGGAAGAGAAACTGGCACTCCTCTTAAAAAAAAAAAAAAAAAAACATGTTCACTACTCATTCACTACTATAGTTAGAACAATAATTCTCCATGAGAGATTAGTCTATCCTCATCAGTATGGATTGTAGGACTCACTGGTACATCATTCTCCCTCATCATTGTCTCTAAATCTCCATATGGTTACCTTTGTCATTATCATTATCATCCTATCTAAATACAGTTTCATCTGATAATTTCCTTAATAATTCATATACTAAAAAAAATCACTCAATGTGGGTTTAGTTTTTGTACTTAAGACCTTAATTTCTTATAAACTCCTCTAATCCAACATCTTATCTTTAATCACAAAGTTTTGTACTTAATCGATTCTTAATTAAAAATCCCAAAAGGATACACGCTCCCATTAGGAGGAAAAAGCAAAAGGACAGCCTTTTTTTTCATTGTGCTTTGCTCTGTCTCCAAGAAAGGAATGTTCTTCAATTTCTATAAAAGAATTTTTTTTTAATTTTTCACTTATTTTCTGATTTTATATCACTAAATAAAACTTTTTCATTATTATCTCAAAAGAAAATTTTTTCCTGAATTTTTTTATATTTTTATTGGGAGTTGTGAAATTTCTACCCACTTGAACGTCAAGGCAAGTCAAGAGGAGTAACCCATAGTATCCGGTAATTGACAACAAAGCAGTTTTGAGATCTTCTATCCTTCACTAGAGGTCTTGCTGTGTAATGTTATGTTAGATCATATATGATTTTTTTCCTATTTACATGATTTTTACTAAATGTAGAAATTTATCAAGTGACACCTTACATGCTTAGGAAAACATTTGATGGTAGTAGGTCTAGGAGATATCTTATCTATATATGAGACAGTTTTTCTTCTATATTTAAAAAACATGTTTTACATGTGATGAAATATATATATATATATATATATATATAGCTTTTATTCTTACCAAGAAAAAGAAAGAAATATATAGCTTTTATGGGCCTAAGCCCATACTTGATTCTCTTAGGTTTGGAGACATAGACCTACTTAATATCACTCAAAAGTACTCAAGGGACATAAAATGAAAAGGAACTTCAAATAATCATTAACAAAGATACATATATATCTTATTGATATTATGAGAGAGAGAGATTATATTTCTACAATGGTGGTGTACTTGCTAATTATCATTTATTGACATTGAACCAATGTTATTTTATGTCACTGATCCTAATCATTTACACTTGCATTTTCAAAATTACAAGAAGTATCTTTAGTTCTATTAATGTTTGAACATGAACATGATAGAGTAGTAGATGTGGATTACTATATTTTTACATGTTTTGTCATTTATTTAAATTATTGAATATATATATTTGAAACAGATAGCCTTATTTTCAATGAAAGTGCTTTTTAATGAAGCTAGAAAATCTTGGGGACTTTACGTTTGCATTATTGAATCGCAAACTCTTTTTCATTATACACGTCATGAGTATAGTTATTTAATTTGGATTCGGGAATTATTTGAAAGGAGAATAATTCGGAATGAGTCGTTTTGATAATTTAAGAATTTGGTCAAGATGTGGTCAAAAAAACAGACTTAAAATAAAATTCGAATTCGGATCAGTTCGAGAATTATTCTTTTGTTTTAAAAAAATTCCAACAAAAAATTCGGATGTTAATTTTTAATATTTGGTGTTCATATTTCACACTATCAATCAATTATCACACCTGCATAATATACAAGTGACATTAGAATAATATTTAATATATAAATAACAATATAATACATAATAGATGGGTATGTGTGTATAAAAGTGGATTTGTTACATTTCATTACAATATATAATGTGGATCATTAGATTTTATCATGATTGCAATACCAATTTAGTAGAGTTGATGCTCATAAAATCAAACATTTTCATAAATTCATCCAATCATCCTCATGAAATCCATTTCTTTTTTATGTTCGTTAATTATTTCCTCATGATTTGTATTATAATATTTATTTTTAGACTCATATTTAATCCTGATTGGAAAAACACACGAAAGTAATGACTTGCTTTGTATTATGGTATGATTTTTATACCTATATTTAATTTTATATTGTCTAACGAAATTAATGATTTATTTTGTATTATGATTCGATTTTCATACTCATATTTAATCTCACATAGAAAAAACAAATGAAATTAATGATCTGTTTTGTATTATAAAGTGATTTTTAGACTTATAATTAGTCTTAGATTAAAAAAGATGCAAATAGTTATGGCATTAAGTTTTTTTTTTTTTTTTTTGAAAAACTTTGTTTGAGAATTAAAGCATTAAGTCCTTCACTAAGATAATAATAGTTTTTTTAGTATAAGAATTATTGGGTATAATTCGGATTTGAAAGAATTATTCGTAATATTTATTTCTAGACAAAAAATACGAGAATTTTAAAGAATCATTGAATATAATTTGAATTCGGGAGAATTATTCGTATTATTCGGTTCGAAAGAATAATTCGTGAATAATTCGGAGAATTAAATAACTATGATCATGAGTGTCATTAAGGTGGCTCTAGTACAGTGTCAGGCTATGTTTGGATGCGAGGAAAAAGAAAAAAAAATATAATAAGATAAAAGTAATGATGAATTTTACATCTATCTCTCACTTCTATTTTAATATTTTTTTTGGCATCCAAACATACGTATGATAAGACCTTTTTACCCCATGGTGGTTCCATATAAAAGGGAAAAGGGAAAGGATCAAAAGGTAAAAAACCAAACACAAGTATGTTGGGCTTTGGTGGAGTCCGATGGGCTTTCAATGTAATCAGCCCTAAACGGCTGTTTCGGTCATCTGTCAGAGAGATACCAGCTCACGAGTCCCCACAAAAGTTGATTTTCCACTTTTACCCTTCTTAGTTGTTTGTAATTGTTTAATCTGTCTTGGAATCCGTAACATTTTCGAATTTACCAAAACACCCTAACTTTTTTTAGTCGGAGCTGAGCTGTTTCCCTCATTCCTGTTGTCTACCTTGTCTTTATTTGCTATTTTATTGAAAGAGTGAGGGTATTTTAGTAAATCAAGAAATGACAATAATCTGTACGGACATCTTACAAAATTCCAAATTAAATATGAAATCTGTCTGTGAATTAATAATTACATCCACCGATTCACCAATCATATATTCAATCACACAGATAATCTCCCAAGAAAAACAAAATTGAAAAATTTTCATTTCTGTTTTCGGAATTTTGTTTTCATTTTCGAATCGCCATTAATTTGTTTTTTTCCCAATATTATTTTCTTCGTTTCAATGCTTTTCTCTCTCTCTTTACCCTAAACCTGACACTCTCCGCCTCGTCTCTCGCCTACATAAGCTCTCCTCTCCCATCTCTCTTTGTTGGGTTTTGGGTTTTTGATGAGGGAACTCATTCATCTTATTCATCAATAAATTTTGAGAGATCTCTGTTTTCTCTTCTCAATTTTTTCTTATGAGATTTGAGGGGGCAAGAGAGGATTCTCAGAATTGTGTAATGGCACCCAGTTTTGATTGTTCAACCTCTAATCTTCTCTGTGCAGAAGATAATAACAGTATTATGTCATTTTCAGATGTTGGGTGTGATGGGTTTGAGGGGTTTTGTAGTGGGGATGCTTGTCTAACACAGAACCATCGGACACTGAACCAAAACCACAGCTTTCATGATGGGGAGTTCTTGATTGGGCTCTCCTTGCAAACTGAGGGCTATTTAAGTTTGATGGTTGATAAAGAATGCCAACATTTGCCTAGAGATGATTATTTGAAGAGGCTGCGAAGTGGGGAGTTGGATTTGGGGATTAGAAGTGAGGCTATCGATTGGATTAGGAAGGTGGGTTTCAGCGGGAGCTGGTGGTTTTTTTTTCTTCGTTTTTATCTTCGCTTTATCTGATCGAATAGTGGAGACCTACGATCGATTTTCAGAAATGCGTGTTTTGGTTTTTCCCTTTTTTAGATTAGATAGTAGAGATATCTGGGATGGTCCGTATCGATGGGGCTTTCTGTTTCTGTGAATCGGTTTTGGTTTGTACCGTTTTGATCACTGCGGATGCATTTTCGATTCTTTTCTTAATCATTTTGCTTCCGGTTTCGATTTTGATAGTATGACAAGTGTTCCTGAAATGGGTTTCGATTTTGATATGAAATCGGTCGATGTTGATGCATTTGCAGCGATGAAGAGTTCTGAATTGAGTTGTGGTGTACTTTTCATGTTGCTTTTTGAAACAGAGTTAAGATCTATTATTTTTCTTATGAAAATATATTTTTATGGAAGTAAAATACTTTTTCTCAATTGGGTTTTGGGAGTTCCTGTTTTTCGATTACTGTTTTTGGAGTTTGGATGTCCTTGTCATTGATTACTAATGTCATTATTTTGGGTTTAACAGGTTCATTCCTATTACAGCTTTGGACCTTTGAGTGCGTATCTATCAATAAATTACTTGGATCGGTTCGTTTCAGCTTACGAACTTCCTGTATGTTCAGAAAATTGACCCAGAAGGGGATTTTTCATTCTTTCTACTTTGTTAAGTTTTAATGGCAATTGTCTCTAATCTGTCCGTCTTTTGTTATTTGTAGAGAGAGAAAGCTTGGATGATGCAGTTATTGGCTGTAGCTTGTTTATCTTTGGCAGCAAAAATGGAAGAGGCTGAAGTGCCTCTGTCTCTAGATTTACAGGTGAAGGATCACATCGATCTTAGATTGTTTTTTGTTGGAGAACCAGTCTGCCAAACTCTATCATTACTGAAATTGTTTCTCTTCTGGAAATTGATGGTTTTGGTGACATGGGTTGTATAATATCAGGTAGTGGATTCCAAATTTGTGTTTGAAGCTAGAACGATTCAGAGAATGGAACTTCTTGTGTTGGGTACATTGAAGTGGAGAATGCAGGCAGTGACACCTTTCTCTTTCATAGACTATTTTCTTCGTAAGATCAATGATGATCAACAGCCGCCAAAAATGTCTATTTGTCGAGCTGTTCAATTGATCTTAGGAACAATTAAAGGTTTCTGTCTCCCCACTTCCCTTTCTAGTTTCTCATCTCTGTATATTAAATTTATTATTATTTAGAATATTAAAAGAAGTAAAATTGGTGGGAATTAAATGCAGGTATTGATTTCTTAGGTTTCAGACCATCAGAAGTTGCAGCAGCAGTAGCTATATCTGTATCTTTAGAAAACAAAACAGTGGACATTGATAAGGCTGTATCTTGTTTCAAACATGTTGAAAAGGTAAACAAGATGTAGCTTTTGCAAGTTCTTTTCAAAATTTAGTTCCATTATGAAGTTATCTGAACAAATTCATGAAATGGGTTCTTAATGTCTGGTTTTGCAGGAGAGAGTGATGGAGTGTGTTGAACTAATCCGAAATGTATTATTGATTTGTGGGTCTGTTAAGTTGGCAAGTTCTTCAGCTCCATCTGTTCCCCAGAGCCCAATTGGGGTGTTGGATGCTGCATGTTTGAGCTATAAAACAAATGAAACAGTTGGGTCATGTGCAAATTCTTCTCTTACTACTCCAGATACTAAGAGGAGGAAACTGAACAGACCATCTGAAGTGGATTCATGAGAGGTGGGGCTCTCATTTCTCACCCAAATCAATTTAGTTTTGGTTTGGTTGAATGGGAGTTTTGTTGTGTAAACTTGCTCCCGGGACCAAATAAAGAAAAAGCAAGGAGAAAACAGGATTTAAAAGGGTGGCAGAGTTGGATAATCTGAGGTGAGAGGATGGAATCAGTAGCAAATCATGCTTTTGGTATGAATAGAATCCTCAACAGTTTAGCAAGAAAGGGAGGGAGAGGCCACCTGTGATGGGTACAGCTTCTTGTAGTTTGCATCTCTGAAGAAAAAAAACAGAGGGGGGGAGGAGGAGGGAGAAAAAAACAAGGAGCCAAATTTTAGAGTATTCCCTTGTTTTTATTTGTTGTGTTTTCATGTATGTAGAAGAGAAAAAAAATTTCCTGTGGGGAAAAAAAAAAATAGCACCAAAAACAGTAATAGGCAAGAAAAAGAAAGAAAGTTGTTATTTATTAATTTTTTCAGGTTTAAATATATAAAAAAAGGTTTAACTTATATTTTCATGTTACTCATTGACTGTTGCATTCCCAAGGTCTCTTCTACACAGACCTCTTTTATTTATCTCAAGTTGGATTACATCCGCGGATCTTGTTTAGATTGTCAAGTTTTCAATTTAAAAGTTCGAATTAATAAAAGAAAATTAAGGGATCAATTGGATTAAAAGAATTGTTAGTTTCTACATGATTATGGATTGGTATATATTTGATACTTGGTTGGATTCAGAAGCTTCATGTCCTGAACTTTTGGCAGAAGTTTTACCGGAGTTCTTGCTGGAATCCGTGTTCTTAAAAAAAAAATAATAAAATAAAAAATTGAGAGAGAATCAGCAGGACACCATATTAGTCAAAGAAAGAGTGTGACAGAGCAACTGGCAAAACAGAAAATATAAGAAAGAAACATTTGATAAAGCAAAGAGAAGTGGGGGAGGTCTTATTAATATTGTTTAGGTGGGGAATGGTGAATGGGCAGACTGAGTCGACTGACCATTGGACAGGATGGACCCCACAATTGGAAGTTTACAGACTTCTCAGAAAGGCACTTAAAAAATGATGGAGGAATAATTCTGAATTTGTCTCTTCTCTCACATTTGCCTTTTTTTTTTTTTTTAATATTTTAAAACTCCATTAATCAATGTTATTCCACGCGGGAGTGCCACTATGTACGGAAGATTATGATCACTCGTATGGTTGGCTTGTTAGACACGTGTCTATTTTAGATGCGTTCTATTGTTTTAGTATTGTTTTAATTACCACTAAATATCAGTAAGACTATTACTGGTCTCCCCCGTGTCACTAAGACTTATCTTTGTATAATTTATATTTATATTAACAATTTATTTATGATAAATAATTTATGAAAATAAATTATAAATTTTAAATAATAATCTTTTAATATTATTGGATATAAAAAAGTAATAATAGATTATCATAATAATGATAAACAAAGATTATTATAATAATGATAAACACCTTCTAATTTATTTGTAGATTTTAGATCATATCAAATAACTACATATGTTATAATATTTTATATAATTAATTCTATAATACATACCAAATGGAGTCTAAGTTGATAAACAAAAGAGAGTTAACGCTGGCGGTGTGTACTCTCACGTCGTCTTTTCTGTCCTTTTTGAAATTTTACTTTTTTTTTTTTTTTTTCTTTTTCTTCCTTTTCAAGTGATGGGTTATCAATTTTTCTTGTACTTTAATTTTCCTATTGACATATAAGATTCTAATATAATCTCTTAACATATAGAGCCTTCTCCCTAAACAAAATCCTTGACAAACTTCAAGCACTATAGGCTTTTAACGGTTCCGTGGAGGCAGTATTATAATTAAAGGCTATGTTTGAATGTAGGAAAGGAGAGAGAGAGAGAGAGAGAGAGAAATAAGGGTTTTATTTATTAATTTTTATTGATATTGATCAGGTTGACATTGGTGATCGGTGTCCGTCGGATCACGTAATAATCCAAAACCTCTCAAATCTTAAAACCAAAAATACCCCTATATATTGAGGTTTCCATGATGGTTCATTTACACTGATTCCCTATCAAGGGGTGTCAATAGGCCATCGACACTAACTGGTGTCATATGCAAAGACCCGACAAATGAAGTAAGCATTGTTTCATCATTATTCATGTCTTATTTTACCAAAAATAAAAAATAAAAATAAAAAATTCTTGTCTTATGCTGTTTTTCTTTTCTTTTCTAGACATCCAAACAAAGTAACAAAATTCAAGACATCAACCCTCGAGATTCTTTCCTTGGATGTATTGGTATAGAAATTGTCATCTAGATATTCTAGTCTAGAAAACCTCTTCCCTTTCTTGTGAAGCCTCATAAATCACAAGAATTCCATTTTTGTTATAGAATATGTTGGCATTCTAATAACTTTATAGACCCGGTTTTATACATGGACATGTATTGGGTTCTTGATCCATCAAGAAATGACACATTCGATATTACACATTGTTTATCTATTCCTATATGACTGTGGATGCAACAACCGCCGTTAAACTTTAAATTCATTTTTAGGCATTTTCGTCACTTTTGTTGTGTTTTGGCTTCATGATTGATTAGGTGGGTGTGAGGTCCTTCATCATATAAACCCACTCATGATATGTTGTGAATCATGATGCGAACTTGATTTGCATTGTAGAAATTTTTTTTTCCTGTAAAAGAGGTTATAGTGTTGGTTTGTAAAAGAGACTGTTATGTTTGTCTCAAATTCTTGTGACCCACTTTGAATGTTGAATGTTGACTTGCTCTGACAAGTTTTGGTGGCGACCCAATAGAGTGACCTCATGGATAGACCCCACTTGGAAGAGAAATTTAAAAAAAAAAAAAAAAAAAAAAAAAAAAATATATATATATATATATATATATATATATATATATATATATATATATATATATATATATATATATATATATATATATTTGTCTTGTAACCTTAGCCACAAAGATGATTTTTGATAGAGAGTTTGTTATCGAGAGATCTCCATTGTACTATATTATTTATATAGTAAATTATCTTCATCTTCTCCTGTGGTGTGTGAACCCTGTTAAATCTCTGTGCTATTTTTCTTGAAGTGTTTTTTGTTCTTTGTGTTTTTTGGTGATTGTCTTAACATAGATGAATAATTTAATTTGAATCTAGATTTTTCAACTCAAAATTATAGCCTTCAGAACAATCTTTGAGGAAAAAAATTACCATGTAGATATGAGTGTGTTTTAGTACAAATATGATTGAAAGTAGGATCGTGAGAATTGATGAATAAGAAATATCTCAAAGTGAAAATTTTCAATTTCTAGATTCAATCATAAACAAAGAAAGAGAAATAGAAAATGACGTCACACATTTAATCAGAGTAAGGCAGATTGATCGGGAATGTTCTTCTAGAGTATTTTGTGATCAACTCATTTTATTAAAACATAGAAGAAAATTTTATAAGACACTTATAAGATCAACAATATATGAAATTGGTTGTTGGATGATAATTAAAGAAACAATAAATAAAATAAAATTAACTATGAATTGAAATATAAATATTGGGACAGATAAGCAAGAAAAATTATAAGGGAAAGAAACAATGAAAACACCATAAGAGAATATTTTTTAAGTAATGGACTCATAATATTTTAAGAGAAAATTATTTGAAGGAGCATAATGTGATTGTCTATTTTTATTTTGTTTTGCTTTTTTTATCTACATCATATTTAGGGTTTGATTTCTACATTTGGATGTACTTGTAATTAGAAGTAATATGATCAAAATCAAAAGGAAGGTCAAAGAGCAAAGAGCAAGCATAAAAATATTAGAAGAAATGAGAAAAAAAGATATAGCTTTAAATAGAATTGAATAGAAAAATGAGATCAATATGTAGTTGACCATATTAAATTAGGATATGCTTAGTTGAGTTTAGGTATGCTTACATATTGAACTTATTTCAGACAACTTGAGTGATCTAAGATACTATGAGTTCTGAAATCATTTCCATGTTTCTTTGAAGATAAATGGAACAACTAAAGCTGAATAACCTACCCAAAAAAAAAAAAAAAAAAAAAAAAAAAAAACTAAAGCTGAATTTATCATTAAATGAGAGTTCAACACATTTAACAAATTTAGGTCCTGGTTGTACTTTTTTTTTTATAAGTTCAGTTCACCTGCATGAGATCTCATCACTGTTTTTATGAGGTGTGGAACCCATTTTTTAAGTGTGGGATCTACTAGACATGAATGGTGATAGAATCTTGTGGAAGGTACACTTATTTGTGCAGGTGAATTACTATTCTTTTTTCCTGTACTGTACGTACTTTTGCTTTTAAAAATTTAAATATTATACATAATCATTCAATAATTATGTATAGTATTGAGTTGTCTTGATAAAAATGAATAATTAAATTTTGAGAGGAAATTTTTCCATAATGGAAAAATAGATATACAGGAATAGATATATTCAATAGGACCTACAAAATCAAAGAAAAAGGAAACTTTTAAGAGGTGAAAGAATAAGGGTTATGTGAGATATTATAAGAAAGAATCGATATTATGAAGAACCCTTTCCTTTAATTTTATATGCAATGGTTCATAAGAGATAATCTTTTGAATTTCTCATCTATTTAGGATTTGTTTGAAAACGTTCTAGATTCTGGATTCTCTGAATTCCGAGTCCCAGGAAACCATTTTGGAGTCGAATTGTATTTAATAAATCTGGTTGGTTTTCAGCTCCCACAGAGTGAACATGATTAAAAAAGACTTTAGAATCCAAATTTTTAGAGTATAAAAAATAAGCCTCTTTTGTTTTGGAGCAACTTTTTAAGAGAACAAAAGTAATAAAAAAAAAAAAGCTCTCTCACATTTCTCTCTTCTTCACTACACAAAAGTTTGATTGCCTCCACCCACCACCCACCACCCACCACCACTTGTTTTCTAGACTTCGATTGAGGGAATAGTATGTTTATCAAACATTTTCTGTTCCAAAGATACTTTGAAATTTATTCTAGAACTATATTATCAAATATGTTTCTATTCCTAAATAATCTTCAGTAGCCTAGAGTCAAATCCTTACTCAGAACTAGAATTAAGGAATCTAGAATAGAAATATTATCAAACATTACGCATCAATGACTAGAATTACCAATGAACACTGCCACATGGTCTAAATAATCATTGGTGTTAGAATGTTTTTTTTTTTTTCTTATAAACTTTAGAAACAAAATAGAGAACAGTTTTTATGGACGGTGTCATATGATAGTATATGGTGCTAGGCTCTTTGTCTTGTGGAGTAAAAATAGTATTAGACATGATCACTTTATATCATCTAATGGTTGAAGGACAAGCTGACAGTCATGTGCTTATACACAGCCGTGCATATATGTAACTTTTTCCCAGAAAAAAATATATTACATACAAATATCTCTCTGAAGATCCCTTATGATAATGAATTTGATCCATTGAAAAGAACAGATTGTTGTATGCGTTTTGTTGAGACTTTAAATTCCAAAATTTATATGTAATGTCGGTTTCATTGAATGTCTTTATGAATCTCAATTATTTTCTTGCCTTGAGTTGGCAAATAATAAATATAGTCTGCAAGGCTAGTTTTTACAGTATATCCCACTCTGGTCAATATGCTATGAGAAGACTGAAGCTTAAATAGGAAATATATAAGGATAGCATCATTAAAACATCTTCCAGACTAGTACTTGGGGTGATGGTAACGGGTTTAAAATTAATATGGAAAATGTTTTTTTTTTATATTGTGAGAGTAAGATTATGTACATTTTGTCTTTCCCCAGACATTACAGTAGTAGAAGTTTCGTGCACTGAGGCACCCCATATTTATCAATGTATTCTATTTTAAGAGAATAATGAAAGGTCCGAACCAAGTTAGATATATAGATCATGATTTAATCACTCTAATGAATTTGTCCTAACCATAGCTCTTATTTCTTACCTATGCTTTCAATCACCAAACAGAAAATTAAACATAAAAAGAGTAAGAAAATAAAATGGAAAGAGAAAACTCATTCTCACATGTATGGATAGATTATGTAACTACAATAATTTACAATCATTTGATAAAGAAGACAGACATGATTTGAAATAATCATATGCCAAATTTGAACTCAAATTAAATTAAATACCTCTCATGTACCTCCATGCATTTCTCATATATGTCCCTATTATGCACTTTTCTCTAGTCTTTTTTTTTTTTTTTTTTTTTTTTCAATCTTTGTTTTAGGGCAACTTAACAAATTCCATGCAATTTGAGTTAAAATTTAAGGTTTTCATGGTTAAATTAAAAAGGAAAAAAAAAAATTGAAAAATGGGTGACAAGGTAAGTTGATCATAAATAATTTGGCTAACATCAACCAGACTTTGATAAAAGTTGAAACACATCCGTATAAAAATTAATATTGGCTTTATAGACACAATTAATATGTGGGTTACAAAAAAGTCTGAGTGCAATGAGCTCTACTAATATCATGAAAAATTGGTGAAAACTATGATATTTTCAATAGTATACATCAATATGCATACAGTCAATGCCGAAGGTGGGGCATCCTGAGTGGACCCTACTGATGGCAATGCCGAAGGTGGGGGTGTCACACTCAATATAGTGTTGTTTGTATTTTCTTTTTACTTTTATTTCAATTAATAAAATTTTTTGATCTTTAGCCAAAAAAAAAAAAAAAAAGCACAGTCAATATACTGTATATTTATTATCAAAATAAAAATAACAAATATGGGTAGCGAGTCGATCTTTTGCTACGAGTTTTTTTTTTTTTTTTCAAAACAATTTGTAAATACGTATATTTTACCAGTATTATATGTGAAATTTGTAACCATAATGAAGAGAACGTATGTTTGAATACTTGCTCTCAAGTCTCAACCTCTGCCATGCCTTAACCATAGATTAAAGTTACTATTATTACTGACAGTCAGGTAAAAAACTACAATTAATGACAGCTAAGCATGGTCAAAGTATATTTTTTAACTTTTTTTTTTTTGGTAAATATATTTTTTAATTTATCAAACCATAGTCCAGTGGGGGTGAACTAGTAGCAGCAGAAACAGACAATAGCCTTGAAAATGTAAATGACCATGCCAAAACCTAAAAAACAAATCGCAATGCAGAATAGTCAGTTTGAATGCCAATTTAATATTATTTTTTTACTATTTCATCTCACTCTGTGTGCTGTGTTCTAAGGTTGTTAAGAGACTTTTTCTCCAGTGGTATCTCAAACATAAAGTCTCTGGAGCTGCAACTACTAAAGATCATCAAGGTCGGAAAAGAGAAGAGTTAAAGAGATGAATGCTTGCCATAAGAGTGTTGAACTAAGAATGGAAGCCCATCTCATTTCTTATTGTATATGTACTTTCAGAAGGGGGCCAATCACTTTATTGATCTGAGTTCTCGTGAAACTTTGAAGGCAGTACTGAAATGAGCTAATGGTCGTGTGTGGTGTGTGTGTGTGTGTGTGTGTTGTCTGTGTGACTACACAAGACCCAAGAGTACTTTTTTAGTGTGGAGGGTGAGGAGAGAGGAGATGGGATAAAGGTTGATGGGTCAGGGTCACTGAGGAGCTCAGGCCTGATTTATGTCTATTTCTTTGGATGGTAAGTGCAGTTATATGGTATATGACACAGGAAGTTAATGGAATAATTTTCCATTTCATCCCAGACACCACGTGCATGGTATCCACACACATCCTTCCACAGAAAGAGATAAAAAGCATTTCAATTTTCAAAAACTTAACGATATACAGGTTGCATTGAAAATGAGAGAGAGAGAGAGAGAGAAAGAGAGAGAGAGAGAGAACTATGCTGTTTGTTATAAGTGGTTCATCTGGTCTATTCACATTTCATTAATTACCACATTCTTTTGAGGAATGAGGAGGGACATGGGGGAACATTTCTTGGCCAAATTAATGAATTCTGTGATTTGGGTTAATCTCATTTAAGACCCAGAAGAGTAACCAATGATCTTGTTTCTTAACCAATCAAAGAGGTACACAATTTCACATACAGTTGCCGGTCTCAGAAGATCCCACCACCACCACCTTCCACCACTTTACTCAAACGACAGTAGATATCCATTTCACCCCCTCCACCTACTCATTTGTTAATAATGTAGGTGATATCAACAGATGTTCTTTCACGAGATTTCGTGGCAGAGGCAATCCAGGGATATTCATAAATTTGACCTAATGAAAAATATCTGATAAAAACATGTGGGGTGAAACCCTAGTTTAAAGCTTCACCCATATCAAGTACTAAAAGTATAGCACATTAATCTAAGTTTTTACACCATTCAGTATACTGAGGAATAAAGGTCATTTGACAAATTGACTTTCTCAAGCAGAATCATCTTTCTACCAAGAAAAGAAAAAAAGCACAAGCATCTCATCACATGGTGCAGTGGTGCACTTGGTGTTAGGGTTGCAGCCTGTAAGGGAGTCAATGTATTGAGCTCACCTGTTTGGCTCTTAACCTGTGCCTATGGTGACTTGGGACTTACTCTCTTCTTTGAGCCCGGTTCCTCTTTTCCCATATGGGTACCCTTCCCATGAGTGCAGATCTTTTCCCAACTGGTAACTATGTGGGACCCACTTCTGGAGTGCAGACCCACACCCTATGGACGGCTCTCAAGGGCAAGGGCTCCCTTGTCATGGCCCCATCACATACAAATGAGCTGGGTATGACAGGCTAGCTATATGTAAAGAAAGCCCATGGAATGTATCCATCTTTTATATACTCTCCCAAGAAGCAAAATCTACATATATTGACTGCCATTATAGGCCGAATGTGGGTCACATCTTTATAATCTTTAAACTATTTACAATCATAATGCGAAGACAAAAGGTTCCCTCCACTATATCCATGATATTTCACGTGCTTGTGCATTGCTGAGATTGCACTTGCCTTCACTACTATTACTAAACTTCAATTTTGTATAGAATTGTAAAAGGATTATGTACGAAAAAAGTACTTATTTTAACCACTAATAGCATGAAACTTAAGTTTACAGGCCTTAAAATGTGCTACAATTTTCTCTACCAAAAAAACAATATTATTTGCTGATACAATTAAACTGAGAAAATGGGCTTAGAGATGATAAAATCATTCCAATCCAATTGAAGCTTGAATAGGAAAGATGCCAAACTGACACAGTTTACAATACTTTTCTCTTCCTTTATTGGTACAAATTTAAATTTAAATTTGAAAGAGGCTAACAGAAGGTGATGATGCTTCTTTGTACTTCACAGTAAGACCCACAGTTGTATGTGAAAAATGAAGCTTATCCTGTGCAGCTATGCTAGAATCCATTCCTATGTTACTGCACCTCGTGCTACCATTACTATCCTGTGGAATTATTTCTATTTTGCAATGCAGTTAGCAGACTTGATTTCCATGACCTTCTGAAGGAATGAAGCTGGCTTCTTTTTCTCCAATATACACATCTGGAAGCATTAAACCACAGATGCTCCTGAGGTAAATAGGTAAGAGGACTTGGCGAGATCAGTCAGACAAAGTCTGGCTGGCCTGTTGAAGTCAGGCAACGATGCCACATACGACTGTTCAGGTCAACCTGCTTAGGGTAAGAAATGACTTCAGGAATTGGAAGGTAGACATAGTGAGTATTGCATGTGCCCACTGTAATGCCACTATATCCAGCGAACGCTCCATGAACCTGCCCAAACCATGTGAGCCACAAAGTCATTACTACTGATCAATTTTAAATTCCAACCATAATTTTTTTTTTTTGGAATGGCCATTGTAAATATATAATTTCTTGTCCTTTTCAGTTTGGTCTTCAAATGAATTATTTTGCCTTCCCAGTTATCTTGATTGAACATTTAGTTGAAACATTCAAGTAAATAATCAGAAAGAAATAAAATATAAAAAATAATAATTAATGCTACTCTAGTCCAGTTACAAGACGTCCAGTTAAATCTTAAAGCACTTAAAATCTGATACTGATCCAGCTCTCAGATTCTAAACCATTCAAGTTTTACATTTAGAGGCCCAGCTAAACCAAGTAGACTGAAAACAACCGAACGACTAAAATATAAGCCAAACTGTTTCAGTGATAACAATGTTTTTGTAATTAAAAGAGAAATACATTTCAGACTGAACGAAACAAATTATATGATGAAGATTTTATCTGTTAATAGCAATGCTAACCATTACTAGGCATCTGGGCTGGTATGTACATTCTTCAATATTGCTGTATGTCATGATGCACATGCTGTTTAGCAGTTGTCATTCCAATAGTTTTTTTCTATGTCTAGCAATCAATGGAATTTAGTGATATCTACTTGTTACTGGTGTATCATGTATCGAAGATAATATGATCCTGTCGTAAAATAATTCAAAAAGTGCAAATACAGTTACATTTTAACAGTTGATATATGCTTAGGGTTGCAAATCAGTACGACTCTTCTTTTTGTATTTATCAGCTCACTTCTATGCACCAAAGAAAAACTTGCTAATTTAAGCAGAATATCTGCCACAGGTTAGGGCCAATGGGAGACCTACCCTATCAATGTGGTGTCTAGGCCATAAATGTAGTGGGTTTAGCAAGTAGCCAATTCACAGTTTGTACCTACTAAAGAGAAAAAGCCCTTACTAAGATATCTACTAGACCAATAAGCAAAATCATCAGAAAATCCTGGTGACCTAACAACTCCTCCAAAAGGAAAACCCCATTTTCGTATGCCATGCACTATTACTCAGTGAAATATGAATAGAAGACACCAAGAAGATGTTCAGTATCACACTCACAGTAGGAGCCACTCAGGTCATTTGTTGAATGGTGGTCCTGTTAGTAACTGCCTCTATGCAAAGGGTATTATTGCCTGCTCTTTTCCTAAATTGAATTTTTAGTGCCTTACTTTAGTCATTTGCAATGAGGAAGATTGTATACAAAGGGGTGCTTACAGCATTTTGTCCTAGAACAGCACAGAGAATGCCATCAGCTGCATTTGCTCGACATGCACGGATCATGTACGTGGGATCAATATACTTCACATCGGCTGGAAAACCAATCTCCTTAAAATACTTCTTCGTCTGACATAAAATAAGTAAATTTAAATATCAATAACATATAATAAACCTGCTCAAAAGTAACACCCGTAACAATCAATTGCATTTGAATTCACAATGTATAAAATAAGGCAATATTTTCAAATAATGAAAGGTTATCACATTTGCCTTGGAATTTTTTTTTTAATTTCTTCCCAAAGAAAGTGATTCAAAGGGAAGGGAGATGAAGAAAGGACTTGCTCCGAGTAACGGTTTTGCTTATAATAATATTTTAACTATACGCACAAATATTATTGAGGACTTATTTGGATTAAGAATAGTAATCAGCATTCAGCACCAAGAAAGATGCCATCCTCTTCACTGATCCATTTACCCACAATTTCAACAAGAGAAAAAAAGTGACTTAACACCATGCTTGATAAATTCCTGTGATCAGAACAAGAAATGTTGTCTATCCATAAAAGCACATATTTGGGTGTGGCTTGAATTCCAAGTTAACATGGTTTTAGTGAGATTTCCTATTTGGACTCCAAATTGATCATGTATGTGGTTTCCTAATATAAGTTCTAGAATGATACATATTTTCCTTTTCCCTTGTTGGGTAATATTTTGCATGCTACTTAGCATTTTCTTCATGCATACAACTGGCAGTTTTTCAACTCCTACTTTCTCTATGTTGTGGTCCCTACATGTTTTTCGTATCAGTATACATCAAGTTTTCTCTTCTTTGCATGTACATGAAGAATACGAAGAAAGGTGTTGCAATTTCTCAAAAAGGAAGAAATTCACAAGGAAGTTCAAATTTTTATATATTGTGGCTCCATGAGTTGTAATATATAAAAATTCAAATTTTTATATATTGCTCTATGTTTCACATCATGGATGCTCTGTTCCTAATGCTCATTAATGACTTTTTGCACTTATCCCAAATGAATAGTAAAAACATTCTATCAATAAGTGAGGTCAACGTGTCTCACGACTCACATAAAATTGGTGCAATTGTGGCAGTAAAATTCATTCAACTCAACCAAAGATTCAAATATTACAAGTGATCAAATCCATTCCTAACAGGTAATAATTACAATAAGGGGATCTTATAACTATGAAAATATTCCCCAAGGGATAGCACAGAGATTGAAACACTGACCTCTAGTTGAATATGGACACCAATATCACCAAGTATGATATTTCCAGATGGATCAGTAGCATTAGTCTTCTCAAGTAAATTCTGCACCATAAAGCAACACTATATGCCATCAACATCTCCTTTCTTTAATAATCAGGTAACATGGCATGTAGTAATACTGATTGGATCTACTCAATTCTCAGTTGACATTCTGAGAAACATATTCCGAAACTTTCCTGTTGAGAGAGAGAGAGAGAGAGAGAGAGAGAGAGAGAGATCTTGGGTTTGTCAATAAATTCTCCTTTTGGTTGGTGCTTTTTGACTATAATCTTCATTCCTATCGCA
This sequence comes from Protea cynaroides, assembly GCA_028583415.1. Lineage (NCBI taxonomy): Eukaryota > Viridiplantae > Streptophyta > Magnoliopsida > Proteales > Proteaceae > Protea > Protea cynaroides. The sequence goes on from CM053272.1 coordinate 27,319,560, forward strand.
TGTTTGGGGGGAAGGTTTTGAGGATGGCCAGTTTGGGGAGTAGCTGGAAAGTTTATTTCCTAGTTGGTAGTTACTCAAGATATCTCTGATTTTTTTTATTATAGCATATCTAATAGACAACAAAGATCATTTGATTGCATGCTGACAAGTAAACTGAAGCTTCCCTTAAGAAACAAAATGGACATTTATAAGATCACCAAAGGAACAAACAGATAAAGTATTTAAAAAAAAATCAACGAATGCCCATGCTCAAATGAATGATTCTCAGTATAACAATTACAAGCTTAAGGTTCTGACATTAACTTTAAAAACCTGAACATTTAAATGCTGACTCTATTAAAAAAAAATTACAAAATGACACTTCAAAGCAACTAATAATTATAACTACTAAGAGTCCAAAAACATCACATACAAAGGATGTGCTCCCTTAGGTTTCTCTCTAACGAATTTATTAAATTTCCCACGATTGATAAGGAGAAACAAAGGTAAATAAGAAAAATGGCACTGAATTCGACTCCTCTTACTACCTTGGGGCCACTTACAAGGAGGTGTTAAGTGCTCTTTCTTTCCTGCTATGGGTGCAAGTGGAATGGTTCTCATTCAACCCTGGAATGGCCCGGTTCATGAGGTTGTGGAGTCAATATGGGCCCGCGTAATTAGTTAGGCCAAAGGTCTGGATACCCGTCGTTTGCCAAAAAAAAAAAAAAAGGCTACTACAAAAAAAAAAAAAAAAAATACAATTCTAAAAATGGAAATATTTATAACTAACCTGTCCAGCTCCCTCAGCTAAACAGACCACCGCTGATCCCTTTGACTCAAGAAGACACTTAAGATGATTCAAAACACCATGAGGGCCATGTAGATAAAAAGGTACCTTATAACAAAAACATATGGTGCTTCAGTAACAAAATTTAAGCAGAGTGTCCAATAATATCTTGTGTAGACACCTTTGACCCTCAAAAAGTTCAGATCAGGCTTTCTTGAGTTGAGAGCTTCCAGAACCCACCTCGGGTATCAAGCATACATCAACTTGTCCACTAGCTAGGGATGCATGCATGGCTATGAATCCACTGCTTCGGCCCATCAGTTTTACAATGCCAATACCACGGAAAGCACTATGCGCCTGTTATAAAATTCAGATGAATAAAATCAATGTATCATTTTCCCATTTTGTTGCAAAGGTACAATTGCTAAGAGAGATTTGATAGGAAAATATGGAAGGACAACCAATACAAAAACTAATCATAAATAATATGATATGAACCTTCAAAGATAAGCTGTTTTAAGCATCGAACATATTTTACCTCAATGTAGGCAGAATTTATTGCTCGTTGTGCTTCTTCAACAGCAGTATCAAAACCAAAGGTCTTGTCCATCAAAAGAATATCATTGTCAATAGTTTTTGGAACACCAACAACAGCAACCCTCATCCGTCTCTTACGACACTACAAATTAAAACCAAATGAGATGCACCATCATGGAAATGCAAAGTCACGGAGAAGACTTGAAGAAAGCAACAGTACAAGAACATTAAAATACCAATTCCAAAGCAAAATTAATATATAACTTAAACTCCATAACAATTATATAAAATGTCTGTCAAAATCCAATACAGAAAGTGAACACCTATGTGGTGAGTCTGCCATGCCAAAATAAGGTGCAAAGACACTCAAATCAAGACAGAGGATTAAAGAAAATGGTAAAGAGAAAGAGGATAAAGAAGAGGAGAATATGGTAGAGATATGGACTGAAGGACATCTCAAATTAGCTCAGTCTCTCTCTCTCTCTGTGTTGCATCGGCTTTTCTTCTGACACATATCAATCCCAGAACACAATAGCTGAGCTTCTCTGTGTAACATGGACATATCTTGTGACACACTCATTCCCAGAACACAATGGATTTATTTACTTGTACAACAGCATTTAAAATCCATCATAGATCAGGATTTATTCTTTTCCAACAGAGATTCTCCGTGGCAAAGATGATGCTGTTAAATTTTATTTACACCCAAGTCTACAGGCATATGATAAGATTCATAAGATATCATTATTTAATCCAACATTAAGTTCATGATGTATCTTAATAAATTCAATAATTCAATATCAGTGTCCAAAAAAATTCTGCTTAAAAAAAAAGGGACCTTAATGAAGGGTCATCAACAGGCAAACAAATAGAAGAAATAGAAAAATTAAAACTTCTTGCCCTCCCTTAAAAAAAACGTTATAATTGCATAGTTATAAAATGATACTGAAAAATATACAAAAGAAAATTTTAGTTCATAGAAGGAATTACATAAATCCAAATATTATTCTAATGGTCTTCCATCGTGAATAAATTGAAGCTACGGATGACAGAACTTTCTAAACTGGTGAAGAAGCTATCCTTTATTACTACTGAATTTTGTTGACAGCATTTTTACTATTTAAGGTGAAAAAATAGCTTCAGAGGATAATATTTTAGGATAATATTTTATAGAATCCAAGATGACATATGAAGCTAAAAAAAAAAAAAAAAAATACACAGAACACACACACACACTTGTGAAATTATAATCGTAGGTAAAGAGGTTTGATGGAAAAACTAAAGCATATGATTTAGCAGCCACATGCATTGTATGCACCACCAAATAGATAGTGGAAATGTGAATCCAGTGCAGCACTTTATCTTGGGGTGCATCCTCTTCCATACAATCCACGGGTTTGACTCTGAGGGGGATACTTCATGCAAAAATGCCAAAGATTAAGCTGATCACATTCCACTCTGCTCCCAGGAAGGACGGACTCTGCCAAAGTGGGATTTGCACCAAATTATGGCCCTTTTACAGCTCTTTGATACTAATAAAAAAATAATTTACCCGTAAAAGAACTGAAAAAGGAAGAATAGATTAAATAGAAAAATAATGGACAGAAAACAAGAAAGCAGACTGATTATTTTGATAGCAGAAACAAATTGTGTTCAAACAGCTTGGATTCAAATCCTATAGATTTAAGAAGTCAGGATATTAAAAGTTCCGCCTGCTGCATGGATGTTAAAAATGGCAATCAAAATTCAAAACAGTACCTGGCACTCAAAAAAATCATAAATGATAATGTAGTACACAACATAAATTGAAAAGAACAGCAATCCAACAACCTCATTGTGTATTGCATTAGCACCAGCATGAGTACCGTTTCCACCCAAGACAAAGAGCATGTTGATTCCTCTTTCCTGAAAACAATTTGCAGGGGCAGAAATATAAGAAAATTTACATGTCATCAAGGTGCAAGTTAATATCAGCAACTCACTACAAAAGTATACATCAATAAAGAGAAACAGAGTACCTCCATATTGTTGACAATGTCACTGACATCTGGGCCACCACGTGAAACTCCTAATAAACTCCCACCAGCAAGGTGAATATTTTGAATAACCTTACGAGACAGCTACATATCCAAACCCAAATTGAAAACATGTTACAGAATAAGGATACAAATGAACATCTTCTCTTTTGTGTGTATGTGTGTGTGTGTCTGATTATTTGGTAAAGGTATAATTAAAATTTGCACTACTGTGTCATAGAATATTCTCTAGTACAAACAAGCATACCGGCATCTCATGTCTTCCCTCGTCATAAAAGCCACGATAGCCAAAAGGGATCCCAATAATATCTTTTACACCATAGATTTCGAGTGTAATAACTATCTGCAGAAATAATTAGAAAACCTCAAATATTTAGAGTACATTTAAGAATGAGGGGGATTCTATTTTTATAAATGGGGAAATCAAAAGAAATAAACCAAAAGAATATAGAGTGATCTAATTCATTAATCTGACTGTATTTAAATGTATCATATACATTCGTGACTATGAGGGCAGGCCTCGGCGCAACAGTAAGGTTGCTCCATTGCGACCTGGTGGTCGCGGGTTCAGATAAGAAAACAGCCTCTTCATGGAGTGGGGGTAAGGCTGTGTACATCTAGCCCTCCCTAAACCCCACAGTGGTGGGACCCTCGTGCACTTGGTATCCCTTTATATACATTCATAACTATATTGTTAATCCTACCATAAGTAGCATACTTATAACTGCACTACTATCCTTATAGACAATATTATACGTTCATATCAAGCAAATGATTTTAAAGATTAATTGGTTGAATTTTGTAGACTAGAGGGAAGCTTTTTAGCAGAAAATATAATGGTTCTAGAATGGTTTCATGATGGATCGGGAAATTTCTGGGACAATGAGGGGACCTCACAAAGAAAATGACGTATAAACTTTGTGAGACAGCGGTGATGTATAAACTAGGGAAAGTCACAAAGAAAATGGTAGTGTATAAATTAGGTGGATTTAGCATACACTAATGTTGTTCTTATTTCTTTTTGTTAATGATGGGCATATATATATATATATATATATATATATATAAGGCGACCCTACTATAAGTAGCATACTTATAACGGCACTATCCTTATAGAAAATATTACATGTTCATATCAAGCAAATGATTTTAAAGATTAATTGGCTAAAGTTTGTAGAAAACTAGAAGGAACCCTTTTAGCAGAAAATATAATGGTTCTAGAAATTGTTTCATGATGGATCTGAAAATTTCAGGGACAATGAGGGGACCTCACTAAGAAAATGGTGATGTATAAACTAGGGAAAATCACAAAGAAAATGGTAATACATTGATGTTGTTCTTATTTCTTTTTGTTAATGATGGGCATAGTTGTCAAGGCACCAAGGTGACCCACAGTGCTGGAGGGTCGCCTGCGCGCCTAGGCGTATCCCAGGCATACCCAAGACGTTCCCAAAGCATTGTAAGGTTACATCATCCATAAGAGGATTTATACAAAAGAGAGGGGATTAGAAGGCTTAGAGCATCATTTTTTTTTATTGTTTTTAATACATAGGAATGATTCCATGAGAGGGCGAGCCTTGGTGTGGCGATAAGGTTGTCATATTGCAACTTGGTGGTTACAGGTTCGAAACATGGAAACAACCTCTCCACGTTGTGGGGGTAAGGTTATGTACATTCTACCCTCCCTAGACCCCACAGTAGCGGGAGGCTTGTGCACTGGGAAGCCCTTTTTTATGCATGATTCAACGCATTATGGTGAAATGTACTTTATACATTCAATAAAAATGCTACAAATGACATCAATTAAAAAATATCAATTAAATAAAACAAGGCATAGTTGTCAAGGCGCCAAGGCGTTGGAGGCCTGACGGGGCACCTAGGTGATCAAGGCGCCCTCCTAGGTGGCCAAGGCGCCCTCCTAGGCGACCAAAGCACCCGCCTAGGCGATCAAGGCGCCCCCTAGTCGACTAAGGGGCGCCTGATTTTCCAAGGCGTCACATGGGAGCTTGGGCGCCTAGGCGACGCCTAAACAACTATGAAACAAGGTATGATACAATAAAAAGACTAACCACCCAGGGTTGAAAAACTGTTTGGACCGCCTAGGCGACACCTTGACAACTATGAAGATGGGCACGCTTGTCCTTCGGTATTAATCTATGCATTTATCCCTTAAGTACACTCTCTAGAAGTCTATCGCAACAGTACCCCAAGTTAAAAAAAAAAAAGGGTGTCGCAGTGCACGAGGCTCCCACTACTGCAGGGTTTGGGGAGGGGCAAAGTATATGTAGCCTTACCCCTGCAATGCAGAGAGGCTGTTTCCGTGTTTCGAACCCATGACCACCAGGTTGCAATATGACAACCTTACCGTCACACCAAGGCTCGCCCTCACCCCAAGTTCCTATGGTAGCAAATATTTGATATGCTACCTTGTTTGCTCTTCTTTGCATGCACATGAAGAAGATGAAGATGAAGAAAAAAACAAAAATTTAACCCCCTCAAACCCCAGACAGTAAAATTCTTAATTTACTCTCCTTTAACCCACGAAAACATGTCAGCTCATCTTCTGTCTTTTTCTTTTTCTTTTTTTTTTTTTTCCTTTTTTTGAAAACAAGATCTAACAAATGATTATCCATAATTATAATGAAAGGACTAAATCTGCCACTACAACTAGATTTTCAGGTTTGTAAACTATGACATATAAGCAATGGAAGAGTTCAGAATGAATGTACGTGCATACATATACATGCTAAATTAATTTTACAAGAAAACAAAACTGCAAGCAAACAGAAATAAAAGGCAGCAGAGCAGCATTGATGCTTCATGACAACCTGTCTGATGACATCATTGAGACCAGGACAAAGCCCACCACAAGTTACAATTGCTGCCTTCACTTCTTCTGGTTTGAAGTATATTTTTTCCCGTGGGCCCGCACGGTGAACCCTATGACAGTTCAGGATTATATTGGTCAGATATAAATCAGTACTCAAATGAAGGCATTCAATAAGGAGTTATTATCCAGGCATGTACACCTTATACTTATATAATAACAAAATTATTCAACCAAATCAAATAACAACTGATGTGATTCAGTCATCATGTCTATAGTCTTGTCGCAGCCAATTTCCTTGGTTTGATATTTGAAGAATGGACAAAGTTTTCTAGACCAGCAGGTCTAAAGAGTTCAATAAACAAGTAGCCAATATAGACCATTTTCTAGACATCCATACAGTCAAGATCACCAGATCATCCTTCCATGTGGAAAAACATGGTGCAGTCTAGAGGTACTCTCTAGTTTTGCGGGACGAAAACTTTTGCCTTGAAGAATTTACTACTTGGACTGAATTTAACTGATCAGATATTTAAGTGCATGGAGCAATGGTTTGTGATAACAGAGAAGATCAGTAATCTGCTTTACATGTTTCTATTGGCATATCACAAAAATTTAGCTAAGTTATTTGCATTGACTGACAGATTGAAGCTTGTAAGGACTTTGGAACTCTAAAGGAGCATTTATTATTTTAGCTGGAAGTACTCATACGGATAGTCATAGTATTAAAAACTGATTTTGGACATTTATTGTACAACCAATTTTTCTTTAGAGAATGCAATACAGTCACAGATTCTCTGCTAAGGAGACTCTCACATTCTCCACAGGCTAGTTTCATTGATGCAGCTTCTCTACCAGATCCTGTCAAATTGTATCTGTTTCATAAGGAACTTGGATTGCTAGGTATACAAATATTGAAAAAAATTTTGGTTAGTGATTTGTTTGGAGGTATATAGTACTTGGGGTCATGCCTACCGCCTACGCATCTAGCGTAGCCCTATCCTTCCATTTAGAATCATAACTTCTCTCCCATTATTAATAAAATTTCTTGAGGGCATACCCTGGGTCGTATATTTTATTCTTTTTAATATTAAATTGCATGAAATTTTTGTTCCAGGCACATTTTGTGGTTTCTTGCCTGAAACATGGCCCTTTGTGCATCATAAGATATTAGATATAAATCTTCAGCCCTACTGCCTATGCAAAGGAGAACAGATGACATGGAAGTGGAACCCACAAACCAGCCTCAGGAGAAAACAACAAACACCTGCAGTGGCCCAGCACATTTACAGCAGTCATGGGACATTGCTTGGGCTTGGTTTTGGCACAGACTTAACTTAATATGGTTTTAGCCACAATTATTTTGAGGCCTTCTATAGGACTGGGTCTGGGCTTCTTAAGACCCATATTCTATTATCTAAAACCATAATTCCCATAACTCCAACCATGAGACAGCTGCATGTAGGTTTCTTATCATTCCTCTTGATGTAAGATGTATTTTCAAATTAGTATCATACTATCATATTAGATATGTGAATCTTGGAAAACAATGTTTTAATTCAAATTATACGGTATAAGTGTTTTTTTTATAAATTAAGAAAGACAACTAAAATAGCAAATAAGAATATAAAATAAGTTTGGGTTTAATTATGAAGCTTCAGAACTTCTTATTTCTCATTAGTAAGATTAACACCATAATTAGGTGTTTTATACATATCCAGAGCAGATTAAGTGTGTGTTATCAGCTTTTCCAATTGAATAATTTGGGGGGTTTTCCCCCAGGTCAGATCTAAGTACTTTCGCCAGTGAACATGCCTTAACTGTGTTGAAACTCAAGCAACTAACCTACAATGACTGGCAATAATATGAACAGCAACACCCTTCAACTCTTCTCTTCTCGTTCATTTCCGGATCCTTGGAAATCATCCATTCTTAAGTGATCATTTAACAAAAATATCCTTTCATCAGATCTGAACCATTTCCACAAAATTTTGTTAAAGTGGTACTAAATCCAAGTCTAAATCTCTCTCTCTTTTTTTTTTTTTTTTTTCAGGTGAAGATCTAAATTCTTTGGAATTCACTCTAAATCAATAAAAATCCAGTTTCACAGAAGAATTCCAAACATTGGTGGATGAAGGTGAGTGTAGGTTACTCATACGCTTGCCATAAAGAAAGGTCAATATGTTGATAAGGTGATGGAGCTGCACAAGTGTGTGTAAACTAGCATTTGTTGAATTGGACCATTATGGAGTAAATTTGGATCTTACTCTTAATAAGTGTGCTAAATTACACATTACAGTCCACATGATGGGACCTACTCACAATCTTCATCGTGTGGGACTCTTTGACCTGCATAGTTGGTGTAGGACTCTTTAACTACAGTGCTGAGTTGGAATAGGACATTACAGTCCTATTGTGTTTACAATTCTATATAGTCCTATTGTAATTAGATCTCCTATTAGTATATGGACTCCTAATTAGTTTATTAGTTTGCATTATTAGTTTCCTTTACCAATTAAACTTGTTAGTTTCCTTTTCCTATTTGGAGTTTATTTTATCTTTAGTTTGTGACTAAGACTTTGACTTGTAGAGTCCTAGATCCTATCTAATAGTTGTTTTCTATTTTCTATAAATACAAGTTACAAGGAGAGGAGCACACATATACATGGTATCAGAGCAGGTGCCGTTTTGAGAGTCATTTAAAGGTCTTTGTTCTGGTGTGCAGCCACCATTGCTACTTTTACTTTAATTTTCTCATATCCTCCATCGAATCAAATAAGAGAATTGTAGCCTATTCCTGCGCAAGAATACGGGGACTGTTCATAGTTCGAGATGCTACTCATTGCTACTATCATATGATGCGTTCTTCTTGCACGTGATGCAACCTACTACATGCTCGTGTTGGGAGCCTACTACGGTTGTACGTGATGCAACCTTTACTTACTTGTTGCACGTGATGCAACCGACTGCATGCTCGTGTTGGGAGCCTACTACAGTTGCACAAGATGCAACCTTTTGTTCAGTTGCATAATATGTAACCTTCATTTAGGTCTACTCATTAGCGATGGACTATTATCAGTTGCACAAGATGCAACCTTTTGTTCAGTTGCATAAAATGCAACCTTTATTCAGGTCTACTCATTGGCAAAGGACTATTATCAGTTGCACAATATGCAACCTTTTGTTCAGTTGCACAAGATGCAACCTTTATTCATGTCTACTCATTGGCAAGGGACTATTATCAATTGCACAAGATGCAACCTTTTGTTCAGTTGCATAAGATGCAACCTTTTGTCCAGTTGCACAAGATGCAACCTTTATTCAGGTCTACTCATTGGCGAGAGACTATTATCAGTTGCACAAGATGCAACATTGCTACTTTTGTTAATACATTGTTCCAAGCTGAAGCTCTCATTGTTGCTGCTGCTTCTGTTGTTATATTGTTTCAAGCTAAAGCTCTTACATTTTTCTGTGCTCTAGCTTGAGAAGGGAGTGTTAAACTACATTACAGTCCACACGATGGGACCTATTCACAGTCCTCATCGTGTGAGACTCTTTGACCTGCACAGTTGGTGTAGAACTCTTTGACTACAGTTGTTGAGTTGGAATAGGACCTACAATCTTATTTTGTTTACAATTCTATATAGTCCTATTGTAATTAGATCTCCTATTAGTATATGGACTCCTAATTAGTTTATTAGTTTGCTTTATTAGTTTCCTTTACCAATTAGGCTTGTTAGTTTCCTTTTCCTATTTAGAGTTTACTTTGTCTTTAGTTTGTAACTAGGACTTTGACTTGTAGAATCCTAAATCCTATCTAATAGTTGTTTTCTATTTTCTATAAATATAAGCTACAAGGAGAGGAGCACACATATACTCTCTCCCTCCTTTCTTTTCTTATTTTTCTATTTTGTTACAAAATATTTTTTTAATTGTGATTCAAAAACCATTATCACTATGAGTGGAGGTTATTTTATTTATTTTTTATACTTAAAATTATATATACTGTTAGCGGAGGTTGCTCCAACAAAGTTGAACATAAATTTCTATAGTTGTATTTTATATCTTAAAGCTTCAAGTCAGATCCACAAACAAGGAGACAAATTCCCTTATGGATACAAGTCCAAGATATTCTCTCTAGTCTCTATTAGTCCATAGAGGGCTGGAAGGCTAGAGAGAGGATTAACAGCTCTCAATGGTTGTATGATGAGGATTAACAGTAGAGATGCATCTCATTTCTTGAAAGTTTTCTTCAATTGATATTCCCTTCATTTCCTCGTTGTTTCATCCAAGCATTAACTATACAATCATATTTTTTAAATATAAAGGGAGTTCCTGACACAAGACCAGAAACTCTTGAGCAAGGTTACCATAAAAATTTTGGAACAGCAAAAGTTCCATAACTGACTGGAAAAACAATTACAAAAGCACATACTCATCATTACACAAAACAGTTAATAATGCCAGAATTTTAAAAACGCATTTGAACTTCAAGTGCTCCAAAATTGCTTGAGACAGAATTTTGAGACTGAAGGACTTGTAGCTGTACAACTTTATACGTTATTGCTTCTGCAATCTTAGTTTTCAACTAATATTTACTTATATGTCAGTAAACAGAAAACCTACATATTTTTTGTTTAGGAGAAAAAGAACTGAAAAAGAAAATCAATTTCTCAATGTTGTTTAATTTGCATGAGAAAATCAATCTGCAAAAATAGCACCCAGCGTTTCATGTCTGCATACAATAACATGTCTCACAACATTCGATGTTTTTAATGCAAGATCAGGTCCCTCATATTAAAGAAAATTTGGGACAGATATTTTATCCCTTCTGTGGAGAAATTTACATTCTTGTAACCAAACATGAGAAAATCCAGTTTGCTAAGAAAAGGAGTTTCTAACACAACTATCTTAGAATAAAAGACAAAATGATTTATGTAAACTTAAGACACATTTCGCTTGAAATTACCAAAACAACATTTAAGTTGAGTTACACACTTACCACTGCTCTACCCAGGTACAACTCGGATCAATGCATTCAGCGCCAGCAGATGTAGGTGAGGAGTAGTGTATGGTCTGACAAAATTGATTACAAGGATAACGAATATTACAAAGAGATGCAAACCAGCTGAAAATAAATAAGATAAATCTTGGCATAACAATGAAATCGATATAAAATCTTCAATACATGATTGTAGCAGCAAAATTTACGAGTTTTAGTTGCACTATTTCACCAAAATGCTCCTTATCCAACCAGTCGACGTCAAGAACCAAGATTGATCTAAAGATCATATTAATATAGGAAGGTTTGCCTACGGACCTGTGCTAGCTTCCATTGATTCAACAATTGGCAAACAATCTGCTCTATTATAGAAAGTTATCAAGCAACCCACTGACAATATTGGGTGTTTTCTCAATTTGTAGGGTCTGGTACCAATCCATTTACTTGACCAAAATGTCTATATCATCCAATTCATGGATGATAGAGATCGGTATGGAATCTCAAAAAGATCACACGGTCTAGTAGAGTCTACCTATGAAATGGAGACAACAAACTGGTTCCACTCCCTCTACAGGATGGAAAAAAAGTGTTCCAATTTGCCCTGAATTTTAGATTCTGCGACTAAAAATAAAAATCCCCATTTTCTCTCATTTCAATAGAAAAGAGAAGGGATGATTTCAGGCATTGTTGAGATATCATACACTATAAATACAGTCAATCAAAAGAGCTCAACCGAATTAAATAAAAAAAAGTTTCAACAATATTCCAGTGAGGATGTGTATTATTTTTTCAGTGCCGAAAATATTCCATTTCATTTTGTCAATTATAAAGCCACTGATACGTATTTCCTTTTCCCTTCCTTCATCCCCTTAATTATTTACCAGGATCTTCTTCCGCAGGTGCAAGTTTAATATTTTCTAATATGGCCGGTATTTCGATTTGGTTGCTAACAACTGCCTGTATTTTCATACCCGCTGAAATAAATGCAAGATTTCTTTGGAGTGCACAAGGAGGAAGACATGGAATTGATAGGGAACCATAGCCAAGTGGCTTTCAAGAACTTATTTGCAAACCTTAACTCTTTTGTTGGTTTTTGTATCGATTACCTTGACTGACACCTATCATGGCAACCAGACATGTATTTCTTCTGTTTGTGACCAAAGAATTTTAACAAAACAAAGTCAACTGAAGTCCAAAGCAGAAAATAAAATGGTTTGCACAGTTGATGCAACATTGAAAATAGCAACGAGACAGATGCAGGCTGTAAAGGTAGGGTCACGTTTAGTTACAAGTTAAATGGATGCAGATGGCCTAGAATATAAATTGTCATTAAGCTTATAACAAAAGTTGTTCTGAATTAGGTAAGAAAAATCAATGGTATATACAAACACATCTTGTGATAATATTGTGTCCATTCAACTTGAGAAGACATATGGAGTCCACCTTCTAGTATTACATATACAGATACTGAGATGACCTCAATTAAATGAGAGAACGAATAAGAAATTTCATAGAATTCATAATTAAAAAATAAATAAATTCAAAGATGGTACTCTCTACAGCTGGGCTGCTGAACAAGAAACCAAGCAAAACATTATCAGGAAAATAGAGCACCAAGGGACCCCAAAGTCAAGCAAGCTGGTTTGGAGAGACAGCAGAGAAAGTCAAGTAAATTTGAAATAGCCCAGGTCAATCTTAGATCACTTTATGGTTTGAATTTTGTAGACTTGAGTTCTTTCAGATCTTCTAGATTCTACCTGAAGACATGAGAGTATGGGAACTGTTGCTTGACATAGCCTTTTTCTTCCCTCCCATTCTCCACCAAGTAAAACGAGAAAAAGAAAGAAACCCCAGAACAAAATCCAACGAAAAGGGGTATAAATTAAGATAACTTTCTTGGGTCAAATAAAAACTTTAGGGAAATGCTCTCAAAAACCTTACCCATTGACTTCAAAATAGTACTTTAGACAGTCCAAGTAGTAAGACAATGAAATGTTTGGTCAATCAAAACTTTAAGAAATTTTTTTTATCTATTGGGAATAATTCCACTGAACTCTAGGATCTTGAATGACTTCATATACCACTTGGTCTCCCCACTTAATAGCTTAAGTTTTTGGGTTGGATAACTTCAACTTGGTATCCGAGCCACCATAATCATTACATTAATGATACATTCACGTGCCCAAACTCAAAAGAGGGCCACACGTGCCACATGTACTACAACCCTAAAAGAGAGGCAACATTGGGGCCTGGGGGGAAGTGCTAGTAGGAAAAAAAATCCTACATCAACCAACTCTAGGACCTCAGCGACTTCATATACCAGTTGACAACTTAAGCTATGGGTGTGTCATATAATGTACATTTCAAAATCCTCAAGAACTCCAGAAGAAGGATATAAGTGGGGAGGGGAATATACCTTAAGAAGCACTTTATCATTATTGTTTATGTATCCATGCCATTTCTCATCTGATGGATAACCGTCTGCAAAATCCTCACTCGCAGGAGTCCTATAAGATGGAAAGACATCAAAGCATTTCAAAGAAACCACTCTATCATTATTGTTTATGTATATGCAGAACGTTTATCAATGCAAATATTAATCCTCATCTCTACCTTTCCAATTCTAAGGATCAATGCTAATATTTGAGGTAATTTGAAACCCAACACGAAAAATCGACCTCAATTGCAACAACTAAACTTAAAAACAGAAACTACTTACTAGAAAAGAATCCACGAAGCTAAACTCTAATGCTCATAATCAGTCAACATTGTAGCTCAGTCTGGTTGCAAAGGAAATAAAAGGAAAGGAAATGATATTAAATCAACACTACATTGGAAACTTTTGTAATCATTAACAAACACGATTGTGGAACTAACTCCAAAACATTCCAATTGGTTACTAAATTTTACTACATTTTTTCAACCAAATTCCTTAGTTTTAAAAAGGAAAATAAAGATTATACTTGAAAAGTATAATTACAATAGTAGTATAAGATAGTTAAGAGTTTTCAGTTTCTTTTTAGAACTGATTTCACTTCTATTCCTTTCCTTCCTTATACTTGCAACCAGACAGAGCCTATGGGAATTCTCAGTAGATAACAACTCAATCAACACTTCGAAGGTCAAAGGAAGGACGAAAGAAGAAGGAAATGACCTGCTCCTGAGGCAAAATGTAGACGGAATGGGAACGAGATGTTCAAAGACGTCAGTGAGATGAGGAATGTCGAAACGCCTCTCGAAATCCTTCTGATACTTGGTCTTCCAATCAGGATCACTGAAGTCGATTGCTGGACTCTTCGTTTCCGTAAAAACACGATTGCTCTTGCAAATTCTATCAAAATTCCTTAATCTCGGAGGGACAGAGCCAGAAAACCCGATAGTACAAGAAGGTTCCTTCACTGATGAAGCAACGAATTTTACGCCAATCGGCGGCGAAATTGATTCCATGATAATAGGAAGCTTGCCTCTCTGCTACACTCCGTCTCTCTCCCCCCATCGCCATATATATATATATATATATATATATATATATATATATATATATATATATATATAAAATTACTAGTTTGCGTCCGTCGTGCTCTCCGTCTCATGGTCAGAAGATTCGATCGAGTAATACAAAATGTGGAAATGCAGGGTAATGCTTTTGAACTTTCTCTCTCTCTCTCTCTCTGTCAAAAATTTGGTTGTTGTCGTTAGCCAATATTGCAGGTATCCAAATCCTCTCCTCCCATATTGCAGGCCAGGTTTGCTTTTTTACAGTTGGAGTCGGGACCCGGTTCTTCTCAAGTCCAATCATTTTTCAAGTTGCGATCTGATGGCTGGAGTTTATTCTGCATGTATATCAAAACATTGATTTCTGCATAGAACTGACTCTAACCATTAGATCACTAACTTGAGGGAAATTGAACTTGAGAGGATCTTTTTCCTTGGAGTTGTCGTATTAAAACCAATTGTCTGATATTCAGATAGAAACCAGACACCATATCAAGATTCAATTTACAGCCGGATGCACTCCACCGTTGGATTCTGTGATGCTGCCCAGCAGAGGATCCTTATTCCTGTGCGTAGAGGTGTCATTCTGTTGGACTTATTCGATCTCTACCATTTTAACCCCACACATTGTGACGGTCTGTTTAACTAATAGGTTTCTCATCGGTGAGGTATGGACACGTTTATATTTGGTCTGATCAGTTTCAATCTATTATCAATCTTATGCTAATTAGGTTAATCAATATGTAAATGGATTGTGTAATGGGACCATGCCAAAGGGTAAATAAAAATATAGAAAGATGTTGGTTTTCAAATTCATAATTGTTCTCATATTGTAGATTAAATGTCTTCCTGTAAGATTGTAAAAGACTCTTATTGAGTTTGTGATCACCCATGTAGATGAAGATGAGGACGGAAAAAACGAGTAGAATACTCGAGAAATGAAAGAGAGTGTAATAGACGATTTAATGTTTTGGGTTTTTAACTTTAGGGTTGTATTTGTTTGGTTTAAACCCAGATTCAATTTGGTTTAAAGGTATATTCGGTTCATTCGGTTGGTTTAGTCAGGTTACACCCTTGAATTGAATGCTCGTTCAATAATTGGACCAGACCTAAACCCGACATGTTTAAATATTGGGTCGGATGGTTTCGGTCGATAATTGATCGGGCACGGTCGAGCTACATGGTGTGGGCCTAAAATTGATACCACTACCAATGGGTAAGCTCAGATTTGTATATTCCTTTCCCTCGATTGATTTTTCCTATGGCTCAGTTTGATTGCAAGGGAAATTAAAAAGGAAGAGAAATAAGCTTAAAAAAGAATGTAAATGTATAATATTTTTAAATGTTTAACCATAATTAGTAGTAGATTATTGTAAATTAATAATTAAATATGGATTGATTTACAGTCATTTGATAGCATGTATTGTAATGATTATGAAAATTTTTTTTAAAAAAATTTTACTTCCCTAATTTTTAATTTCCTAATTTTTAATTCCATTTGCAACCAATTAGAGCCTACATGTGACTCGTGAAAGACCATATGCCCGACGCTTTGAGATCTAGGGTTCAATTTCTTTCTTTTTTTTTTCTTTTTTTTTTTGAAAAATTTCACGCATCTCCCTTAATTTTCTTGATGTAGCAAGTAACTCATAACTGCTTGCGATCACTTCTGTGAGGTCGTACGTCGGTGTGTACTCCAGGCTAGGCTCTCGGTAGTAATCACTTCGGCCCATCCTCGGGTATGAGTCGACTGAATGGTTGGTCAGCATGGACCATGGTAAGGCTACTCCAGGGGCAGAATGCCGAGAATGTCGGGATCTTTGGGGGACTTCTCAAACGTCCATGGGTGAATTAGGTATCGCAGGCTCTCCCGCTGGTCTTTGTTGCAATAGCTCTGTTAACACAGCCAGCTACTATGCTAAATGGTCAAACTAGGCTCTAGTCACAAACTGGGTGGTAGGATCTCCTCTCCCTTCCTCAGGGTGAACTTCTGGGGCCCTCTCTTCGTGGGCCATCGGGATATCCATTGGATCTCTTGGGATATCCCCATTCATGCGACGGGAACGAGTCTCACATAAGTTGTAAGCACTTTTAGATCTTTTCGTTGGAGCCATGGGTAAATTTTATAGGTAAGTTTTTGAATATGAAAATGTGTAAGGAAATGGAGTGTGGAACGTAGATATGAGCTTGGGAGAAAACTGGAAATGAAGAAAAACTTTTAAAAGCAAAGTATGTTAGGCCCCACGGTGGACGCCAATCTATTGTCGATGGATTCCGCTCAGTACTATAGATGATGCCACGTAGCTACAAAAATAAAGCAGTGAGGTGGGTGGGTTTTACCCCGTGGCCACTCTGATGTCAAAGTCAATAGATTTCCAAGACAAGTAGAATGAAACTCTTAGTGAGACACCAGCGTTCCTTTAAGAGTGGGGTTTCTGAAGTACGGGAATTCTAAAAGTCTCTCTCCTTCCCAGTGAAGAAGGTGAACAGTGTAAAATGGGGTAAAACAGTAGATCTTTAAAGGTAAATCGTGTATGATAACAATACCTTAGGATAGATAAAACTCAGATCAGATCCTTTGCAATTGGTAGTTTTCCAGTATTTATAGATCCATGGTAAAGCTCCTTGGGCCAGCTTTCCCCCGCCTGCTACCACCTCCATCATTTGTAAGACAGATAGGACTAGGACTGAGGGGCTACGACCCCCTAAGGTGGCACATATACGTCTTGTTTGCCTCTTTCGACCCCCTTTATGTCCACGTCCAGCTTCTTCCTCTGTCATCTGTGGCTGTTATCTCCCTTTTTTCGAGTAGAAATCATACTCTTTGCTGATTTGGTCCCTGATATGGTGATGTGGCCAGTCAAGTCAGCACACATTGCATTTATGATTGTTGTCAGCATTTATGAGCATTAATGACAATGCATTTAATATTCAGCTACTCTTTTCTGCTTGTCTTATCACCGCTCTCTTATCCATGGAGGTCGAATTGGATCTCATCCCACCGATTATTGTCAGAATGAATTTTCCCTTGTATGTATGCATCTTGCTTGGATGAGTGTCACGTGTAATATCTGAAAAACACCTTACTGATCCCTCATCAACGGCCTAAATTATTGATCCCTTACCAACGGTCTGAATTTGACATCGTTTTGTTTTCCCCCAACAATACCCAATAGAGGTCGTTTCGTCTAATAGAAGTACACAAAAGAAGAAAAGGAAGAAATGCATTATCCATCCATCCTAAACAAATGATTCAATTCAGTACCCTTTACAGCCATTTCAAACCAGAAGCCCCAAGTGAACCTCAAATTTGAAAGCTCTGGAACATCGTGTTCATCCAATTCCACCACATCATTGCAAACCAATAGGAGGGAAAAAAAACCCTGAAATTTCGCCTCCATTAGAAAAACAAATAGATGAAAAGAAATTAACAGAAGAACCCAAAATCGAAAGTGGCTTACTCGAATCCTAAGTTCTCAGCATCTTTACATGCAGAAATTCCTAGGTTCTGATGGTTCTGCGTGGAAACATATATAGTAACCCACATGGTGTTGTCCAAGAAGTGAAATTGCTGAGGAGGAAGATAAGAAGAAGAAGAAGCAACACAAGAGATTAGATGGAAGTAATCAGTCTGGTGACAGATAGGTTTGCTGGTGGTGATGCTGGTGCTGGTTCTGGTGATGGGAGGTGATAGTGGTGATTATGGCAATCGTGATGGAAGAGGTGGTGATGAGGATGACATAAGATAAAGTGAGGATGAGAAGCCAAGGACTAGGAATACATTAATTACCATTACAATATCAAAAGTAAGTTTTTGCTACATCATCACCAATGATACTATGCTCCTGATTATCAACAAAAGCTGGGTCCTCAGCAGCACCAAGCTTCTCACAAATACTTTTCTCAAAAATAATAATGAATTTAATAGTTAGGAAAGACCAAAATGGTCCTTGACAAATTTTGGGATCCAAGACATAACTGACACAAATGGTATTAATGGAGTTTTGGAATAATTATTATTTCAATTTGAAAGAGGTACTTCACTAGAAAGAACTAAAAAAAAACTGAAAGGATCCAAGAAAACAGTTCACAAGTTGAATGCATCACCTGCTCCTTTAATTCAACAGACTACCCCAACATCCACACTTTCGTCTCATGCGTGTTGGAGGTGGCCTTGATCTAACGATGACCTTTGGAATGTGGGCTATATTCTGCCACAAAGGTTTAAAGTGCTCAACCCCTGGAATTGAGTCTCATCCTCCCACAAAGGTTTCAGAGCATTGCAATTACTAATAATCAATTTTTCAAGCTTAATAGACAATCTTGGAAATGTGATGAGTTTGGGGCTCACAACAATCTTCAATCCCTTAAGAACAGGGAGGTTTTGGTTTTGTAGTAGCCCTCCCTTTTGGAACATTTTATGTTTCCTTTCATAGGGATAAACATTGAAGAGACCGGAGCAGTGGGAGAGTTGTCAACTTGTCACAATTTATAATGTTCATGGACACAATGCAAGGGAATACTTGAATTCCTTGTGGAACATTCAACAACAATTCTTCCAGATTTATCAGTTCTCCCAAGTATAGATTTTCCAGGAACAGGAATATTCTTCTACCCAAGCCTTCACCACTGTAATTAAGACTCATCACTTGAGTATCCATTCTTCTTACATTGAGAAACTTAAGAAGGGGCAGATGCCCAAGTGTTGGGAGATGTTCACATCTCTTACAATTGATAAGTTCAACTCTAACCAATTTTGGAGCGACAAATCCTCCATCCAACTTGAACACTTTATGCGTAGATAGTTTTCTATTTTCAATTCTTTTATGTTTTCTGGGGGCAGGGGGCTCACTATTTTAACTATTTTTTTTTGGGTTTTTTTGTCTTCTGTAAATTCTTTATATCAATGAATTTTACAATTGACTTATAGCAAAAAAATTTAAAAAAAAAATAAAGATAACAAATAAGGCGAAAGAATAAAAAATTTCCATTAAATAAATTCTTGATCATGACACACATATATATATATATATATATATATATATATATATATATATATATATATATATATATATATATATATATATATATATATATATATATATTTTTTTTTTTCCTTTTTTGTCAAAGACTATAGTATTAGGGTATTTAGGCCATAGTCAAGGTTCAAGGTGCCGGTTTTGACCGGCCTTGAAACTGAGTTGTCTTAAGTTTCGATCAGGTTTCAATCGTAACTTGGGAATTTTCTTGAGACATCTAGAAAGCTTGGTTTTGAGGCCTATAATTGTTTTTTTTTTTTTATCTAATTTTTTTTTTTTGTGTAGCCTATCTTAACCTTTTTATACTTATTTTCCACATTACTTTGAAAAAAAGAGTCCAAAATAATAACATGTGGTGTTGACACAAGTTTGCTTGTGTATGCTGAAGGCTGAATGTTGTTGTACACAAGCAAACTAAGCCCCATTGCCTTAACTATTAAGCATTAATATCATCTAACAATAATATAGGTATTGAACATGAAATTATGTAATTAAAAACTGTAAAAGCATTCATTTAATAAATTTAAGTCTTCCCAATCAATTCCACATTGAGTTCCATGGTGCATCTAATCCACGAGCTACATACAACTGATCATGACGATATCGATCCTCTCACTGTAGCACATATGTGTCCCACAACATAGCTTGGGCCCAGTTGCTGTGATAGTAAGCGACAACCCACATATATACATTATCATCAACATAATGTAGATATCATAATCAAGGGTAAGGCTGATCGAGTGAACTAACGGGTGGAGCAGGAGTAGGCATAGACATAGGACCCGGACATGAGAAGATGGAGTCTCACCTCTATGCTGATTGTTGATGTATGAAGTAAAAGAGCCTGCATACAAGCCTCCATACCAGCTTACTCACCTCAAAACCCACCAGTGCCACCAGCATTCACTCCATATCCACCGTGTGTTGTCGAAGTGATACTCTTGATACCACTGTCATCATGAAGTGTTGGACTCGGGCTCCATGTGATGAAAGATGGTGCATGCCAATGCCCAGATCCTCTACTCTGAGAACTCTCCGTAAATGCATGGCTTCTTTGGTACGAAACATGCTCGATATATCCATGGGATCCGCCTCATCTACCTCCTCCTCAGGTCTGAATCATAGGCGTGATCCTTGACTGTAGCCTCTATTAGCACTAGGCCATAATCTGTGGTCGATATCTTGCATGGCATGATCAAACTAAGACTCCCCCGTAAATCTGATGGGATCAGACAATGACTCCTTTATTGACTTTGTCTACTCAAAGTGATCGGACTCCTAGCGTAAGGATGCAGTTCTATCATTACCACTCGCACTAGATCCACCACTACCATCATCATCACTACCACCTTGAGTAGCAGAAGGTGAATCTCCTGTGGAGCACGACTAATCACCTGACTCATCATTGTCACCAGCCTAAAATGGACGCTGGGCCTGCACATGGACTCTTCTCTTTATAGCCATAAACTCATCCACATCGGCTTGCAACTCATCAACAACCATAACGTTTGGCCAATCCCCAGGCTCATCCAACAGAGGCTTGCCACGATCCCTAACCCACTCATTAAAAGGATCTTCATCCTCTTCATCCAACTAGAAGATCTCACTCAACTCAAGCATCAAAAAAAAAAAAAAAAAAAAAAATAATAAATAAATAAATCGATGGACCAATTTCAGCTTAGTTTCACAATGGAAGCATGTATCATTAGTTAGCGTCTTACTTATTCTTTTAAGTTCACCATAGCAACCATAGCTTTTCCTAGTGATTTCCATAGAAAAGTCTTTACCTGATAGCTTGACCATATCATAGACCAAGGCTTGTTCGGAATTTAACTTTTGTAATAAGTTTTTGAGCCCTTGATTTGGGATTCAAACCCTCTCCTCCAAGAGAATCTGGAGGAGAGGTGGCTCCCCTATTGGATGGGCGATGCTTGGGGCTCGGATCCCTCCATCAGAGCCTACACCTAGCTGACACCCCCTATCAGTTCGTGTCGGCTCGGATGGAGGGCTCGGATTCACCCAAACCCCATGTGTCATCCATCCAATGGGGGCGCCACCTCTCCTCTAGATTCTCTTGAAGGAGAGGATGTGGATCCCTTGATTTGTTACTGGGTGGCAATGCAGTTAGCTGATTTTACGGTGATGTTCTAGTTTTTGCAAGTCCCCAAATAATCTCATCTTGGAGAGAGAGAGAGAGAGAGAGAGAGAGAGAGAGAGAATAACCAATATATCAAATGTGCAAATATCAATCATCCCACAACGAAAATGACATCATATATTATTTCTTGCAACAGCCTAATAGATGACTCAATACTACTCCCCAAACATTCTTAATCGCATACAAAGCCATTCTAGTAGCATAACATACCCCAAATATTAGAACACTGCAAGGAAAAGGAGAAAAGGAAATAAATAAATCCATGCATAACACTACTTTATTCATGAAGACGAGATAGGCGCATGGATGGAGACAAACACTTGACAGGGGCATTGAATGTGACAAATACTGCTGCTGAATCCATAGATCAAATAGAGGTCAAACTATCATTTTCGTCAAAGATAAGACCCTATGCTCTTAATTTCTCTTGGAATAAAAGAAATAGCATGCATACCATTTATAAATCTCTTTCACACATTTAAGATTTTGCCTAGCTACGAGAACTTCCCAAGCATAGATTCATCCTGTACGCCTGTTTAGAGTCACCTTCAACCCATATTTCATGTACATAGTGAGTGCTAACTTTGGAACCACAGGGTAATTCTCCACCACCTTAACCTGATAATTGTAGATGATTGATGCAGCAACAAATTTCATCTGATAATAAGCAAAATCCTTCCCAATGCAGAGCCTTGGCCCACCATTGAAGGCGGTGAACTTGTATGCCGACTCGCTCATAAATCGTCCATCTTTCATCCATCTTTCTGGTTTAAATTCTCTGCAATCCTTTCCCCATATAGTTTCCATTCGACCCATTGCATATATAGCATAGAACACCTTCTCTCCTTTTGGTAGCACAGTTCCATCAGGGAACACCTCATCTTCGATAACCTGTTAAGATATTAGACTCAGTTGGTAGGCTATCTCTCAATAAATTAAATGTGAAGTAATTAAATTAACAAGAGAATAGTTCACCTGCACGTGTTCGTACCCTCTCTAGGATTCTATTTGTCCATATTCAATGGGTCCCACACGCTAGAGGTCAGTTCCACACCACATCGATGGTGATGGAATCCTATAGAAAGTACATATACATGGAGGTGATCCAAACTCAATTAACACTTCCATGGGTTTATGATTCTGTTACCCCCCAATCCACCGTAATTTACAACAGTTTCATACTTTCATACCTAGATCTAAGATAGGGACATTGTTCCAATTTTTCTAGGCTGATCCAGAACCGAATGTCTGGTTTTCTTTGTCGAACTAGGGCTGCCCAATTGGTTAAACCACTAACAAATGATGATGCCCGGTTTGAAGAAATTTTTTTTGTAGTTCTCATTTACTCTTAATTAAGAGAGTTCAACTAAGAACCTGCAGGACCTAATTGAGTGATATACGATACTAACTCTTTGGTTGGATCAGACAGGGACTTCTATAAAGATCTTTCCACTCATTCATCATACTATAAGTCGAAGTCACGGCATGACGTCCGGTGCTCCGACTGAGAGTTCGAAGGATCCTCTGAGCAAAAGCATTTCGGTTCCAGAAGAGATGTTGCAAACGAATAAGACGGTGCTGATTCCGATGTATTATCTTTCTATGACATTGAGTCTACCTTTTCTTTTTTCTTGTACATGACCTCTTGTACAGTCTTTTTTCAGGCATTCAAACTATCATCTTGATTGAAATCCTGGCGATTATACCAAACCGTTCTTCCAGCGAAGTGGTGTAATTAGAGCCTTCTTCCTCTATTCCAATCTTCTATCTCGAGAAGCGAGCGAGCGTGTCTAGGTAAGGGAATCCGGATAGCGCCGCCATCATCATCATTTCACAATCATGCTGATGATTTTGTGCAGCCTCCTCTTGAGCAGACAAGTTGCAGTAGTGGAGGTACTCAAGGGCGTGCAACACTTTTGGCACTGTGAAGTTCCTGGGATTGGCATGTTCATCCGTGTAGCTTGGCACACCAGAAAGAGGTGGCAACTGCATTATCATGGTGGTTGGAGGTCGAAAGAGCATGGATTCATCATTGGCAGCTCTGGTAACAATGGCGCAGAGAGAGAGAGAGAGAGAGAGAGAAGAAGAAGAAAAACAACGGAAAAGAGAGCAGCCTCTGACGCTCCTCCTCCGCCTTCTTTTGTTGGCATTTGTATATGCTTCATGGTGGTGGTGAAACTACTGATGCTACAGTTGCTTCTTCTACGGGTGCTTCAGGTAAACTAAGTCAACTGAAACTCCAACCGGGATTCGGGTAAGTCAGTTGTAAATAGGAGGTCTTATTTCATAACCTTTGCAACCAAAGAATCGAACCAGAAATGAAGGCTGTAAAGGTGACGTAGTCCTAGTCTTTCCAGGCTTTGGTAGCTCAGAAGGAATGCTAGCTATATGCTTAACATATGCATAAGTCAAACGTTGTTTTCGGGGAGCTGGGCAGAAGGAAAAGATGCTACTTTTGAAACAGGTTTCACATGGCGGTTTAGGGGGCCTAATCACAGGCATCTCCGGCGCCCTAAAAAGTTTATCATCCAACCAATTGTCGAGTGGACATGCCAACTAATCACAGAGCTAAACATATGGACCACTTCATTATACATGAGAGAAACATTCATTCTAGTAGGGGTGTACATCATCGGTTGGTTTTGTCCAGTTTCTGTCTGAATAGAATCCGTTTTTGTCCTTTACACTTAAGCCCAAAACCAGTCGGTCCATTGTTTGTTCGGTTTTGGTCTATTATCGGTTTGGTTTTGGTTTCCTATATGTATATTTAATAAATAGTTGGCCCAATAGATTTTATCAAAGTATTATCGGACTGGTTTGATTTCGGTTTTCTACATGTAAAGTTCGTAAACGACTGGCTGAATAGACACTTCTCGGTCCATTATCAAATTGGTTCATATTTGTTTTGGGCCCATTGTGTCAGTTTGGTTTGGAATCATCAATTGGTCCAGTTTAGTTTTGATTTTTCACCAGGCTCTATAAGCACAACCCAATTATATCCTAATAAATCGGGTCGAATCAAGCAGGTTCAATTTCGGTTTCAGTTTGGATGAAATTTTGACACCCATGCTCATGTGATGAGGATCCATCTGTGACATCATATTAAACCAAAATTTTAACTTATTTTACTTCATCAAATGATTCTAATCAAAAAATAGTTCACCCACGCATACTTGTATCTTTCATGGGATTTTATCACCGTCCATATCTAATGGATTCTAGATTCCAATTATGGATTTCAAAACCCAAGAATCATGATAGGATCCCGTGAAAAAATACAAGTATATGAAGACTAAACTCTTCAAATGCCACCTTTTATTCAATTAAGAGCCCATTTGAAAAAAGTTCCTCATGTACATGTAAGCTGCATGTATGGTTAAGGGATGGTTGATGCATGTATGGTTAGGAGAAGGCCGCTGCATCATATGGTAAGGAGAATACATTTGTCCTACCCACGTACGTACTCACTCATATTATATGGCAGTGAGTGGGACAAATGGGACAAACGTCATCCCCTAACAATATGTATAGTGTGCGAGTATATGCATACATGATGCATAAATGATACATATGTATATCCATATAAACAAAATACATACCTACGTAGGTACGTACTTAGTGATATGAGAAAGAATGTTACCTCCTTGATATCCACCGGCACGGAAGGGTACAACCTGAGAGCTTCTGATAGAGCTGCTTGTAAGTACTCCATCTTCCTCACTTCCTCTGGCTTGAACACAACAGAACCCCTATCTTCACCCATATTAGACTCATCCCTCTCCCCAACAATGCCACAAGTCTCTGAGAAAATCTTGTCTTTGACGGCAGGATTGTTGTCAAGCAACCAGAAGAACCAGCTTAATGCAACAGATGATGTGTCCCGGCCAGCAAGAATGAAATTTACACATATATCACGCAAGAACTTGTCCGAATAGGGTTTCCCTTCATCATCTTTTAAGCCCATGAAAACAGTTAGAAGGTCCGAGAATCGCCGTTTATTTTCGCCGGAATAGGAAGAAAGCTCCTTCCTTCTAGCACGGATGACCTCGTCGGCGAATTCATGGACTTCCCTAATGGATTTATTTAGCTTCTTCTCTGTACCCACATTGAGAAACCTCATGACTTTCCACATAGTCATGGGTATCACAAATCGTAGTACTGAAATCTCTGTTGCTTTTTCAAAAGCTTGAGCAAACGGAATCTCTGGCAAGCCGGGCCTCAGGCAACCTGGGTGGACTCCAAAGGCTATCATGCAGACATTATCGAATGTGAGTCTCAAGAGAACATCTTGTAGGTCTATGGGTACAGAATTCTTTATCGACTCTTCAAGAACAGGCAAAAGGCGAGAATGGACGAGTTCAAACAATGACTGGGTTGTCAAGTTGCGAAACTCGGCCGTGTGGAACTCTAAACTCGCCGTCTTCCGTTGTCGGCGCCATACCTCATCGTCGGCGTTAAAGATTCCATCGCCGAGGAAATCTTGCATGGTATCTCGGAAATAGACGCCTTTAGGGAAATTAGAGAACCTGCTCTTAAGAATGTGCTCCAAGTTACGTGGGTCGCTGGTGAATACGCAGTGGACAGTGGTAAGCCAAGGACCTCTGAACCTAAATGTGCCATTGGTACGGCAGAGTACGCTGGAGATCCATTCGTACATGTCACCACGAAGAGCTAAGACCAAAGAAGGAAACATGCCTATGACTGGCCAAACTGGTAGCCCATGTTGTTTTCGTTGCATGAGAGAGTGTATGGCAACGAAAACAGCGATAGAGATGAAGATCTCTATCGTTTGAATCTCTGGCAAAAAGATTTGCCGGGGAATGACATTTTTGGGGAGGTGGTGGGAGAAGAAGGTAGTTTGGTTGGCTAGGTTGAACATGTTGGAGTGATGGGAATTGTGTGGATTAACAAGAGCAATAATACAAGGGTTTGTTGTTGTTCTTGCTTTAGTGAGGGCTCATGTAATATAGGGTTGTGTTTGTGGTTTTAGGTGTCCAGATCCTGTTCCTTTGATTATACAAAAACTGTTAGGTATTTGGATTTCGAATAGAAATTCTCTCCTACGATAAGTGTTCTTACTAAGGGTTGGATTTCAATCGACACACATACCGATGTATTGATATGTGCATCAACTAAACTTCACCATTTGGATCAGTCGGCAAGTGCACCTGCCGCAGGAGAAGATGTGGATCCTTAAACTTCTGAACAAAAAGACAAGTTATTGGATTGTTAATGAGGCAACCTATTTGATCCTGTATCAATTTTTTGTGTGACCCATACTTGTTCAGATACATAGAACTTAAACCATGGTTGTGATGCTTGTATTTTTTTTTTTACCTAGAGCGGTTTTGATTTGGTGAGGATGGTAAGTTGGGTGTTATTTTTATATTTTATGCATACATATCTTTTGAAATATCAAGGATATAATATATATGTGTAATTACGTGAATTTATTAATTAATGATTAAAATATGGGATTATGATTTTTTTTTTTTTGGTGGGTAACGAATTATGAGTTAATGAGTAATGAAAAGAATGATGAAAATTTTATTCTTGTGTATTGGATGTGACATGTTGACTTTTAAATTGCAATATAACGTATGGGGGCTTGTGGGCCATGGTCTTTTCTAGTCGACTATTTCTTTTGTCTTTGACACCCCGCAATCGGATTCAAATCGTTTCGTCCCTGAAATTCAGGAGGCGTGGCGGCGACCCCACTGGATGGTCGCCACATGGGGGTAAGATGAATCCGACCCTTCCGTTAGAGCCAACAAGTCGAGCCGGCAAGAGAGGGTTGGCTCGAACGAAGGGGTTGGATTCATCTGACCCCCACGTGGCGATCATCCAGTGGGGTCGCCGTTATGCCTCCCGAATCTCAGGGATGAGACGATTTGAATCCCCCTGCAACCATCGCCCCGCCCCGCCAAAAAATTTTCTTGATTGATTAATTAAACAATACTTTGAATTTTTTTTTTTTTCTTTTTTTTTGGTTTGGTGGGGGTGGGGGGAGAATGCATTGGCATTGGTTAATTATGGGAGAAGTAATAATAATAAAAAATATGGAAGAGATCACTCCCGGGCTTTGTGACGTCTGCGTCTGCACCAATGTGAGGGCCAATGGCACCGTGCATGAGAGCATCCACTACCACAAAAATGTGTATTTGCGATGAAAATTTATGATAGTTTAATATAACCGTCGTCAATAAATACATATTAACAACGGATATCTAATACCATCGCAAATGGGCACTTATAAAATACGGGTCTATATTCCCGTCATATTTAAGTATTGATAAACTACGGTAGCATACTTTTATCATATATATGTACTTATACACGACGGTAGAATAGTGCCATCATATATAGGGAGGTGCGTTGTCCCGCAAAGCCCTTATACTAAGGGTGTCAACGGGCCGGTCTGGGCCGGTTTCGGTCCGGACTGAATCGGTGTCGGGTTTTATAAGCCCAGCCCAAAATATGTCCATTAAGAGTTCAGGTTGGGGTGGGCTGCGCTGGACACAATAAGTAACGGGCTGGTCCGGTGTCGGTTTGATATCGGGCTGGGTTTATTTAGGTGATTTCGGGTTGGTTCGGTCCGGATCGGGTTTATCGGGCTTATCGGGTCCCTTTTATATGTAAACTCTATAGCCTATTTTATTATTTCTATCTATAAAATTAACATTATTCCTTCCATATGTATGTAATTTAATAAACTATAACAATTAACATAATCTTTTCAACAATAGATTCACATAGTCTTCTAGATCATGAAGTGAACTCTAATAGTGTAACACAATCAATTAAAATTTAAAACCATTAAAATTAAGAAATTGGGTCCGAACGGACCTTACCGGTGTTCGGGTTGGGTTTTATCGGTTTGGGCTAATTCGGGCTTCTTAACGGATCGGTCCGGTTTGGTTCGGTTTGGGCTGAAACGGTGTCGGGCTTTACAAGCTCAGACCAAAACCTATCCATTAAGGCTCGGTCCAGGTTGGGTTCGGGTTATATCGGGCTGGCTCGGTCCGTGCTACCGGGCCGGGCCCAGTCTTGACACCCTTACCTTATACGATGGAAATTTGAATCCGTCATTTATATGTTAGCTTATACGATTAAATTTTGCGCCCGTCATTTATAGTGTACATGGTATACAATGGTGTCTTTTAGCCTGTCATACATATACAGTGTGTTTACGACGAAAACTTTGAGTCGTTGTCTATGTGGAGTTAGATACGACGGGCATAAAAAACCATCGTATCTAACCACTTATTTTCCTGCATATTTCTCATTCTTCTCTTTCACCTCCCATGCGAACTATTCTGCTTCTTGCTTTCTGATCGCCTTTGTAAACTCTAGAAAGTAAAACCGTCGGTGAGGGGAAAAGCTTTTGATCTGCTTTCTGCTTCTCTTTAAATCGACACCACCAGTTTTTATCTCTTTCGGTCTCTCATCTTCCTCATTCATTCCCCTCTTTCTCTTCCCGCGAACTGACCAATCTTTAACCGATCTTCCTTCTCTCTCCTTCATAATCACTAGGGAAGTTTGTCACCGGCGAGGAGATCTACAGTCATTGCCAGAGCAATTGTCATCGACCAAGTTTGTATCTCTCTCTCTCTCTCTCTCTCTCTCTCTCTCTCTCTCTCTCTCTCTCTCTCTCTAATATAAGCTAACTTAGGCTTCTTAAAAGAATGGATTAAGAGAGTGAATTTATATAAAATTAAAGTAATCATAAGTTATGCAGAATTTGACAGAGTCACGCAACTTCAAAATAATTATTGTAACTTATTCAATACAGATCGGAATAATCTGATTCCAATGGCAAATTAAAGGTAGCCTGCTCACAGCCTCTAAGAGATTGACATCTGAAAGACCAGCTCGTTTCCACCTGGAGGTGACGTTGATCCAGCTAACGAGCAACTGGTCCGTCTTCACTCACTTAGTTTACTTCGGATTTGAGGAGTTCTTGTCATCGTCTGTGAATTGGTTGGGTTGTGGGCGAGAGGGAGGGGGGGTCGGTTAACTCAGAGGGCTATATGTTTCGTGAATAATGTTTTTCTAGATTCTGAGTGAAAGATATGGGCGTCCTAGTGCACAAGGCACCCGCTACTGCAGAGTCTAGGGAGGGTAGAATGTACACAGTCTTACCCCCACAATGTGGAAAGGCGATTTTCAAGATTCGAACCCGTGACTTAAAATGACAGTAATATTTGATGGAGTGAAGATAGAGTGACTTACTTCTCTTCTAGGATGTAAATCAATTCCAAAAGTGGCCTACAACTCTTCTAAGATGTAGGTGAAGGGTTTATACTTAACTTTTCTAGGATGTGTCTATAGCTTAATGGATTTGCAACTCTTCTAGGATGAAAGTAAGGATAGAAAATGTCACACCCCAATTCTGATCCAACCAGAATGGTGTGAGTGAACCGTCATTGAACCAACGGTTCACACCAGGATCTCGAATAGGCCGTGTCCACCCATACAAACCATTACACATAACCACAATCAGAATATAAATATACAGCGGAAGACTTTAAATAGAATGAACTGAGTATCTATTGATAATTTAAATAAATATCCCATTATTCAAATTCAAACACAATAAATAATAATCTTTTACATCTCTTAATACCAAGCAAAAATAACTGAAACAATTAAATAAAATCCATCACAGGTACACGCAGAAAGGGCACTCGCATGAAGCGTCATGCTCGTCCTCCCCTGCTTGTACATCCAGAGCAGCTACACCACCGTACGCCGGAGCGTTCACATAGTCGTCCACAGTGTAACCTGCATCAACATCTAAAAACAATGTATATACAAAGGGTGAGCTACCAACACACCAAGAAGACAATCGACGCTTTCACAAGATTATGCATGAGTAACAATCAATTTTATGCTGTGGTCTGGTTTTAAGTTTGCAATGTGCTATAGAAAGGTTTGGTGGCCCCTGCACCTCTATACACGAGTGTGTGGCATCGCACAGTAGATCACACTACCACCAACCCACATGCACCCATCATGGAATAGAGATAGAGCTAAGGTATACCCGCACCTCCCCTGATACTCTACCCATACCAAGTACATAAGCCCCTATCGGCCGGGGCTCGCAAACTGGGCTCGCAACTAATCAATCCTATATGTCAACAATGTATGCTCTATCCCAGCACAGCCGTCTACGGCATAGAGATAGAGCTAGAGCGTGCAGGCCGGGCCGGAGACCACAATACCTCACCTCCCCCTGATACCCTATCCGCAACTAACTCACTAGGATAGAAACAATACGCAGGTAGACCCTATCCCAACATAACTCCCTACGACATAGAGATAGAGCTAAAGCATCGTGGACAAGCCAGTGTCGATTCGGAATCCTCAGTACCACAAAACGATGGCCGGGATAACATCAATATCGGAGAACACCGTACCACAACCTTCCCCTGATACCCCACCCGTACCAAGCATGTTAAGACAGAATACTACAAAAAGTACTAGTGTGAAGAGCGATCCCAGGCCCATGCCCCACTCCACGCACCAACGAAAACAATCACATGCCTAACAATCACATCCTATGAATGCATGAACAATAATAATAACTGAAAGTAAAGGATGGCATGTGAATATGTACAAACATCACATCATAGATATTCAATGATTAACAACGATTTACTGTCCATTAATTATTAGGTTTATGTCAGATTCCCTTACCTGACGCTCGTTCGTTAACTTGCTCCACGTCGCAAGGTCCAAACGATATGTCACAAAGTCCTACAATATTATTAGGGTTTCATTAAAATAACATTCTTAGAGTTTCATGTTGATCGGAAACCAACAGGGATCACAAACTACCCTCACAGAGCTGACCGGTGGCATATACCAGTCGCAGCTCTGTGGGAAAGACTGGCGACCGGTATGGTCAGCCGGTCCCCCACAGACAACCTCCCGAGAGATAGCGGTCGCACATACCGGTCGCACCATGTGCACCTGGTCTAGTCGACCGGTATGTCTCCGGAAGACCATACATGGGTTTTTCAGGGTTTCTCCTATCCATTCTAAGTCTAGGCTTTGAGTTAGAGTTATCCCCAACTCATTCAAGTCTCGTTTCGATGAATATCATCTCGAAACTCGAATCAAGGGTTTGATGGAAACTTAGGGTTTATTGGTCAATTTAGGATTTTAGATCAATACCTACTTTGCATGGTATTGATCCACCCACACAACTAACATAGGGTAAGAAGAGGGATTCAAACACTTACCGTTGACAGGCGTAGCGTGAGCTTCGTCGAACGGTAATGGCGGTTCCTTCTTCTTCCTCCTAGCTCCTTCTCCTTTTCCACCTCTTTCTCTTCTCTAGGGTTTGCGAGAGACAATGGAAAGGATTTGAGGAGGTTTAAGGGTGTATTTATAGGCTAGAAATAGGGTTTAGTAACCCTACTAGGATTAGGAAACTTCTAGGATTCGAAATCAGGAAAGCGGGACCCGCAAAGACCAATTTCCAAATTCCCGCACATAGCTGTGCAGGCCATACCGGTCGACCGGTACCAAGACCGGTACCATCGACCGGTATACCTAAAATCAGGTATAATTGGTCGACTTCGGTCCGATTTTGTACCTGTTTGTTATCCGCTTGCCCCGTCTGGCCCGGTGATGATTGGAAGACCTGTCACGACACAAAACCAAGGTTAGACCGGGTTTTCAGAGTGCGGGTCTTACAACTTCACCACCCTTAAAAGAAATTTCGTCCCAAAATTTGCATGCATGTACTACAACTCCCCCACCCTTAAAAGAAATTTCGGCCTCGAAATTTGAACGTACCTTGATCGTTAAAAAGGTTAGGGTACTCCTTCCTCATCGCGCTCTCTTCTTCCCAAGTAATTTCCTCCACATTTTGGCTTCTCCAATGCACCTTCACATAGTGGATATCCTTGGTTCGAAGTTGCTGAAATTTTCGACTCGAGAGCATTACAGGCACCACTTCGAAAGTTAAGTCTTCAGTCAAGTCTGGAGGATCAGCGGTCAAGATATGCGATGGATCTCTGACATACTTCTTCAGTAATGATACATGGAACACATTATGAATGCTAGACATAGATGGTGGTAGAGCCAATTGATATGCTACATTACCATGTCGATTCAATATCTCATATGGTCCCACATACCTGGGGCATAGCTTCCCCTTTTTACCAAACCGTTTCAGACCTCGCACCGGTGACACCTTCAAGAATACTTTGTCACCCACTGCAAACTCCAGATCTCGACGTCGATTATCCGCATAGTGCTTCTGTCGAACTTGAGCTGTCTTTACTCTCTCTTTGATCTGATCAATCACTCGGCAAGTTTCTTCAACAAACTCCGGTCCTATAATTCTTCTTTCCCCCACTTCATTCCATAACAGAGGTGTACGACACTTCTTCCCATAGAGTGCTTCATACGGGGCCATCTGAATTGTAGCCTGATAACTATTGTTGTAAGCAAACTCGATAAGTGATAGCTTCTCATCCCAAGCTCCTTTGAAGTCTAATGCACAAGCTCGGAGCATATCTTCCAAAATTTGAATAGTTCGCTCTGACTGTCCATCCGTCTGAGGGTGAAAAGCTGACCGCAATAAATCGAGCTGTCTTGGTGAGCCGATCTACTATAACCCAAACTGCATCCACTGACCTTGGTGTCAAAGGTAGGCCAGTGACGAAATCCATGGTGATACAATCCCACTTGCACGTAGGTTCCGATAATGGTTGTAGTAAACCTGCGGGTCTTTGCCTTTCTGCTTTAACTTGTTGACAATTCAGCCATTGGAACATGAAACGAGCTATATCTGCTTTCATACCCCTCCACCAATATAGTCTTCTTAGATCATGGTACATCTTGGTACTTCCTGGATGTACCGAATATGGAGTGTAATGAGCTTCGGTCCATAACTCGACCTCCGATATCGCAGCCTTCGCTCTCAGGTATACATAACCGTCTGCGATACTTGAGTACCTTGTCTGATTCCAAGGTAAAGTCAGGATTGCACGTACCCTTCTCTAAGTCTTCCTGCACTGTCTTGAGATATGGATCCTGTAGGATCGCTACCTTGACTTCATCAATTAGACCCGGTGAGATCTTCAATGCGGCGAACATCATAGTGAACTTATGAATCAAGCCTTGCTCGACTGGATCTTCTGCAGTTTCGATAATATGTTCTTCATCAATTTCCATTGAACTCGAGGTCTGCAGCACATAATGCAAAGATTTGCACTTGGTCCCGCCTCGGGTTTCGATGCCCACTTTCTCGCTTAAGGCGTCGCCCACCACATTTGCTTTTCCTGGATGGTACCGGATGTCGCAATCATAATCATTTAACAATTCCAGCCATCTCCTCCGTCTCATATTCGGATCCTTCGAGTGAAAAGATAAGTTAAGCTCTTGTGATCCGACTTGATCTGAAACTTCTCACCGTACAAGTAGTGTCTCCAAGTCTTGATTGCATGTATAACCGCTGCTAGCTCCAAGTCATGCGTAGGATAGTTCTTCTCATGCTCTTTTAACTGTCATGATGCGTAAGCAATCACCTGTTCTCCTTGCTTCAATACACACCCAATTCCCAACCCTGAAGCATCCGTATATAAAGTAAACGGTACGCTTGGTTCTGGGATGGTCAAGATAGGTGCAGAGACTAGTCTTGACTTCAAAGTCTGAAAGCACTTCTCGCACTCATCTGTCCATATGAATTTCTCTCCCTTCTTGGTCAATCTGGTGAGTGGAACCGCGATCCTGGAATAATCTTCCATGAATCTTCTATAATAACCAGCCAACCCAAGGGAACTACGAATCTCCGCAACAGATTTTGGTGCTTCCCATCCTACTATAGCAGCTATCTTGCTTGGATCAACCTTGATACCGTCTTCAGATACAACATGGCCCAAGAAAGCCACTTCCTTCAGCCAAAATTCGCACTTCTTGAATTTTGCATAAAGCCTCACATCTCTCAGCCGTTGTAGGGCTGCCCTCAAATGCGTTGTATGAGTCTCCATGTCCTTAGAGTAAATCAATATGTCATCGATGAATACGATGACCGAAGTGTCCAACATGTCATGGAACACTCGGTTCATCAGTTCCATAAACGACGCTGGAGCATTGGTCAACCCGAAAGACATAACTAGAAACTCATAATGCCCATACCTCGTCCTGAAAGCAGTCTTCGGAATATCTCTGGCCTTGATCTTCAATTGGTGATACCCCGATCGGAGATCGATCTTCGAGAAAACCTTTGCACCCTGTAGCTGATCGAACAGATCATCGATCATAGGCAAAGGATACCGATTCTTGATCGTCAACTTGTTCAGCTCACGGTAGTCGATAAATAACCGTACACTTCCATCCTTCTTCTTGACGAATAATACAGGTGCTCCCCAAGGCGATATACTAGGTCATATGAAGCCCTTATCCAGTAATTCTTGTAGTTGGGTCTTCAACTCCTTTAACTCGGTCGGGGCCATCCTGTATGGTGCTTTAGACACCGGCGCTGAACCTGGCATAAGGTCTATCAAAAATTCTGTAGCCCTGTCCGGTGGTAAACCTGAAAGATCTTCTGAAAATACATCTGGAAACTCCCGAACCACATCTATATCATTGATCTTGAGTGACTTTGCCGTAAGATCGACTACAGATACGAGATAACCCACTCCCCCTTTCTCCAAGCATCTCTTAGTTTTTGGGGCGGAGAGGATCAACTTCCGCTTCCTAGATAGCTTAATCCCCGCGAAACTATATTCCCTTCCCTCTTTGTCAGTAAGCACAAGCTTCCTTTCACCACATAAAAGGACGGCCGAATGATGGCCTAGCCAATCCATCCCAAAATGACATCAAAATCTGCCATCTCAAGTATTACTAGGCTTGCTTCTAAGTCTCGGCCCTCAATACATACAGTACATGGTCCATAATATTCGGTCAAAACCACTTCGACTCCTAGTGGAGAGCGAACTATCAAGCTTGGGTTCATATGCTCTGATACCAAGTTGTCACACCCCAATTCTGATCCAACCAGAATGGTGTGAGTGAACCGTCATTGAACCAATGGTTCACACCAGGATCTCGAATAGGCCGTGTCCACCCATACAAACCATTACACATAACCACAATCAGAATATAAATATACAGCGGAAGACTTTAAATAGAATGAACTGAGTATCTATTGATAATTTAAATAAATATCCCATTATTCAAATTCAAACACAATAAATAATAATCTTTTACATCTCTTAATACTAAGCAAAAATAACTGAAACAATTAAATAAAAATCCATCACAGGTACACGCAGAAAGGGCACTCGCATGAAGCGTCATGCTCGTCCTCCCCTGCTTGTACATCCAGAGCAGCTACACCACCGTACGTCGGAGCGTTCACATAGTCGTCCACAGTGCAACCTGCATCAACATCTAAAAACAATGTATATACAAAAGGTGAGCTACCAACACAGCTCAGTAAGACAATCAGACAGTTTCACAAGATTATGCATGAGTAACAATCAGTTTTATGCTGTGGTCTAGTTTTAAGTTTGCAATGTGCTATAGAAAGGTTTGGTGGCCCCCGCACCTCTATACACGAGTGTGTGGCATCGCACAGTAGATCACACTACCACCAACCCACATGCACCCATCATGGAATAGAGATAGAGCTAAGGTATACCCGCACCTCCCCTGATACTCTACCCATACCAGTACCTAAGCCCCTACTGGCCAGGGCTCGCAAACAGGGCTCGCAACTAACCAATCCTATATGTCAACAATGTATGCTCTATCCCAGCACAGCCGTCTACGGCATAGAGATAGAGCTAGAGCGTGCAGGCCGGGCCGGAGACCACAATACCTCACCTCCCCCTGATACCCTATCCGCAACTAACTCACTAGGATAGAAACAATACGCAGGTAGACCCTATCCCAACATAACTCCCTACGGCATAGAGATAGAGCTAAAGCATCGTGGACAAGTCAGCGTCGACTCGGAATCCTCAGTACCACACAACGATGGCCGGGACAACATCAATATCGGAGACCACCGTACCACGACCTTCCCCTGATATCCCACCTGTACCAAGCATGTTAAGACAGAATACTACCAAAAATGCTAATGTGAAGAGCGATCCCAGGCCCATGCCCCACTCCACACACCAACGAAAACAATCACATGCCTAACAATCACATCCTATGAATGCATGAACAATAATAATAACTGAAAGTAAAGGATGACATGTGAATATGCACAAACATCACATCATAGATATTCAATGATTAACAACGATTTACTGTCCATTAATTATTAGGTTTAGGTCAGATTCCCTTACCTGACGCTCGTTCGTTAACTTGCTCCACGTCGCAAGGTCCAAACGATATGTCACAAAGTCCTACAATATTATTAGGGTTTCATTAAAATAACATTCTTAGAGTTTCATGTTGATCGAAAACCAACAGAGATCACAAACTACCCTCACAGAGCTGACCGGTGGCATATACCGGTCGCAGCTCTGTGGGAAAGACTGGCGACCGGTATGGTCAGCCGGTCCCCCACAGACAACCTCCCGAGAGATAGCGGTCGCACATACCGGTCGCATCATGTGCACCTGGTATAGTCGACCGGTATGTCTCCGGAAGACCATACATGGGTTTTTCGACTGTCGACGATCACCCTCCATGAATTTTCTGGGTTTGTCCTATCCATTCTAAGTCTAGGCTTTGAGTTAGAGTTATCCCCAACTCATTCAAGTCTCGTTTCGATGAATATCATCTCGAAACTCGAATCAAGGATTTGACGGCAACTTAGGGTTTATTGACCAATTTAGGGTTTTAGATCAATACCTACTTTGCATGGTATTGATCCACCCACACAACTAACATAGGGTAAGAAGAGGGATTCAAACATTTACCGTTGACAGGCGTAGCGTGAGCTTCGTCGAACGGTAATGGCAGCTCCTTCTTCCTCCTAGCTCCTTCTCCTTTTCCACCTCTTTCTCTTCTCTAGGGTTTGCGAGAGACAATGGAAAGGATTTGAGGAGGTTTAAGGGTGTATTTATAGGCTAGAAATAGGGTTTAGTAATCCTACTAGGATTAGGAAACTTCTAGGATTCGAAATCAGGAAAGCGGGACCCGCAGAGACCAATTTCCAAATTCCCGCACATAGCTGTGCAGGCCATACCGGTCGATCGGTACCCAGACCGGTACCATCGACCGATATACCTAAAATCAGGTATAATTGGTCGACTTCGGTCTAATTTTGTACCTGTTTGTTATCCGCTTGCCCCGTCTGGTCCGGTGATGATCGGAAGACCTGTCACGACACAAAACCAAGGTTAGACCGGGTTTTCAGAGTGCGGGTCTTATAGAAAAACTCCAACTCTTCTAGGTTTCAAGAGATAAATTCTTTAAGGTTCAATGGAGAAGATAACCTTCATTCCAAATTTCGTTCACAAAACATGTCTTCTATTACATGAAAACTAGCCACTATTTATAGGTTGTTATATTAAAATTACTATCATTTAATGACATAAATATTCTACACAAAATCTGGTCAACTTCCCCTTATCTTGGTTTTCAAGTACCGTATTGGCATTTCCCCTTTTCTCAAAACTAAAAAATCTTCTAAACTTTCACTTGGAAGAACTTGATAGCAATACCTCTCTACCACTCTTACAATCCCTCCCCCCCCCCCCCCCCCCCCCCCCCAACCCCCCGGATCCACATCGTCTCCTCCCAGGGATTTGGGAGGAGGGGTGGCGGCCTCGATGGATGGCCTACACCTGGCTCTTGGGTGAATCCGAGCCATCCATCTGAGCCGACACCCCTGTCGGTTCAGCTTGTTGGCTGGGGTGTCAGCTCGGATGGACGACTCAGATTCATCCGAGAGCCAGGTGTCGGCCATCCATCTAGGCCGCCATCCCTCCTCCCGAATCTCAGGGAGGAGACGATTTGAATCCCAGCCCCCCCCCACCCCCACCCCCCCCCCCCACCCAAAACCCAAAAAAAAAAGAAAAAAAAAAGCAAAACATATTCAAATAGGGTTCCGCGCTTACTTGCCTAACCTTGTCCACCCACTACCATGCCTTTGCAAGTTTTCATTTGCTCTTTTGAGTGTCAGTCTTCCCCATTCCTATCATAAGGCATTGAGTCATCCTGGTTGGCGAGCTACTATGGAGGACGAGATGGCAGTTATGCGTGTCAACCACACATGGACATTGACTGATTTACCTATAGGCAAGAAAGCTGTTGGTTGTCGGTGGGTGTTTAACAAATTCTTTGTCTGATGGGACAATTGAGAGACTAAAAGCTTGTCTAGTGGCCAAAGGCTACACTCAAATCCCCCTCTACAACATGTCCCACAATAAATTTAGAAGTTGAAAGAGTTTCCAACCTGTCCCACCATAGCCACCAAAAAGTAGTATAACATTGAGCTTAGCATTCAGTCCAGTGGAATTGTTTATGCAGACATTGGTACATCTCCCCACTATATGTTTTTTTTTTTTTTTTGGTAACAATCTCTCCACTATATGTTTAATCCAGCACTTTCACTGATGGCATCAAATACCTGGAAGACATACTTGGATCGAATCTAATCTCATCATTTATGCTAACGAGACCCTATCAATAATACATTTAAGCTTATGAAAATCAGAAATTTTGCATTCCTAGATGCTCTTTGTTTTCATTTAATGTAGGAGAACTGGTACCCTTATTCTCTGTAAACTCTTAAATGCAAGAAAGGTTATTTCTAACAATTCCATTTTCTATCTCGCACTAATAGTGACAGATCCATATTCTATATAAACTCCAAGTCTAATTAGATAGGTCCCCCTTGAAGAGAGTTAAAAATTGAGGCTACGCCATTAATGGTGCAAACTAAAAGACAACCAGTGGGATAAGTATTAAGGAACCAAGCAGGACCCATTGTGGATCTGCAGTTGGTATGGCTCAAATCTCTACATTTGGGTACTCTTAACGTGCAATCAATTCAGTTACTTGTACTACTTTTGATGCCAATACCTACAAGGCTGCACTTACCCTTATAAAAAAGATCAAAAGGAATGCTTACAATGCAAAACAGAAACTAACATCTGTATTATTTTATAGAAACCTTCTTGTGGAGATGAGTAGAAAATAGAATAGAGACATGAGCCATCATTTGTTTTATATTGCTTTTTGAGTGGGTCATATGTCAATACAATGGCTTTGAACATTTCGTTTGTCCGAACCACCCGTAGACCTGATTCTGGGGAGATAAAATGTCTCTGACATACGTAAGCAAATTTGGATAAGCTTTCTTAAATTCGGACCATCATCTGCATTGGTTTATGTAACCAGTTACATGTTCAGTTTAGTTTGGTGCTTGTGGGTCATATGCTTGATCAATGGCTATGGACACATACATCTTTCGAACTATGTTATTTGGACTTGATTCTTAGACATCTCTTGGGTACGTAGGTTGTTTGGGATGATCTCCAAAATTTTGTCTAATGCTTTCAATTTGGGTTTATCCCATTCGAATTCAAATTTCAAATACTTGCATTCACATTTTTTATTTCACATCGGTTTTCAAACATCATACTCATATTTTGATTTCGAATTTGGCAGTCATATTTGGTTTAAAATCTAATATTAATATCATTTTAAATTATTTTCTCTCTGCGAACTACATGGAGAACCTAGTTCTCGGATATCTTCAGAATAAGTAAGCAGTTTGGATGACCTCCAGATTCGATTCATCGGTTTTCAAAATTTTGCTTCATTTTTTTTTTTCTCTTTTACATTCACGCGTGTGGGATTTTAACTTAATGAGAGATAAGCATACAAGTGAGATTCAATAGTCCATTGAGGATATCCTATAATTCATGAGATTGGCATCATTGGGCCGTCATCCAATTCCCATTTATTTGATCCCCTCATTTTATATTTTCTTTCTTATTTCATAACATGCTTGGCATTACTTTAGATTAGGACAACCTATCGACTTGG
The DNA here is from genome assembly GCA_028583415.1 of Protea cynaroides. Taxonomy (NCBI): domain Eukaryota; kingdom Viridiplantae; phylum Streptophyta; class Magnoliopsida; order Proteales; family Proteaceae; genus Protea; species Protea cynaroides. The sequence goes on from CM053272.1 coordinate 27,360,395, forward strand.
TCTAGGAATCCTTTGAATCTTAGTCACCCATTAGCCATGAACGTCATAACCTTGGAGTATAGGAAGGAGTATTATTTTCAGTATTGAACGATTTTGATGTCTAACACCTTCCAAAATCATAACCTCGACGTTTATCCAATCATTGATGAGAACAAAGTTTATGTTGAGATATGAGCCATTAGATTTCTCTCCTAGTGAGATGATAATTTTATAGGTCCTAAACCTCAATATAGGTGAGGACTCTAATTTATTTCCGCCCATTGACATGGGTGGACAATGGACAAGCTCACAAGTGAAAACCTATAATCTTTTATTTAGGCACAAAACCTCTCATTTTTCATCAATTCCAAACCATCTTTCTTATATATATATATATATATATATATATATATATATATATAAAAGAACAAACCTATTGTCCTCACACCTTCCTCTTTACCTAATCACTCACAAAGTCTCCTCTTGAAAACTACTCCCCAACAAAACTCTTCTCCTATAAGAAATATCATTTTTCGTGTGCTAATAAGGAATAACATTAGGAGAGTGAAAATTGTAAGTAGGTTGCATAATCATGTTCAGTAATTGTTAGCGATAGCAAAATGGACCCCTTCACCGTGGAGACCAGATTATGGTGGTGATTTTACATGATCAAGATTGGACTTTGCCTTGTGTTTTGTCATTATCTACTTCTAGATGTTTAGTTTCATTGTTTCCTAATCTTAGAGTTATGATAGATCAAAGTCTCCAATATGACTCAGAAGTCCTTTTTGGCTATTGTGACTCTTCTAATACATTTATTTCTTTCATAGACAAGTCATTGACAGAATTACGAATTATGCCGGTGCTACAAGTTTCTTTGTAGAAGAAGAATTGTTCATGTTGTTTTCTGACATAAAAATGGTATCTTCACGCATTGTCTAATAACCCTCCGGAGATCTCTTGAATTTCTTCCTAGAAATAGATTGCTTTAGTGGTATATTCACGTCTTGTATAAGAAAACCTAATCCACAGATGGATCCCATATTAATTCCAAGATGTTGATCTCTAACTAGAAAAATAAATGCTTGAGCTTGAGAATCTTCTGGCCCAGAGGGTTGGTAAAACTCATTAAGATAAACGGTATGACTGAACTAGACAATACAACAAAACATGAAACCAAAGACAAATAAAATACCCTTGTGAATGTGGAAAGCCCCTATTCTATAAATAAACTAGGCAGCAAGAGGAGAAATCAATCGAGCTCACTCAGCTTACCTTGTAAATTTCTATTATTTTTTAAAAGAAAATTGGCAATGACGGGTTCCAAGAAATAGGTGGCCTCTTCTTAAATATCAAAACTAACGCTTTGTATTTTGCCATCGTTGAACTATCAAAAAGGTTGGTGTAACAAGAACAACCCTGTATTAACTCGACCCATCAAAGAGAACACAGTCAATTGCTACTAGTTCAGGATTAACTCTTTTGACATGGAAATAACATAACACTCACTGCCAGTAGGTTTTTCATTTGACCATAACCTAATGAAGGAGAATTGAACTCATGACCTCTTTGAGATGTTGGTTTTCACTTTCTGATGTATCAACCAGATGGGGACCAATGTGGTGGACTATTGATAAGAAAAAGATGATTAGGATATGCGCCAACCAGCCGGCCTAGTCGGATAAGTGGATAAAGATGGTAGAGCTATTACCCTAGGCAATGGAGATCGATTTCTGATACTAGTGGTACTAAAAATGGTCTCTCAGAATAAGACAGTTTATAATAACTGGTGCAAGAACAAAACATCCCCATATGACCACAACACCACTATGAGGATTCTTTTCCACAACATCTCACCACTGATATTTGCCACGTGGAGATTATATATATTTAGACTCAAATTTTATGGATAGATAGATTTGAAAGTTCACTATCAACATATAAAATATGAGTCCAAACTCCAAATAGAGATTTCATGCAATTTCTAGGGACCATGATAGGGAGCATGGACATGCATTAACGATGGCTTAAAATACAAGGATGCGCCAACATATGAGTGCATATATATTTGATTGATTTTGAACCTAAAAATTGACATGGCTCATTTAAAACCTTGACTAATCTATACAATGGTTAGATCACAAGCAGCCTCATCCTTCCATGTGGTCCAAAATGGACCGACATAATTTAAGATATTTATAACCTGAATCTGAGACATGGTTAACCCAATAGGACAAAGGGACCTTTCCATCAACCACTTGGTTAGTCCAAAGAGGTAGACGAGGTGACAGGTAACCTGAAAAATCTAGACTTTTTACCCCCAAAAAAAAAACTATGTTGAGAGGCGCATTTTTATTAACACGAACTCTCAAGAAAATTGTTCTCCCTTGAAAACCTTTTAGTTATTAATGAAGAACTTGATATGACACTGAGAGAGAGGGTGAATCAATGTCTGAAAATTCTTCCTAATTATTCACTGCTGTACAGAGCTGATGGAGACCTAACTTTTCACATACACACAAGCTCATGCAAATCTACCTCGCTACCACTCAGTGGACAGGTCTACTAGATTTGCACACCCACCCTGCAAGCCATTTCATGCACTCCAAAATATATATAAAAATAAAGACAGTCCACAACACATGATATACGTGGTTCACCAACACAGTGTGTGATGGCTAGTCCACAGAGTAATGTCCAACGGGCTCCGTATATACTCAATACACTTCTTTGTGCTGTCTACACAACAGGGAGTACATACATCCAATTTACCCAGCATAAAACTAGGAGGGCACACATGTGCCAGGAATTCAGGTATCAAGTACCAGTGTTCAGCACACGCTGCACACCACGCTTAACCCGCACCCACAGGAAGCAAATAACAAATTTTTTAGACTTATAAATTTGCCTTATAATTTTTCCCCACTAGGTAGGTATTCAATAATTTGCACCTATGCTAGTATACAATAAATTAAAAACAACAAATAGATAAGGAAATAAAAAACCTCACAAAGAATGCTTTCAAATGGCCAACAATATCTCTGAAGCTTTACACTGCTCTCAGGTACTCTCTAACAGCCTTCAATGATGATAGAGATAGATTCACAGAGCACACCTCATCCATAGGCTTCCAATCTCTTCCACACAACCCATAATCACCATGAATGTGAAAATAAAAGCTCTACTGACCTCTCATACGGATTTAACACTCCATTGATGCATAGAGAAGAAGTAGTTGGTGATTGATCACTCCCACAGGCACGAAATCCTAAAAAAACCCTCTGTTAAGCTTTAAAACCCTACTTTCGATTTTTCTCTCAATTTTTTTGACTCCCAACGGCGCCCGATGTATATAGCATCCAAAAATATGAAAACTGCAACTTGAACGGACTGATTTAGAACTCGAATGAAGAAGTTATGGCAGTTCAAAGTTCGGCCAACCAAAACATTCAAAATGGAATCTTTCCTTTCATAACCACGCACTCGCTCCGCACCGTAGCCTCGCAGCGCCAATGTGTTGTCGTGTTCTGATTGGCAGAGACGGAATCTACTCTTTCAGCCGTCGGATAACCTTAAAAAGGCGGGATTGAACCTGCGCCATCAGATTTGAATAAATCGCGTCAGGTGCGATCGGAGATTACGTGAGCCGCTGGATCTGGATCTGATCCGCTGTGCACCGTACGCACGCTACACCGAATCAAGCTCTAACACAATATATCGCTGCCCATTATAATATAATGCAACCAACCAATCCAATGCTGGGCGATGGAATCTCGACGCTTCAGCTCCGATACACCCTAGCCCGCCTTGATCTGGGCCATTCAAAGTGGATCTGAGCATCGTGGCTTCATTTTAGCAGCCGAGTTGGAATCTTCTACATTTCTTCTTACCCAAAATGCCCCCGAACAAATGTATTAATGACTTTTTCGAGCGATCCGACGGAAACTGCGATATCTCTCTCATCCGACGTCGAAATTGAATGATTCAAGTTGCGTTGGAAAGATAACTCGACGCTCTACATCTTTCCACTGTCGGATTTCCATGAACTTACTGCGGGACCCACCAATATTTTCTCTCTCCTCTTTCTCTCTCTTCATTCTCTCTCTACATCTTCTTTCTTCATGTAATGCTTCAAGATGTCGCAACATTGCCTCATCATTAGAAATTCGGTCACATCATCAGAAACTGTGTCACATCACCAGTGGGATCCACAGACATTCTCTCTTATCAAAATCAGTGTAAAATCTCATTCAACTCATTGCAAATCATCTGAAACACATGTAGAACACTGTAGAACACACAAGCAAAGTTACCACATCTGTGCCACTACACTGATACTCTCTCTCCTACACTGACACTCTCTCTCCTCATTTCTCTGATTGTATGCTCACAAACACTGTCACATCAGTCAAGTTGCCAACAATGACAACATAAAGTCCAACAGTTAATTGTTCAAGGGCCTGGCTAGTTCATTTTCTTTTATTTGACATTTTTATAAATATTCTACGTTTGTAATATAGGGTTTTGTTTTCTGTTTTACTCTAAATAGTAAATTAGATTGTTTTATTGATGTTGTAATTTAATTAGTTAATTTTAGGATATTCTTATGGACATTGATCCAGTGTTTACAAAAACTGTTGACACCAGTATTTGTTGGATCGGACAAAACCCTCCTCTATCATACCCTAAATTTACGATATGTAAAATTTCAAAGCTGACTGAACGACACACATTTTATGTTCGGTCCTGTCACACCCCAATTCCAAACTATTCAGAATGGTGTGATGAACCGTTAACAAACCAACGGTTCAACCAGGATCTCGAGTAGACTGTATCCGTGTTATCTAAACTTCATACATCCACATTCATAATCAGAGTAAATATATAATAGCGGAAGTTTTATAGTAAAATGAACTGAAAATCTACTGTGATATTAATATTTAAATAGCAAATTATTCTGTATCAACTGAGACATAAATAAATATCAAATACATGTCCATAATAAATCCAAGTAAGAAAACTAAGAAAATATCTAATCAAATACACATGAGTTGCACTCGCAAGAGGAATCATGTGTATCCACTTCAGCCTCAACTTCCATCGTCGTTACGTTCTCGTACGTTGGAGCATTTACATAATCTTCAACGGTATAACCTGCATCATCAACTAAAAATATTCGACGTCCAGGGGTGAGCACACATCATGGCTCAGTGAGCAAACAAAACAATGCAACAGTACATATGCATGCAATCAATTCATATCTTTGGTCTGGTTTATAGTTTGCAATGCGCAATAGAAAGGTTGGATGGTCAAAGGTTAACGTTTATTGACCCCGCCTCTATACACAGGGTGTGGAAGTCCGCCCAAAGGTTAACATTTATTGTCGTCCCCATCCACCCTAATCATAAACATTATACAACAAAGGTTAACGTTTATTGCTGTGTAGTGTCATACCAACACGTAAGCCCCTGCTGGCGAGGGCTTGCAAACTGGGCTCGCAACTAACCAATCCTAATGCCAAACAGTGTATCCAATGCCTCACCCCAGCATCCCTCAGAATGTCTATAGAGATAGAGCTAAGGCCCCCCGGTAGAGTCAGAGACTACAAGGACCGAGACCACCTCCCCTGATACTCTACGACATAATAGTTCTGCTAAAGTAATGGCGATACGACGATGCTAATGCACAAGACTTGAGTTAGAGATAGAGCTAAAGTGCTGAGACCCGCCAAAGGTTAACGTTTATTGACGTTCTCATCACACCTCCCCTGATACTCGCTCGCATCAAGTACACCAACCACACACATACAATCACATGTCTATTCCTATCATCATCATCATCATGTTATAAACAATAAAGTAAATATGCATGAACAAGTAATAGAAATATTGGATGACATGTTGTATGCACATTACAAACATAGTCGCATAGAATCAAGCATGGCATTGGACTCAAGAAAAGAGAAAACAGTTTGTTATTAACCATTTAGTTTAGAGTTCCGTTTTCTCACCTTAGCTTGCTAATAGATACTCTTCCAAGCTTTAGAATCACCTTAAAATGTTATTATACTGCTAGAAGACCTAACAAAGTTGATAGAATTTAATTAGAGTTAATTCTGAATTTAAAAATCATTCTGTTAACTGAGGGTCGGAGGTAGGGTCAGAGTCATGATCGACCCTGGGTGCGACCCTCCCCAAATCTGAACTTCTAGAACCCTGAGGGTCGATACTTAGGATCACATAGGGTCGGATGGTCATCGACCCTCTGTGCGACCCTCGGTGGGTTTTGGTCAATTTTTCTCCTTTTAATCCATTCTTCGTGTTTGGGGTCCTATGGCTTGCTCCTACAGTCCATTCAACATGCATTCCATGGTCTAGAACTATGAATCACCCACCCAAATAGCTTTCATGTATTCTCCCATGGTTTTTCATGAAAACCTAACCATGGGTTGATGGTTTGGGTTTCTCCGAGATCACACTCTCATCATTATCTTACCTAAGGCCTGTAGAAACTCATGAAATTAGTATCCATACCTGAGAAGAACACTCATTCTCTGCAACTCTTCTCCTTTTGCTTTATTCTCTACCTTGTTTCTCTTCTTCTTCTCTTCCTTTTCTTCTCTTTCTCTCAATTCAATTAGGGTTGTAAAAGGAGTGAAAGAGGCTTAGGGACGTCCTTTAAATAGAGTAGAAACATTCTAAAATAAGTCCCTTTGAGATTAGGAAAGAATCCTAATCGAAATTATGGAAATTTCCTAATTTCAATTTCGGCGGCAACTGAGGGTCGATGATCCCGTCGACCCTAGGTTTCTAATGTGTTCGACCCTCTCTATAAAACAGAGGGTCTGACTTTCTATCTTGGGGGGGTCCGACCCTCCCTTGCTGGGTATGCGACCCTCCCCCTAAATTAAGTGTTTTTGGGTCAGTTTGATACCTGGGATCACGATCTCCTTCACGCCCTAGGTCCATTTGACTCAACCATGATGGATAAACCTGGTTCAAGGTGATAAGACTGGATTAGTTTGATACGGGTCTTACAGGTCCAACCAAGAATCACGTAACCGATGCATGCCCATATCAACCACAACATGACCAATGTCACAAATTATTAATCAGAGTAGTTAAATAGCAAAAATGAATAAATTAACTGAGTTCTAATGATACTTAAATTAATTAAATAGTCATTATATCAAAAGTTATTCTAGTCTTAGCATTCACAACTATAAACTAAACTATTCATAATCCAGTCCTATAACACTGGGCCATTAAATAATACTGTAAAAGTAAATGAAATTAAAATAATAAACTAAAACATAAGTCTTCTCCAAGTACGACATAATATCCTACACTTTCTCCTACTCAAACACCCATGCATCACAGTTGCAGTCAGCATCATGTTCATCTTCCTCCAAAACTTGAACGTCTATGTGTGCCATAAAAGTGACAACTAGAGCATTCACGAAATCAACTACGGTGGTACCTGTAACATCAACTAAAAAGTTTACGTACGCAAGAATGAGCTCTCCAACTTGAGCTCATGAGAAAACAAACGAGCAAGCAAGCAAAATGCATTATAAATTTATTACACACATCAATACAAATAGTTTGATATAATGTATGCTAGTACTATGGTAAGACCTGATCACACTGACAAAAACTGACCATAACCTCCATACACTGGAGAGAATGGGCACTCACCAGCCTACACTAATAGCCGTGGTGCCCCCACACATTCCTATAAAGATAATGATAGGGCAAAAGTCTGGCTAATGACGCTCCAACGAATATTGCCAGCACATTCCCATCCTCCCCTATCCATACCAACACCTAACCCCCTGTTGGCTAGAGTTGCATACATGGTTAATTCCACTAACCATTTTTCCACATGTCATCATATTTATTTTCCCCATACTCTCAGCAAGAATCCCAGTCCGTCCATAAACCCCCCCCCCTCAAACGTTGTCATCCCACTATTGTATAAGAACAATACATGTCAAGGTTTACCAAGTAGGTTGGATCCCTTGGTCCTTGACGGTTTTACCACACCTCACAAGGAATATTCAGCACACATTCACACAATAAACATAATATAGATGTAAATGCATGCAAAAACAGTTAATGACATATATTATAATAGTAGAGTCAATGCAAGACAGGCATAAACATAATTTGAAATATTCCATAAATTAAGTCAGGGGTTCCGTTTCCTCACCTGAGTGTTAGGAATCAAATACTTTCCGTCTATGTGTGAATCAAAGATATCAAACCAAGAAATAAAATGAAAGAAACAAATAAATAATCCACAAAGCACAACCACAACACCAATATTTTTTACGTAAAAAATCCTTCAATGTGAAAGAGGAAAACCACAAGACCTAATCCAGTCAAAAGCTTCCACTATAATGATAATGGGATTACAAGTTTTAGTCTTCTCAAGCTTGAAGATCACAAGAGAATGTAATACAAACAAATAACTTGGAGGAGTACAATGTTACCTCTCAACCATCATTTTCATGATACTTTCTCACCTCTAGAAGCCCAAACAATCTTCCAATCACTCGGAGAAAACCACCGGAAAGCACATGTTGCTTCTCCGATTCGTCAACAAAGTAAGAGCATGAGAGATAGCAAAAAATATTTGAGGTAGAAACCTTGATGAAAATCTGTACTTCTTCTTCTCCAAGAGAAATCTCAGAAGAGCTTCAAAAAACCAATGTCAATGGCTCCTCCAAAGAAATCTCACATTTCTTACCAATCCCACTAAATCTCTCTCTTTCCTTTAAAGAAAAATAACTCCTTTTGTTATTTCTAAAGTGATAGTTTCCATTTTTCCACCAACTCACTTAAAAGGAAATTTGTAATTCAAATTTGAAATTTCAAATTCACTTTTCAATAAAGTAGATTCATTTCCATATGGGTTCATAACTTCCATATGGGCTCACTCCAAACACTCCCATGGGACTGGACTCAATATGGACCAATCCCAACAAACTCCCCTTCCAAACCCATGAGGAGGGCTCCCCTATATTGAAAAACTCACATGCTATCCACACCTGCCAAAGCTCTACATAGCTCATGCTTCTCCTTTGGCACTATCTTTATCTTCATGTCCGATGGATTCCTATCAGTATGACTTTTGTTGGTCTTCATCAACCCATTTTCTAGGACATCTCGAATCTAATGATACTGCACCTCAATGTGCTTGGTCCTAAAGTGAAATGTAGCATTCCTACTCAAATCAATGGCGCTTTGACTGTCGCACCTAACCACATTTTCTTTCTGCTCCAAACCCAACTCTATAAGAAAATGCTTTAACCATAGCATCCCCTTACAAGCTTCTGTGGTAGCAATATATTCTACTTCTGTAGTTAAAAATGCAATACATTTTTACATCTTTGATTGCCAAGAGATGGCTCCCCCTGTAAAAGAAACAAATAACCCAAAGTAGACTTTCTTTTGTCTAAATCACCTGCCATATCTGAATCTGTATAGCCTTCGACCATTGATTGTAAATTTTCAATGTTCAAGCACATTTTGGATGTGCCTCTTAGATACCTTAAAATCTATTTTACAACTTCCCAGTGTGGTTTACCTGGATTTGCTAAGTATCTGCTAACACCAGTAGTGGCATGTGCTATGTTTGATCTAGTACATACCATAGCATACATCAAACTCCCTAATGCATAGAAAATATTCTCCATTTCTTCTTTTCTTCATCACTGGTTAGAGACATCTTGGCACTCAACTTAAAGTGACAAATGGTATACTCATAGGTTTACTATTCTTCATTTTGAACCTTTCAAGCATCTTTTCAATATATTTTCTTGCGATAGCCATAATCTTTTGTTCTTTCTATCATGCTTGATTGTCATGCCCAAAATCTGTTTTGCATGTCCAAGGTCTTCCATGTCAAAAACCTTGCTCAGTCCTTCTTTCAACCTGTTAATCAAGTTAGTATTTTGACCAACAATAAGCATGTCATCAACATATAACAAGAGAATAATAAAAGAATAATCTAGATATTTTCTAAAATAAACACAATGGTCTGCAGCAATTCTAGTGAACTCATGACTCATCATGAATGAGTCGAACTTCTTGTACCATTGCCTTGGCGCTTGCTTCAGCCCATACAAGTTCTTCTTCAATTTACATACCATGTGTTCATTGTCTTTCACAACATAACCTTTCAGTTGTTCCATGTAAATTTTTTCCTTTAAATCACCATGCAATAAAGTTGTTTTGACATCCAACTGCTCAATATTTAAGTCTTGACTAGCAGCTAAACCAAGCATAGTGCAAATAGAAGACATCTTCACAACGAGAGAAAAGATACATTTTTTCTGCCCAAATCCCTTAATAACTAGTCTTGCCTTGTACCTCATTTTTTTTTCTTGTTATCTTCATTTTTCAGCTTATACATGCACTTGTTCTTCAAATCTTTTTGACCCTTTAGTAGCTCAACCAACTCATAAGTCTTGTTCTTATGCAAGAATTCAAGCTCTTCTTGCTTCCATTGGTTTTTTTACTCATGCACCATAGCTTTTCTAAAATTTTCTGGCTTACCACTTTCAGTAAGTGTAACATACTCTGATGATAGATATCTTGATGAAGGTCCTCTATCTCTTTGTGACCTTCTTAACAAAAGTGGTTCTTCTTGAAGATGTTGCTCACCGTGTTCAACATCACCATCTATCTATCTCATCATTTGCATATTCATCATCAATAATTTGAGGAGTCTCATCACCATCACCTTGATTTTCTTCATCATGAACTTGCTGTCCATGATTTTCATACATGGATAAAAGTGACTGGTTTCTAGTAGCTCATTTACAATTATCTTTGGTAGTTCTTCCTTGTCAAAATCTAAAAATGTTTGATTTTCTCAAAAGATCAGATCTCGTCTTCTAATCAGTTTCTTCTCAATTGGATCCCATAGCCTATAACCAAACTTGTCATTTTCATATCCCAAAAAAAATACATTGCTTGGCTTTGTCATCAAGTTTGATTCTCTCATCTTTTGGAATATGCACAAAATCTTTACAATCAAACACCTTTAAGTGCTCATAGGAAACATATTTTTCACTCCATATCCTTTGGGGAACATCTCTATTTAAGGGAACTGATGAAGATAAATTAATCAAATATACAGCTGTATTCATAGCTTCTCCCCAATAATATTTTGCTAACTTTGCATATGACAGCATGCATCTAACTCTTTCCATAGTAGTACGGTTCATTCTTTCTACAATACCATTATGCTGAGGGGTCTTGTAAACTGTTTGTTCATGTTGAATACCATGCTCATTGTAATATTTCTCAAATTGATCAATGTACTCACCACCATTGTCTGTACAAATGCATTTGAACATCTAACTATTTCTCTTTTAACCTTGACATGAAACTGTTGAAAAATCCCAAACATCTCATCTTTGCTTTTCATAACAAAGCTCCAAACTTTTCTAGATGCATCATCAATAAATGTAATAAAATACAAAGCACCACCAAGAGTTTTCACTTTTCGAGACCACATACATCAGAGTGAACTAAATCAAGAATTCTAGTATTCTTTTTAAATTTAATAGGTAAAAAAGAAATTTATAGTGCTTTCCAACCAAACAATGACCACAAAGAATTAGACACGTACCTTTGAAATTTAAAAGAGAATTTCTCTTTACCAAAATCTCTAAACATTTCTCACTCATATGACCAAATCGTCAATGCCACAAATCACATAGAGACACTTCAAAATTAATGTTCACCTCATCTTTGGATAACCGTACCTTAGTCTTGTAAAGAGAGCAACACTTCTTACCTTTTGCCACAATAAAAGAACTCTTTTGCAGCTTTCGCACTCCATTGCCAAACTATGACTCCTACCCTTCATCATCAAGCTTACTAGTTGATATGGGATTCAGTCTGAGATTTGGTACATGTTTCACATCCTTGAGAATCATTTTACAACCAACATTGGTTGTAATGCGAACATCACTCATTCCAATAATTTTGAAAACACCATTATTTTCCATCCTTACCAAATCAAAATTTTCTGAATCAATAACCCAACTAGATTTATCACTAGCTGTACTAACATAACCATCACTACATATAGAGAAAATTAAAACTTCATTTGAAGCAACTATAGTAGTTTCTTGTTATTCTTTATTTTCACCACCACATTTTTCTTCCTTTTGTTTGAGCTTTCGGCATTCCCTCTTCATGTGTTCGGGTTTCTTGCAATAGAAACAGGTAATTCATTTTCTTGATTTAGATCTCCCTTTTGATTTACTTCAGCTATGATTTTTCTTGTATTTTAATCTCCCTCATTCTTCTATAACCAATGCATGTGGATGGGAGGAATCTGAAGATTTTCTTCTCATTTTTTCATTCAATAAACTTCTTGTAACTTGGCTCATAGTGACAACCCCTTCAGGTGCTGAATTGCTAAGAGAGACAACTAGAGTCTCCCAACTGTCAAGTAATGAGCTTAACAATAACAATGCATGCAGCTCATCATCTAGTATCATCTTCATAGTTGTCAACTGATTTACAATACTCTGCATTTCATTCAAGTGCTCTGCAACTGAACCATTCTTTTTAAAAACTTTATTTTTAGCCGTTTTTCTTTCATATAAATTATGCAATTTCTTTCACAAAGAATTTGCACTAGTTTCGATTGACACATGGTGGAACACAATATCATCCAATCATTGTCGGATACAAGCAATAGCTTTCCTATCAAGTTTCTTCCATCTTGACTTTTCAAATCAACTAATTGTTTCCATTTAAGCTAATCATCCTAGAAGATGTATTAGCATCCATCTCTAGTTCACACACGAATAAAATTAACCTGGCTCTAATACCACTTGTTAGGAACCAAATATTTTTCGTCTATGTGTGAATCAAAGATATCAAGCTAAAAAATAAAATAAAAAAAACAAATAAATAATCCACAAAGCACAACCACAACACCAATATTTTTTACGTGAAAAATCCTTCAATGTGAAGGGGAAAAATCACAGGACCTAATCCAGTCAAAAGCTTTCACTATAATGATAATGGGAATATAAGATTTAGTTTTTTTCAAGCTTTGTACCCAAGCTTAAGGGTCATAAAAGAATGTAATACAAAAAAATAATTTGGAGGAGTACAAGGTTACCTCTTAACCACCATTTTCATGGTATTTTTTTACCTTTAGAAGCCCAAACAATCTTCCAACACTCGAAGAAAACCACCGAAAAGCACACATTGCTTCTCCGATCCATCGGCAAAGTAATAACAAAAAATACTTGAGGTAGAACCTTTAATGAAAATCTATACTTCTTTTTCTCCAAGAGAAATCCCAAAAGGCTTCAAAAAAACCAATGTCAATAGCTCCTCCAAAGAAATCTCACATTCCTTACCAATCCCACTAAATCTCTTTCTTTCCTTTAAAGAAAAACAAACTCCTTTTGTTATTTCTAAAATGAAAGTTTCTATTTTCCCACCAACTCACTTAAAATGAAATTTAAATTCAAATTTCAAATTTCAAATCCACTTTTTAATAAAGTAGATTTACTTCCTTATAGGTTCATAACTTTCATATGGGTTTACTCCAAACACTCTTATGGGACTGGACCCAATATGGACCAATCCCAACACTGAGATATAAAGATTATTGTTATTCCCAGTCAATGGGCTACTCCTAGTTAAACACGAGTTATCTAGTGTATGGGTGATTTATCATAATATAATGTATAATAAAATTATCCTGTTATAGGGTTTTCTGTGACAACCAGTTGCGACTGGTCGAGACCGATGTCGAGGCCAGTTGCCCTCGGGAACCATTTTGTTTCCAACTGGTCACACATTCGATTGCTGCAGTGGTGCGACCCATGTCGAGGCCGATTATATTCCAGAGACTTCCCGAATGCATCCGGTCACAAATCCAGTTGCATATATTGCAACTTGTAGTTGCGATCGGACCTTCCCCGAAGGGTTGGTCTGAGGATTTAGCCCATCCAGATGCACGGATTTTGCCTCCAAAAGTCCTCTCTGGATTCCAACAACGGACTTCTGCTACGGAAATTTATGATGGACCTTTGGTCTTACGATATATGGAAGTTTCCAATCCTATTCTAAGCTTTGTGAGATCAATTTTAGGTTTACTACCTAGACTAGGGTTTATTACATTAATTCTTATAATGTACAGACTCGAGGTATAGCCTGGAATCAAATCGATGGGGTCTCTATTGATACTCAACCATTAATGGGCAGCAATCCTATTACGGTTGGTAATTTGAGATTTCATTGATGAAACTTAATCATTCGTAGTTCTAAATCAATTACAAGCAGTGTAGAGTTCACCTGTAGTATTTTCTGTCCAACAGCTGGTGGTATCGAACAACACTAGTGATTTCCCAAGGTTGTCCCTCCTTCTAGCCTCCTTCTTCCTCTTTCAACTCTTCCCTCTCTGAAAACGTGTCAGAAGTTTGGTAATGGATACGTACTTTGAGAGAGGGAGGGTTTGAGGAGACCTAGTTAGATTGGAGTCTCCCTCTTCATGAGGTAAAACTCCTTAGAGAGTTGGAAACTACAAGGGTTTGCCAAGTAGCAAGTTGAGAAGTCTTATAGGTTCTCTACTCCCTCTATCAACTCCAAAGTGATTAGGAGTGAGGTGGGACCCATTGGGATCGTGAGAATATTCCCACTCAACGTTTCTAACGGAGTTTTGAAACTCACATTCACGGGCATGCTTTTTTGGCCTTACCGGTCTTCGGATCCAGCTGGGGCTGTTCTGGGTTCTACCAACCAGTAGTAGCGATCGGTGCTCAATCTGAGAGCACTTAAGCTAAATTTTTAACATATTATTAAAGTGGTTCGTACCTGGTTCGAGTTGGTCTTCAAATCGTCATTGGACCGGGTTCATCGGCATTGTAAAACCTTGGCATAGTAAGAAAATCCGAGTTAAGTCGGATTTTCTAGGTGTGGATTTTACACCCTCACCCCTCAAATGCCAAATATATTACATGCATATTATGGTTTCTGCGACAACCAAATGAGTGCGCATGAAATAAACTCAGTATCATTCGGCCATTGACATAAGATGATATCATATAGATGGACCACTTAATTTCATAATTTTTTGTGTATGCTAACTTTGTTTTGCAATTCTTCATCAACATACATAAGCCCTAATTCCATATTGAATAATTTTTTTGTATTTTACTTTGTATTTATTTTTTATAAATTATAATAAGATGTATGTTTATTTTAAAATATTTATTATCTAATAAAAATATCAAATGAATTGGAACACTAGTTTAACTAGATAGACCAATTTGATTGGAATCAATTTTCGTTTGCTAGTCATTGAACCAAATCTTCTAAGTGAAGATTCTTTATTCTTTCTCTCCCAAGAGGAATTTTCACACTATGTTAACATAATCATTTGTTAATCAATCCATTTAATCTAGCTTCACCGTGTGTGCATGTACAAACAGTATTTTAAAAATGCTCTTGAAAAATGAACTGAAATCAACTATATGTACGTGTATTTTTTCAGCAGACTTAATAAGTATGAATAGGATGTGCATGGGATCCATCTTTAAAGTGTGGGATCGATTCATTAGATATAGATAGAGGTTAGTGTAAGTTCTTATTAAAGATCTTGTAGCAGTCAATATTTATTTACTTGTCTAATCGATTTGTTGGAATCTCACGTTATTCTGTAGTTGGTCCAAGCCTTGTATTGTCACCTGTCAGAGATCATTATGGGAATAAATTAAGATTTTGAGATAGTATATTATAAATACCATGGTTAGGAGTCCCTTAGCCATTATTGTGATATCTCCATTACCACCTATAAAAGAAGAGAATAAATGTCAAGTGTAAAGATTGTGGAAGGCTCCAACCCAATGATTGCTACAAGCAAACGGTTAAAAATCAATCATCTACTAAAAGGTAAGAATCAATCAAATATCGTTTTTTTTTTTTTTTTACTTCTCTCGTTGTGTTCTAGATGTCTGTATATGGAAATAAGGTTATGTATTGAAATCAAGTCAAACTTTTTTCTAACAATTGGTATTAGAGCATCTGTACGGACCTACAATCAATGAGAGTTGATTTTATAATGCTTAATTAAAATAATTGGATCTAAGGAATGGATCAATTTTTCATTCCGGTTTCGATCAAAACATGTCAGAGATATAACACAATTGGATTTTTCCAGACCATTTGAATTTCCAAAATTTTATACCAGTGCGTAAATCTTAGAATGACAGTGACAGTAATATAAATTTCGCCGTTATCGACCTTTGGACGTGCCACCACGTGCTAGCAGAAAAAACGAGTGAGATCTATTCACTGGCAGTAAAAAGAAAAAAAGAAGAAGACCAGTCAGACCACAAGTCAACTTGGTGAAGCCAACTCAACCCAGACCGAGAAGACTCGTTGGAGTAGACATGGTATGCATGGCATCAGCACATGCACTCAACCTGACCCGGCCAACACCCATTAACCAAGATCCATGGGTCGAACCAAAAACCCAACCTGTAACCTGGATGGGTAACCTGGAAAAGCGAACCAGTGATCCGAAAAACCAAACCAGTGATCCGAAAAACCAAACCAATGACCCAAAAAATAGAACCAATGATCCATTTGAGCAAACCGGGACCTAACCCGGTAATACGGTTAATTGAGCCGAATACTCGATCTATTGACCCAACCCATTGACCCTGTTGGTCGACCCAAAAACCTGACCATTAACCCAGATGGGTAGTCCGATTACAGGATAGGTCTAACCTGAACCAAACCGGGTTCACCTGGACCAAGCCATACTGAACCTGCCTAACCTAAGGTCCTGTTTGCACCATAAGAAAGTGTAATCACGCACTGTCTTTGGCGGCGCTCGAAAGTCGTACAAACCTCCAATTTTTTGCATTAGTTTTGTCTCATCCTGGGCTTCAATATCGTATATCATTTGACTAGTTTTGGGTTCTTGGGGGAAACTATTTTTAATTAAAAGGTCTCTTTTTGAGACCAGTTTGCATTATTGTTGCAATTTTATTCTATATATTGTTTTTACCTTATTGTTAATCTTGACATATTTCTATTAATATGTCAAAGCTTCAAAAAACAGTATTTAACCAAAACTTCAGAAGGAAGTATTTAGTCAAAAAGATAACAAGACAGTATTAAGTTAGGATTTAAAAACAGTAAGCCAGGATCAGTTGTTCACCTAGATTAATGACTTCTTATTATGGTATTAGGTAACATCAAGTTAATCACCTATAGGGTTTTCAAGGCAACTAGATTGAAGTTGATTCGATTAGGATTAAGGACTTTCATGATAAGATTACTTTCATGATATTATCTCGGCGCGATTCATGCCATCAAGTAAACTTTTGTCCCTGATGACAGAAAGTTATATGTCGTATGTTAAGGTATATTCTCTGCTACTGTTTAACATTGGTTTGGTTATTGGTTGGATCCAGTTTATGACAATTCATTTGAATATTTAGATTTTATGGTTATATTGGTCTATGATAGTCTTGTAAATTAATATAACCCAAGTGAGAGACTATAAGATCTTACTAAAGACCTTGTAGTGGTCAACATTTATTTAGTTACCTAATCGGCTAGTAGGAATCTCACGTTATTTGGTAGGCTGCTGGTCCAAGCCTTATATTGTGACCTGCCAGAGATATATATTTTCTATTTATTATGGGATTGAATTAGGGTTTTGGGATAGTATTAAAAATACTATGATTAAGAATCCTTGCAGCTATTTATTGTGATCTCTCCATTAGCCCCCCTAGCAGAGGAGAACAATGTGAAGTAGAAAGGTTGTGAAAAACTCCAACCCAAAGATTGTCACGAGCAAACATTCAGAAATCAATCATCTACTGAAAAGTATGAATCAATTAAATATTGTTTCTTTACATCTCTCATTGTAATGTAAATGTCTGTATGTGGAGATAGGGTTATTTATTGAAACCCTATCCAAATATTTTCTAACAATAGGATCCCATGGAGGAAACACATACCATCATTCATTTTATTGAGTTATTAATTTGGCTTTACCCTAGGGATTCCCCTAGGCCGGTCTATCAAGCAATCTAAACAACTTCAATAAGAAAAAAACAGAAAAGGACATTAAAAACAATAAACTATTTTAGAGTACCATATAACCTATTTCATTGGTAAAATTCATGAATTAACCAACGGTCTTTTTTGGTTCTTCTTCGATCAGAAAACATGTAACGTGACCTTCGGAAGGTTATTTGGTGATCATTTCATAAACCTGGATCTTCTCCAGGATGTGGAGACCTTCATGGGAGCCATCAAAATACATGGAGTGTGGGACATGCATGGGGAATTAAAGAGAGTGATTATCCTATGAATTAATTACAATCAATTCCATCACAATCATTTTTTCTTTATTATATTAAAACTTTTCTTGTCTCTCCTTATTGGGTTTGGTGTCTTGTATTCTGTGGGATCCACATGATTATTAGAATTGCACTTGTATTAGGATTTGAGTCTACTACATGTACGGGGTAAATCAAATAATTGTATGAGGATTAGGGTTTCTAGGTTTGCATATATATTGTCTATATGTGGAAAAATCTAAATAAGGCTAACAAAGGAGTACACTTTGTCAGGTAGAAAACTGTAGATTTTTCTTGGGAATAAAGGAGATATCTTTTTCTCTAAGTGGAGGTAGGCATCCCATGTTGGGGTGCTGAACCACAATAAATTATTGTTCTTTGTATTTCTTTTTATTTGCCGAACAAGTGGTATCAGAGCCAAGTTTTCGAAGAATGAAGGAGGTGCGTAAGGGTTGGTATGAAGAAAAATATAACAACCAAAACCATGTTTTGGGTTTTGGGAAAAGAAGTCTCGGTGGCCGAGAGGGCGAGGCCTGAAGACGGTCGGTGGCGGAAGGAACAAGCGGTCCGGATGGCACTCCACGACGTGGGTTATCACCGGCGAGAGGTACAGGGCAGTTTGGTTCAATGCTTGATCCCTTTCCTATGGGTTCAAAAAGTGTGCAGTTTTTCGGTGGCGGGAGATGGGGGAAACAAGCGGTATCAAGGGTGGCGCGCAAACCCCGGTAGGGTTGCCAGTTAATGAGTTTGAGTTGACTATGGTAGGGAGGCTACCTGAATCGACTCCAACGATACATGCGATATCACATGTGAGGGCTTCCCCAGTTGCAAAGAGAGATCCCTCGACCCTGGAGGAGCAGAGGCGATGTCAGCGACTTACGAGAGTGGTGATCAATTTATGGAGCAGCAATGGGAGATTGGGATCCGGCAATCTATGACAACTGCATGTAACACTTGGGATGCCCAGGTTTTCCCAAGGGGCTTATCGGACCTATTTCTCTCAGTCAGTAGGATAGGTGCAACGATAGGAGGGGACGTAGTTCATAAGAGTGGCTCTATAAGGTTGCAGTCAGGCTTCGGATTTTACAATAACCATTTACAGGTGGATCTACATGGTCAATAGAAAATGATGGGGGTTTCTGGTCAGTGCTTCAGCAAGTGCAATGGTGGGTTGCAAACAGGTCATGACTAAGGCAATGGAGCAGGGGAATCCTGCCGTCAGATCTCATCCAGCAAAGACGATGCCGAGTATAGAAGGTGGTCAGGTGGACTTAGGAAGTTTTTTGAGTTTCCATTTGAGGAAACCAAGAGCGCAAGGGGTGAACATGTGATGCATGGTAAATAGGTGTCGGTGGCCACGATGAGGCTGTCAGCACTCCAGTTTTGCCATTATGTGAGTCTCAAATTCGTCATTTTTTTTATATGAGAGTATAGTCATTTAGGTAATTAGGAAAATGAAATGAAAAAAAAATGAAAAAATGAAAAAAAAATTTAAAAAAATCAAGGGAAGAGGGCTGCTCAAATTAGGATTAACGGGGGGGGGGCGCCCCCGGGCGGGCGGGCGGACCCCCCCGCCGGGAAGCCCCCCCCAAAAAGAAAAGTAGAAAGAGATAGAGAGAGAGATAAAGTGAAAGAGAGAGAGAGAGAGTTGGAGTGGAAGAGGGGGAGGTTGACACCTCATCCCTCATCCCTAAAATCCCTCCCCAAAGTCCGCCAACTACCCAGCCGCCCGCTCCATCTCCCATGCCACCTAGCTACCCCCAGCCGTAGCCACCTCTACCCAATGATCCCCTCTCCCATCGACAACACACAACCCGCCACCACCTGACTACCCCCAGCTATAGCCATCATCGCCTACATCCCCAACCCATACTATACTCTCCATCGAGCTACTACAGCTAGACTACGGCCAGGCTGTCCATAGAGACCGGAAGGAAAGGAGAAGGCCAGAAGAGATAACGATAAAGAGGAGAGTGAGAAGCAATGAGAGAAAATCGAGATTGAGGGAAGAAAAGCCAAGAGGGAGAAGGAAATTGGAGAGGGGATTCTCAGACTTCCAAAACCAGAGTAGGTGCGAGTTTGGCAGCAACCAAGTTGTGATCCCACTATTTCTAGGGGCTTCTGGTTGTTTTCTCCATTTCAAGGTGCGTTTACATGGTTCCCTTTCATTTTGTTATCCGGGACATATGGATATCTCTGTGAACTTTTGTTTTACTTGTTTCTCTTCAAATCGTATGGTCGTTTTAGTGATCGAACCATTTTATTTGCAATGACATTGTCATGAAATTGCTGATTCCTCTTAAGGGTATTTCATTTGTTACCACTCGGTCCCCTCTGTGGATGAACACTTCCTAATTGTTTAGCTTTGTTATTTTTTTCCTTTGATAGCATTTATTTGATTTTTGGATTTTTATATTATAAAGTTCTTCTTTCATTTTTTACCATCAATTTTCTTTTCTTTTCTTTTCTTTTTCCTCCCATTGTTTTAATTCAGTTTCCCTTAACGTTTCCTTTCTTTTATTCTAGAGATGTTTGGTTCCTTTTCCTTCTCTCCTAATTTTCTTTCTGAAATTCGGTTTCAAGTGGCCTTTGCTTTGGGTTATTATTTTCTTTATTTTCTCTCTCTATGTCAGCAGTATATTTCTCCCATGTTCATACAGTAGACTGAGGTATTGATTGCTTTTATGTTTATGTTTCTTTTTTCTAAGATGTACATATCTTATCACCTCAGATAGGGTAGATTCCATTTTACTCTATTGCTTTTGTCTTATAAGCCAAGCATGGCTTGAAGTTGACCTAACTTGGACTGGTCACCTTAATGGCCGAACCTGGTTAATATGTGCTTGAATTGATTTTTTTTCTAGCTTATGGCCAGATCAGGTTTGTTGCATTTTTCTTTTCCTGGACTATGTCAAGCATGCCTAAGTTTAGTTGATCTATTTCTTAATGACAAGCATGATCTAGTGTTGAATAAACTGATGACTGAATCTGTTTGTTGGGCCCAATGCTCTCCTCTTCGCCCATATTCTTGAATTGTTGATTTATTCTAAATGTTTTGACATGTCACATCCATTTAAGTATATGGTGGAACACATGCTTAGGCTTAAGGTTTCCTTTCTTTTATCTATTGAATTAATTCATGAATGTTGGATGTCAATATGTGATGCCCCACGCCAAGTATTGTATTCCATTAGACACTTCACTGTAATGGATGCATGTTAGGATACGCACTTCCCACGATGTGATTAGTTAAGGGGCTTCAAAAAGTCTGATCCATTGTGGGCTCATTTAGAATGAGATCCACCCAACCCTAGGATTGGATCCAAGAGTGTGAAAAATCGTTGTATCAAAAATATATTAATAAAAATATACGATTGGGTAGATGTATACATGGCAATGGTGGTCCGAATGGTGGCCCACCAGGGTATCCCGAATGTGGGATGTGAGTGAGATTTAGTGAACCCTCGTGTGTGGGGAGCTGAGGTGTTTGGCCTTTCCTGAGTGTTGACCACGCGTGTCCATGGCTCATCAATCCATGGGAACTACGTTGGACCTAATTCTTGAGGGACAGAAGTCTCGACAGATACTAGGCTATGGGGGAGTTTGTTCACTCCACGCTCGGTCAAATTGAGGTAAATTTCATGTGTTATGGGATTACATCATCGAGGGGACTTCATTGTGATAGGGAGTACCTCAACACTGAGATGGGTCCCACTGTTATGGAGACATCTCTCATTCTTGGGATGCATTCTAATATTTTGGGAGCGTCCCTCTTCTTGCAGACACTTGGTTTATTCACATCCGCTCGAACTATGTTTGGCCTAATTACCGCCACACAGGGATATGTAGGCAGTTTGGGATGTTTTCAAACCTCGGTCATACCTTTGCTGTTGTTTTTATTGTTTCTTTATTCTTTCATTCATTTGTTTGTATGTTCGTTCATTTCCCATTTGTTCTTTTGTACATCATTATTTATGGGTAATTAGTCATTCATTCTATTTCCTTATATATTCATCTTTGTATCTTCATCATTACTTGTAGAATTGCAAATGTGTATTATAATTCAATTAGCCTAGTGAGAACTAGAGACTCATCTAGAATCCCTCTTTGTGTAGCATAGCATAGGTTAGATAGTCCCAAAGTATACATAAACTTTAGAAAATGATAGGATTTAAGGAGACCGGTCAATGACTGGGTGAGTTGGGTGCCTAATACCTTCCCAACTCGTAATTTTGACGCTTAGCTGCCTATGGTGAGAGGAGATAATCATTCCATTGCGTGAGTCATCAGAGTCTCTCCAAAAATGGACAACATTTATAGGTCTTAAACCTTATCTAGGTGGTGGCGACTCCAGTTTCTTACCCTCCACTGGCGTGAGTAGATGAGATCTTAAAGTGAAAGCATTTCGATCTCTTTTTGTGTGATTAAGTGTAGAAAATTTGAACATCTTAATTAAATGTAAAATTTTGAGGATAATTTTCATTTTCAAAAATCCTTGGTCCTCACAGAGGCCGTTGGAGATAACCAGTGATATGCACAGATCGATTATGGTCGGTGTGATGGAGAAACAGATGGACTCTCTATCGGCAAGGGGTATATTGCAGGCAAGACTGCGAATGATGATGATCATGTTTATGGTGGCAGCTCATGTTATTGGTGATTGAGTTGCAGATGTCAGTGATGGCAAGCAAGTTGTAGAGCTTATTTGTCTGAACCAGGCATTACCGGCGGTGAACTTGATGGTGTTTGCAGTGGTAATGTATGCAATGTTTTTGCATGTGACAGGAGAGAAAGAAGGTGCTTCAGATCCAATTATCGGAGTGGGTGGCCGATGGGGGTATGAAAATGCCTTTGTTCCGGTGCTGACTGTTTATATGTTCGATGAGGGATCACGTGCATTGGCTCTGGTGGAGGACCTGCGACTGGATTAGGTTTTTCTAGTGATGCAAGATCGTAAACTCATATGGCAGATCTGGGTGGTTTAAAGTGGAACAGGTGGTCTACGGCTGGTTTTTCATCATCGCATGTGGGAGCTGCTTTGTATGTAAGAGTGATGGTTCTTAGGGATGTTGAGTAGTGGGTTTTCAAATTGGCACTATACAAAGTGGGCCATGGTGGATCTGGGCATTGGGTTAAGAAGTCCATTGGTCATGGTGGTGCTCTTCCAAGTGTAGGAAGAGGGATAGGGGTTGTTTCCAAGGGTTAATCGATGGAGAATCATCTGGTTTTGCAGGTGTAAGTATCCCATTTTTGCAGGTGTAAGTATCCCATTTTTGCCATCTTCAGTTGAACAAAGTCTTACTAGAGTATAGACAGCAAAGTGGGAGGGGTGAGAGAAGGTTTGAAAAAGTACAGGGAAGGCGAGTGAAACTCTATCAAAAAAGATAGTCGATCAATCTCAGCATGCTCCCTATAGTGTCGGGATGGAAAAATAAGGGCCAGTGGAGATCCTTGCTTACAAGGGGGTCCTATGTTATCACATGTGGGAGGGGTTTCCCTAAAGATGGTCGTAGAGCAAAACCTTGCACGGAGGCTGCAACAATAGTGCTGCAGAGCCGCAATGGCGTTAAGGTGGAGGAGTTCAGTGCTCCTAGGTGCAGGAGTCTGTCTGTAATAGATAGTCCTTATTGGAAAGGAAATCAATGGCTAAGAGATCCTGATCAGTTTGATGGGGTGATGGCAGATGTTTGTGGATGTAGTTGGATTGGGGAGGTTTTCCCTTGGATCTGACGGCAGGTTTGAAGCCCGATACAGTATGCATAATGGCCAGCTGATGTTGCACCATGGGGTAAAGGAGGACTGGTGGGCTAGGATGAGGAGTCGAATCTCTAGGTCTGCGCTGGAGGTGTAGAGGTGAGAGACTTGGGTTCCAAGTGCAATTGGAATTACAGAGGACTATGACTGATGGTGATCTCTCTGATAGGTGTTACAACAATGAGAGAGGTGGAGTCACATCACATTGTGCATATGTAAGTTGTGCGGTACACCCGGATGGGGTGTAGGCTATGCCTGTTTGGGTATAGCGGTTTGACAGAGACAAGTTTACAAAATCAACATTAACGGGTTCTTTTTCAAGGTGGCTTGCAGAATCCAACTAGGTAGAGATTTGTTGGGTTTGGTGTCTTGTATTTTATGGGATCCACACGGTTACTGGGATTGTAGTTGTATTAGGGTTTGGGTCTACTATATGTATGAGGGTAAATCAGTAATTGTGTGGGATTAGGGTTTCTAGGTTTGCCTATATATTGTCTCTATGTAGGAAAACCTAGATAAGGCTGACCGAGGAATACACTTTGTGAGGTGGAGAACTGTAAATTTTCTTGGGAATAAAGGAGATCTCTCTTTCTTTGGGTGGAGGTAGGCATCCTGCTTTGAGGTGCTGAACCATGGTAAATTCTTGTTCTTCGTGTTTCTTCTTGTTTGGGCTTTCATCCCTAACACTCCTCTCCTTCTCACAGCTATAATTCATGGATAGTTATCGATGTAATGATGGAATGTGCACAGTTGGGATCCCATGTTATTTTGCATGCCTTTGCAGCCTTGGTGCTTTTCATTTATATATGATGGCAATATGGTGTGGCCAATTAAAGAGGGATAATTACAATCAATTCAATCACAAACATTTTTTCCGTATTGTATTAGAATTCTCCTTGCTCTCCTCTCCTTCCGAAAGGTATAATTCATGGGTAGTTATCGATGTGACATGGAATGTAGTGATGTTTCTAAAAATCACAAAACAATTTCTTTTCTTTTTTTTATATATAGTTTTCGTAATCTAAACCATTGAGAGTTGAGAGAGTACGTAATATTGTTTAGTGTACTAGAACACGTGCATGGACAACCACATAATGTATGTGAATACAAAAACGAGCATTTTAATTTAAGGGTAAATTACAGATACCTCCCTTCACGTTTGCCCGAATTACAATTGCCTCCCAAATGTTCCTAACAATTATGAATACCTCCCCTACAACGACTATTAAATTACAACTAAATCCACATCGTAAGGTATATTCTGTTAGATGCTGATGGCTTATGGTTAATAATTTTCTAATGATCACTAACCCCATTACATCTACCTTCCCTATGATTTTCTCTTTGATTTCTTCTTTTTTCTTTTTTTTTGCTACTTGAGATCTAGACGATGTTCTGCAGCTCAGTTTTCAATTTCTTCATGAGTTATTATACTGAACCAAAGCCTAATCCCTCTATAAACCACTATCCTTTAAAAGAAATACATACAAAACAGAATCAGGGACTCTCTGAGAAATTTTAGTTTTGGTTTTGCACTTTGGATTAACTGATAGGTAGATAAATTGAATTCTTAAAGAAAAAAGAGAGATTAGTTGTAATCTAAAGTCTGGAACTGATGGGAGAAGTTCTGCACATCAAGAAGCCATTAGTGTTGAATGAAGGGCAAAAGCCCGACGATCACCGTCCACGAGTGAGTCACTGGAATTCAGTGAACTTCATAATTCACGATTTCACTTCCAAATTTCCCAGCAAGGTTAGATCCGGTCTTGATCCCGAGGACCCTTTTCAGGTTGATTTATCTAAAACCATGAACTTAACTAGGGTAACCTCTCTCTCTCTCTCTCTCTCTCTCTCTCTCTCTCTCTCTCTCTTATCATTCTTCCATTTGTTATGTGCCTGCAAAAGCTTCTTAAACCAATGGATACTGAACAGAAGTTTTCTTGAGAATATGCAATGATTTGTACAACCAATAGGCCTTCGATTTTCATCAAAGCAATCTATTGTACACCATTAATGCATCAAATGAAGAAAAAAGGAAAGGAGACATTGGAACCTAAGAAAATCGAAGTTGGAAATTACAAAAGATAAAGGGAAAGGGGTATAATTATCTATTGCAGGTTAAGTTTAACACCGTTAGAAAAAATGAGACAGTTGTAATTGTTGAGAACATTTGGGAGGCAACTGTAATTCGGAGAAACGTGAGGGGAGGTAACTGTATTTTTTTTTAATTTAATTTGAGTTTAAAATTAACATGTGGCTGATCTAGAATGTGTTTTCTATATCTAACAATCATAATAAACACATTATCTATCCATGTGGTAGAATGATGCCTTGTAACCTTTAATAAAATAATATATCCTTATGACAATAATAATTTATCATAATTCATTTTTAGAGAAGTTTCTATGACTTGTTTGTACATTTCTATCTATGAGAAGTACTACTTAATTGAGATTAGGAAATTTGAAGCTAGTCTGCAATCAATTCTGCAAGATAAAGGAATGCAGTAGTATCATTTTTATTACCGAATCATGCAAGGAAAATTTGAAAGGGAAAATCGTCTGCGTCTTCTATTTCTTTCTTTTAGGGTGGGTTTTAAATTTTTTTTTTTTTTAAGACAAATGTGACAAATATCCCTTCTCTATTTAAACTATTTTTTCGATCTGAAATTTGATATGCTCAATTTTTTTATTTTTTTTCCCTCCCAATTGAAATTGTTGAGGTTTTTACAACAACAAAAAAAATAAAAATAAAAATAAAAATAAAAATAAAAAACACTTTGATTCAAATTCCTCATTCCAATAGTTATATTGAATTTTTTTTTTTTAAAGAAAAATTATATTCAATTAAATTTAAAAATTATTTCTCAATGAAATGGTTGGAGTAACTTATAAATCATGGTTATCATTCATGATAGATTTCTCATGTTTGTCTGAACATGTGTCGCATTCATAGTTCAAACATAATGATGTAGTATTCGTAATCAAATAGTTGAGAAAAAGATTTGAAAATTGGTAGAAAGATGTCTCAATTAAGTGATCAGAAACATCAATTAATATTGTTTGGTATTGCTAATACCTAATGATAACAAATTAAGATACGGTAGAATAAAAAATTTTCATTTAATAAATTCTTGATCATGATTAATATAGTATTTTTTCTTTTCTTTTTTTATTTTTTCTTTTTTCTTTTTTTTTTTTTTGTTTTGTCAAAGGCATAATATATATGGTATTAGAATATTCAAACCATAATATTAAGTTTCTCATAACAAACCAATAGGCAAGAAAAAAATTAGTACCACCATCTTAATCCATAAAGTGTCATATGCGGAGCATCTAAACCATTGATTGGACATCAAAGTAGTTTATAAAACACTTTGAAAGTAATTATTAATATTTTTTATAATATTTTGAAACCTTTTGTAAATTTTGTTCTAACACAAACTTATTATAATTTATCCGAAAATACTCTCATATGATCCAGTTTAATATACACACAAATGTACACTCACATTTCATTTCCGCGAACACTCAATGTGACAATCATATGAACAGATTGCCACTTCTGTCCCTCTCTAGTTGTAAATGAGTTTTAAAATTAAAACTTAAGAATAACCATAGTCCATAAATAATATTAAATAATTTAACATAGATTTTATGGACACACCTCCAACAATATATTATGGTGCTCTGGCTGGCCACACGATATTTCATAACCTTATGTACGGCAAAAATTCGTGGACCCGACAATAATGTCCAATTTCAGTATAGATGCTGTCCAGAGAACAGCAAAAAATTAAATTTGGTAGATAGATGTTTCAGTCATGTTGAAGGCATATCGTTTCAAGAAATGATTACACACCATTTAAGGGTTTTTTTGTTCTTTTGTTTTGAGTAGGTCACACCTTTTATGATAATGACAAAAGAGTACAACAATTATTGTTAAAGTGGTCCAAAGATGCCTTTCTAAATCCAAATATAATTAATTATAATGTACTTATACCCTATATAATTTCTACAACTTGGTTCAGTTTTTAATTGTTAATGTCATCTTCTTATGATTATGATTGATTTTAAAGCATTGTATATTATGGTTTCAAGTCACATGAGATTTTTTTACCCAAAAAAAAAAAAAAAAAAAAGGTCACATGAGATTTCATATGTTTGTGTGACAAAAATTGATAATCCTAAAAAATATAATGCAAGTTTTAGTATGAGATTTGTTATTTGACACTGGTCAGGTCTCAACGGCGCTCGGTGTCTATCATATCGACACACAACTCCCTCACCCCTCTCATTCTAAATATCAAAAATACCCCTTATATAATGTAGTTTCATGATGGTCCAATGAGTCCATACAAAAAGGAATTAATATCAAGAGGGTCTTAAGAGGGTCTTGACACAGACCTATGTTAATTAAAAAGACCCTTTTAGTAATGAAGTTGTGGACAGAAAACCTATAAAATTGGTAGAAAAATGTACCAATCATATTGAAAAGAGAGATATTGATTAGGACACACCAATGAAAAATGATTGATATTGCTAAACACTAATTAAAGTGATTGCGATAGAGTATGTTGTCTTTATCCCAAGCAAAGGGCCAGACCATTATATCCGTTGTTTGCTATTTTGTCATTTCTATTTCCCTTCTTGATAGATTGAGTTGTTTCCCCAATTTTGAATCAAGAGTGCGCTAGATCGGGTGCAAGATCATGCCTCTTACATTATAATACTTTTCCATGTTCATCTTTTTTTGCGACTTGAAAGAAAGACCTCCATAGTAACTCATTAAAAATCTCATTCCCTTTGTCTTCCAACACCATTTTACCTTTAGATGGAATAAAACCAATAGTCATCCTGAGATGTGTTGATCACAGGTTAATATTGAGAGGGGGGAATCAGTGTCTTCAAAAATTCTTCTCAGATAATTTCTTTGAAGACAGATGCTACCCAAAACTGACATTCTACTCATTGACCATAACTATACTGTCACTAAAGTACAATCACACAAGCATCTCATTACCACAAAGTGGTCAGATCTATCATGTTGTGCACACCTATCCTACAGGTCATTCCACGCACTTCACAATATACAAATAAATATATTTACACATAATCCACAACACAGACATATACGTGGTTTACCAACACAGTGTGTAATGGCTAGTCCACGGAGTAATGCCCAATGGGCTCTGTATATACTCAATACTCTACTTTTAGTTATCTACACAGTAGGGAGTACATACACTCAATTTACCTAGCATAAAACTACGAGGGTACAAATATGTCAATAATTCAGGTACCAAAGTACCAGTGCTCAGCACATGCTGTACACACCACGCTTAACCCATACCCACGGAAAGCAAACAATAATAGTTTTTGGACTTATAGCAATGCTCTACAATTTAATCCCCACTAACTAGGCATTCATCATTACAGTTAACATACACTGAATACAGAAAATAGACAATTAACTCATACAAGGTTATGAGGCTTACAACCCTTGTCTGACATTTTTTTGATACTCTGAAAAGACTCTAGGATGTCTCTGTGAAGTCTGGCATAGTCTCGAAATCCACTGGAATACCTTCAATTCATTGCATACAACATAGGTCACACTTTCCCCCTCTCTCTCTTCTTCAAAACACCAACAAACCTTTCAATACTCCATTAAAGCTTTACATAAGCTCATAAAACTTTCATTACTGCCCAAGAGCCATTCAACTCTCAAATACACATCAATGAAGCTCAACTCCACTTCTTGATGGGTTAGTGGAAGGATTTAAACCATTTGTATACACCAACACTGCAATGAGGCTTCACACAAGCTCATAATCACCATAAATATTCAATGGAAGCTTTACCAACCTCTCATCACTCATTAATGAACCATTGACAGGCAAGGCTGAGGTTGGTGGGTGATTGATTGCTCACACATAAGACTAAACCCTCAAAAACCCCTTTTTACCTCTTCTATTCTCTTCTTTACAATTTCTGCTCAACTTTGAGCTCCATTAATGGCTCACCACCATTCTGGACCTTCATTACTCTTCGATGGAGCCTCAATATCCTCATAAAAGATTGGTGTAGAGATCTTTCATCATAAAACCCACCAACACCTTCCAAAGAGAGTTTTTTTTCCAAAAATCCGAGCATCTTCACTCTTTTTCATCCCCAAATCACTCTTAGATTGTAAAGTAATCAAAATAAAGCTCGTAGGAATTTGAACGGACTGATTTGGAGGTCAAACGGCCAAGATATGGCCGTTACAGTTTCGACCATTGATGTTATTCCAAATGGCATCTTTTTAACTGATTATAGTGTACCGCGTCGCACAGAAACTCCGCCCCACTGACACGTCAAAGTCGATGTCAAGTTCCCATTCGCTGGATCTGGAATCTTGACTAATGGCTGCACGATCTCTGTTGAAAAGGCGGGATTTAACTTACACTCGTCGGATCTGTCAAACAGGTTGTTGAACAGTGATTGGTCCAGCCGAGAATCTTCTCTATATGTCGTTCGATCACCTCAACAACACAGGATGAAAGATGACCGTTCAATTATCATAATCACATCAGATTTCGTCGAAGCTAACCACTGCCATTCGATCGAGATCCCACCTGATGCACACCGTACGCACGCCTCACCGAATCTGGAATTCATCTCATGCTTCGCAATCCAACATATTAAGTTGCGGCTAGCCATTCACGTCACTTGTGGGAGAATCTTGACGAGACCGCCTCGATGCACCTGATCCCGCCATTTTATGAGCCATTAGATGCGCATCTAAGCTGCATGGCTCAACCCCGGCCACCGATTTTGAATCTTCTTCATTTTAACTTGTCAAAAATGCCCCTGTAAGCAGAGAGTTCTCTCTCTCTCTCCCTCATGACCTTTTGTCAAGCACCTTGTGTGCGTGCGGGATGTGCCATGGGGCATGCGCGCAGGCCTACTGCCTTGCAGCATGGCTTGCGGGCCAGCTGCTTGTGGCAGCCGTGGCTTGCAAGCCAGCATGTGCAACGGGCTTGCGGGCTTGCCCACATGTGCTTGGCCTTGGCTTGTGGCATGGCCCTGCTGCCTGGGTGGCTTACGGCTCATTGTGGCTGCCATGTCATGTGGCATGGTCGTGGCTACCTAGGTGGCCTGCGGCTTGTTGTGGTTGCCCATGGCATGCAGCAAGGTGTAGTGGCTGGCTGCCATGGTGGCATGCCACCTCAGCAGTGGGACGCATCCACTCATTTTCTCTCTCCTCCTTCTCTCTCTTTCTCTCTCTTTAGCTTCTCTCTCTTCCATCTATGATTGCCACATCACCACATCAACTATGATTACCACGCAGTCAGTGGGACCCACACTCTCTCCTTTTTCTCTCTGCTCTTTCTATCACCATTCTCTCTCTTCTTTTTCTCTTTATATTTTCTCACTCCTCAAACAAACCGCATCATCAATGAGACCCATACTCTATAGAACACTGTAGAGCACGCCTAAGGCTTCTTCATCACTGCCACTTGTACAAACACTCTCTCTCCTACATTGACACCCTCTCTCCTCATTTCTCTGATTGTATGTTCATCTATGTTGTCATTTCAATCAAGTTGCCAACAATAACAACACATGACCAATAAGATGGACTAGTTTTTCCTTCTCGATGATATAATCCTTTGGATATATGGAGCAAAAAGAGAAACATTGCCTCATATAAAAGGGCATATGATTGTAACTCAGTCTCAAGGCCCAAAAAATAGTGATTTCTTCCTCTTCTTGTAGATCCCAAATTTCACTATCTCTCATTCCAACTCTATGTTTGAAGCACATTAAGCTACCAAGAGCGTTTGCAGCCAGAGGTACACCTCCACACTTCTTCACAATCTTCTTACCAATCGCTACCAAATTAACATTCTCCTCTCTACCCACGCCAAATGCACGTTCTTTGAATAGAGCCCAACAATCTTCGTCCGAGAGTCCTTCCAAGTGATGGGCAGGAAATGTGCCCATGATTGATGTTACTTTCTCACCACGAGTGGTTACAAGAATTGAACATCCTTCAATTCCACCTGTTAATGAATATTTCAGCTTATCCCACTTGTCTTGATCTTCATTCCAAACATCATCTAATACAAGCAAAACCCCCCCCCCCCCCATACACCAACCCAAATTCCCCCCCCCCCCCTGTCCGCTAATGGCTGTGGCCCCAAGCCATTCCAATTATTAGATAAACAAGCAAATTTGGGTTGCTAATGTTGTTTAGCAACAGTTTAACCATCTTTTCTCTGTCCTCATCTCTCCCATAAACTTGGGGTTCAGTAAAAATGGAGCTACTCTCCCGTTCAGTACTGCTTTCAGCAGTCAATTCCATATTTCCTTGGTTCAAATGAAAGTTGGATCTCTTGGAAGCAATATCCTCAAATCTCTCTCTAATATCTTTTATTTTGTGTCCAATCTTGCAACGAAACAGAAGTAGTTCGAAATTGAACCAAGATAAGAAAGAGGGGATTACCAGCTGGTTGCTGCAGTTTCTCATCCGGGCTTCTAATTGAAGTGCTTTGGCAGTACGCTCATCTAAGATATCGTCTGCATCATAAGCGACATCCTTGAGTTTCTTTAACCAACCTCTGATCGCCTTATCCTTGAATTGCTTCACCTCAGCATCTTCCACTACATCTCGAATCGAAAGCAAGGCACTAGAAAGTCTTTTCATCTCTCCATTGACTCCCCATATCAAACCAAACTCCCCTAGCTTGAAGTAAGGAGTTGATATTCTGAAATACAACTCGAAGAATAACTGCATCAACCATCTTTTTGGGCAGCCTAATAGTGTAACAGATCAAAGTTGTATCGGATGGAAACTCTGAATCTCTCACACAAGTTTAATGGAATTCTGGAATTATGATCGGAGAAGAGTAAAGAGCCTATGTATTTCCTCTCTAACATACGTTCACAACTTGCAGGATATGAAATATCTTCAACCATTGACAGGGAGAGAAAGTCAGTCCAACCTCCTCCCTTCCTATCTACCAAACAAAACCTCATGCTCCTTTCCCCTTAGACTGTTCCAGTTTTACAAGTTATATTGACACTTGGGTGGGTCACCTTGGCATAAGAAGATAAAAGCTTAATTGACTTTAATTGCCAATTCATGTGGGTAGAATTATTTGCAGGATATGAAATATCTTCAATCATTGAGAGAGAGAAAATCAGTCCAATCTCTCCTCCTTCCTATTTACCAAACAGAAACCTTTGATCATGCCCCTTTCCCATTGATGGGTCAAGTTTTGCCTGTATTGTGTCTTGAGATATAAAACACAAAACAAGTGATTCAGTTCAGTACCCTTCACAACCATTTCAAACCATAAGCCCCATTTCTAACAAATGTCTCTCATCGTCTTTGTTACATGATTTTTCAAAACTTCCAGAATCATTAGTTACTTATTTTTTTATTATTAGTTGGACATCTATTTGGATCGGATAGTTTATCTTTAGGATTATCCAAATTCTTATTCGGATACCGCTAACAGAATATGGATGTGAATTGAAATTTAAATTTTCGACTATCCATTTACCTCTATACTCAAGAGTGCTAGCATAGAGGCCACACCTCTATTCAAAGAATATTTTCCCTTTTCCTCTTCCTCTTGCACCGCTCCGGAAAAAAATAGCATGTTGCATTTCCTTTACAATGCATCAAAAAAAGAAACTTTCAAATCAGTGAGAAGCCCCCGAAGCCATAGAATCTTACAAATGCCATGGAATCTTAATGTGATTACCCAGGTATCAAAATGGGGTCTAATTTGAACTTCTACATTTTCAGATGTTGACACTAGGAAAACCATGCTTAAACCTTATACACCTAGCAGGAAACCAAGGGTAAGTGAAAAAGTTTGGTTTTTGGGTTAGCAATATTTATTTATCTTACCAAATGAGTAATGCATTTATTTTATCTTACCAAGTGAGTAATGTATTTTTGCTCAAAAAGATGGTTGATGTGAATCGAGTTTGAATTATTGACTATCCGTTTACATCTCTACTTTAGGGTGCTAGCATGGATGCCACACCGCTATTCATCTCGCACCACTCCCAAAAAAAAAAATAGCATGTTGCATTTCCCTTACAATGCATCAAAAGAAGAAACTCCCAAGCCCAGCTCACAATTAAAAATTAATAGATTAGTCCCATCTTGGGCCTGACCCGTTACTTTTGGTGAGATTTATTACTAAAACTTTAGGAGACGCTGATGTGGAAGCAATTGTGGAAAGTTTGAATGGATCGCCAAAGTTAAGCACAAGGATATTGAAGATGGGTCTCATATATAAGCGATGTGGAGGTGGAAGCCGTGGAGGACAGCAGAGAGGAGAGGAAGAAACTCACCGGCCTCGCCACTCCAGAGAGGAGGCAGGCACTAGGCCCATTTAGGGTGCTTGAATCTCGGCTGCTGCGAGGGAGATCAGGAATTTAGGATTTAGGAAAGGTCGAAACTCGAAAGGAAAATAGGATTTCTACTTTCTAAATGCATATATATAGGGTGGAGTTGAGTCTGGCCGGGCCTCAACACTGGCCCAGCCCAACCCTGAGGGGGTTTTAAAAAAACATGGCCCTAACCCAACCCTGTTAGGGTTCAAGGTGGGTTTGACCCTAATCGGATTTTAAGAAAAAAAAAACATGACCCTTACTCAGCCCTATCAGGGTTCAAGGCAGGTTTGGCCCTAACCGGATTCAAGGCGGGTTCAGCTCTGACAGGGTTTTAAATTGATTGCACTTGCTCTACATAGTCTACACATACCATATACCCCAAATATTTATGCCGTATGGAATGATATGGTAATTTCAACGTTTAAATATTTTAAAAATAATTTAGATTAACCAATTCAAGTTTCTGACTCGAAATCATTTATTATGTATCATTCCATATATGACCATGCACCCTTTGGATCCACATCCTCTCCCGCCTGGGTTTGGGCGGGAGACTTGACGGCCCGGATGGATGGCCGCCACATGGCTCTAGGGTGGATCCGAGCCCTCCATCCCAACTGACACCCGAGCCGAAAAGCTAAGCCGATAGGGGTGTCTGCTCGGATGGAGGGCTCGGATCCACCCGAGAGCCAGGTGGCAGCCATCTATCCAGGCCACCAAGCCTCCTGCCCAAACTCAGGCTGGAGACGATTTCTATAGGTACCCTTTCGGATAATTTTAATTTTTATTGTTTTGCATTCCCATTTGGCAAACTCTTTTGGACTGAAACTTGATATGTAAGACAGGAAACTTGATATGTAAGATAGGGAACGTGGATTTACTTACCTAAGAATTTAAGTCTTATACTCATTCAATATATCACATGGTAGATATTGTGTACAGACAAGGTAAAATTACATGGTTTATACATGCTATAAAGCCTCGAACCTCCCCAGTTGTCTATAATTTTTATTTCTCCTTCATATTGTTGTATTTTTTTTTTTTTTTTTTTTTATATCATGTTTACTAGTTTTTAGAAAAAATTTCAAACACCACCCCTATACTTAGTTGTATAAAAACTACCAAATATAATGGAGTAGGAGGGAGTGACAGTTATGGGAATCGCTATCAGATTGGTCCATTTGGCCAATTCATATACCGGTATTGATTGAAACCAATACCGATCCGTTACTGATTGAAACCAATAACGATCCGGTATCGATATCCCTACTCCAGTTTAAAAAAAATGATATGGAACGATTTTTTGGCCCCTATTAAGCTATCCGGATGTGGATCATATCAGTATGAATAGTGATCAATACGGAACTATGGCTCTGAATTTATGGAACCTTTTGCTCATAAACATGGAATGTTGGCCAAGGGTGATACCAATCCGATTTATTATTATTTTTTTAATGGTATTGAACTTGTCTCACTACCCTTTGGTTTTAACTTTTAGGTATCGGAATTAGATCAGTTTTATGTGTCATAATCGATATATTGATATAATATCCAATACTCTGTCATGAGTTTTGTACTGATCCGATACTAATCTCGTAATGATTTTCAAAATGATTGATACCTTATTCGTTGCCATGAACTAAAACCATGCCTTACCCAATTGGTTGTCACTGATCTGTATCAATATCGGATGGATTTTGACATTAGCTGATAACTGTTGGAAACGAATTCCTAGTGAAAATGAAAGAAGAGAGCACACAAATCTCAAATCTATCAGAAATTAGGTGTGGAAACCTCCTAATGTTCTCCATCATCAACCCCAATTCTGATTGGGATCGAATGAGTCAATTGATATTGAAGTCATCCACGACGAACTTCAACTTCAATTACAATACGGGTGTTATACAGTGAGGTTTAGTTTCCGTTTGGTATGTAATAAATAAAACTAAAACCGAATGATTTATTAAACGGTCTCAAAATGCTTATCAAAATCGAATATTAATCGATTTTGATTTTTTGATTTTTATACGATTTCATTGCCAAAAAAGAGAGGAAGAGAAGTAGGAACAACATAGAGAAAAACTAAGAAAATCATTAAAATAATTTAATCATATATGAAAATGGAGTTATAATTTCAATTTAGAGTAGACGATGCGATTCAATTTCAGTATACAATTTCATTTATAACACCCTTAAATTACAGGCAATTTGGATGATTTTTTGGTTTTTGTTTTTTAAATTTTGGCCATTCGTATAACATAAAGTAGGAATGAAAAAAAAAAAAAAAAATGTGCCCGTCCTTTAGGACACGTGTTACAATCTGGGATACCATCCCCCGGGCCGTAATAAACGAAGAATCTCTCTCCGTACGATTTGCCAAACATAGGCAAAAGCAAAACCAACGTGGAACCTCACAAGTCACAAACCCTCGCGTGCAGGGGAAAGCATTTATCTAAAGTTTGACCATTTACATCATCGATCCACGAGCCACGCGTGCAGCGAACTATTTGCCACGTGGATGCCGCCAGCCGTGATATCCGAGATCCTTCCTCCCTTCCCCATCTGCTTTCTTTCTTTTACGGTCCATCTTGTTGGGTGCTGTGAAAATGTGAAACCCTAAAACCCTCTTTTGGCGCTCATCATTGTCTCATCTTTAGTTCTGAGTCTTCTGACTCTCCTCTTTGGCTCCACTGGTGCGGATAATCATGGAGAGGAATATATCTTGCCGTTGGATTAAGGAATCATTGGTATGATTGATCTCTTCAGAAATCCAACGGTCTGGGGATATACTATGTATGTATTAAAATGTATTGTATCATATTGGTTCCTCTGATTCTGAAACTCTGGAAATTTTGACCGAAGCTGAACGAAGACGGCGTGGTAAATCATAAATGGAGCGGGGGGTAAGGACAGAAGCCGCGTGAGAAGCTTTTTCCAAAGTCTGCAGTTTTTACTGAACCACAAGATCTGGTGGTCGGTGCATCCCAAGATTTAGCTTTTGTGTTTCTCATTTTTTAATTACTATTAGGACAATTACTGTGCTAATTACTTATTAATCCTTTTCCCTTTTTGAAATTATCACTTGTTTATTATCTCTTGCCCGGATTCAAATCTTCTCATCCTTGTACTTCAGGGATGAGGGAGACACCCCCGTTGGATGTTCGACATATAACTCTTAGAAAAATCTGAGTCATACATTCGAGCCGACATCCAGTCGACAAGCCGAGTCGACAAGGGGTGTCGGCTCGGACGTGGGGCTCGAATTTTCCCAAGAATCACTTGTCGACCATCCGATGGGGCGTCTCCCTCCTCCCTGAAGTTTCAGGGAGGAGACGATTCGGATCCCTCTTGCCCTCTGAAATGACAAAATCACCCCCTCTGAAAATTCGGTACCCCTGAGCTTTAGGGGTGTCAAAATTGGGGCAAACTGAAAACCAAATTCAAATCAATCCATTCGGTTTGGATCAAATTGAAACAGAACCTTTTGGACAGGATTTGGATTGTGTTTTTAAAACCTAATGAAAAATCGAAACTAAACTAGACCAATTGATAATCCTGAACCAAATCAGATCAATAAGATCAAAATCGAACCAATCCGATAATGGCTCGATAAGAGTCCATTAAGCCAACATTTTATTAAAATATAAATGTAGGAAACCAACACTGAAACCGAACCTTATTAGATAGGATTTGGGTTGTGTTTTTAGAACCCGATGAAAAATCACAACCAGACCAGACCAATTGATAAGATAAAACCGAAACCGAACCAATCCGATATTAGCCCGATAAGAGTTCATTAAGCCGATATTTTATTAAATATAAATGTGGGAAACCAACACTGAAACTAAACCAGTCCGATAATGCCTAATGCAGCTCATTAATCCAACTTTCTTACCACACATACATATAGTAAACCATGACCGAACCGATAGCTGACCAATAAGAATCCATTTAGGTAGCCCGACAACAAAACAACACTAAATCAGCCCCTTAACTAAAGTGTACAGTGCAGCTCACCCCAGCTCGAATCTCTTATTGGACATTTTTCCAACTGCACCTAAAAAACCTGAGACCAACTTGACCCTGACCGAAATAGGCTTGAACGTGTTTGTTAACACTTGATATAAGAGCGTTACGGAATAAGGGCTCATTATAGGGCTCAATATAAAGGAGGAAAGGCTACGAATGTCCACAATCCAATAATCGAATCGTATTACCGTTATGATGATATTTATTTTGGGTCCTACCCATCTATCTGCCATGATACTTTGACTACAACCACTTAGAGTATGAAAGGGAGGAACCGAGAAGGAAGGCTCCTTAAAGCACAATGTGAGATAGAAGAATCGGACCCATAACCTCCTCCACTCAATTGCCAAGACAACAACCAATTGCGGCAATTAATTGCTCATTGTTATGATGCTGATAATGACTTAATCATAACTGGATAGAAATGTAAAGTCTTCAATCACTATTTATTTTTTTATTGCATTCTAGATTAGGAATACATTTTGAGATGACAAAAACAATGATTGGTATGAATTCTTATTCTTGGATCATTGAATGTATTATAGAACTCAACCCATTTTAGAATGCAATCTTTAGCCCATTTTACATTCTAAGCCGAGAACAGAAATGCCTTGCTCCGTAGCTATTTTCATTCCATTCTAAGAATATATTTTTAATAATACATATCAAACGCAACCTAGGTGTCCAATTAAGAGGGGGGGAGGTGAGGTAGTCATTTCACCATATGATACACACTGCCTGACATGAATTTTTTTCCCATTTTTTAATTACTCACTTTAAGTCTGCAATAAAGCCTCTTCTTTGGTTTCTTGACATATAGAAATAAAAAATAATTAAAAACAAAATTGGTAAAAAATAAAAAATCAATTAGCCAATTAGTAATGATGAATTGTTCAAACATGGCATAAATTTTGTAGACAAGTAAACCATGAGGGGTCACTTGCTTGCAAATCAAATTTTAATCCAAACGAAATTTGTTAAATGAAAAAATAAATTTTTGAAAAACTCAAGACCATAAGAGAGTGTACATTAATGATTTGAATACCTAGGCATCAATGAACATACATACGGAGGTATTTGAATGAATTTAAATAAGAAATTTGACATTATGGTTAGATCGAATCCCTGATTTTTCCGTTTGACAGCTGAGAGAGTATTATTAGGGTTTTCTTGGAGGATGGAGTTCTGTTACAACAGTAAGCTTTGGGTTTTCTTAATCGGAGGAGGATTTTCTTACCGTGCATTCTTTTTTCTTTTTTTATTTAATGTTTTCTACCTTGTGAACTGCCCTAGCTCTCCATCTTATTTTCGGGCATGAACATCTTATTTACATCGTCTCCTCCCAGTGGTTCTGGGAGGACAGTGGTAATCTATCTCGGATGGTTGTCACGTGGCTCTCGGTGAATCGGAGACCCACGTCCGAGCCGACACCCTTTGTCGGTTTGGCTTGTCGGTTGGGTATCGACTCGGATGTGAGTCTCGAATTCACCGAGAGCCACGTGACAACCATCCGGGATAGGTTGCCACTGTCCTCCCAAACCACTGGGAGGAGACGATGCGGATCCTGAACAAAGGGAGAGATGGAGAGGTGGAAAGAAGTGTGGTGGCGCTGCGTCAAGAGGAGAGAAAGAGGTGGAGAGGAAGCATAACTATTTCTGACATCTGCAATCCAGATCTGCTTGGGGACCATTTTCTGATCGAGTCCCAACCACTCCGTGCTGCAGACGATCAGATTTAAAGGAGAAGGAGCGGCGTCATGGTTGATGTTGCTCAACGAGACGATTCTTTTTTTTGTTGAAATCAAGAGACTTAGCACGCTTTAAGATTCCTTCTTTCTCTACCAATCTTTATCTCTTGGTATAGGTCTTTCTTTCTCTTGGAGTCAATCTTCATCTCTTGATTCTCTTTCTCTCGCTCAGTAGCAGATTGATTTCTATTTTTTTTTTCTTTTACTTTTCCTGATTTGAATTGTATATTATCCGGAAATCCGACTATACACTCGAATTCGAAGCCGAATTCTCTTTTTACAAATCCGGTGGATTCCGGATCGAATTCAGATACTATGATTGTCATTCGGACTCGAATTTGGATAGTGGTGTATCCAATCCGAATTCAATCGGTTTACATCCTTAGTTTTAATTGTGTGATTTTCTTTTCTTTATCCTTTAGAACCTATCAAATCTTCACCAAAAAAAAAAAAAAAAACCCCTCAAGATTATTAGTTATTTAATTTTTTTTTATTATTAGGTGGATATCTATTCGGATTGGATATGTTATGTTTTTATCGGAATTCTGATCCGGATACTCCTGACTAGATACAGATACTTCTAAACGGATTCCGATGCAAATTGAAGTCTTGTACTTTCTATTATCCATTTACATTTATTCACTAGTGCCAAACCGAATTACCACATTTACTCCTAAGTTGAGGTTATTATCATAATAGACCAAGGGTAGACAAAGTTAGGTTACAATGGCAAAATTCACCTATAGATATACCACGATGATAAATGTGAATCCTTTTAAAAACACATCACATATGAACATAGAAAACAATGCATTTTTCCACTCCCATATTTGCTAATTATATGTAGAAGTTCAGCCAATGACCCAAGACATTCATCCTTGGATTATGATCATCTTTCATTATGCTCTATTTAGTTGCAAGAGAAATTAAAGAAAAAAAATTGAAAATTTCAAACCTAGAAAGAAAACTTTTATAATTATTATTTAAGGAAAATTTCACGTACTACCCAAATACTTTAAGAAACATCACCTTCCACCCAAAGTTTCTGAAAACATCAACTACCACATAAAATTCCAAAACGTTACCCCATTAACTGACGAAAGAAAATTAAAATTTTGTCTAGACGTTTATACCCTTTTCATTTTAAACTGAAAAACATCACCCCCCCTCTCATCCACTAGTTCCTTCTCCAGCAACATCCTACTGCCCACTGTTCCTTCTCCGGCAACATCGAATCTCCGCCAAATGGTTTGTTTTTTTTTTGAGGGGAGAATAACTGCATTTCGAAGAATATCAAGTGAGCTTTGTTATAAAGAGAAAATGCTTCCAAAACAACCATGTTATAGACGTCTTCGTCCATTAAAATGGATCGAACATCTGAGAAACAAAACCCCAATTGGGAAACCATTTTTGGCGGTTGAAATTGCTGAATGAAAGAAAAAGTTAGGGACACAAACCTTTGGTGACATATTGGATTTCTTCGACAGGAGAGTTTACGAGGAACCATTTGGTGATTTTTTTCTTCTACATGTCGCTCAGCTCTTGAGATTCTTCGTCGGCCATGTCTGGCGATATATTAGAGATCAGATTTCGACGCCCTTACTAATTACTATTGTGTTTTCACGCCACACAGGAGCATAATAGGGGTGTCAATTTTGGGACCGCACCATGTCCCCCTAGCCAAACTGATTGGTTAAAAATCGCACCGAGCCAGACCGTTTGATAAACGTGTCGGTCTTAAGACCGAACCGATTAATAATAGGTCGTTCACGGTGCAGGGGTACAATCCGACAGTCACCCGACCGGACCGAACGATTAAAGCCCGATGGTATAAACCGATTAAAAACCTATTAAAGACATAAGTTTCTTCTTTTATTTTTTTTCCACCTACTTTTCCCACCCATTTTTCCACCTACTTGTGAACATTGGACTTGCAACGAATACAGCCCTAATAACACTCCAGCTCCCATGGAGCTACTTCTGGTCCGGAGTTGTTTTCTACTTCTTCTCCAGAGTCAGTATTTTTATAATAGAATATTGTTTGATAACGCTGCTCCAAAATCAAAAGATTATGCTTTCAGAATACTGTTTGGTGGTGGTGGTGGGGGTCGTGGTGTTGGTGGCGGCGACAGTGGTGGGTGGTGGCGGTGGCGACAGTGGTGACAGTGGTGGTAGGTTGGGTGGGTTGTGGTGGCGACGGTGGTGGTGGTGACGGTGATGGTGGAAGGTGGTGGGTGGTAGTGGCGGCGATGGTGGAAGGTGGTGGGTAGTGATGGCGGCGATGGTGGAAGGTGGTGGGTGGTGGTGGCAGCAGTGCTGGTAAGTGGTGGGTGGTGGTGGTGGCGGTGGTGGCAGTGGTGGTAGGTGGTGGCGGTGGGTGGTGGTGGCGACGGTGGTGGTGGTGGCGGTGATGGTGGAAGGTGGTGGGTGGTAGTGGCGGCGATGGTGGAAGGTGGTGGGTGGTGGTGGCAGCAGTGCTGGTAAGTGGTGGGTGGTGGTGGTGGTGGCGGCTGTGGGTGGTGGTGAGGATGGTGGAGGTGGAGCGGTGGTGGTGGTGGGTGGTGGTGGCGGCTGTGGGGTTGGTGGTGATGATGGCAGTGCTCGTGGTGGTGGTGATGACACTCAGTAGTAGTAATGGCTCCGGAACAAGAGAAGTAAGTTTTTTTAGCTCCAGTTTTTTAGCTCCCAGAGACATTTTTGGAACGGTTCACTCTATGGGAGTCAAAACTTGAACCGTGTTTATCAATCGTCATTCTACTCCGGATTAGCTCCGGAGCTAAGAAGTAAGGAGCTAGAGTGTTATCAAACGGGGCCTTAATATCTTAGCTTCCACGGTGATATGATTTTAGTCAATGATGCTAAGAGACTGTTACGGCCACATGTAAATATTCTTTAAAATGCATATTTTGATTCTTTTTTTTTTTTTTACCATTATCCACATACATTCTTCATTTATGAGTAAGGACAAATCATGGGTTGGATTTACAACAAAATAGATCGATTATAAATGAGCAGAAAACTGAATAGTATGACCAAATAAGATATCTGAATATGAACATTAATAGATCGATTGAATTGATTAATATAAGACCAATTAGGGACCCAGACCGATCAGACCGAATATAAATGAGTCAATGTCTCACAAATCAAGATCGATTAATTAAATATATTGATTACGATGTAAGATGTTAAATTGATGAGAACTAAGACCCGATAGAGATCGACCGATTAACATCCCTAGAGCAAAAGGGGTTTGGTCAATGATTACGCCTGCATGGATTCATTTGTAAAGTGAGGGAAATTTGAGATTTCAAAGTTGGGAGTGGCACCGACGAAAATTGGAAATTGAAACACAAGATGGGGTACTTTTTCTTTTCAGAACCAAAAAAAAAAAAACAAATAGAAGGATTTAGAACCTTTTTTTTATTCATCACCCAACAACAACAAGAGTTTGGATCACGGATAAGCTTAGCGCCTCAACCCTCTTCACAATCCTCAAAATCTGTTAGAAAAATAATCATAAAAGACAGAATTTTGGGGGGTTAAGGTGAATTCATGAGAAATTTTCAATACAAGCCATTAGCTCAAATCTATGAGCAATCCTAAACACCAATTTCTTAAAGAAGAGTCGAGGCAGAGAAACAGAGCAATAGAGAGAAGAAAAAAAATGATTTGGAGGTAGAGTTAAAAATTACTAAAGGGTAAACTCGATTTTTTTCTTTTAAAATAAGTATATTGCTGTCAATACAAAAATGGTTTTGAGCTGACATCAGCATCTAATGGCTTAATCTTAACGATTTGGGTCTTTTTGATAAACATTTTGAAATTTTGAGTGATAGTTGATGTTTCCAAAAATTTTGGGGGGTAGATGATGTTTCTAAAAGTAATTGATAATACGTGAAATTT
The DNA here is from genome assembly GCA_028583415.1 of Protea cynaroides. Lineage (NCBI taxonomy): Eukaryota > Viridiplantae > Streptophyta > Magnoliopsida > Proteales > Proteaceae > Protea > Protea cynaroides. Next base: position 27,404,580 of record CM053272.1, read on the forward strand.
TTTCAATTATTTAACATGATTGTATAAATTACTTAAATTTCTTATCATTATTGATACATTTTAGATTTACTTTTTATTTTATTTTTCAAACATAATGGATCAGAATTGTAAAATAAGTGAAATTTAATAGCCAGATATGAAATGAGTTGGAATTAATGATTACTGAAGTTTCTTTTCTAAGTATTTTTAAATTTCACTTTCATTCCCTGTAATTTTCCTTGCAACCAAAGGATCTTAAGGATTGGAAAAAAAATACTTAAAGACAGCCAAAGATTTGGATCCTCATTATAGGCAATAGAATTCACTTTTGAGTAATGATTGTTATATTAAAGTAGTGTTATAATAAAACTTCAGTTATATATTATATGGATATATAATAGAATAAACAATAGTCACACATGTATCACCAATATATACATACGTAGATATATGTATCAACTATAATTATATAATAAAATTTTAAACATACATAAAATAACTATGCGTACCCTATTAGTAGTAAATCGAAGTTATGAAGGAGGGTTGAGTCGTTTAGTACACTTTCCTTAAGACAGTATTTGTCCTCTATTGGTGCAGTAGGTCTCCTAAATCTACCTCCAAGTAAAACAATCCCTTATGTAGGATATTCACTCAGCGTGCACACATTGACAGGTATATGCAGACCCGACGGCTAAGATCAACTCTTTTGGAAGAAATACTGAATATCAACTCTTCGATTAAACACTTACCCAAAGAAAAAAACTCTTCGATTAAACAGAAACTGGAGAGAGAGAATTGGAGAGGGAGAGAGAGAGAGAGAGAGAAATCGTATTGATTTTGAATGAGAATGAAGCATGGGGTCGGGCTCTATTTATAGGGCCCAAGTACCTCTTGGATGTGTCCACTGGATGGGGTGTGACCCTCCAGATCTCAGATCCTGAGATCAACGGTCTAGATGGCACACTTTTATGTGTAGAGATACATCTCTACACATGAATCATTTCCAAAAGGGCACCCGGGTAGGGGTGCGTCAGAATCCGACCATAGCCCATGGCCCATGGCCCACGCCCATGCCCGCGCCCCGTCGCGGTCCGGTCCGGTCCGACGCTTGCGCGTGTGTCAGTCAACTGAATATTGCTTCCATTTTAGGGCTCAAACGATATGCGATACTCCCTACAAATAAAGACCTCTCCTCCACAAACCTTAAGTAATGTGAGACTAAAATGTCCTACATTGGAAATGTCAACTCAAAATCGAAAAAACAAAATTCCCGCCCAAAACGAAAACCAAATTTTAGAACTAAAACAAAAAAATAAAAAATTTGAATTTTACATCTTTTTTAAACTTTATTTGGAAAAACCTTTTTACATTAACTTTTCCAATAATGATGAAAATAGTCATACAAAGAAAAATGTTGGCATAATATATTGATTGGTTTCTCCAATTAAAAGCCTAAGCTTTTGGGTTAAATATTTCAACATAGTATCAGAACCAACTAAGTCTTATGTTAATTAAACAATTATGTATGATCACCTGAAAGAAGGACAACATATACCACATTTATTGCTACCCAAAAGAGGAACATATGTGAGGAGTGTTGGGAATAATTTCACATTGAAAATGTTAGAACATTAGATGCCTTAATATACTAATTAGTTTCTCTACCTAATAGCTCAAGTTTTTGGGTTAAAGTAAGGTTGAATACTTCAACATGATATCAGAGCCAATTAAATCCTATGTTTTAAACAATTATATGTGTATGTTCACCTAAAAGAGGTACCAAATAAGGATGTCAATTGGGCGGTTTGGGTCAATTCAGTTTCGGGCTTGATAGGATCAGCCCAAAACATGCCCAACAAAGATTTCAGGTTGGGTAGGCTGCACTATGAACATTGACAGTCGGGCTGGTCCATATTTGGTTTCTTTTCAGATTGGGCTTGTTAAGCTGATTCCGTTTGAGTCCAACTGAAAGCTTGGTAAGAAACCATTATGGCCCGATTAGATGCAAAACTTAGAAACTACGGTAATACAACTCGAAGCTCATATGCCTAGACTCACCCAAGAAAAACAAGCAAGAAGAGAGATGACATTCACAAGAGACAACTTCTAAAGAATAATATAGTGTACATAACTAATCAAAATGAAAAATCTTCCAAATTAAACAAGAAAGGAATTACACGCAACATTAATCACATAAATAATGACACAGAGAGGTTAAGGCTAACCCAATAGCTGACCCCAAATGAAACGCTTGAGAGAAAGGGTTTGGGATTCAAGAATTTGAAATTGCGAAAAGCGAAAGCGAAAGGGGATTAAAAAAACCCTAGCCTTTTTATTAAATGGGGGTACTATGGGATTATATAAGTTTGGGCTTTGCGTTCTGTCTAGGCAACTATCAGGTTGAACCTTATTGGTTCGGTTTTCGGGCTGCCCATAAGGCTAGCCCAGACTAGACCGAGACCAATAAGATCTATAGACCTCAACCCAAATCCGGCTGGTTATGAGTTTGATCTGGTTTGGCGTGGTCCAAATTAGACTAGATTGGTTTAAATTTTCAGTTTTAACTGCATTTTGACACCCCTAGGACTAGATATGCCGCGTGTTCTGTCACTCAAAGAATACAACATTTGAGGGGAGTGTTGGAAATAGTCTTACATTAGAAATTATAGACCTAAGATGTCTTAATATACTAGTTAATTTCTCCACCTAATAACTTAAGTTTTTAAATTAAATACTTCAACAATCATATATATCTCAATATGTGTCAGAAATACCTTATTTCTCTTTGTTGAAACAAAACATAATGAAAGGGATTATTACTGCCTCATCCTTATACAAATTTTCTCCTCCTTTGTTGCAAAAAAGATGATGGAAATATTGAAGTTTACCTTCAAAGTCACATTTCTAGAAAACCATGATGGTTTATTTTTCTTGCAATCCAAGGCACATAAGCATAAGCATGCGAAACCAAATGTTAAATGATGTTCCATCAAACGCATTATAGTAAATGTTGTAGCCTATAAGATTAACAGCAAGACTTTCTTCCCACAATCCATGTAATTAAAACTAAATACAATGGTACCTCTCCTTCAATGGGAAGAAAGTTCTTTCAAGTTCATCAGTTCATGTCCACCACATCATAAGTGTGCTTCTCACACGTGTTTGATGATAGAGTTTCAATCTAAGTTGACCCTCTTCAATCTCCATCTCAGAGCCTCGAGCCCACTAAACTAACCCCACAACAACCCAAAAAGAAAAAGTTAAGGGAGGGGTTGACACTTTCTAATGAGCTTTTTCTATTACTATTCTGCCTCATATTTTATAATACTATATATAAAAATTGAAAATGAGATAAAGGTTTTAAGGAAGTGGGTGGTATATATATTGTAAACACATAAACAATATGTAAGCATGGATTCCCTCTGCTTTGTATTTCTTTTTGGTTTTTAAAGAGCAAAGCATGAACCTATAATCCTTTAGTGCGGCATGATGGAGAAGGTATTGTTTGGCTTTCCAAGCGTGGGTGTTTTTGTTGGAGAATCCACAACCAAATGGCTCCGTGGTCTCATATCCCACTAACCCATGGCTCAAACCCATGCCAATTGCCAACCCAAATAAATTTTTTATTCAACTTTAATCTCCATCAATCCGGGCTTGCAAAGTGCCATTCAAACACACAACATATGTGGTGATCATTGAGATGGAACCTTCCAAAAGGAAACCTTATATAAGTGGTTGTTGTCACTGGTTTTCGTTCGAGAGAAAACTTATCAATAAAGGATGAGCAAATCAAACGGTTGGGTTCAGAAATCCTGAAGTTACTTCGATGCCTAAGTCAGTACCAGAATAAATAGATGGAATTTCGTATGAAAAGATACGGGATTCCAATAGAAAGGAATTAAAGTGGTTTCGATAAGATAAGGGGATAGGGAGCTTAGAGCATAAAGAGTTGGATAGGTTACCTTCGCTCTGGTTGATATTTGTAGGATCTAGAGTGGGCTGAGAGCATACTCCTGACGTTTGAACCTCTCCAATATACCAGCACATGTTTGGTGAATACATGTCATATTCCCAACCTCTTGATAGATCGGGGTGTTTGGCAGCAGGGGTGCTTCCACGACCTAATCTGCAGAGGGCATGGAGCAAGTGCGATGATAAGGCTTTGTTGTTCGCTCAAATCAGGATCGTGCCCTTGATTTCCTATATCAGATCCTATGATTCTAATTTAGATGGGGACCTTCATGGGGCATGGCCACCTGCTAGCCGCAAAATGGTTGAGTCAAGAGATTGCCCCCACAATCTTGCAAATCTAGGGCCAACTCCGAGATGGTAGGGAGATGGCGGGCACCTCCTTATACGATATAGGGTTCTACATGTGCACTCCTAGTTGGGGGCGTACATTTATCCTTATCAGTGGCTAATACACAACTACCTTTTGACCTTTTTAACCTGCTGTCTTGTATGGGATCATCAAGCATGCACTAATGATGTTGTAAATAATGGGGATTAAATAAAAATTAAGATTAGAGTTTAATAAGCTAAGCTTGTGGGGAATTTAATTCTTTAAATCTCAACTAATATCAGAAAAAGGTTATAGTGCCACCAAAAGCGTGGACCTTAGAGGTGGGTTGAACTTGATTGGAGTTCTTCTCTGTTCCCTCCACTCTAAACAAAGAGCATGACACCACCAATATAATGTTCATTTGTTTATACCATAATACATAAATTATAGCCACTCCAGATTTTCTCCTCCGTGCATAAGATCTTGCAGGTTATGGAATCATGCGCTCTCTTTTTTTTCCCCTTTCACTTTTCCTTTTTAACTTTTTCTATCATTAATGTATATTTAATTAGACACTTTCTCAGCTTAAACTTTTTACTGTATCAATCAAATTAAACTTCCCTGGGATGGGTTACTGCTAAAAAATAAAAATAAAAAAGATGAGATAATGAGTAGGTTATGGTAAAGTCATTAGTTAGGTTGACACAATCAGCATGAAAATCAGTAATATATATATATATATATATATATATATATATATATATATATATATATATATATATATATATATATATATATCAAAATCTTAATGTTTATGTTGCTTAGACGCTGTTTATTTCAATGTAAAATTTTTAATATTTTCAATATTTTTTTCAGGAGGTAAAAGAAAAGACAAACTTTTTTTCCCACCTTCTTATAGATCATTATATTTTTTCCTTCTAGAAAAAAAACAATGGTTCCATTTGTTTTTAACGTAAAATTTTACATAAAAATTTTCTTTGTATGCTCTGTTTGTTTTGATGTAAATTTTACTATAAAATTTTAAGTGTAACATTTTATATGTAAAAAAAAAATTCAATGTTTATATCCAAGAGGTAAAATATAGTAATCTCTAAAGGGGATGGAAAATGAACTTCGTCTTAATTTCTCTTATCTACTGGAAATAAATATTGAATTTTTTTTTATATATAAAATGTTACACATAAAATTTTACGTCAAAACAAACGAAATTGTAACATTTTACATGTTAAATTTTTTTTCAATGTTTCTTTCAAGAATGTAAAAGAAAGACGAGCTTCCAATGTTTCTTTCAAGAATGTAAAAGAAAGACGAGCTTCCTTTTCCCTTCTTCTTAGAGATCACTATATTTACCTCTTGGAAATAAACAATAATGGAAAATTTTTAACATGTAAAAATTTCTTGTAAAATTTTACATCAAAACAAATAAAGAATAAACAGAACTGTAAAGAAGAAAAAATTACATTTTAAAATTTCAAGTTAAAATTTACATCAAAACAAATGGAGCCTAATTGTTGAATTCAATGAAATATAATTGAACCGATTGACCCACGAAAGAGACAAATCCTTTGAGTTACTAAGACTATTTTCAAGTAAAACTGATGCCTGATGAAAATTCAAGTAAAACTAACATATCCTGTTTGTTTTGTTGTAAAATTTTTTTTTTTTTTCATTACATTTAAACAAATAATAAAGAAACCTATTTTACATATAAATTTTCATTTTCCAATAACAACTAAACGGAGCTAAAGACAGGGATTTTCCCTAGAACATTTTTATGGTCTTTTAACAAAATACTTGGTTCCTTGACATAGACCACATTCAAAGGGGTAATTACATTGCCCACCAATCATTATCATGAAGCTAAGTTATTTTGTGGGTTTCGATCATCAGATCTGTTATGAGTACATAGCATCAATTCAGGCTCCAACCATGGCCGCCACTCGTGTACTCTTGTAAAGATTAAGGGTCTCATAATCCATCCATGTCCAAGCAATTTTTGTATTGATCAGTCAAAGTAGGAATAGATTTTATTCAAACTTAACTGCATTGGAAACCTATTGATGCAGTTGATGATCCTTCTTTCTTTTTTTTCATTTAATTATCATTTATTCTTTTTTTCTGCTAACTTGTTAATTTGTAACTACCAAAAATAAATACACTTGTTAATTTGTAAGGTATAACATGGATGGTGGGGAAACATTTGAACTTAGAACTTTAAAGGGCATCAAATGAACATCAAACAAAGAATAAGTTCTTTCGAGAAGTAGAGAAATGGAATCTTGCATGAACTTGAGAAAGAACCAAATGAGAAATGTGGTACTGGTCTTTGCAATAACAAGGGGATGGTTTTGGCAGCTTTTGCTAAGTACATTGGTGTGGCAACAAATTAAGTGGCAGAGCTAAGTGTTGCGTTGAGAGCGCTATAAGAGGCTATAAGGCTAGGGTATCGAAGGATTTGGCTAGAAAGTGATTCGATCTCAGTTGTGGCTAGTCTGCAAACAATTACTCTTCCATGGTATGAGCTTCAGCAGTGGAGAGAGATTTCGGATTCTATAGATGGCTGTATATATTCGGCTTACCCATTGTAGCCATGAGATAAATCCGGTGGTAGAGAGTCTGGCAAGGAAGGCTGCACATGATAGAATGACTTATTTCTGGGATGGTTGTCCGGACTTTGTGGCTAGAGAGGTCGTGTGAGATGCTTCCCAAAAACATCAGTATAGATTTCAGTAGTTGTTCATCTTTTACTCCGAAGGTCCCTGATGATGGCAATGTCGAAGGTGGGTTGTTCTTTTGTAATGTTATCATTCTCTCTTAATATAATAGGACTTTTAGTAGAAAAAAAAGGGTTTTAGTTATTGGATTTGGATTTTTTTTTATTTTTTGGTAAAATTGGATTCGGGTTGGAATCGACTGATTTAGTCAATTCAGATTGGGTTCCAGCTCTGATAGGATAAAAATCGATTTTAGACAAGACTGATCTAATTCTCAAACTAATTACTAAAACCTTGGCATAAGGGAGGCGCATGAAAAGTCCTCTAATAAGAATATATTGACACATGGGAAATGATTGGTGCTCATACTAAATAGTAAATACTAACTAAGGTAAGGGATTCACATCGTCTCCTCCCAGTCATTCTGGGAGGACGGTGGCAACCTTCCTCGGATGGTTGCCACGTGGCTCTCGGTGAATCCGAGACCCACGTCCGAGCCGACACCCCCCTGTCGGCTTGGCTTGTCGACTGGGTGTCGGCTCGAACATGGATCTTGGATTCACCGAGAGCCACGTGGCAACCATCCGAAGAAGGTTGCCACAGTCCTCCCAGACCACTGGGAGGAGACGATGCGGATCCCTAAGGTAAGAGAATTCTAAATTGATATTAATATTGTATTCATACTTAAATGTAAATGGCCCTAGGAAGTTTCCTAGCCCTGTTGTTTGTATTGTTTTTTGTTTTTTATTTTGAATACATTATTGGAATCTTTAGCAAAAAAAAAAATACTTAATGGATCTAACAACTTCTAACAACTTCAGGAGAGATTGGAGGAAGAGAAAATATTTAAGAAAGATTTTTTAATTTTTTTTTGTCCTTCGTCCCACCTTATTGGATTAAAAATTTGTCCTCAAAGTAGATTTGGATAAAAAAAATTATTGGATTAGAGGAGTGGTTTTCACAAAATGACACTTAATTTTGGTCCAACCACTACACATTAGAACATTAGGATTATTATAAAAAAAAAAAATAAGAACATTAGGGCATAAGATGCAGTGTGATGGGGTTGAAGAGGAAACGGATGAAATAGAAAAATGTAGGATTTAACTTAAGAGTGTTTATCTAGTAGTAGATCTTTTCTTGCTCCGGCAAGAGTTCGATCTCACTATGCTTTTCTTTTTTTCTGACTTGGATTAAATATACTAGATAAGAAAGAAGAACTATCAGAGTCTTTTACGCCCTATTAAGTAAATGGCAAAAAATCAAGGGTGCTATCTACAAGTATTTTCTCAAGAATAATTATGTAATTTCAAAATATATAAAATAAAAAAAATCCAATTTGTTTACGTGTTCGCAAAATTTTTAACTAAATTCTATACATGAATCTTAATCCCACAGTGAATATCATAATAATCAAATTGACTTATAAAAGATTTATTTCTTTTGTGAAATTTAAATGTTGTAACACACTTATCTCCAACATGACGGTTTAAAGCTTTGGACCAGGCCAATTCAATAGAAACTCTTATCATCTTTATGTCCAACCCACAGCTTTTGAACATTGAATTTTTTATTCCCATTTTTTTTTAAAGTAAGAGTGTCAATTTGGTATGAGAATCAAATATCAAAGTTGGTGTCGTATAGTTTATATCGAATTTGGCGTACTATTTTTTTGCTAGTACTGTAATGGTTTGGATTTTCATACCTAATAGTTATTGGATATGATATTGTTCCGGTACTGGTATACCGACAATATGAACCTTTTTTGTACTGATTTTGAAAATCAATTTTATACTAATACATATATCGATGGTTTCATTAACCCTAATGACCTTCATCACTAAGTATTTCTATTTGTTAAAGACTTTTAACCATGGTAGCTCAAAAGTACACTTACAACTAAAAAATTCAATTGCTAACATTATGACAATCTCATTGACTTTCGTTTCATTCTTTTTTTGAATGAGAAAATACCCAAAACTAATGAGATTTTTTTTGGATGAACAATGAGAGATCGGTTGTCTTAAAGGATTCAAGATATACTACATTTTACTATAATACTTTTTATTTAATTCATTCATATTTATTGAAACACATCTTTATCTGTTCCTTAAAACTTCAAGATTTGTCATGCAACCATTTGACAAATGTGATTATTATTTTTTTTTCTATAAAAGGTTTTTCCCGCCATTGGGGTAGAATGAATCTCTCATGAACATCAATGAGAGGGCAATGATATTATCATTAGGGCCACTTGGTTAGAAAAGGAGAAATAACCGAGATGTGAAAGGTCTAAAAAATGGATTTCTTCATTGACAAAGTATGGGTTTTTTTTTCTTTTTTTCTTTTTTTATAGAGCATCAAAAAAAAAATTGTTTTTGGACAAATAAGTAATCCTAATATATATGAGAGATATTGGCCTATTAGCTCAGTTGGTTAGAGCGTCGTGCTAATAACGCGAAGGTCACAGGTTCGAGACCTGTATAGGCCAAAAAATTTTAAATCTGATTTTTTTTAACATAAAAAAAATGGATGAAAAAAGAAATAGTTTACACCTATCAATCTAGGTGAAATTTTTTAACAAAAGAACAATTTTTTGTGCTCTTTCTTTTTATATTTATTATTCCCTTATGTTCAAATACATCCTTGTTCCTTTTTTTTTATATTTTTTATATATCATTTTCCCCTCTTTCTAACATTCCATATATACCCTTGAAATTAACCCAATGACTCAAACCATCATCCAACCATGGTCAAACCGGGCCAACCAAAACCCATTTATCAATGATAAATGATCGAACATAGTTGTGCTCTCTCTTCCTCTTCATCTTCCTCTTCCTCTTCCTCTTCCTCTTCCTCAAGTAACCTCGTTTAGCTTTAATAATGGTGATAATTATAATGCCACATAAGCTTGGCCCCATTTCGGCAATAAGAAAAGAAGAAATGGCATTATTCAAGTTGTGTCATAAAGGTAATTTGGGGAAAATCCAGGGGTATTATTGAGAAAGGAGATGATATTGGTATTATTATATTCCAGAGAGAAGATTCGGTTGGATTCCAAGTCTACCCCTCCTAACCCACCAACTAACTCATAAGTTAATTTAGAACCCAAGGATAGGCTGCTATGGTTAAAAAGGGTCAACAGGTGATTGACCAGAGTACCCAGAGAGCATTATTTAACCCATTGATTTTATTTTGTTATTTATTATAGAAAAAATTGCTCCCACAATCAAGGGCAGTGCCGTCATTTCGTTGTCTATATAATGTCAAGATCCCTCCTTTAGGCCTGTACTCTCGTCAATTGCTTTTGACTGTAGTGTGTGTGCATTTCTCAGAGTTCTCGCAAGCTCTCATACCCGTCTTCGTCTCTACTTTCCCTTTCTGGGTTCTCTGATTTCGCCTTTTTAAGTTTCTCCATCGAGCTGGGCAACTGAGATCTGAAGCTTTTATCTGGATTTCATCTCGTTTATTCTCTGTAAGTTGTTGATTATTTTATACTTTTGGTTCTAATCCTTCTGTATGCTTAGAAATGGTTTTAATTTTGAAGCTCTCTTCCTCATTCTTTTTGGGTCCTGTCACTATGTTTTCTCGATTTCTGTTGATGTTATGAGTGAAAGGAATGGTTTTTTCTCACTATTTTAGGGTATATAAGAAGGAAATCTTTTGATGTTCTACTTTTCTTCAGGAAAGAGGTGTTTTTCTTGAGTATAGAAGCTCAGATCTTGCATTTTGTGGAAGCTTCTTGTTTTTTTTTTCTGGGATCTTTCTGAGAAAACTGACAGTGATTACCAAGCCTAGCTCACGATCTGACTATTGTTTGAAACTTTTGCAGGGTAGTTGAGTAGTACCAGAAGAAATAGTCGTGGCTACTTCTGTCTGCAAAGAGGAAGAACAGCATGCGCTGGTTGAGTCTGTCTGTTGATGTTATCCGGAGGGTTATGTCTTTGAACCTGTACTGTCACGTTATTCTGTAAATATTCCTACTCAAATCAAACCCTAATTCTCTCGTCTTATTTTCTGCTTTTTGTCCATGGGATCCAACATCCTTGTTATTCGTCCTCGCTATGTCCTTCAGATTAGCTGAACAAAAGCAAAAAAGAAACAAAGACAAGTCAGACAAACCTCTCTTTTAGGGTTATCCTTATCTGTTCTAATTTGATTTTCTGTTTAACATCTCCTTTGGTTGAGTCCTTTGTTTATCTGTTAGTTTCGTCCTTTCAAGTATCCTCTGGTTTCCGGGTAGATTGTGGGGTATTTACAAGGGTAAAAAGAAGTTATGGTGTGCCAAGCTGCTAGCCAGACAAGATTCCGGGCGTTGAAACATGAGAATGGAATTGCAGGGAGTGCGACCATTATAGTTAGAGTCATAGCATGCTTTCAACAATTACAGGATTGCCAGGTGAGTGAAAGACAAATTGCTAGATTTTGTTCTGCATCTGTCTTTGAAATCTGTAATGGGTTTGTGGCCCAGATGATGTTTTTCATACAAATAGTCTCTTTAAATTTTATCTGTGTGTGTGATGAGAACTTGAACTGCTTAAAACTGATCTTTCCTGTAAATGCCAGGCTGAGTACTTCCGTCATTTGCTGAAGCCCGTAACGTAGCCTAGTAGGTTGCTTGTAGTTTGTCTTTTTGGAATTAAGCTGGAGGTTATAGCTATTTTGTTTGATCCTGAGTCAGGCAACAAACAATATTTTCGCATCTATACTTCTGGTACGTTCATAAGCCCTTGCTGATTGTATGGATGAAGTTGTTATGACTTCTTTGATCAATCTTTGGTAATGTCTGGTATTTTTGTTAATCAGGTGATTGTTTTAATTGAATTGGAAAGAACTGTGGTTCTTGGATTCATCAGCAGCATTCTGCTTTGCAATCACCCAAGTTGAATTGCATGAGCCCTCCGTTGGATCTGGGGTTGGATAATGCTTTCCCGGCTTATGCAAACCCTCTGTCTCAAATGGCTTCTGTTAATGGAGCACTGCCAGTACCGGGGTTTGCTTTTCCTGAGCCTAGTCACCTGAAGATGGCCCAAGCAACTGAGCCTCAGGGTCAGGGGTGGTTCTATTGTTTACCACGCCACCGGCAGGCTGCATTTGCTCCAACAGATTGTGTGGGTAAAGAGAAGTTTTCTGCATTCCCCCATGGATTTTATGGCCCGGGTGCAGCAGGACCCAATGCAGGACTAGGTTCTGTTCAGAAGCGATTCCTTGTTTGCGATCACTCCGGGAATCAAACAAGCTTCTTTATTAGTTCTGTGATTGCTCCTATTGTTCAGCTCCAACACCCAAGTTATAAGATTGAGAATCCGTTTGATGCTAATGGATTAAGAGATCCAATTTATCAATCTGGGCCTGTTGTCTCTGATCGATTGGATGAGAATCATGAAAATGATGATGGAAGTGAAATGCGTGAAGACACCGAAGAACTCAATGCTCTACTGTATTCTGATGATGAATTTGAAGATACTGATGGTGGTGAAGAAGATGACGAAGTGGCTAGCACGGGTCATTCTCCTTATGAAATGGGCCATGAGAAGCAAGAAGAAGAAATTGCAAGTTCAGGTGGCCTAGCTAAGAGGAGGAAACTGCTTAATGGGGAACATCAAGCAAGCTCTTCAGTCATGGATACTGCAAGTTCAGCAAAACCCAATGGCTTGTCGTCGGAGTACGAAGATGATGCACAATCAAGCTGTATTAAAGGCAGGACAGGAGGAAGAGAATTGGGTTCATCAAAGCGGTCGAGGAAGGAGAGGATACAGGAGACAGTGAGCATTCTGCAGAGCATAATCCCGGGTGGGAAGGGTAAGGATGCTGCGTTGGTTCTAGATGAAGCAATCCAATACCTGACATCTCTAAAGGTTAAAGCCAAATCTCTTGGGACCTCTATTACTCTCAAGTAGAGGGAGGGGAGCTTTACCAGTACTAGTAGAGTAATTGGTGCTTGTTTGTGTCATAATTTTAGATGCAGGTGTCTAGTACTATTCTGTGTGGATTTGCTCTCCTGAAAAGATAGAGAGGAGGGAAAGGGAGAGATTGTGAAAGCTCGAAGCGTAGTCTTCTATTCTTGACTTGAAATGATTGAAGTTGGGAATCAGTAGCTTCTGCAATTGGGTCTGTTTCTCTCTTTCCCATGGGTGGGTAGAATGGATGATGCCCTAATAAGGGGCTGGGGAGTGTTGTTGATAGTTTATAGTTCATGTATTGTGAAGGGAAAATGGTTTATCTGTTGACCCAGAATGATTGTTATGAGTGGTATTTTCTAGGACTCTGAGAAAGCTCTACGCCTGGATGGAAGTTGCAGGGTTGGTGTGATGTGGGGAGCTGTTTTTGGGTTTTTTTTTTTTTTTTTTGGGGGGGGGGGGAGGAGGGAGATTGGCTGATGGTGTTGGTGTGGGTCAGGGGATAAAGAAGCATGCATGCGCGTTTGGTGTGTTGGGTCCCTTTCCCTTTAGCCCTTCTTTCCCTTTTTTGTTCTCTTTTGGATAATGTTGTACTGTTTGAGCTTGAGAGTTGGATATGGTAAGTTTGTCTGAAATTACGCTACTGTAAAGTCATAGAAGGCATGAAGAGCTTTGGTGGTAAGTGGGGACATGCTCTTGTAATTGATTTAAAAGAAGTCTCCATTATGTTGTGTGGTGTGGGACCTGTGGGAGCCCGTAAAACCATTATGCTGAATATTGTATGCATCTTTATTTTTATTCCACTGGATATGATTATGATTATGATACACTTTGATGTTTCAGTGTTTTTTGTGTTGATGATGATGATGATGTTTCCTTGGAGGAAGAACTTTTTTTTCCTTTAATTTTTGTATGGTAGCGGGGATTTGGGGGGATAACGTGAATTGGGCTTTGGGTTGGGGAGTATGTGATGTATGTTACATTTCTATCTCAAAAGTTCAAAATATGGCAGGATGAGAAAGCGATACGCGCGGGGATTGTGTTAATTTTCTGAGGTTTCAAGTATTTACGATGACTGGGTTGAAAATGCAAAAGAGATTTGGGGGGGTTCTTGCAGAGTTTGAACCATGGTTATGAATCCTGGTATCCGATATGGCCAATTGGCAAACCGATCAGAACCGGATCGGTTGATCCAACCTGATATAGGCCGATATAGGCTGTATCAGTCACATTTGGGGATCGTCTTAAGATTGGTCACAAAAAGAAAAAATCATAAAAATCCCATCCTTCATCTCTGTCTTTAGTCATTATAGAGACCCGTATGCTGAAGAACTCCATCAGCAGTTCCTCCTGTGTGTAAAACCCAATGGACTGGACGCTAGAAGTTGATCTCTGAAAAATTAAAATGAGAGAGAGAGAGAGAGGGTTGCTTGAATAATGTGTGATAGAGAGGCAGGCAACGGTTGAGAATTGAGATATCATTAACCAGAAACAAGAAAAGTGGGCCGAAAGCCGAAAATCTCCGATCTGGGCTGATCCTAAAAAACTGTCGGTAATCGGTATCGAGCATGTTCAAAATCGATACAAATCGATTGATCCAATTGATCGGATACTGATTACTTGAACCATGGTTCCACCTACAGCCACGAATGACTTCCTGCCTGTTTACATGACATGGTGAGTTGCGTTTTAAATATCCGAGATGGAGCGGCTTAATTGTAGGGGTGTTAATTTTGGGACCAAACTGATAGCTTGTACCGAACAAGCCCAAATTAATCCAAAACCAATCCGGATTACCAAACATGTTTCAGATTGAATTATGGTATATCCTACCGGTTCTGGTCCGGTCCTAGCCCGAAACCTGCCAAAAAAAGCAGACCAATGAGCCCGAACCTGATAATGGCCCGGACCAACCGATTTAGACCGAATGATAATTTTAGCTCCTCTACTATCCTAACGAGGCTTTCAACCAAAACCAACTTGAACCAGCCCAATAACAACCCGAAACCAGACCGACCCGTTAATTAATGTGTTTTGATCAACAATGCAGTCCATCCATTCCAAACCTCTTAATGGACATATTTTGATCAAGAGTTGTAAAGCCCGATACCGATTTGGCCCAAACACAGAAGTGGCCCGGACAGGCCCATTGACACCCCTACCTAACTGTAAACAAGGGCATCTAATAAGGTTTAAAGTTTTTCGTTCAAGTATTATACTTTAGGAGGATGGTTAGAATTTAGCTCTAGTATTACCCCCTTAGGTGGATGTTTAGAACACGAGGCATAGGGCTGCAGCAGGGTCCCGACTCGGCCTGACCCGCCCTCAGGGTTAGGCCAGATTGATCCTGATTGGCCCTAAAAGGATATGTAGAGGTTGAGCCAAGTCAAGGAGGAGAAGAAAAAAGACCTGGTCACCTGCAGGACTAGGAAGAGAATAAGAAGAAAGAATAGAAGGAGGAAGAGAAGGAGAAGAAAGAAGAAGAAAAAAACCCGGTGGGGTTCAGCCCAAGCCCTCAACCTTGGCCCGACTCGACCCTAACTCAGGGTCAGAAAATCTCAGCCCTAACCTGCCTTTAGGACCAAGTTATCTTAGCCCAGCCCTATTCGGTCTCAAGGCGGACCAGAGCAGACTCGGATCAACAAGGTCAAACTTGCACTCCTAATAAGAGACATGCGGTTAGATGATTTGGTTAGATGTTTTGATACTATGATATGACCTTGTTTGTTTCACTGTAAAATTTTCTTCTATATTTTACATGAAACTTTTTTTTCTGTAAAAGTTTCATATTTCCTTTTTTTTGATGCATTTTACATTGAAAGAGTCTTATTTACATATTCAATCAAAAAACATAAGCTATTAAGTATAATTATTAAATTATTATATGAAGGCATTCAAGAATCTTTGAATTTAAGATTATTCCCAACAAATTACCATGGATGTATTAATTATGTGGTGTTAAAAACATTAGAAAGATTCCAATCAGGTTAGTAAACTGCTCGCTTGGTGATATCACTGGCTCCTTGCTGCTGCTCTCTATTAGGCTCACATTAAAAAAAAAAAACACAAAAACAAATTAAAAAACTCATTCGGGTCAGATACTGTAAGGAAGGACCTGTTTACCATATTAATTGATTCTCAATCTCATCTTACCATACTAATTAATTTCCAATCCCAATGATTTGGTCCATATCAAATCCCACTGATTGATTCTTTCTTATTAAATGTATATCCTCTGTGAATGTAAATCCAGTTTTGTAACTGTGTGTTTTCAAGCTTAGGCATAAGTTGCAAATCTAGAAAACCTACTATTGTTAATTATTTGTTAATCATAAGTACAATACATCAAGAAACTAGGGCCCCTTTGATAATACTTCTATTCTGGATCCCTTACATTTGCTTGAGAGCAAAAATTTTACTCTAGGATTATTTTAGAGTAGAAACATGTTTGATAACACAGTTGTGGAATGGATTCCAGAGCATCTTTGGAACAGAAATATGTTTGATAAACACACTGAGAATATCCCACCAATTGAAGTCTGTAGAACAAGTGGAGACGCCAATGGTGGTGGTGGTTGTGTGGTGTTGTTGGTGGTGGCGGCGGTGGCGACGGTGGTGGTGGAGGGGGCAGTGGCAACGGCCGAGCCTTCATTTTGTGAAGAAGGGAGGAGTCGTGAGAGAGGAGAGCTTCTTTTTTTCTTTTTTTTTTAGTTTTTTTTTTCTTCCCCCAAAAGTTGTTCCAAAACATAAAAGCATGTTTTTTGTATTCAAAAAATTTGGATTCTAAAGTCATTTTATGAACCAGTTCACTCCTTAGGAGCTGGAATCCGACTGGGTTTACCAAATGCGATTCTACTCTAAAATGGCTCCCGGAGAATCGAAATACTTGAAATCCATAATCTAAAGCGTTATCAAACGGGCCTAAGGGTTTCCTTTTATTATGGGCCATTAGCTCATTATACACTGGATCTTAAATCTGACCTGCATCAGAGCTCCAGGATCTAATTTCTTTGTGACATCTTTATCCTTTCTGTCTATGTCTAAAGCTTCATTTCAAGGAAGCTCAACTGAATCATGTCATTTGGCCTTGTGCTTTTCAGAACTTTGTAGGGAGAGTGTGATGTGACTTACAAGGTTTCAAAGCATGGTCATAGAATATATGCAGGTTGATGAAGCAATTCAAAAGCTCATGAATTTGAAAGTAATGGATCAGGGAGAGATTGGTAAAGAAATCTTCAAAAAAAATTAAAAAATAATAATAATATAATAAAATAAAATAAAATAAATAAAAGGACATAAAAGTAGCAATAGTGTTGGAAAAATCATTGAAGAGATACAGCTAAGTGGTTCACAATATTCCAACAAGCTTATCTATTCACATTTAACTGTCCAATAACCTGTTTTGTTGGAGATCACATTCTTAAGTCCATTGCTATTTGGATATCTGTGGAAAAACCCAAATGTTCTGGTACATGGTACCTGCTTTCTAGTTCTCTACTACCTTTTCACCATTTGCTAATGAAGTTACTTTTGATTTATCATCCTCATTAGCATTATCTTTCTATATGGAATCGACAGTACCAAAATGTTTTTCCTCACAAATGATCACATTCAAATATAGTGCTTGAAGTTATCATACAAGGGTCTGTTGGGTTTGATAGATTCTATTTGTAAAACAAGGAGTTCGACGACTGGCTCTATGAAATCTGGATATATGTCAAGCATAAATTTTCACTTTTCAGTCATTACTGTCCGACTGCTTGACAGCATGAATAATTCATCCAATATTCTTTGTGGGTTTGCCTTCTCCTCTTTCATTCTCATTTGTTTTGGTTTACCTCATGAGTTTGTGGACTTTAGGACTCATTCAAAGTATTCCAATGCTAATTTTACCCTTCTGAACAAAAGATTACAAAGGAGTTCTAAGAAGCTATAGAGAAAACTCAAATGTGACACAAACACAGATTTAATTCACAAGCCTCCCCTAACTCAAACCAGTAATTGAAGAAATTGCACTCAAGTCGATGATGCCTTATCTCTACTCGATACATGAATTTTATTCTGTTATTCCTCTTCAAGCTATGGCATCTGTAAACTTATTGATGTTCATATGCCTTCTCACCACTTCAAACCAGTCATTTCAGCCTTACCTTTTCCTTTTCAACTCCAAGTTGCACCATCTGACAATTGAGGTAATGCTAGTAAAAAAAAGAGAGTGTTCCAAGAAGAGGAAGAAACGGAAGGACCAAAAAAGGCAAAGAATCGAAAAATAAGTAGTATCAATCTCTGTAGTAGTCATGGTCCTGTCTACCTCATTGTTCAGGAAATAGAATTCCTCCACCTTCTGGCAGTCTTTCTTGTCTGTTCTACAGGTGTTGGGTTCTGTGGCCCAATGTCCTGGGTCTCTGAACCTGTCATTTTGGTGAGTTTGCTCAGCTTCTTCCACCCACTGCTCCATCCTGATGACTGCTTTTGCTTTGACATCTTGTCAAACTGCCTCTGTAAGTTTTCCATGTCATGCTGGAGCTCGAGGTACTTAGCCTTCGTGCTCTCAAGTTCGAACTTAAGGGTGTTAATGTCCTTCTTTGCTGTTGCCCATCCCTCTTGGAAGGATTGTGGAGTCCCTTCAAGCAAGGCCTTCCGAGCTGATATCATTGGCTGGTAATGAGATTCTCCAGTTTCCTTCGGGGAGATGTTTGCTATGGCATTGCTTATCTTTACTTGTTCAGAGAATAAGACCTGCACAACTACTCTCAGTGGAAGCCTTTCATTTTGTGCAGCATGCATGCATGCATCCATGGACAGCTTCTGACAGTCCATCACACGGCAGAGTCTCTTTCTCTCATGCTCAGATAGTGTTGGATGGGCCTGTGAATTTGTAAACAGAATTAAAATTCCAATCAGAGAGAGAGAGAGAGAGAGAGAGAGAGAGAGAGAGATTAAAGAATTCTGTTGAGCTACCATGTTCATTCTTCATTTTCTAACTGAGCTATAATAATTTTGGTAGTGAAAGAAGCAAGTGTTTGCCTCAATTTCAGGTTCATGCTATGGCTGGTTGATAGGAATTACGGCTTTCTACAATATTCATATCATTCCTTTCAATTTGAATAACTGTAGTCTCAGTTCTTAAGTATTGAACTGACATAATCGTTCTTTTTAGTTTTTATCTAAAACCACATATGTGCAGTGTCTAACACGTAAATATTGTAGTGCTACCTGTGCATCAAAATCATCGTAGTCCTTATACGCTATCGAGACCTGGTTGATGCACCATTTCTGTATGTATGTATGTTGTACATATCTTGGACAACCTATTGTTTCTAGAGAATGGATGTAGCTCTTTTTTTGGACACCAGCTCCAAAAATGGACTTATCTATGCATATATGTATGTGTTTAAATGTATGTATGGTCTTTTGCCTACCAGTTCTTCTCATGACTAGGTATCTGCTACCAAGAGCCTTATTCAATGTGAAATGATTGTGATAGAAGTAATGAATTAATCTGTTCTATACAAACTCCACATCGGTTTTCTATCCCGTAATTTTGTTTGTTTTGCAACTCTTTTGTTATGTCATGTTTATCATATGCAAATTTCATCTACCCCATAAATTTTTTTTTTTGGGGTAACAATCTACCCCATAAATCACCTTGCATGTCCTTGAAAGTCTTAAAATGCAGATAAGATATGGTCAGTAAGATTGGGAACTTGAGACTTGAATTACCTCAAGGTACAGTCAGGGTTAAAAGAAAACTGTGAAGAGAAAGCCAAAACTTTCTTATGAGATGAGGAACTTCAGAATTGAATTACCTTAAGATATGAATCTACTGCCCGGTAGAGTCCATCGTCACAAGTTCTTGCGAATTCAGGCAAGGCCTCTGCTAAGACCTGGAACTTTGTCAAGGAGAGATTTCTGTCTCTGGCAACTTCTGTAAGATAACTGTCCACAAGCCTTGCTACTCTCATCTTTGCATTAGGTGCATTACTTCTTGGATTTCCTTCATATGTATTTTTCTCGGTGAAAGGCTGCCTGCTTGGACTCAAAGGTTCTGTTTGTTCCTGAACCAAAAAATGTTCCAAAAGCCTGTGAACAAGATCCACATCATATAAGGTCTCACTCTTGTTATATGAAGGAATAAGTAGGTCAGGCAAAGCAGCCTGATCAAACTGCATCCCAACACGTTTCTCCAATTCGGTCACCAGAGCAGGCGCAACCGTCAACTTGTTTGCCATTCTCAAAAGCCGGAGAAGGAAACTGCATGTGACACAGTCCTTCTGTGTTGGGATTATGCTAATGAGGCTCTCAATGATCAGCCTTTGTTGTCTGACCTGAACACTTGATGAATGATCCTCTTTAGTGCCTGCAACTATCATGTGAAGCCCACTTCTCCAGCTGCTGTTACTTCCTTCATCTGCCTTATCTTCATTCATCAGTCCTGGCAGCCACTTGGATGCATAGTGCATAATTGCTGCTCCAATTAACTCAAATCTCATTCCCTTAACCTTGATTGCTGTAACAACTCTGACAAAGTGATCAATCCTAAGAATTGAAACATCTTCAAACCACCAATCTGGAGGGACCTGCTGATTCCTATTGGGGCTTGATTCTTTCATCTCATTCCAGTTTGGACTAGAGACCTTTGTGGGTCTTCCTGTATAAGCCCACTTGATACCTCTTGGGTTTGCACAGGCCTTCCAAGCAATGGACTCGCTACATCGACGTACAATCTGAAGGGTTTCTGCCCATGGGGAGAGCTGCTCACAACTCTTCAACACTAGAATAGAGTCTCTCCATGAGGACAAGACCACATAACTCAGAAAAGCTTCAGTCTTGAATATGAGATTGCCTTCTTCCAAATCCTCTGTCATCTCAAGATACTCTGCAGTACATCTAAGGCCTGAGATATTTGCAGCTGTCAGATCAACTGCAAGTCCATAGCAGAATTTGGCTGCAAGCTCAAATGCATCAGGTCCACCTGGAAGGTCATCCAATACTATCTTGTTCAGGTCCGCATCCCTTGATTCATATATGAATCTATTCATCCTTCCACACCGGGAGAGTAATGGATACTTCCAGTACACAAATGCAAAGGACAAATGATTAAAAATAACAAAGTATAAAACCCAAATTGAAATCAATAAACTAACATCAGTTAATTTATAACAACAGAGAATGAATTACCTTATGTAAGTGGAAACTAACATCTCCAACTTGAACTAAAATATCACTTTGAATATCTGTAGCGACATACCTATTCACAGGACAATCGCTCCTTAAATTTTTATTTTAATGCATTCAAAAGCAAACATTGAATTAAAGGTATTGAATTACCATGACTGATCTCTTCGTTCAAACCCATCAGTCTTAACTCCTTGCTTACTTGAACTGAGGACTCCATCTCCATACTCTCTTCTCCCAACAGACTCGCTCTCTGATTCCCACATGATAGAAACCAGAAACCCAGAACTGTGCAGGTTTCTTTCAGAGGATAATCTTCAGAATATATGAAGAACAGAGCAAGAAAGTAAGGAGACAAGCTTCTGAAGAAGAAGAGGAGGTTGTCGAATACCACATGGGCTTCTTGGAATTATCTTAAAAATTGCCTAATTCATCCAGATTTTCTAGGATCCTTACAGGTTGGGTAGTAATGGGCTTGTCACAGATTATTGTCTCCTTTGACTGCATTGCTGCTTTTACTCTGGCTTTCTGGTACTTTTTCCTACATAAAGAATGGAGATTTTGGTCCTCTGCTACCCTTTAGCAACCTTTTCTCTGTTTTTGTGCAGTCCATTCCATGCTACAGGGTTTTTTCTATTTTCTTACTAGTATGTTATTGTTAGTTTTCTGATCCCATCAAAGATGCCTGGTTTGGTGAGAGAAATAACTGACTTCCATGTAGAGGATATTTACCTTTATTAATGGAAGATAAACTCAAATGCTTCAAGACCAAACTCATCTTTCCCAGGACCTTTCATAGGTGGGGCCAGCAGTGGGAAATGGGGTTATGACAGGTAGCTGTATAGGAATTTCCATGTGATTATCTGGAAAGCTTATTGGCTCAAGATCCCATAAAATGGGCTGCCAGGTTTCTGTGAATGCATGTCAAGCTTGAGATTTACCATGCTAGGATCCTTTGAGCTCAATTTGTTGTTCTGGTACTTCAGTTAGGTCATCAATTTGGACCACCATTTTAATTTTGTCAGTAGCTTGCTATCCCTTATCTTTTGTTAAAGATGTACTGAAAACAGCACTTCAAAGTCAAATTTCACATTACCTTCTCATTTTGGATTTCTCCAGTGTTTTCTGGTTGCTCTATTTGGTTCTGTTTGGTTGCAAGGAGAATAAAGAAAAGGGAAATGAAAATTTTGAAACATAAAATTGAAAATTTTATAATCTATCCAACAAATAAACTATTTAAATTTCTTACCATATTTATTGAGGAAAAAATTATGCCAAGTTTTGGCCTTATCCAATGGCTCTTATTTAAACCGCCTTGCTCATCCAATGGGAGATCGACAGCATCTACTGACGGGTCAGCAAGGGTGGTGCTTGGGTGTTGCACATGTGTACATTAAGCTCCTTCTAGATTCTTTTTGGAATTTTTTTTATTGAACAATCTTTGCGTGGTCATATCTTGGCCATCTGGTGTCCAAGTAGGCCATTCAAAAACTGGAGTGCTTGATTTTGAATGGCCTTGATGCTAAGAAAGAAAAGAGAAGAGGAGTTCAGTAGTAGAAAAACGAAAGATGGGTTGAGAAGGTATCTTGGGTGTGTTGGTGCTTATATTTCCCCTTCAATCACCTACCAACCTCTTTTTATGTTGATTAATGAAGCATAGAAGATTCAAGAAGTGTTGGGGAAGCTTTTATGAGACACTAATGGTGATTCTTGCATTGGAGAAGAAAGAGATGGGTTATTCATTGAGGTGTACTTGAAGTTTCAAGTTCTTGCCTTGGGGTTGTTGAAGAATCCAATGGACCGTTGGAAGTACCAGTCATTTCTAGGCATCAGTTGTGAAATTCTCTTAATCTTGTATGATCGTATGCTTTCCATTTTATGAATATTAGCTATAGGTGATATTTGTTGAATATCTACGCTAGTGGGGGTTAAATAGTAGGGCATTGAGAACCCTGTGATTATTGTTGTGAATTTTGTGTTCAGTAAGTGCTAGACATTAGCAATTGTAGCTGCCTGAACCCTAGCAATGGTGTGCTCTTTCGGTTCTATCCTGAGAAAACCTAAGGTGTGTACCGTTGTCTTGTAAAATACTAAAAAAAACGTATTGAATAAATATGAAGCTCAGTTAGTCATTACTATGTGGACTAGTCATCACACACAGTATTTGTGAACCATGTAAGACTGTGTGCTGTGGATTGTTTATCTCTTCTTCTATGAAGTGCTATGGTGTGAGTTGCAGGATAAGTGTGCAAATTTGATAGACTTAACCACTCTGTGGTAGCGATGTAAATTTGCATACGATTGTAATTGTGAATTTGTGACAGTGTGCAAATGTATTAGTTCAACTCCGGTCAACAGCTTTGGGCAGCTTCAAGAAAGGAATTTTTTTTATATACACTGATTTATCTCCACTCTCTCAGCAGCCTAAGGTCATCATGATCAAATATTTTACAAAACTTTGTTTTCTTTTTACTTCTCTCCATTTTTAATTTGAACAAACGGAGCCACTGAAGACTACATGTTTTCCCCTGGGTCGAGGGAGATTATGAAGCAAGATTTTAGGGATTGGATTGGATCAGTCAATTGGCCCGATCTGTGGAGCAACCATGTTGGTACACTTGGCAAGGGCTGTAAGGCATATTCACCATTTCGGAAAAACATGATCGATCCCAGGCCAATCCAGATCCCTTGCACGATTCCTTGCACTTGAACCATGATACGAAAGAAAGCAAAGGATGGAACGAAGCAGTTAAGAGTCATCTCTATCCAAGGGAAAAGGACTTGTACCATGTACACCTAGTTAGTTAGAGAAGACCAATCAATGAACCGGCCTGTCACTGGAGGCATAGCTTCATTTAAGTGATTTCTGGCCATGAAGCTAGTAGGTTTTTTCATAATTGTTTGTTGAGGGAGAATATATAAGTTAGGGGAGTATATTGGAATGTTATGCTAATGGGGAAAATGAAAGTACAAGAAAAACCAATAACTCATCACTTAGAAGAGAGAAAAAAGAGATCCAAATTTCAATATTTGGCGACATCACATTCTTTTGCCCTTGTTTGTATAGATTAATTGAATGATTGAGACTTAATTTTTTTGATCTAGAGCCCTATGGCAGTATAAATTACCTTTTCGCATTGCTTGTCAAGAGTCATGTCATTATAAACATAGAATGGATCCCTATTTGATTTAATTGTCTTTCTGTTGTAAAGTGAAGATTGCACCCTAGCTGTCATAAAAAAATATGGACATTGTACCTTTCGAGGGTTTGGGGTGGGGGAGGGGTTTAACCAGATCTGCACTTGGCACTATATATAAAACAATATGGTGCAAGAAATTAAATCCATTAAAAAAAAACAATTTAAATTCTTTGCCATGTCAGGAATTTCACCTCATTGATAATTTTTCCATTAGTCAACCAAAATGATAAATGGGTTGGGTAAGTGGGTGGGTCCTCTACATTAAAAGCACCTCAAGTTATGTGACATGGAAGATTGGATAAGGCTTAAATTTTATATACGAGTAAATCCGATGATCATTTGTTTACATGTAAAGTTTCAATTCAAAAGAAAATTATCAAGTGGCAAAATAAATCATTAAAAAATTCAAAATTATTTTTAAAAAAAAAATGTAGAGAAAAAGTGCATGAATATATATAAATGAGAAGATATATGATTGAATCTAAATAAAAAAAATATCTAGACATTTTTATAGTTTTAATTGTCACATCCTTTAGAACTGGCAATGTGCATGAAGAGATAATCTCTGCGGCTGGTGTAAAAGAAACTTTTCATTTTGGACAAAGTTTTCCTTCACCTTTGGTGGAGGTGGAGAAGGTGAACGAAAAGGGACAGGTTTATAATGACCTTCTTAGCTAATTCCTGATAAGGACCCCCCTAATTGGGATCCTAGTTTACCCCCTTCCACCAAAGCCTAAGGTGAATGTATTCTTCTACACAATGGATGACCAAAAAGTAGGTCATTTAAGCTCTCTTTGGTATGTATTATGGAATTAATTATATAATATATTATGGCATAAGTAGTTATTTGGTATGATTTATGGTATTTATTTATATTTAAAATATAATTAATATAATCTAAAATCTACTAATAGATTAGAAGGTGTTAATCATTATTGTGATAATCTATTATCATTTCTTTTAAGTCTAATGGTAATAAATAGTTATTATTTATGACTCATAATTTATTTTCATTAATGATTTATTATAAATAACTGATAAATATAAATATAAACTATATCAAAGAGAGCCTTACTCTTCTTTTTTTTTTTTTTTTTTTGAGTTCAATCCGATGGTGTGTTGACCCAGCCTTCAATTTTGTTTTATTTTATTTTATTTTTGGTACTACAATGCTTACTGTAGGGCCTGGATTTGGAATTGGGCCCCAAGGGGGCAGCCAATCTTGAGGGGGTAACTGAGCGAGGGAATTGGATGTAACGCACACAAATTTGGATAGGTGGAGGGACTCGAAACTGAGTCTAATCTAATACTCCCTTTGTATTTGCATGTATCTCATATATGCGCCTATGCATATGTACCAATACTCTTGGACTTTAATGTGCATTCTCCCAACTTTTAGTAGGAACTAATGATTTAAATTAAAAAGATCGTGACCATGGATAATGTGACATCACATCTCATTGTTATATGGATAACTATCTTAACTATTTAAGGGAAGGGGATCGCTATCGAGCACACTGTGTGGCTCCTACACCATTGTGGGGTGAATGAGAGGAGGCATCCAATAAGGCTAGGATGTGATTTTTCATTTCATGAGGATGGGATGATCATTTCATCCTTCCTGCATCTGAGTGCAAGCTCGACATAGCCTGCCAACTTCTTTTACCCTTTATTTATTTTAGATATTTATTTCTTATAAATTAAAATAGTGTTCCAAATGAAACCTAAGAATCAGCTCCCAATAGAGCATATCATCTCTGGTAAATTGGAGGGAAGTGAAGGGAAGTGATTTTATCGAGCAAGTAAGTTAGCTTGAATCTCAAGGCCATAGCTTAAATGGTAACACTAACACCTTAGAATTAAGAGGTCATGAGTTCAAATCTCCTTGGACTTATGCTTACTTCAACGAAAACAAAAAGTTAACCTATACCCTCTCAAATAAATATGTTTTCCTTTTTTTTTTTTGCCCCAATAATTAAGGCAAAAGTTTTCGTATACGTCCGTGTAATGGACGTGGTCGTTTTTTCAGCAATCAGATGAAGAAGCAAAATTTCAAAACTACCCCTCTAAAATCATCCCTAATAATTAATAAAAAAAATGTACAAGTTAACGTAGCGTATATCGCTGGTTCAGAGAAACAAAACTAGTTCACCTGCATGTACTTGTATTTTTCCTGGGATCCCATCACTATCCATATTTAATGGGTCCCACACTATATCGCCAGTGATGAAATCCTTTGGAAGTATACGTATATGCAGGTGATCTAAACTTGGGGGAAATTTTTCCCCTAACTCAATTATTGGAAAGAACATGTACATACAAGTGATCGATCCAAACTCAAGAGAAACCTTTCCCGTAGCTCAATTATTGAAATATACATCTACATGCAGTACATGCAAGTGATCCAAACTCGGGAGTAACCTTTGCCCTAACTCAATTATTGTAATACACTTCCCACAAAGATGAAAGATCACAAGAGGCATAAATAATGGGTCTTCTCTTATTCTAATGATAAATGTGATGATAATAGTGATGGTGACTGTGATGGTGATGATGAAGAATATGATAGAAGCTTTCATGAGGTTTAAAAGAGGAGGGGGGGGTGGTTTTGGCACATTAGTGGAGATTGGAGATTGGAAAGAGATCAAGAGGGAAAGGAATATACAAACAAAGCAACAGCTACCCGTGTGTCTCTATGATGTGTGACTATTCCTCTAATACCTTTGGAGATGATTTGAACATGGCCAACAGACAACGGATAACCTCGTCCCTACACTACAGTGCCACTGACTATGACTATACAGTGTACGTCCACCATGGGGACCCATAAATTTTGTTATAATCAAAGTTGGGTAAGAAAGGCAAGAGTTTGGATTCATGTTCTACAATCCCATGTATATTAATGTTTTCATGTTACATTTAGGCTTGGATTCAAAATTATAACCCTATGTTTTTACATGATTAATGTAACACAATTCTTCTTTCAACAAGGGTACAATTTCTAGGTTAAAATTCTTTTGTTTTACGTGTATATTCGAAAAACTGCAAATCAATGATAGTTTTTGAGAACAATATAATGGTAAGTTATTTTTTAATTATTTTGTAAATTTTTCTGGAGAAAATTTTATTTGAAAAAGTTGCAAGATTATGAGTTTTTTAGAATAATATATAGTAAGTTATTTTTTAATTATTTTCTAAAATTTCTTGAGAAAATTTTATACGAAAAAACTTGTAAGACAATAAGTTTTTAGGATCCGACTATAGTTCTAAATCCAGATATCAGACATAGTTGTGATTCAGATCTGATCAGTGTACTGATCCAATGAAAAATCAATTGATACGTATCTAATCCTCATAAAACTAATATTAAAATAGATTGAAATCAAAAAACGACTAAATACCTTGAACCATGGACCCAACAATGGGAAAGGGAACGGGAGGTGAAGGTAGGTATCAATGTATGAGTAGCATTAGGACAAATGTAATTAAAAGGATGACAAGGGGAGGTGAGAGGTGAGAGGTGAGAGGTGAGGAGTGAGGAGTGAGGAGTGAGGAGTGAGGAGTGAGAGGTGCGGTATCACCCACGTAGCCGCCCGACCCGTCCCAGTAGTGTCATATGGATTGTTGGAGTTGGATGCTGGGGTTTCAGCAGACACCTGTCATGTCTTCTCAATCTTTGTTCCCAATCCTTGTTCGTCCTTTATTTCTCTTCTTTTTTTTTTCTTTTTTTTTTTATAATACTTTACTTCATATTTAACGCCAATCTTTTCGTAAATTGTCATATCAAACTCTTGCTTTAATATATATATATATATATATATATATATATATATATATATATAAACGTTTTTTTTATCAAAAGATATTGAGGGGTATATCTATCATTATATGTTAAAGTCAGGAGCACAATCAACCACCTTGTATTGCAAAGGCGCAAAAGACTCACACCAAATCCTTATAAATATGGTTTGTATCTCAAGATGAAACCATCTTTTATCAACTCTTAATGTTGTTGTTGGATTTCATCCAATGCCTAAGATGGTGACACCTGGAACAAAGAATCAAGAGGCACGTAGTAAAGTGTTCGGATTTTATCCCGTGGTTACTCTGATGCATAAGTCAGTATAAGACTAAAACAAGCTGATGGAATCCAGAATTAAAATATCTAAATTCTTATAGAGTAGGATTAAAGTGAAGTTATATGAAAGTGTAATAACAGTGACACAAAATGTTCTTGATAATGAATATAAACTCAAATGTAACCATAGTTATTGTGAATTATTCTTCACAATAACTCAAATGTAACCATAGTTTTTGTGAATTATTCTTCACAATCTTAGTGGAGGACTTAATGCCTTACTTCTCAAACAAAATTTTTTAGAAAAAAAAAAAAAAAAAAAATTTAATGCCATAACTATTTACATCTTTTTCAATCTAAGACTAATTATAAGTTGAAAAATCATGTTATAATACAAAACAAATCATTAATTTCATTTTTTTTTCCTATGTGAGATTAAATATGAATATGAAAATCGAATCATAATACAAAATAAATCATTAATTTCATTAGACAATGTAAAATTAAATATGAGTATAAAAATCATACCATAATATAAAGCAAGTCATTACTTTCGTGTGCTTTTCTAATCGGGATTAAATATGAGTCTAAAAATAAATATTATAATACAAACCATGAGGAAGTAATTAACGAACATGAAAAAGAGATGGATTTCATGAGGATGATTGGATGAATTTATGAAAATATTTGATTTTATGAACTTCAACTCTACTAAATTGGTATTGCAATCATGATAAAATCTAATGATCCACATTATATACTGTAATGAAATGTAACAAATCCACATTTATACACACATACCCATCTATTATGTATTATATTGTTATTTATACATTAAATATTATTCTAATGTCACTTGTATATTATGCAGGTGTGATAATTGATTGATAGTGTGAAATATGAGCACCAAATATTAAAAATTAATATCCGATTTTTTTTTTAAACAAAAGAATAATTCCCGAACCTATCCGAATTCGAATTTTATTTTAAGTTCATTTTTTTTACCGCATCTTTGATCAAATTCTTAAATTATCAAAACGACTCATTCCGAATTATTCTCCTACTGAATAATTTTCAAATCCTAATTAAATAACTATGGATATACATTTAAGTTCACCATCTTCCAAAACCATGTCTTTCATATAAGCGAAAGGGCTATTTTGGCGCTAATATCATCAGACTCTTAACTCCACGTGACTAAAATTATTTCTTCTTTTTTTTTTCCTTCCAAATTTGGAGCTCAAGTTGAATCCCTGAGAAATTTCTATTTCTATGAAACCAGGAACTTCAGTCTTGGGATCTTCCATATCTCTAAGATGCCAGACCAAGAGAGACTAGATCTAATAACTTATCTACGCCCCAGACATATAAAAAAGAGGGAGCACATGGGTCTACAAATCTGCAGCAAAAAAGGAAATCTTCCCCCTGTATATCTTATCATGATTGAATTCACCATTGTTACTTGTGTTTTATTTGGATTTAGGAGTTCATGCTCTTGAACCATGCCCAGAAATAGACGATGTTGAAAAATGAGAGTAAAGACTCTCGAGGTCTGAATTATTGAAACTTGAAATCACCACAAAAGTTAAATCTAATTTTTAAATGAACACATTGTCCATTTTTTATTTGAATCTCAATTGATTGGGATCTTCATCTCAATTGATTGGGATCTTCTTCTGGTGATGGGATTCTAACCATAATCTAGTAGTTGGAGTTTACTCGGTGTGTATATTAATATATTGATATTTATGTTAAATGAACTTCAATCGTTAGATCACGATTGGACAGCTGGAAGAAGTGACAACAGAAAAAATATCTTTTTCCCACCCCTAAACTGTTTTCACCACACCCTGAACCTTCTTAGTGCCCACGACAAAGGCATCAGTACTAAACTTGATTTCATCAAATATTGAATTGATGGTTGCACTTTTGCCAACTCCTGTCTTTCTAACAACCATGATTGTGCAAGAAAAATCATGGGCTTTCTGTCTAGATGCCCTAAGTTGCTCAGCCATTGCACTTGCTATGTCAAAATTAAATGGAAAAATTTTAGCTACCACCCAACAAGAATTGATCAAATCACTTACCACATAAGTTGTTTAAAAAAACCACCTACCATCCAATTTAGACAAACATTTATCAAAAAGATCCAAAAGCAAATAACAGAGCCGTTAGTTGCTGATGTCAGCCGTTAGAAAATACTTAAAGGAGAATAATACCCTCATCCCTTTCTTCTTCCTCTCATCTCTCTATTTTGTCTGCTCTCTATCTGAGACTCATAAACAAATTACATAGAAAAAAAAATGTTAGGATTTGAATATGAAGGAAATAATAAGTTTAAGAAAAAGAGAAGGAACCCAAGCCGATACAGCGAGACATGTTGCAGATTCTTGAGTCCTTCTTCCTCTTCCACTCATGGACGACTCTCTAATGGTAAACTTTTCCTGAAGCTTTGGAATTCAAAAAGCATAAAAATTCAATTAAAAAAAATCAAAAATTTAATCCTTCTCTGTTTTAGCAAAAGAAACCCTAAACGATCGTGCCATAATTTTTTGTTCTACTCTTGTATTCGCCGATGATGTATTAATGGCTGGCACAGGTACGTCCAATTGGTGTTTTCAATTTTTTTTTTTAATTTTCTTTAGTTAGATTAGTTCTCATTCAAATGGACTGCGACGGCGAAACTTTCTTTTTCTTCTTCTTCGGCTCTTCCCTTTTGTGCAACTGCAATTTAGAAATGGAACAAATCATGAAATAATGGAGGATTATACGTTTCAGGTACTATACATCAAGAAATAATGCAACATGTCCCGCCCCTTCTCAGCTCAATCAATTCCCAATCGGTTACTGTAACCTCAAAAAGAGCTTCTCTGAAGCCTTCCTCTTCGTCGTCGTCATTATTATCAAAACTATAATCCGGAGTTAGGGTTTCTCTTTTTCTTTTTTTTTTTTGATAAAATATTACAGAGAAACAGAGAAGAAGAAGAAAGTGGTATAAACGTCTACACACAATTTCAACTCTTTCCCATCAGTCCATTAACTAACGTTTGTCTAACTTGGGTGGTAGGTGATTTTTTTTAAACAACTTGAGTGGTAGGTGATTTGGTCAATTCTTTTTTAGTGGTAGCTGAAATTTTCCCAAACTAAAAACACCAGCACGAGTTGTGTTTCTCCCTCGTAGCTATTCTGCTATTCCTAGCTGGTATAGAACCTAAGCAACAACTACAACCAAATGATCGTATTCAGCAAACCTGTACTGGCGAAACTGCTAAGGCTACAAGTTTGGCCATGACAACCCGAACCTGACCCTAACCCGCCGTAAACCTTGATAGGGTTGAACCCGGCCTGACCCTGGTAGGGTTGGGTTAGGGCCCAAAAATTGTTCAACCCTGGCAGGGTTGGGTTGGGTTAGGGTTGACCCCCCGGGTTGCGCCTGGCCTGGCCCGACCCTATATATATATATATATATATATATATATATATATATATATTTATTTATTTATTTATTTATTTATTTATTTTTTGACACTAATAGGTAATTTGTCTCTCGACTCTCACTCTCTCAGCCACGGCGCTCACCTCACGGCCTCCCAATCACCGGCTACTTTGTTTCTCTCTCACAGGGTCAAATCTCTTGATTATCTTCTCTGTTAGGATCCCTCACGGCAACCTGCGGCAATCGGCTACTCTGTCTCTCTCTCATATCGTAAATCTCTTCTCTGTTACTACCGTTAGGGTCCCTCACGGCGGCTGGGGCAATCGGCAATCAGCATCGCCTAGAGATTCTCTCATAAGTGTCGTCGATGGACCACCCCTTTTGGAGATTCTCTCATAATCTCTCTCTTAGGAGTAGGCTTTCCGCCATTGATT
The DNA here is from genome assembly GCA_028583415.1 of Protea cynaroides. Lineage (NCBI taxonomy): Eukaryota > Viridiplantae > Streptophyta > Magnoliopsida > Proteales > Proteaceae > Protea > Protea cynaroides. Next base: position 27,436,802 of record CM053272.1, read on the forward strand.
AATTTGATTTGCAACTCTGCCTATTTCTAATTTCCACTCTATTTCTCCCTGCAAATATACGCTAAATTCCATTTTCTTCAACTTTCGACTCTCCAAGACCCTTACGTAGATATACACCAACACATGAGGTATGTCAAAGTCACCATTACCCACTGATTTAATATTGAATTGAATGAATGAACTTTTATTTGAGATTCTCCATTTTTTGGGACAAAACTAAAGGAATCTCCTTCCTCATTTAATTTCATGAAGTGGGTTTGTTTATCTGAAAATACATTCTGACTTTTTGAATTTGGGTGATTGAAGTTTCAGATGTAAAAGGTGAAATCTTCTTTTGCATCTCAAGTGGAAATTCAAAAGCTCTTGCTGAACCTCATTGTTCCCTCCTTTTCTTTTTTGAAGAAATATCTGTGTTGTTGATTTTCCCCTTGGAATTGGGGATTTTGTTCTTAAATTTGGAAATTAAATTTTCAATTCAAAGTTTGTTTAATTGTGACATTAGTATTTAAATATTTTCTCTTGGTTGTTCCCAGTTTCCTTTTAAAAAAAAATGAGTGTCTGGTGCTTATACTTAGTAATCCTGCTCATGTTTCTTTCTAGATGGCATTAATCTATTCATGGATTTATCAATTAAGGTTTTAACTAGTTTTGGTCATACGTAGTAAATTGTCTGAGGACATATTTTGGGAATCATGAGATGCATATTCCCTTAGAGGTAGAGCTAGTTGTTTTGATGCATGTCCCAAATGTTGAGGAATACTCAGTCTCGTAATTTGTTCCCATGATAAGAATTATACCTATATCGCTTTCCTGCATTAGTTCAGTGAAGTTTTATTGTTGTCAAGATAAACTGTCAAAAAGTTTTGAAGTATCATACAATTTTTTTGTTTTTTGGTATTTGACCTTTTGTGGGTGAAGTATTATACAAGTAGGAAGGAAGCTCCAAGCTAACTTTTGAGACTATTTCAGTAAAAAAATAAAAAAAATTTCAAGCAAACATATCTAAACCATTTTATCTTGTTTTATTTAAGTCAGGGTCAATCAAGGTCAACCTGGCCCAACCCGACCCTGTCAGGGTCAATCAGGGTAGGGTTAGGGTTAGGGTTAGGCCCAACCCTGTCAGGGTAGGTTTAGGGTTGGCCATTTTTCTAACCCTGACAGGGTCAAAGTGGGTTAGGGTTGGTTGTAAGAAATCAAGGTCAGGGTTGGGGTTTTAACAAACCCGGCCCTGTAGCAGCCCTAGAAACAACAGACTTGAAGAACCAGAAGTTGCGATTCACGGAGGTCGCCGGAGGGACCACGACAAAGTGCGTCAACTGCCGCCGTGAGAAACTTGGAGCAGAATTGCTAGAACTCTTCCTACTCCAATTGCACTGTGACCATTTTTCTTTAAAGCAGCCAAGGGTATATTTGTTCATTTATTGTTAAGTTTAACACTGTAAAAAAAAAGAGGATTGTTATAATTGTTTGAAAAGTTTGGAGTGTACCTAGACTATGGGCAAACTACAAGGGAAGTACCCGTAATTTTTCCCTCTTCTTTTTTTTTTTCTTTCTTTCTTGTTATTCTTTATCTGAAAGTAGAGAAAGAAGGGGGAGGATATATTAGACATGGACTATTTGGCGATACAAGCAATTGGGGGCATAACTGTCCTTCTATCAAAAGGAAACTCAAGAGTACATTCAGCATTATCTGTTAAAGTTAAGAGCACAATCGACCACCTTGTATTGCAAAGGCGCATAGTACCCACACCAAATCCTTATAAATAGGGTCTGAATCTCAAGGTTAAACCATCTTTGCCTAACTCTTAGCTTCTACTGTTCCCTCATTTATTATTGTTGGCCGTTCAAATTTCTGACTTTAGTATCGAAGTGATTCAAGGCAAAAAGTCTGACCTCCCTTATGCTTTCCCATTATTGTACAAATAGATCCTCAAAAGGTCTTGATGGATTCAAATAATAATACCTTGTTGTCTACAGATAGGTTCTCAAAAGGTCTCAATGGATTCAAATAGCAATAACCTAATAATTATATAACTTAATTCTTTCAATTTATTTGTCATGTTCTTTCTTATCCCCCCTACTCATTTCCACAGTAACTATAATTACATTTTCTTACCTCTTCAGTAGGGTACCATCTGTAGGCATACATGCACATCTTCCAAAACCGTTTCTTTCATATAAGCGAAAGGGTTAAGATGGGCTAATATCATCAGACTCTTGCCTATGCTTTGGACTTATTAACTCCACGTGGGTAAAACTTTTTTTTATTTTTCTTCTTTCCAATTTTGGAATTCAAGTTGAATCCCTGAGAAATATCTATTTATATGAAACCAGGAACTGCAGTCTTGGAGCCTTCCATTACTCTAAGATGCCAGACCAAGAGAGACTAGATTTAATAACATATCTATACCCCCAAACATATAAAAAAGAGGGAGCACATGGGTCTACAAATCTGTAGCAAAAAAGGAAATCTTCCCCATGTATATCTTATCATGAATGATTTCACCATTGTTACTTGTGTTTTATTTGGATTTAGGAGTTCATGCTCTTGAACCATGCCCAGAAATAGAAGATGTTGAAAAATGAGAGTAAAGATCCTCGAGGTCTGAATCATTGAAACTTGAAATCACCACACAGTTATCAGTAATCGCATTGACAGGAGAGGATATTTTATTATATTTTATTCGTGAAAAGGCGCCTATACTTTGTCTAAAGTTTTTGATGAACACATGGGTGTTCATTTTTTTATTTGAATCTCGATTGAGATGCCTGATGATGTGAGAAGATGAAAGAGGTCGTATTGGTGTGTTGAAAAATTTTGTGATTATTTCGATGCTTAAGTTAGAATCAGAACCAAACAGGATGGAGTTCAGTATAAAAAATACGAGTTTCTGAACATGGGTTTTGTTCGAACAAGAATGAGACAGAACGTAAATGCAAGAAGATTCATCCGTTTATCTCTGGATTTGGGGGTATTTATACGATCGGTTTGGAGAGGCTTTGTAGCCCTACACGTCTCTGCATGTTGAGTTGGTGGTGTTTGGTGTCAGCAGGTAGATGCTCGCAATGTACTTAGCTGCCTGCCTCGTACAGCTACATGTGGCTGGGTATGTTGAGGTGGGAACTCCCTTACCAACACGCAATGAACCAAGTTTTTTTAGGTTGTCTAAACGTATAAGCATACCCACCTAATAAGGCTGCACAAAGCTACATTGGGCCAAGTTGGAGGCAGCCCAACCCAAGCAGGTAGATTAAACCAGGCCTATGGCGGCCTAATAAGCTCAGCGCCCATCTTGTGGAATGATTTTGGTCTGACCAAACATTTCAAAATTTCAAGAATTTATGTCTTATTGTAATTTAAAATTGGGAAATTTTCACCTACCACCCAAAAAGATTTGGGCAAATTATCTATCACCCAAGTTTTTTAAAAAATACCTATCACCCTAATTACACAAACGCTAATCCATTAATTGACGGGAAAGAGTTAAAATTGTGTGTAGACGTTTATATTCTTGTCATTCTAAATGAAAGAAAAAAGAAAGTCAAAACAAATCTTTTTTAGAAGAAGAAAAAAAAAAAGGACGAATAAGCTCAAAACGATTAGAAAGAACAGAGAATCAAACTGAATCGGAGATCGGAGAAGAGCTTCAGAAAACCCTAGATTTCAGCTTTGATCGGAGCTCTGAGCGAGAGAGTTAAAAAAATTTTGATTTTTTTTTTCTGACGATGGCGACATCAGTGGGGGCTTAGCAATCAACCTCACATTTTCCTCTTCTCTTCTACTCTATTTTTGCCCTCTCTGTTAGGGTTTTTGATTCTACCGATGGTGTTAGATTTCTGTGATGCATTCAGTTGTTGTTGGACTGTATCTAGTTATTTGCTTCTCGTTCTTGGTTGATTCTGGTTTTTTGACTCTTGATCGAGGGTCTTACCTTGAATAGCTTTGCGATTTAGGCTCCTTGTACCCATGCCTAGTCTCGTCAACTATAGTGGTAAGTTTCAGTTTTCCTTTCTATGTCTTTTTAATTATCGGATTCCCTCGAAGGTTTTCTTAAGAGAGGTCAGATATTTTTTCTTCCTCTCTATACCTCACTCTCGCTTTCTTTGGAGCTCCTTAGAAACTGAAGGATCTCTTCTGGTGTTCTTCTTCGTAATGTCTGCTTTTCAATTTTATTTATTTTTTTAAATTTTATCTGTTGCTTTTCCTTGCGTTCTCTTTTTCTACTGTTTTGTTATGGTCAAGTAATCGTTTTTCTTTTCTGCATATGTTTAGGATTTGTTGTTGAAAGGTGATCTCTTGTGAGGTTCCAATTGAATTCCTCAGAGTAGATCTGCTCCTGGGCTTTTACTTCCTGGCTTAAATTTTGAAGCGATTCTGTTAAATTTTAAAGATGAACAAGTTGTGTTCTTTGTTTGTGGCTTTAATCGCCTTCTTGTGGAGGGAGGAAAAAAAAAGGGTAAATTGGACTTTTTCCCTTACAATAAGGGTATTTTTGTCATTCATGTATTTTCTAACGGCTGACATCAGCAACTAACGGCTCTATTAGTTGCTTTTAGATCTTTTTGATAAACGCTTGTGTAATTTATGTGGTAAGTGATTTGTCCAAATCTTTTTGGATGGTAAGTGAAAATTTCCCTTTAAAATTTTATTCATGTGATAGTAGATATTTGGCAATGATCTTAATTTTAATTTTCTTCAATTGGATTATTAAAATAAGGAAAGTGGTCAAGGGAGGCCCAATTAGGTTTGCTATGTCTATTAACTTATTTGTTCTAGCTTGAGATACACAGAAAAGAAAGTCCCCCCAACAAAAAAAATTTTGGTAAGGTACCCCAAAATAATTAGTAATAGTTTTGATGTGTTTTTTGTCACTACAAGATTTTTTAGGATATACCCCTTGTATTTGAGATTCCCATAATACCCTTCTTCTTTATCTAATCACCCACCAAAACCATCTTTCAATTGTTTCCCGGGCAATTCCCCTCCTATATATGTGCATTGCATGTTTTTATGACCTATGTGGGGGTGCATGTTGGGCCAATGTTAATGAACAAAAGTGACCCAGCCCAATTTAGGCTTCATTGATCGTCCAGCCGCAGTTTGGGACTGGTTTGCTCTCATCCTCACCTAATCCATCCAAGGTTTTGTGCACAGCCGTGGTTTCTGTTGTCGAATGGAAAAAGGGAGAGGATCTGCAATACCAATTTTGCGTGCTTGATATACTAGTTGAAAGGCCTAATGCATGATCATGTATGTACAGCCTGTGCTTAAAAAAGGAATCCAAAAACAAATGCTTACAAGTAAAATTCTTTTGGAAAAATTACTCATAATACCCTAAGACTTTGGTCCAAATACTGCACCTACTATCCTAAAGTTGAAAACAAATACTATTGCACCCTAAATTCTAACAATGTTAAATAAAAAATTTTAAAAACAATTTTACCTTTATTGCATTGACACATAAATTAGGTGAAATGACTATTTTGACCTTCTATAAATATGAAATGATCAAAGTATCCTTCCAAACTTTTATAAAAAAAAAAACATTATTGTTCTCTCATTTTACACTATCGTGGTCTTTTTACAATACCCATAAGGGTATTTTGGACCTTAAAAAAATAAAATCGTGCTAACATTAGCAATTAACTGAAAAAAAAATAACAGAGTGGGTGTAATCCTTTTTGGTATTTAGGAATAGTACGTGTAATTGTTGTCAACTTTAAGATAATAGATTTATTTGAACCAAAGTCCAGGGGTGATATAAGTAATTTCCCAATTCTTTTTGTTTTATTCAACTATAAATTGTATCATGTAAAAAAAATTACTTCCACAATCCTATGAAACTTCTCTACATGGAAAAAGATCTTCTCATGTCATCTAATCTCTCATGCCATGATCCAAACTGGAGTTCACCTGGTACACATACCAATGTATTAATATGTATATTGAGAAAACTCCAGTCACTGAATTACGATTGAAATCCTTTCAACGATAAGAGGATCCAAACCCTCACTACATAGCTCAAATATCTATCGTACGATCGCTTCTTTTTTTTTCCTTTTAAGAGATATGAAGGTCTAAAAGTTGGCTTGGTACTCAACTTTGGTAGCTATAAGTAAAAGTCTCAATGTAGTGTGCTAGCTATTTGTATTGATAGGACTAAAATTTAACACATGGTTCATTTAACTTGAAGCTTATCATCTGTTGAAGGAAATTTTGCCTTTCCAAGTGCTGTAAAAGTCTAGTCAATCCAATCCAGCCAGCTTTCTGAAGGTGGCGGGCAAGCAAAGTCAGATTCAACATCAATGATAAGTAGTTTTTAGGACACGTGTGGCATGAAGGATGAAGCATAATGGCCAACAAACCAAATCTATGGAATTTGAGAAATCAGAATCATATTATTATTTTGGTTAGGTATAATTTCATAAACAACTTTCTTTGTCATGGTTACAGTTTACATGGGAAGTGAGATACAAATACCATCGGCCAATGGATGCATGACACGTGACCATTTCTACCCCTCTGCTATAGGGTTAAATTCAACAACTACCCTTGAAGGCACAACCGTCATTAGCCATAATGATAATCCGAGGCATGCCTGTCATTAGCTGTGAAGGTCAAGGGCAAATCCAATCACCTTGATTCAAACTCGTAATGCGAAGGCATAAGGGACCCCACGTTGGATTACCATATAAATGATCCACATCTCAAGGTTATATATATATATATATCACCTCAACATCACATCTTATTATTTTACTCTTTGTAATGTTCTCAAATCTCATTGTTTGCTACTTGGAATCTTGACTTTAGCATCGAAATATGCACTAAGTCTGTCCACTCTAATGGCAACATGAAGTTTTGATAAGCCTTTATGAAAAAGGAGACTGATGGTTTAACATTTGTCGAGCCTTCTAATAGTTGATATGATTGAAAGTCATCTTTTATTTGGTATAAATTCTTGGCGAATTATTATTAATGTTACTAGCGTCTGGTATTTTTTTCAAATATCGCAAGGCATATATTCTGCCACGTGGACAGATATGTCCAATCCAAACCATTGGATAAAGAGAACATGATCTAGATTAGTCATATGTCAAATTTTAGAATCTAATTCATATTGGCATGCATCATGTATATATGTTCATGTATGTGTTGTAGTGCTTTAAACATTACTACGACTCTCCCAATTTTGAGCGAAAACAAATGGTTTAGAATAAAAAATCGTAAAAAAATTGGATTGCTCAGATTTTTCTTGTGATTTCTGAAACATTTCATTTTATTGTTTCATAGATAGCTACCCCTTCTAAATAGGGTAAATTACGGCTAAGATACCCATTGTTTGATCGAACAGGACTTGGGGTACCTTATCTTTGAAAAACTAGAGTTGAAGCACCTATTTGTTTTGTAGTTTTTCAACTTCACCCTCACCCTCTATTCCCATGCTCTAAACTGAAGAAACCAAAACTAAGTAGAAATGACTCTTTACATAGTGGTGTAGAAAACATTTGCCCATATCTGAGTTATTTATTGGATGCATAGAGGGGGATGATAGGCACATATGCCCAAGGGAATATTTTTTTGCACCAAGTGAGGATGGACTCAATCTCAAGTCTTAGTAGCAACAAGTCATAAACTTTACTAGTTGAACTAGAAGGCACATTGACAACATTGGCTAATAATTTTGGATTGTAAAACACCATTCGTGTAATTCCTTTTGTAATCAATATCACATTGACAAGTAACCTTTCCATTAGCTAATTAGTTTTCTACACTGCCATTTAGAATTGAATCTCCTTAAAGATACATCTAATATTGCCACATGGAAGACCGATGTGGTAAATAGATCATTGGATAGCTAGGGAATGGTCTAGAAAGGGCAAACCAAATTTGATACTCAAATTCAAACATACACTTTTACCTTTCCAAGTAATGGCAATACTCTCTCTCTCTCTCTCTCTCTCTCTCTCTCTCTCTCTCTCTCTCTCTCTCTCTCTCTCTCTGTTTATGCCTTTTTAGTTTCCAGTTTATTTATTATATCTTTTGTAAGAAGGTATCATCAGAGCATTAAAAGAATATCTCTGATCTGAGATATCTGCTGGTTTATTGCTCTTCCCTTACTGTCGCAACTATCAACAATGATCTAATCAGATCTAATCCAGGTTGGTCTATTCCGGTCTACTGTTACTATTGGTACTCCTACTGTTACTACTACTGCTAATGCTACTACTGTTGCTATTACTATTATTGCTACTACTACTACTGTCACTACTGCTTCTATTATTACAGACTACTGATGTCTCTTATTATCATTAGATAATGGCATATTCCAAATCTTCATAAGATGGTACCCATACCGTACTCCGATTTAGATTATCACCACTAAATTGAATGGTGTTTCTAACTATCTATTATGTGTTCAAGCAGTCAAAGTCCAATTTGCTCTAACGGTAAGCTACAGTACCTTACTAAAGATCCTCTGTCTAGTGAATCTAAAACACCTGACGTTATTAAATCTTATGATGAATGGATGCGTGAATCCTCCATACTCCAAATCTAGTTGTGGAACAATATTGATCCCACAATTGCATCCAATGTTATATTCCGTAGCACTGCCAAGGATATCTGGGGAGATTTACGAGAGCTACTCTCAAAAAAAGAATATATCACATATCAATGACTTGTATGAGTAGATGTTTATCTTCTCACACAGTGACAATCCCTAAACAAATACTACAGTTGTTACAAAGGCCCCATTGAGGAGTTACAAATCCATCAGCCTTTGACTACCAACCTTGAACAACTAAAGGCTCAACAAAGGGAGTCTTATATTTCCAAATTCATGGTCGGTCTACATCCTAACTACTAATTTGTAAAGGGAAACTTCCGACTGAAGAAAAAGTTCTTACTCTTCTTAAGACGTTTTCTCATCTTCAACGGATGGTTACTACTTCTAAAAGTGACACTTATGCTACGTCCAAAGATAGTTTTTCTCTCTATGTTGCCTATGGTCGAGGGTCCTCTGGTAGAGTTCGCAGCACCGATCGTGGTAATGGTAGCTCCTCTAATGAAAAGTCAACACGATACTGCTCCTTCTGTGGGAAAACAAATCACATTGTTGATACTTGATGGGCCAAACACAGGCAACCTGAGTGGGCTGGAACTTGGCCAACACTATCAATCATGCTACTATTGATATCGGTGCTGCATCTAATGAAGTACCTCCTTTTACACTTGCACCTGCTTCTACCTCCTCTACACCTTCATCAGGGTCTATCCCGTGAGATTAAGCAATTACTCCGATGCATCTAGCAACTTGGGAAAGCTGGATTATTTGCAAATTGAGAAAGCTGGATTATTTTCCACAGCTACTTTAGTAGACACATAGGATCTTAAGAGCAGACGAGTATTGGTGGAAAACTTGAGCATATTGGATTTACAACCAAGCTAGACATGGGTGATTTGTATGATCCAACTTGAAGGGGGTGTTAGCGATAACATAATAAACTAACTACTTTGACTAACATAATTTATCAAAGCAATTAGTATACCGTATGGACTTAGTTAGTTGTTATGATCCTTAATCTAGTTTACTTATTAGAGACCTAGTGTAAGACCTACAACCAAAATCCCCTACTAATTGGGATTTTTTCTGTGTCAGGTCTTCCCATGCCGTCTGCCTTAGGACCACACTCGGATCAGATCGGCACTCCCGACTCTTAGGTAAGACTTACTCCTTGGTCATCAAATGCTTTTAGAAGGCCTCAAGTGAGCCCATGAAATGAACCATGGGGTTGGGTGATGAGGGCAACATCCAGAGCTACCCATCAACCCCAATCAGCAGATCGAAACCAGAGGCAACCTCCACCTATAAATGGGCACATGTTTCTAGCTTTCGATTGTTGGAGGAATTATTGTAGCAACTACTTTGGGGATTCTTAGAGGAAGAGCCATCTAAGCTCCACCAACCTTGTTCTCCCCTCTCCTTCCCTCGAGTGCCCTAACCCTCAACCATTAATGGTTGTTCTCCTTCTCCCCTTTAATGGTTGGTAATTTATAAGACCCGTACCTTACTAACCTGGTCTTATCACTTTGTATTAGGTCTTTCTATCATGGTCGGACCAAGCGGACCAAGTGCGTGAAGAAACCACAAGGCTAGGTATGTAATTCGAACAAAAAATCATCTAATTGAGACGTGTGGTTGCATACTTAAACAGGTGTGGTTGACTACACCTCAGAATACTGAGACCACTCGAAATCTGAGACGTGTGGTAGTAGTTTTAAGATGTGTGGTCAATGGATACTGCGACCCCACATGCGACCACACGATGGTATAACTGACTCTGAAATTAGGAAACCTTCCAAATCTGAAAGGGGGTTCTTTCCTAATCAAAGTGAGACTTTATATGGATGTTTTCCTCTATATAAAGGACGTCCCTTAGTCTCTTTCACTTTTTTAGAATCCAAACTGAAAGAGAGAGAAAGAGAGGAGTAGGAAGAGAATGAGAATTGAAGAGGAAGACTAGGAGAAGGAATTACAGAGAAAGCTCTGAATCTCCAGCAAGTTTAAGGTATGAAATCATTCCCTACATTAATTGAATGCCTAGAATAGGTTATGGAGGAGAGATTGATTCAAAGTAAAATCTCAATCCTAAGACCTTGGACAAAACTCTAAGAGATCTATAAAGGGAATCTATTAGGGTGAAGGATGATGTAAAAGTATGAATTTTAAGCCATAGAACAATCATAGGAAGGATCATAATGATAAGCTAAGGAATCAAAACATGAAGGTATTGCATTGAGAGTGGCAAAGTCGACCAATACTCGTGAGGTCGCAGTTTGATCGACCACACGAGGCACATGTGTCGACCACACTCCCTCAGAAAGTTTTTAGGGAGGTGTAAGCACCCCATTTTTGTCATCCCTAGCCAAATAGAATTTTATTGGTGTATAAACAGTAAGAGAGCGGAGGGGGATGAAAATTTGAAAAGTACAGGGGAGACGAGTGAAACTCTCTCAAACCAATAGTCGATCAATTCCTCTGTGCTCTCTATGGTGTTCTGGGTTGAGCCAGAGTGTCCCCAATGTACAAGAGTCTTGGTGGGCATATTCAAAAGGATTGCGGGTCAATTCAAGGTTTTGATGCTAAATGGTGATTTCAAAGCTGATGTTGGCAGGCCCTACAGCAAGATCATGAAAATACCTTCGAAATGATACCAGAATCACTCAATTCTGATATCAAACGAAGAAGATGTCACGATTTTAGTCAGATTGAAATTGACTTATTAAATCCAAGGGTTTTTCTATAAATTATCATAAATTAAGGATTTATTGGGTAAATTATCATGATTTAAATCGATCAGACTTCAATTCTTCATATCTTGATCATCCGAAGTCCGAATCAGGCGATTCAAGTGCCAGTGTGCTCCATTACCAGTCCTCTTCAAAGTGGATGTAAAGAATTTTAGACAGAAGCCGCCAGCGGGTCCCATGCAAAGTTGCTGACCGAATTATCGTCAAAGCTTCAATTCTTCATATTTTGTTCATCTGACGTCCGAATCAGGCGATTCAAGTGCCAGTGTACTCCATTATCAGTCCTTTTCAAAGTGGACGTAAAGAATTTTGGACAGAAGCCGCCAGCGGGTCCCATGCAAAGTTGTTGGCCGAATTATCGTCAAAGCTTCAATTCTTCATATTTTGTTCATCTGACGTCCGAATCAGGCGATTCGAGCACCAGTGTGCTCCTTTGTCCGTCCTTTTCAAAGTGGACGTGAAAAATCGGAGACAGAGGCCGTCGAAATTTTTCGTGCGAAATTGCAAGCTGAGAGGATCCATAATAGAGAAAGAAATCAATCCAGTCCATACTTACTCAACCCAACCCAGCTCAAGCCCAATTTAGTCCAACCCTGTCGAACTTAACCAAGTCCAGCCTGACCCAACCCAGACCGGTCCAGATCGAGTCGGGTCGGCCCATGTATATGCACTTTATGTACTTGTTATATATATACATTTATATATTATATAATATATGTTTTATATATGTTATATTATATATATATATATATATATATATATATATATATATATAGTATTATTATATTATATTATATTATATTATATTATATATATATATATATGTACATATTCGATTAAGAAAGGAGAATCCGAAAAAGGAAGAAGAGAGTGAGGAAGAGAGAGAGAGAGGGAGGAAGAGAGAGAGAGGAAGAGAGAGAGAGAGGGAAGAAGAGAGAGAGAGAGAGAGGAAGAGAGAGAGAGAGCGAAAAACCGTAAAGAGAGAGAGAGAGGATGGGAAGAGAGAGGAGGGAGAAGAACCGAAAAATGGGGAGATTCGGTGGAGGGAAAGAGGGAGGTGCTGCCACCTCCATCTTTCCCATGCCCCAAATCTCACCCCCTCACCGCCACCTCCTCCTCTCCATGCTGCCACCTCCTCCTCTCCTTGAGCACCACTCCAAGCCGCCACAGCCCCTTGCCTCTCACCCAACTACCATGCCACCCGCCATGAGCCCATGCCCCCAGCCGTGCACCTTCATCTCTCCATGCCCCTACTCACCCCATGACCGCCACCTATTTTTTCTTGAACCCAACCCGGCCATAAAATTCAGAGAAGGGAGAGAGAGAGAAAGAGAGAGAGAGAGAGAGAGAGAGAGAGAGGAAGAAAGAGTGAGAGAAGAGAGAAGTGGAGCGGCAAGACCATGCTGCCACCTCCTCCTCCCCTTGAGCCCAACAACCCAACACCTCTCCATCCTCATCCTTCACATCATCCCATGCTGCCACCTCCTCCTCTCCTTGAGCCCAACCAGCCCACAACCCACACCCCACCAACGTCTATAAAAGGAGGTGAGAAAAGGGGAGAGGTGGAGGGGTTTTGGCCGAGAGAAGCCAAGAAAAAAAAAAGAGAAAAGAAAAGGAGAATCCGATAAAGAAGAAGAGAGAGAGAGAGAAAGAGAGAGAGAGAGAGAGAGAGAGAGAGAGAGAGAGAGAGAGAGAGAGAGAGAGAGAGAGAGAGAGAGAAGAAGAGAGAGGAAAAAGTAGGCTGGCCACCGCCACCATTGGTCGATGATCCGCACCATAGTTTATGAACCCTTCCCATCACCAGCAACCAATCAGGTTAGTTTAATTTTTTTTCGGTTCACAATTTTACTTTGCAGCTATCCGATTTTTGCATGCACTGTTATATTGTTTTTATTTGTATCACCATTGTATTTTATTATTATTATTATTATTATTTTTTGGTATCATGATGCATCGTATGTCCTATTGTTATTTTAGTACATTGTATATTTTGTTATCATTACATTCTTTACTGATCTTGCATGTTTGATGTGTTTTAATATTGACCACTGATCATGTCTATCTAATGTTCATTGAACCATCTATGATCAAGGAAATTTTATGTGATCAATATGATTGGTCCGATCATATGTTTGGAATTTTAATGTGGCTGATCCAACCACACGATCTGAATTTTATGAGAATTGATCATGACCATATAATTTTCATGAGTTAATCATAGCCATTGATCTGAAATTTTGATGTGATTTTAATTAATTCAAACCATTGGATTATCTTTGAAAGTGATGTTAATCCATCTGAATGGCTGGATTGTGATCTTGACAATCTGAACCGTTAAATGGTCTTTGGAAGTGCTTTTAATCAATCTGAGCGGTCGGATTATCATAATGAGCAATCTGGACCGTTAGATTATCTTTGGGAATGATTTAAATGAATCTGAATGGTTGGATTATGATCTTAAGCGATTTGAACCGTAGGATTGTCATCGTAAGTGATTTTGGTGAATCTAAACCGTTAAGTCTTGATCATGAGTGTTTTTTATGAATCTGAATGGTTGGATTATGATCTTAAGTGATTTTAACCGTTGGATTATCGTCGTAAGTGATTTTGGTGAATCTAAACCATTAAATCTTGATCATGAGTGTTTTTTATGAATCTGAATGGTTGGATTATGATCTTAAGCGATTTGAACCGTTGGATTGTCATCGTAAGTGATTTTGGTGAATCTAAACCATTAAATCTTGATCATGAGTGTTTTTGATGAATCTGAACGGTTGGATTATGATCTTGAGTGATTTGAACCGTTGGATTGTCATCGTGGGAATTTTGAATTATATAAACTGTTGAATCTGGATCATAATTGATTTAGACGGATCTGAGCTACTGATTTCTTAGTCTGGTCATGGTTATAGCTTGATGTGAGATATGAGTCATTGATTTTGGTTGTTTTGATGAATCTGAGTGTTGATCATGATTATCAATGTTGTGAAGAGACTTAACCGTTAGATTGAGGATCTGATATTGTCTACATTGTTATATTCGTGCATTTACCATGTTCACATGCTTACACTGTCATATTGTGCACATTGTCATGTTTCAAATGCTTGCACTTTTAGCTTTGAATACACTGTCATGTTTGATACACTTGCTGATGCCATGATTGAATGATGTTTATGTCGGCAAGAACTTACTTTTCGCTACACCTTAGTCGAACTGCCATGCATGTACACTAATAGAAGACATTCCTAGGTGTGGGGACGTGCATGTAGGCACCCACATTCATGGGAAGGGTAATAATAGAAAAATGATAAAATTCTTAATCAAGAATTATGAACCCTAGCCCAACAATTCCAAAATCAGGGTTGTAAGTGACAAGGGTAATTTAGGACGATCCCTACCCCTCAGTTCATTTCCCCTAGGATGCAGAATCTAGGTAGGTGTAATGCTGAATCCAACCACAGATCATCTAGGATTATCATTCGGTCCGGCTGGACCGCCCATATTCTGACCCAAGTGGGTCACCCAATGAACAATGTCATTTTCGAACTACGCGGATCCTGATTCTCAGGTCAATATTCTAAGATACGTAGGTAGTCTGGGAAACTCCCAGATACGGTTCCACACATCAATCAATGTGCCCTCATACCTCACTCCCTGAGAGTACGAACCCTACTTCCTGAGAGTACAAACCTTACTCCCTGAGAGTACAACCTTACTCCCTGAGAGTACAAACATCACTCCCTGAGAGTACAACATCACTCCCTGAGAGTACAAACATCACTCCCTGAGAGTACAAACCCTACTCCCTGAGAGTACAAACCTTACTCCCTGAGAGTACAACCCTACTCCCTGAGAGTACAACCTTACTCCCTGAGAGTACAAACCTTACTCCCTGAGAGTACAAACCTTACTCCCTGAGAGTACAAACATCACTCCCTGAGAGTACAAACATCACTCCCTGAGAGTACAAACATCACTCCCTGAGAGTACAAACCCTACTCCCTGAGAGTACAAACCTTACTCCCTGAGAGTACAAACCTTACTCCCTGAGAGTACAAACCTTACTCCCTAAGAGTACAAATCCAACTCCCTGAGAGTACAACCCTACTCCCTGAGAGTACAAACATCACTCCCTGAGAGTACAAACCTTACTCCCTGAGAGTACAAATCCAACTCCCTAAGAGTACAACCCTACTCCCTGAGAGTACAAACCTTACTCCCTGAGAGTACAAACCTTACTCCCTGAGAGTACAACCTTACTCCCTGAGAGTACAAATCTGACTCCCTGAGTCACACATACATATTCTACTCCCTGAGATTACGCATGCTCAATCCCGAAGCCATACTTGCGCACCCTTAGCCTTGCGAGGCTCTATCTTAAAGTCGTGCTTGCGAGCACGCACCCCCCTTAGCCTTGCGAGGCTCTATATTGAAGTCGTGCTTGCGAGTACGCACCTTAGTCTTGCGAAACTATCCCACACCCTACTCCCTGAGAGTACAAATCTGACTCCCTAAGAGCCACACTCTACTCCCTGAGAGTACAAACCTTACTCTCTGAGAGTACAAACATCACTCCCTGAGAGTACAACCCATGTAACGAACTACGTTGTACCTGATTTCCAGGACCTCTGGAATATGTAGGCAACTTGGAGGACTCTCCAAGTACGGTACCCCATCTTAGTATCCTTAGGTCCCCCACATCCATATCCATTTCCAAATCCATCTTCACTTCAATCCATATTTAGGCTATCTCTAGATTCAATCTCAATCATCATCAAGCATAAACTTCAACTTGAACAAATTGAATCTAAGAAAGCTTAATCATAATCCACATCCATAAACTTTAATCACTTTTCGTTTCGAACTACGTTTTTGGACTTGATTTCCAGGATTGGAATACGTAGGCAATTTGAGACGTTTTGGACATCTCAGATTCAGTGCATCACCGAACCATCTTTGGTTCGGTTCATTGTATATTATTTTGTTTGTTTTTTCTTACTTTGAGAACATGTTTGGCTGAACTTAGGCTAGAAGAACTCAGCAACTTGGCATAGGATCCCCCATGAGCCCTAGTCATCATCCATCGATCATGAACAGTCAGAACCATAGAGTCTAAGGAAAGTAGAGTCACATAGGAGGACGATTTTTGGGTCGGGCAGTTTTGGGTGCCTAACACCTTCCCAAACTGTACTTTGAACGCTTACTCGTTCTCTGATGGACCAAAGCCGATACATTGGGTCATGAGTCAATAGAAGTCTTATCTCAGGATGAGACTACATTTTAGGTTCTAGACCTTAATCTAGGTGGCGACTCCAAATCATTTACCGTCCATTCAGCGTGGGTGGACATCACTATCCTCACAGGAGGGTGTGGTCGCATGTGTGTGGTCGCATGATATACGACCACACGTATCGACCCCACACCCTGCGGTCGTAGAAACTGAGACCACATGTGCAATCACACCTGCGACCACTCAGCTTTTGGAGGTTTGTTTGATTCTAGTATGGACTATTGACTACTGTAAATTGATTAGCTTGAACCCTAACTTAGAACTTACAAATTTCTTAGGTTTCCAAGAGGTTCAAGAGTGAGTTAAAAAGCTTGGAGAAGATTGAACATTTCTGACAGGTGAGGGAACAGAACTTAAACTAACTGTCTAATAATAAACTGTTTACTTTTATTGAGTCCAATGCCATGATTGATTCTATTCTTGTATGCTTGTAATGTGCATCTCACACTGCTCATGCATATTTATTTATGTCTATTTATAATATGATGATGATGATGATGATGCTAGGAATAGACATGTGATTATGTGTGTGTGGTTGGTGTTCTTGATACGAGTGGAGCATCAGAGGGAGGACGTGACATTGTGGTTCATCTTGGTCACCAGACTCTAGCTCTATCTCTACTCAAGTCTTGTTCACTGACATCTTCGTATCGTCATTACCTTAGCAGAACTATTACGTAGTAGGGCATCAGGGGAGGTGGTCTCAGACTATGTGGTCTCTGACTCTATCGGGGGGCCTTAGTTCTATCACTATGGAAGTATTAAGGGATGCTGGGGTGAGGCCTTGGATACACTGTATGACATTTAGGATTGATTAGTTGTGAGCTCAGTTTGCAAGCCCTCGCTAATAGAGGCTTACGTGTTGGTATGAATAGGGCATCAGGAGAAGTGTTGGCGGTGTTTGATTCAGACACTTTAGCTCTATCTCTATTCCATGGTGGGTGCATGTAGGACGACAATGGTGTTTGATCCATTAGGCGGATTCACACACTCGTGTATAGAGGTGCGGTGGCTACTAATCCTTTCTATAGCATATTGCAAGCTTAAAAACCAGACCAAAGATATGAATTGAATGCATGCATATTTTTGTTGCATTGTTTTGTTTGCTCACTGAGCCGTGATGTGTGCTCATCATTTCGACGTCTAATATTTTTAGTTGTTGATGCAGGTCCTACCGTTGAAGATTACATGAACACATCGACGTATGGATATGTAGCGGCGATAGACATGGAAGCTATGGAAGAGGCGCATAATCCGTCGTGCGAGTGCAATTCATATGTTTTCGATTAGTTTAGTTATTTGGTTATCAGGACATATAATTAATTATTTTATTTTATTTTATGTTTTGAGTTACTTTAGAGATAATTGAATATTTCATTATGCTATCAGTGTTAGATACTCAGTTCATTAGTATTAAAGACTTTCGCTATTGTTTATTTACTCTGATTATGCTTGTGGAATGTATCTGGTTTAATTGGATGGGCACGGCCTATACGAGATCCTGATTGAACCGTTGGTTTTCTTGACTATTCATCACACCACTGGTTAGTCCAGATTTAGGGTGTGACATAATTGCCACCATTAATGAATCTAGAAATAGTTAGGGTTTGGTCATAGGAATGTGCAACCTCCCTTATGGAGTGTTTTGGGTTCAACAAACCCTAGGAATGGTGGAGGAATGATCCCTCACCACTAATAGCAAATATGGTGGATTAGTCAACCTTGGTTAATAAGTTACTAACCTAACTCTAAAACTTATGCAAACATTTAGGGAAATCTACGTGACATTTTGGAATAAGTCTATAGTTGATTTCATATCTTCTTCTTTCGCCACATGGTGAGGGATTGGGTTCCGTTAAATTATATAGGATTGTTAATGCATGAATGTATGTGATGATCTGTGTCTATAACATGTTATTGATTTTTTTATTATGATTGTTCATGCATTTGCATTATGACATGTGTTCTATGATGAGTGTTGGATGTTTAATCTGTGTAGAATGCATGCACCGAAGGACTGGTGACACACTGACCATGTGAACCCTGTTTTGCATAACCAGCATCCTAGCAGGGGCATGAGTCTTAACGGATGGGTATCGAAGTTCTTTGTTGGATTTAGATAGCATGTGGTTAAGATTTAACTCCATGATCTGAACCCTGCCCAGTAGGGGGTTGTGTATTGGCATAGGCTCAATAAAGAGGGAGGGTCTGAGACCCAAACTTCCCATATGTACCGACGTAGTGGTGATGGGATGAGTACATGGTCAAGGATTGTGGATGCCAAGAAGGAGCCTATACTGGGGGTGATGATCCAAAGATCAAGGATCACGCATGGTGGTTAATCCTTGGGGTGCGGGGTCACGGTCGGGGACTATGAGCCCTGTACCTTTTTCCTGTACATGAGGGTTGAATCCACAGTTAGGGACTGTGTGAATCCCAAAATGACACTATCAGATCATTACATTAGACATAATTTGCATCTCATGTGCATGTTGCATTGGCTTAATCTTTCACTAAACTGGGATGGGAGCTCACCCCGTGTCGATACTTTTTTTTAGATTCTTATGCAGGTACACTCTAAGTGGCCGACTTTATGGACTCCCTTACTGTGGACTTAGGCCACGCCAGTACTACTGGGGAGCTTAGTGAATAGAGTCATGGCGAGGGATGCATCTGCAGCGACTATGTGTATGACCCCTAATGTTGTGCGGATGTCTTAGATCTTGTAGATAGAGTTTATAATCTATACTTAAGAACTTTATCTTGATTTACTCTTCCCCTAAATAATTGTATAGATAGTATACTATGATATTTGTTTTGTAGTTAAGTTTTGAGGATAACACTTGTAAATACTTACATCAATAGATGCATCGATTACTTAAATTCAATTATTTAACTACTTTTGTTGCTATATTTCATTATATGTTCTATTTTGATTATTGTGGATAATGTGTATGTGTGTTGTGTGGTGGTTTGGTGATTCACAGCATGTGTGTGATATTGGGTGATTCAGGTCACTGGTAAACGATCTGGGTATCATGTTCGATCAGAAATGGGCTGTGACACTTTAGTATTCATATGTAACTAGGACTAAGGACGTACATGTGGAGATCCTATCTCACTTTAAAGTCTTTTATTTCCATTTCTAGAAATATAAAATTGTTGGGAGGGACAGAGTAACTGACTCTCGATTTTGCTCCGTCTTCCTCTCATTTCATAAGTTTGAACTAGTAAGTGGAGGGACTCACATATATAAGGCACCCAAGATTTTAAACTTACCAATGTGGGATTATTCCTAACACTCCCCCTCACGTGTTATCCTCTTTTCGGTGGCAGTACATGTGACATATGTGGTTGACCGTAAGGAGAGAACCTGAAGCTTTGATACTATGTTAAGTTTCCATCTCAGAAGTTCGTATCCCACATTGGTTAAGACTAGAACCTTAGGTGTTTTATATGCTGGAGAGTTTCTCCATTTACCAGTTCGAACTTTTGAGATGAAAACTTAACATAGTATCAAAGCTCTAGATTTTCTCTGATCAGTCAACCTAAAAGAGGGACCACATGCTACGTATACTGTCACCCAAAAGAGGAGCAACACGTGAGGGCCAGTGTTGGAAATGTATAATCCCACATTGATTAGGACTAGAACCTTTAAGTGCTTTGTATACTTGAGAGTTTCTCCACTTATTAACACATTTGGTATTTGTAATAGTTTGATATATTTATGTTTTGGTTACTTGGAGATAACTGGATTATTTAATTATTTATCATGTTAGACCTCAGTTCATTTTTAATAAGACTTTCGCTATTTACTTTATTCTCTCTGATTAATGTGGAATGTGTTTTGGTTTAACATGGTTGGTATAGTCTAGACGAGATCCTGGTTTGAACCGTTGGTTCTTATGACGGTTCATCACATCATTGGTTAGTCCAGAATTGAGTGCGACACTAATACCCTTAAAGTCAGCCACAGTCCAACCTAAGGCTTCTTTGTGGTTTTGTAAGAGTTTGACTAACTCGTCTTCCTGATTAGAAGTTAAATCAGATGCAATAATAACCAGAAGAGTCTGGTCAGGTCCTAGGAAGGTATACTTTAGAGTAGACGGTAACTCCTTTAATTCTAAGTTAGGTGGTTCAACCATTGAGGGCTTGGGAGTAAAAGTGGATAGAGATCCTAGAGGTTCCATAGGTGTATAGATACTTCATGCCTCTTATGAGAAAGTGTCATCTACTCCTTCCAACTCTTCCATACACTGCAAGAATTCTGAGTCAAAGTTAATGTCAAAAGTGATCTCTACATGGTTAGGGAATTCTTGGAGCATATATACTTTCTCATTTTGTTGCTTACCCAACCTAAATGCATTTAAATCAACAGTTTGGCTGCCAAATGATAGTTTCATGAGACCGTTCCTATAATTTATTAGTGCATTGCATGTAGCCAGAAACGATCTCCCTAATATGATAGGAGTTTGATCCCTGTTGGAGACAGGATTTGTTTCTAAAACAATGAAACCAATAGGAAAAAAAAATTCCCCTCCCTTCAATAAAACATCATCTACCATTCCTTTAGGAGTTTTTACATAGCAATCAGCTAGTTGAAGCGAGATAGACGTTGGTTTCAACTTTTTCAATCCTAATTGTTGGTAAACATGATAAGGTAGAAGATTTACATTTGCACCTAAGTTTAGCAGAGCATGATCAATAAAGGTATTACCTATGAAGCAAGAGATGGTAGAACAGCCAGGGTCTTTGTATTTGGCTGCCACAGGATGGTTCAGAAGGACACTTAAATGTACAGCCAAGAATACCTTTTTGGGAATTTGACTAATCAGCTTTTGTCTCCATAAGTCTTTAAGGACTTTTACATAAATAGGGATTTGATCAATTGCATCCAAAAGTAGGATGTTCAATTTTACCTGTTTGAAGACATTTAAAATTTTATCAACTAAAACAATCTTCTTTCGGTTTACCAACCTATTAGGGAATGGAACTAATGGAGTAAAAACTCTGTCCAGGACCATTTTTTTAGGTCTTTCAGGTACATCAAACGAACCTAAAGAAAGAGGCTCAGTAGCTGCCTTAGATTGGGAAACATTAACGGGAACAACTGTGGGTTTGTTCTTTGGTGTTTCATCCCGTAGGTACTCTTGGCCACTCCATAATGCATAGACTGCATTACATTTTTTGGAGGGTCCTAATTGATTCTCTATGCCATTCACCTGAGGGTTTGACATATTTGGTTGTGGGTAATGACGTGGGTTGGTTTTCGATTGGCTGAACAGAATACCCTTGTTCTTTTCACACGTCAAGGTAACCAATTGGGTGAGTGTCCTCTCCATACTGGTATGTCCTGCCATAAGAGCTGCCACATTCTTCTCCAACTCACTGAGTCTGACCGGCTCATCCATGTTAGAAAACTCAGGGGTTTGTTGAAAATTACCTTGGGGAACAAAATTGGGTCTAGGGGGAGCATATGGCCTAGTGTGACCAAGAAGACCTTGATTTGAAAATTGGGGTGGGTCCACGGGGTTCCCTTGGTTCCAGGAGAAATTAGGATGATTTCTCCATCCTGGGTTGTAAGTGTTGCTATATGAATTGTACAGTGCACTTATATTAGCCTTTTGAGAATTTTCCTGTAAATGTCATTCCTCCACTGTGTGTCTAGGAGTTTGATACCAGTTGCACATTAAGACTTATTTTTTGATAGGATCTCTGAGAACTAAAGCTTTTATTCTTTTGATAAGGCTATCTAAGTGTGCCTCCTTAGCTACTATGCCATCGACAAAGTAACCTTTACCTTTTTGGGTGCGATCTGTCTCTGGCACAGACTCTCACTCTCTTATTTTTTTGGCGAGATCCGCTAAAAAGTTTCAAGCGTCGTTAGCATCCTCATAGGAAATGAATCATTGAGGACATATAGACTCAAGCATTTGCTTGGTAGGAAAGTTTATCCCCTCATAGATAATTTGACAAAGTCATCATGTTTCAATACCATGATGAGGGAACTCTTGGAGTAGGCCTTGGAACCTTTCCATGAGTCGTGAAATAGACTCATTTGGCTCTTATTTGAACAACATTATATCCCTTCAAAGTTTATTTGTCTTGTAAAGAGGAAAAAACTTTTTAAGAAATAATATAGTAAATTTATCCCATGATGTAATAGAATTTGTGGGAAGACCATAAAGCTATTTTTTAACTCTATCCTTGAGTGAAAAAGTGATACACCTCAATTTGACAGCATCATCACTGAGCTGTTGCATCTTCATAAGGGCACACACCTCCTCATATTCATGGAGGAATAAGTATGCATTCTTTGAAAATAATCCATGAAAATGGGGAAGCATGGTAATGAATTAAGTTTTCAATTCATGGTTATTACCTGTGGCAGCTGGCAATTGAATACATGAAGATTGTGGTGCCCTAGCAGGGTAGAACATATCCTTAAGTGTGGTTTTGTGTTCAGCCATTATAAACGATGGGACTCTTATCAAATGGTTGGTAGAATCACGAGTCCACACTATCATGCACAAACCTCTTTAAATGACAAAATTTTCTCTCTTTTTTTTTTCTATATTCGATGCGAAAAGCTCGGGGTCAATGCAAACCTCCTGACGATCAATGGCTTAGAAATCGTTCATATCCGCAATCATCTTGAGAAACAACGCCGTTACTGTCGAAGCTATTGGTCATTATTCCTCTTAATAATTCGATAGCTTGCATCCCTTAATACCACGTCATGATCAGGATTAGACCGTCGATTGTACTGTTCCAATCTAATGGATCAGAGGTGCAAAGAAAGGCATGAAAACCAATGAAATTTTTTTTTTTTACATTTTTTTTAATCACTTTGAACTATTTAAAATAAAAAAAATAACGATTTTCCTCCCCGACAACAGCGTCAAAAACTTGATGTAAATTAAATGTGTATGTAACTACAAGTGCACGGTATCGTACAGTAACGGATCGATCTCAAGAAGGAATCGCTATTATCTTAACTCAAATAAGGCAGAGCGTATTAAATGGATTTGAATGAATTAACCACCTTAATTACTTCAAATAAAAATTAATCAAGCCACAAAAAAGATAATTATCAATTTCTAACGGCACGAAGATTTACGAAATCACTATATTAACCATAGAGTAACACAGATCTATTGCATGAAAGGAACAAAATTGAAAATAAAAGAATGTAAGAAAAACTTATCTCGTTGGAAGATTTCTCTATCATTGCTCATTGTCTTGTTGTCACTCTAAGGCGATGCGCAAACGATTACAAAAGGAGTCTTCTCCCCTAAATTAAATTAGTAATGGGGTACAACCTATATTTATCTACCCTACTACAGAGTTCTATAACTGAAATCAAAACTTGAAGAAAAAAATAAACAAATTAAGCAAGAATAACAGAACTTGAAAAAAAGAAACTAAAACTCTCGAACTCCCCCATAAATTTTCAAAACAAAAACAAAAACTTACAATAGAATTCTTGGATGATTTTTTTTATTACTGAGCATCATATATATATATATATATATATATATATATATACGTGAGTAAAGATCACAATCAATCTTTACAATTGAATCACAAGGGATTTTGTAGAGATAATTTTGTTACCAACTTTGTAAGTTCATTGTATGTGGACGATTTTTTAGTAGAAAAAGATCTTGCACCAACTCATTGCATCTTTGACATCATTAAATCTTCTTGAAAACTTCCATAATCGATTAGAGCTTTCTATTCTTCCATGTCATGCTAATCTTGTAAATTTGATTCCAAATAAGTAAAAAATATTTTCTCAAGAGAATAGAATCTTTCACATGAGATTGAGCTACTCTTTGACTTGCTCCAAGGCTGATCTTACATACAAAATTTGTGGTTCCTTATAAAATTCTTCCTATACCCTATTGCTGAGTTGACTGGGTGAGTTAACTGAATAGGATCACCAAAAATACATAAAATGATCTTTTTAAGCTTAGATTTCTCCATTCTTTCATCTACACCCTACAAACATAAAAACAACATTAAATACCCGAGAAGCATCATAAATAGAATAAGAGATGCATACTTTATGCCCTAAATTCACACATAAAATGTGTTCATCAAAAAAGACATCTCATTGTAATACATGGAAGGGAGTGACCGACGTACTGGACATGTATTGCCATGATTCGTGATTTGGAGTTTTCATTATGGATGTTTGAGGAACTAATGTTCATGTATGGCCATACAACAATAGCAACACATATACTCACTTAACTTGTAGCAATATGGACAATGTGGGAGAATGTTGGATTGATGTGGCCCCTATTGCCACGTCAGCATGACATGTGTGCTAGGTGAGACCCGTTATGTAAGATCGTATTGAACTAATCGGTCTTACCACCTTGTACCAGGTCTACCTATCATAGTCGAGCCAAGTGGACCAAGTGCGTGAAGAAACCACAAGACCAGGTATGAAATTTAACTCAAAAATAGTCAAATATGAGTGTGTGGTCGCATGCCTAAACAGGTATGACTGACCCCACCTCAAAGAAGTCTAACCCATAACTTTTGGTCGTAGGGTCGGATGATTTAAAAAGGTAGGGTCGACGGATTCTGCGACCCTACATCCGACCCTACAGAAACAGTCAGAAATCAAAAATTAGGAAACCTTCCTAATTCGAAGGGGGTCTTTCCTAAACTCATTGGGACATATTTAAGGAGGGTTTTTCTCTATAAAAAGGACGTCCCTTAGCCTCTTTCACTCCTTTAGAACCCTAATTGAAAATGAGAGAGAAAGAAGAGAAGGAAGAGAAGGAAAATTGAAGAAGAAGAGAAGGAAGAGAAGGAAAATTGAAGAAGAAGACTCTGAATCTCAGCAAACCTAAGGTATGAACCTAGTTCCCTACATGAATTAAGAGCCTAGAATAGTTCATGAAGAAGATAGGATTATGAGAAACCCAAATCATCCATCCATGAACAAATTCTAAGAGAATCCATGGAGGAAGTCATTGTGGACAATGGATGGTGTATAAAATTATAGTCTTGAGCCATAGAATGATCATAGGAAGGACCATGATGGTAAGCCAAAAGATTCAAACATAAAGGAATGGACTTAAGAGTGAAAGGTCGACCAGGAACACGTGTGGTCGCACGTAGGGTTGCATAGTATCTGACCCCACGAGACCCACATGTTCGACCACATGCCCTCAGAAAGTTCCAGGGAGGGTGTGGTCGCACGTAGGGTCGAAGTATGTCCGACCCCACCCGCGACCCTACACCCTATGGTCACAGAACTGAGACCCCAGGTGCTACCCCACCTGCGACCCCTCAGTTTCTGTTAGTCTAAACATATTGGAATTAATTCTAATTAAAATCGATCGACTTGTTAGGCTTTTCCAGTAATTTAAAAGTGAATTATAAAGCTTGAACGAGGATCTACTAGCAATCAAAGGTGAGAGAACAAGACCTAAACTAATTGGTTAATAATAAACTATTTTTGTTTATTGAGTTCGATGCCATGAATGATTCTATGCTTGTATGCGTGTTATGTGCATTTAACATGTCATCCAATATTCCTGCTATTAATGTTCATGCATATTTAATTTCATTTATTTATAACATGATGATGATGATGATGCTAGGAATAGGCATGCGAATGTTTGTGTGTGGTTAGTGTACTTGATGCGAGTAGGGCATCAGGGGAAGTGTGATACGGTGCGATCCTAAGCACTTTAGCTTTATCTCTACTCAAGTCTTGTCCACTGACATCATCGTATCGTCATTACCTTAGCAGAACTATTACGTCGTAGGGCATCAAGGGAGGTGGTCTCGGACCGTGTAGTCTCTGACTCTGTCGGGGGACCTTAGCTCTATCTCTATGGACGTATTGAGAGATGATGGGGTGAGGCCTTGGATACACTGTTTGACATTAAGATTGGTTAGTTGTAAGCCCAGTTTGCAAGTCCTCGCCAATAGGGGTTTACGTGTTGGTATGGGTAGGGCATCAGGGGAAGTATGATGCGGTGTGATACTAAGCACTTTAGCTCTATCTCTATTCCATGGTAGGGTGGATGTGGACGACAATGGTGTTTGATCCATTGGGTGGGCTTATACACCCGTGTATAGAGGTGCGGCGGCCACCAAACCTTTCTATTGCACATTGCAAACTTATGAACCAGACCAAAGATATGAATTGAATGCATGCATATGTTTGTTGTATTGTTTTGTTTGCTCACTGAGCCATGATGTGTGCTTATTTTTAGTTGATGATGCAGGTACCACTGTAGAAGACTATATGAATGCTCCGATGTACGAACATGTTGCGGCGATGGATGCAGAAGCTATGATGGAGTCGCATGATTCGTCATGCGAGTGCAACTCATGCGTCTTCGATTAGATTTTATTTGAATTATTCAGACGATGTAATTGATTAAATTATTTTATTTTATGTCATTGTCTTTTGAAGATAATTGGATAATTTAGTTATGTTATTATTATTAGGTTCTCAATTCATTAAATATTAAAGACTTCCGCTATTGTGTATTTATTCTGATTATGGTTGTGGATGTATATGGTTTAAGCAAACGAACATAGCCTATTTGAGATCCTGGTTGAACCGTTGGTTTATTAATGGTTCATCACACTATTCCGGTTGATACGAAATTGGGGTGTGACATGTTATCCCTTTGTAACTGATCTTGATGGGAGACAGTTACAAGGAGGCATATAGATAAGGGAACTCTGGTTTCCAGAAAGATACGAGAATCCATCACGACGTATCATGTGAGAGACTGAGAAATCAAAAGGCAGTCCCCATCAGAGAGACGATAGAAACTTGACAACAGTATGACATCAATTACTAGTGTTCTACATCGGACACGGAGGTATGTGCATCTCCTTTTAGGCTTACAAAGAAATCTACCTTACTTTGAAAAAAAATGTATACAAATTGACCTAAGAAATTATTGTTCTGAGTAGTGGAAATAAAAAGAGTCAACAAGATATAAAATTCAAGATCATAACTTGTCAAAGGATGGGATTAGGTAATGGGATTAGGTAATGAACTCTATCCATGTTAAAAAACCACAAATGAAAGATAACCACTTCCAATCATAAGGGAACCCAGATAGTATTTGTTATTTAATTCAGATAAATAAGGTTAAGAAGTTTTGAGGTAAGTAATGCTGCAGTAGGAAAAACAGGACTAGGATCCTCTGTAGTGAGCTGTAGTGAGGATTTCATCCACTCAAAGTGGATCGGCATATATCCTGATGCACTTTGACTACCTTGGGATACATATCGATCCACTTTGAGTGGGTAAGATCCTCACTACACGGGTGCCCTCACTACAGAAGATCTTTTTCAGAAAAAACAACACAGAAGTAAATAAATCTGGAAAAAAAGAAAAGGGAAGATGCATGCTCCAATCTTTTGCTAAACCCAGCTAAGATATATAGTATACCTAATTCTGTGGCTTGATGAAATCACAATAAGAACAATGTATAGAGAACTTACAGTGCTTTGGAGCCTCAGCCGATGCAATCTGATTGGGGATCGGTTAGGTTCAAAATCGATATGAATCTGCTGATCTGACCTTTCCAATACCGATTATTTGAACCATGCATGTAACAATTAAATATAACTTTTTTCAAAAATCACATGATTAATTCAAGTCATTCATTTTATGGTCTTTTTAATGTAAATCGTCTGTTCTTGTTCAGAGTTGAGAGAATACACACTAATGCCTGGATTGCTGATACATATGCATCGACATACATGGAATGCATGCTAGTACAAATGGAGTATTTAATTGAATAGAGCATGAAATTTCACACATGCATGGCTAATTTAGAGCATGGTTTCTTGTCCCAACGGTTGGAATGCATGAATCATCTACCTATGTGGCAAAATAAATATGTTTATGACATTTGAAAAAATAAACAATAATAGTTCACGTAAAAAAAATAGAAATGATTTAATTCAAACAATTATTTTTGCCACGTGGAAAAAACTAGTTTGATTAAAAGATGAAAAAAAGAATTAAAAAAAAAAGGGCAAAAGTTTCTCGTCAATGGACCATGTAAAGGGTCTTTGGTAATTCTACCACGTGTAAATCAATGGCAAACTCACATCAATCTGTTTATTAGGATAGACAAGTCGAATTTTACACATAAATTCAATAATTTATCTCTCATTAACGGTGTTGAACAGTGCAGTCCGGTTTTGGTTGGATGTATAATGAGTAAAATTAAAATTAAATAATTTATTAAACAGTTTAAAAATGATTATCATAATCAATTATTAAATTGATTTCAATTTTTTGAAATGGTTTCATTGTCAAGTAGGAAGGAAGAGAGGACAAAGGAGAGGAAAAGCCAAGTAAAATATTAAAATAATATAGGAAATTACATAGCAATATGATATTGTTTAAGACTAATTATAATATGCAATGATAGACATGAACTTATAACGGTATGTCTGTATTATAAATATGCAACAGTTTATAAACAAAAATTAATAAAAACACTTATATTATATGAAGGGCTGAGTTATGTTTAGAACACTTTGCTTAAGATTGTATTTACTTCCTATGGTGCAGTGAGTTCTTGTGAATCAATTTTCAAGATAAAACAATCCCTTAAGGCCCTCTCTGATATAAGCACACAAAATTTGGGACCTCGTCAGAAAAATCAACGACCGAGATCAACAGTTAAGAGTACAAAGTGGGTTTGATAATGTGAAACGGAACAAGAATTGAAGTAAAAAAAATATAAATTTTTATTCAAATCTTAATCAATTGGAATGTGACAATATTCTCTATTTATAAAAGACAAGTGTTTTTCTAAAAGGTCATTCCCAAAGGTTAGGAGTATATCTCTATATACCAAAAGATATAAGTCACCATCCTTCCAAAAAGATACATATGAATAAGTATATATCCACACCCATATCTATTTCCATATTCATATCTAACTCAAAACAAAACCCAAGGACTTCTCTCAAAAACAATAAAAAATAAAAAATTGTCTTTGAATTTAATTTTAAACTATTTTTTTTTTTTAGAACTTTACTTGTTTTTAAACTTTAAAAACAACAAATAATTTTAATAACATTTCAAAATAAATTTATGATTTAAAAGTATGCCATGTAGGAAGTATTTAAATAAAATTTATTTTGATAAATATAAAGAATATATTGATTTAAAGGTTTTATTTTTAAAACCAGAATTAAATCATTTAATAATTGATTTCATGATTTCTGGTTTGAATGATTTGATTTTATTTTGATGCACGGTTGGATTTCGTTATTGACACCTTCCCTATGTCATGCACTTCCTCAGTAATCATTTACTCCTATGTCAAATTCATGGATTTATTTTGCCACATGGCAATTCCAGTTTTGCTGAAACCGTATATTCTCCCATAGGAAGATTTAGGCCAGTACAAAAAAACAAGTGGAGCCCTCAATTTTTGAGGAATCTGAAACACCTTGAAGACAGATATCCATTACTTGATCTTCACAAATGCACAGAAAATCTTGATAATACCATTAGAATTTGTGGGATTTTATTATTTTTTTTGTTTTTTTGGATGAAAGTGGGATTCAAATCAAACCATTTAAATCTAGATTTTGTGAAATGATGCATGTAGTGGAAGAAGGGTGATTTTTTTTACCATATTACCACAAGACAGCAGTTTTAGTTATTAAGGATACCTAGCTACTGCATCTCCAAAATATAATCCTATTGATTTGCTCCCAACCCAAACTAGCAAATCACCAATGAACCTTCTTTCCCTTCGATCCTTTCCCAAGTTCCACTCCAACGACTCCTGTATGTTTGCAGAAAGTTGTCTCTGATCGACAAATAACGAGAGAAGATTTGATTTCGAATTTTTCATTAGCAAACGATCAGCCAGAGGGGATTCTCATTCTCGGAATCAATTCCAATGCAATCAAAAAGGTTTGTTTTTTTGGATAGGTAAAAGGTTCTTCTCGCTTTAGCATCCAAACACTCAAATCCCAACCCTTCTTTACCTCCTCGCATCCATGGAACCTCGCAGAAGTTCAAGAATGGTCATCGACCCCAAAATCCGCCAAGTCGGTTTTGTAACTCTCGGCACCGCCACCTCAACCGGTGGCGCTCCGCTACCTGACCGTACCAAATCGGGCCCTGCAGCTTCCTCCACAACCCCTTTATCCGACATCTCGCCGGCCGGAAACTCTCTCTCCCCTGTCATGATACCCCCACCTCGCCATGCCTCAGATAACCTCTCATCTTCTTTGGCTCTTCACAACCCGTCTCGTGCAGTTCCAGTTCAAGTTCCCATGTCGCCTCATCGTAGGCCTTCGATGGGTGATGAAATGCCTCTTGGAAGCTACAACCCTACTGAATCTCTTCTGGGTACCTCTCCTTCTCCTTCCAGTAAGCTTGATGATGGGGATTTCTTTGAAGACGATGCTTCCACTGGTTGGATTGTTGGGGGAAATCCTGGAAAGCTCGCTTCGTCTTTTCCCACCGCCGTGAAATCGACTAATTTTCTGCCTGCCAGTAATCTGACCACTGTTACAGTGGTGAATATGCCTCCTGGTATGTAAATTATCCTTTGTGTTATTGCCTTTTCGTTTGTATTGAATTAGTGGAATAATGAACCCAACTAAGCCAAGCCCAGAATGTACTTTCCTTAGCTTTCCATTAATTAGTGTGTAATTTGAATATATGATGGGTTTGAGGGTCCTGATCTGATTGTACAGAAGTGGAAGTTATAACGAGAGGGATACTTTTCATCCCAGCCACCTTTGTACAATAGAAGGTAATATGAAGGACGGATTTTTAAGTTGTCACTGTAAAATGCATTCATTGTACAGAGTAAATAGACACTTCAATTTGCACTAGTAACAACTTAGTGGACACTGTGTTGGTGGTTTTACAATCCCCAATAACAAAGAGGAAACCCATGCATGATTCCTGGATTCTAAGTAGTTGAATGATGACTATAGTTAATGTGCCTAAGCTCATGTAATGTTTTGTCCAGCTTGTGTCAGTAAAGTCAAACGTCCATGTGAAATGTTACCTTCTTCTTCAATTAATGAACTTATTGAGCGATTGTTCACTACATATGTTTACAAGAATAGAATTCCAAATTATCTGAAGTAAACTGGTTATATTGGGATCAATTTGCCTGTTGTATGTGGTTTCTCAAAGAAGCCTGTCAATTTACCCTCGTGATAAGGTTTGCTTGTTGGATGTCCTGTATATGTGGTATCTGAAGTTTCTGTTTTCCTTACTATGTGATTTTACATCAGGAATTCTGTTTTTATAACCCTTTATTTTTTAATTTTGGTAGACAAATAAGGAGTTGAGTTGGACTGCAAATATGTGTGTCTCATGTTACTAGAGTAATAACTGATGTTTGAGAACAGCGATTTTGAATATTCGAGGATATCTATCTGTAATAAAATATAACCTTGGTTGTTTTTTTTTTTAATTGAATAGTTGCCTACGATCCGGTTTAGGTGTGGAACACACACACACACACACACACACTTGCATGCACGTATGCACACATCACGTTTACAGTGGCAGACAGATAGGTGAATTATGACTAAAGTGGAAAAAACTATTGCAGAGAAAAGTGGAGGGCCATTGGTGGAAGTAAAGAATGAACAAGGCACAATTTCAACACCTTTGAAAGAGAAAACTTCCAAAGCTGAAAGGCGTGCCCTTCAAGAGGCTCAACGAGCTGCCAAAGCAGCTGCAAAAGGTGCACCTTGTTCTTTGTCTTTGTCTTTCTCTTTTCCATTCTAACCCTTTTGAAGACTATGGCTTTTATTATGTGACTGTATAGTTGAGTAGCCAATTACTTGTTGGGAAATTTTACTTTTGTGTTCAGTGTATCTCGTTTTCTGTTGTTGACTTAGATTCTGTTACATTTTCATTCCTCTACACTGGAAATTGGATAACTTACTTTTATGGTGGGGTTAGCTGGATTTTATTTATTTATTTGATAAATAATAGGAATATTACAATAGCAGGAATATTACTAAGAAAGAATAGGAATACAAGAGAAAATACAATAGAATACTAATAGTACAAGTGTACAACAACAAAAACAGCAAGAGGTGGCTTAAGCCTAAACACTAATGGAAACTGTTTAGAGCCACATAGACATTTAGTTCTTGATATTTGTGAATGATTTTTTTCCCTTTCATTTGAAGAGATTAACATGGAGATTGGGCTGAGATTCTTCTAATACCTGAACATTGGTCCTGTGCCTCCACAACCTTGGGCTCACAAATATGATCTTTCACCATTCCTTGATCAAGATGCAATGTTGCATTTAAGATGTCAGTGAGACAAATAAGAAGTTCTACCCATTTTGATTTGAGGAATGATAGAGTTTCTTCTTACAAGTCTTCCTTTTCACAATTCTACTACCAATGTGTTGAAATGGTGCCTTACATTTCCCTTCCTTTTAGTAGAGTTTAGCAATCTCATGGTCCATACTTATTTTTGCCAGGTTATCTCTGTATTGGGACCTATCAAATTGTGGTTCCGATTCACGTGAAATTCATGGTAGAACAGGTGCCCAAACTGTTGTAATGAGTTTCACAGGTCCGAGATTCACCATTAGAGGCTGATACATCTCAACTCCACAAAATCTTTAGAGTTTACCACTTTACCCTAGTATCTATGGGTTGGGTTATAGATGCTTGGTCCTCTATTTCATTGGCCATATATCTGACTTAGTAAACTAGGATACCATCAAATCCAAGTCGCTGAGCTCTTTTCTTAGTTTAATGTGCTGACGAATTTATTATCAATTTTGCCACATTCTCCGACAATCGTACCCACTCAGTAGTCAGACTAGCTGTTCTTCGGCGTCATCTCTATCATGTCCTCCCTGAAAGAGAATGAAACATTTAACAAAGATGGGGAAGGAGACAGTTCCTCCTTCCAACTTGACTTTACCACAATGCCCCATCAAATTAGTCAGAATTTTACAAATTTATCCTCTACAGCCTTCTGTGATAACATTGAGAACCAAAGTGAACTTTTGGGGTGACATTATGTGTTGTACCCCCATTTGAATATATAGCACACTAACCTTAAGAGTGAAAGAGTTATGCAGGCTTGATGAACTTCACCAGCCTTCATGGACATTATCTGCCCCCATATTTGAGTTTTAGATATCTTTTAAAATACTGAAATGTACATTTGATGATTGCATTTTGTTTAATGTTTTATATGATGTGTATGATCTTAGTTCTTGTCATCTATTCATCTCTACCATTGATTATTTGTTCAGATTTGCTCAATTTTTTATGTTCTGGCATGCTGCCACTAATTGCCTGACCATTTTTTGTACTTTGCATTCTTTGAGTTGAGTTGAGTTGCTTTCTTTGCTGTAGGTGAAGGAAGTAAGACAGCTATCACTTCTGGAGGATCAGTTGCAACGAATGCAAAACCATCTAAAGCTGTGAAGGCTTCACAAAAGAAAGATGTTACTACTGGAGCATCGTCTGTTGCAGCTTCAGAGAAGAAAGGAGGTGATCGTGCACCAGAAAAAGATAGGAAGAAAGATGTTCCTCCTCCACGCATGCAATTTGATGACAAGCAACGGGTTGAAAAGGCTAAGAGGCGTGCGGTAGTCAAACAAACTGAAGCTCGGAACAGAGTTGAGTTGTTTAGGCATTTGCCTCAGTATGAACATGGGACTCAACTTCCTGATCTTGAATCAAAGTTTTTCCTACTTGACCCTATGCATCCTGCTATTTACAAGGTACTTGGTAAGAAACTCAGTGGAAAAGTCAATCTAGATTATTTTATCATACATGCACAACCATATAATAGTTACTTCAGACATCGCTGCTCAATTTTCAGGATGGTTTTTCTTTCTTTCTTTATTCCTTGTGTTTTTAGTTCTATACCTCTTTTATACCTGCTAGTTCTCCTAGATGATCCTGAGTTCTCACAACATGATGTTGCAAAAAATTGGAGGATGATTTCTATGTCCTAAACTTCCAAACTCAGATATGGTGTTGGATTGCTGTGTTACTTCCAGTTATTGATGTTAATGATATTCAAATTGCTTGTTCGCAATATTCTCGTCTAATATGTAGTCTATAAATTATTATCAGGTTGGATTACAGTATTTGTCTGGAGATATATCTGGTGGTAATGCCCGTTGTATTGCAATGCTCCAAGCTTTCAAAGAAGCCATTAGAGACTACTCCACACCTGCAGAAAAGACTCTAAATAGAGATCTGACTGCAAAAATCAGTAGTTACGTTTCATTTTTTATAGAATGCAGGCCCCTTTCATTCAGCATGGGAAATGCAATTAGAGTTTTGAAGAATCTAATTGCCAAATTACCTTTGACGCTTTCCGAGTCCGAAGCCAAAGCCACTCTTTGTGCAGATCTAGACCGTTTTACAAATGAGAAGATAATACTTGCAGACAAGGTTATAGTCAGCCATGCTGTAACTAAGATTAGGGATGGGGATGTACTTCTCACATATGGCTCATCCTGTGTTATTGAAATGATGCTATTGTATGCCCATGAGCTGGGGAAACAGTTTCGTGTTGTGGTGGTAGACTCCCGTCCAAAGCTTGAAGCAAAAGCATTACTTCGTAGGTTGGTGGCAAAGGGCATCAGTTGTACATATACACATATAAATGCTGTTTCTTATATCATGCATGAAGTCACAAGGGTTTTTCTTGGGGCTGCTTCAGTTTTGTCTAATGGAACAGTTTACTCAAGGGTTGGAACTGCATGTGTAGCCATGGTTGCTCATGCATTCCATGTTCCAGTTTTAATATGCTGTGAAGCATATAAATTTCATGAAAGGGTACAGCTTGATTCAATTTGCTTTAATGAACTAGGTATGTTTATTTATGAAATATTTCATGCTTTTAGCATTAATTTGAGTTGCTTTTTGTTATATTGACACATTTTATACAACCATTATTTGTAGGTGATCCAGATGCCATTGCAAAAGTTCCTGGGAGAGAGGATGTAGACCATTTGGATAATTGCATTAATAATGAAAAGCTTCAACTTCTGAATCTTATGTAAGTGCTTCGATATCAAATACTAGAACTCTCTCGAGCATTATTTTTGTACAGCTGATTTTGATAGCTCTTTTCTTGATTTGACACTTACAGGTATGATGTAACACCTTCAGAATATATTTCAATGATTATCACAGATTATGGCATGGTAAGTTGTATTATTATTTTAAACCAGCAAGTTTTCAGCATGACTTTATCTGAAAGTATGATGCAAAAGGTTTCTAGGCGCTGATTTTTACTATTGCCTTGTATAGTCAGCGCTGCCTGCTGTTTTGTGCTTTGTCAATGGTCAAAGCCCTGAGCACAAGGTTACAAGCCTAGTCTTGGAAACAATGTGATAGGATGCATTGATAAGCCGTAACATTTATCTTCAATTTTACAAGGGAGGACATTCTATGAAATAGCTCGTTTGATGGTTGTAAATTGGCCCCTGAAATTTAGCTACAATTTAGAACCTGAAGTAGTCAATGACTTGAGCTGTGTGGACCCAAATACAGAGAACATACTTGGGTACATTTTTCTTTTCGTATTTGGATGTTAGATGTCAACCTTCAATATAGAGCTGGCTGCATTTCCTCGACTTCATGCTGAAATGGAAGTTGTAAGGAAAGGGCATGGTCAGGTCACACTGCTCTACCCTGCCTCTTTTAGTTGGGGTTGGTACAACACTATTGGATCAGGTGTGGAGCAGTTGACTGGGTGGGCAGTTTTAGTTTGTAGATAATGTTTTGCAGATGGTACAGTAGAGTATACCTTCCCTCTTAAGAGTTTCCTCGCTTTCCAAGTGAATTTTGTGAGTGTCGTCCCAAAGACATTATTGCTTTGTGTAGGCACAATGGAAGAGGTCAATTTTGGCCATGATGTGGACAGCTGATGGTACTTAGGTTCCGTTTGTGTCCGTGTAAAATGGTGGGGTAGGAAAAAATTTACTGTAAAAAAGGAATTTCCACTGTTTTTTGTAATGTAAAATAGAAGAAAGAAAGACATTAAAAAAAGTACGAAAATTTTACATGGGAGGAAAATTGTCATGTAGAATATCATTTGCTGGGAAAATATCACAATGAAACAAACAGAGCCTTTAAGGAAAAATGTTCGATACATGCGATGCCATATGATTGATTTTGGCTTTGAACATGGTGCTGTATCTATTTAAATATTTAATACCTGGAATTGCCACATCAGCCTCTGCTGATTCAAAAGCTGAAAATAGACTGGAGATAAAACCCTGGATGGTGAACCATATGGCTGAGATACACCATGATATTTGATATGGGTGCCCCACTGGTCAAATTTGATAGATTAGTTCTGGACATTGCTCTATAGGAGCTGTGGAGGAGGTGGGAGGGAAGGAGACGGCAGTGTAACTCCTCTAGGTGGGAGCTTAATCAGATTTCTGTCCTAGAATTGAAATTTAATACTTGGCCTCTGTATTTTTGTTCATTAATTCTTTTGATATTGGTAGAGCTGGCCATTGAATTAGTTCTGAGTGTTGATATGCTTTCAGGTCCCAACTACAAGTGTTCCTGCAATTGTTCGAGAATACCGAAGAGAATGCTTATGGATAGAGGGGCCCAGCATGGCCTATTCCATTAGAGAATAATGACACCTTTTTTTTTCTTTTTTTTTATTGTACTTTTCCGTACTGGAATTCTTCCTACAGATCTCTGGTAATGAGGCTGTGATAATCAGAGATCAGAGATCAGAGATTTATAACATAGGCCCCAAATTTTCCCCTTTGGAGTTATGATGCATATCCCACAAATTTTCTAGTGATTTTTATGGCTAACTGATGGAGCTTTAAAGAATAGTGCTGCAGAAATAGGGGGGCTTGGGAGAATGGTCACATTTGGTTTAGAACCAAAACTATAGATGACTGCTGTTAGATATGTATTCTAATCAAGCTTCCCAACCCTTGGTTGAGTCAGTCGTTCAGAGCAAAAGCTACCAAATGATGGCACCTTTACATCCTCCCAAGATTGCAGGTCCTTATGAAGGCAACTGCTTCAAGCTGTTGCGTAATGTACCTCAACTTTTAAGCATGTCTATGGGCGTTGAGACCTGTAAATATCTATATCAGCATCCTTTTAGATTGATATGGTTTAGTTTTTTAATTTTTCTTGGTAACTGCACAAGACACTGATCTTTTTCACCCTTCCGGGCAGTTTCTGGAATTGCTCTATATTTTTGCAGAAGGTAGTCGTTTGATGTTAGTCCAAATTAACCATTCTGTGGTATTGAAGATTAAATAAGTCTCATTTGAAATTCTATCTCAAAATTTAAGTGGAGCAACAGATTCCCGTCATATTTTTTTAATATCAAATAGTCAAAAATAAAAAATAAAAAAAATGTGGCTTACTTCTTCTTAGTTGGTAAGGCTTGTGTTTTCAAGCTGGGGCTGTTTCAGCCTTATTCTGTGGAGTCCATGGAATGTCTATACTAGACTATCAGGCTCTTGTTCATTCATTGTTGGCTGGCAAGATGCAAGCACCATTTGACTTTTCCCTTCTTTTTTTTATCAGATGTATACGGCGATCTGTGTAGCAGTCAGTTGTCTTTCTTTTTATGTTTCTAGGTAATGTTATCTTGTTTTGGCTCTTAGCTTTGTGAAATGGGCTTTTAGTTTTGCTATTTTCTTCTGCAACTCGCTTTTTTTCCCCCCTTGATGATGTTTGATCTTTGCCCCTTTGCGGGTTTGCATCCAAAAAAATGAAAAATTTGTTTTAAGTCTATGGGGGTAGTTCACTTGCACATATATGCACGCTAGATAGGATATGTCACCATCCATATCCCATGGGTTCCACACCCATGGATGATGATTGGGTCCCGTGTAGAGGTGCAGGTATTTGCAGGTGAACTGGCATCGTCAAACTTCTATGGAGTAAGGGATGGAAGACTCACATATCAGACCTTTTGAATATTTATTGTAACCATATGGGGTAGCAATGGAGTAGGTTAAATGGTTGATTTGAGGGAAGAGTTAATTTTGGACAGGACCCAAGTAGTGTTATGCAATAGCACAATTAACATCAATCCTTTCAGCATTTGATAAGTGGGTGAGCAATTCATCCACTAAATTCTAGTATGCATACAGTACATACCCTGTTTAGATCAGATATAACATTCGAACCCCACCAATCAAGTCATTGATTTATGGGTAGGTTGGTTGAAGGGTTTCATTTTCTTCTGTGGACCCTGGTTTGCCAACAGTCATAGAACCAGAGAGCAAAACCCCAAGCTCTATTTTGGGTCCAGGTATTGTATGTATCAAAATCAAATGGCCCTAATCTTAACAAGAATGCCTATGAATTGTCAAAATAGGTTGCGTTTGGTAACTGTTCTTTTAGAGTGTTTCTATTGTTCTTTTGTCCTTTCGGAACAATAATAGAATATAAACACATTTGAAAATAGCTTTGGTGAAGAGAGTTGATTCAGAACAATGTAGAAACCCTTTGCCATTTTGATGTCAAGTATCATCAATTTTCAACAATGATGTCAACAGCCCATTTGGGCCTGATGACAAGCGCAAGATCCAAACTTGGAATTCACGTTACTTTACAGGGGAACCTGTGCTCGTGGTTGAGCAAGAAAGTTTTGTTCCTTATGATAGAGTAACACCATTACCAAGATCTATAACAAACCTTAGCTTTTGTCTATTCGGAGCTTGAAATCGAGGTTTCGTCATGAGGATAGGTTGGGGAGAAAAGAGGAGGCAGAGAGGCAAGATTTGAACGTGAGAGATGGAGGCCCTGTTTGATAACACTCTGGCTCCATATCCCTTACTTACTTTTGCTCTGGAGTAAATTTATAGCTCCCAATTTTTTTAAGAGCAGAATGCCGATTGATAACATTGCTCTAGATCTGATTCCAAAACTTATTAAGAGCATAATCATATTTGATAAAAATGAATCTGAAATCGATTCCAGATCTGTTGTAGAGCGGAATCTTGTTTGATAAATAGTCATCTGTAATCCAATTTTTTTTAAATAAATTACAAATCAGCCATTCATTCCTATGGTTTAAATTAAAATGCATATATTTGGAAATCTATCTTTTTAACAACGTACTACATTCATTAACAATGTCCTCAATACATCATGCACATTTTATAAACTACAAAACATGTCAACAAAAGTACCCAAATGATTGGGAATATAATGACTCCATATATTAGGTATAAATACAAATGGTCTACATGCTCATGATGTATATAATGAGTTTCCCTAGTCACATACAATTGTTGAGTGGACTAAGATAGGAACTCTTCCGTCCCATTGTAGTCATCCACTCGAAATAAGCATTTCGATGATTCTACTTTTCTGGACATGTGAAAAATTGCTAGCCCTAGATTTTTCTGTGTTCGTGAAGTTCGCTGTAACATTTTTCCCATTCCACAAACGCACATTGGCGGAATATTGTCAGCATATTTCTGTAAAGGTAAAAAAATGAAGTGCATAATTTCAAAGTTATGGAGTGAATGTCAATCCTTAAAAAAGAAATGCATAATTAATAACATCCAACTCAAATTAACAATTGGATTTTGTTCATAACGTTCATAACACAAGCTTGGGTAAAAGCAAATTTAAACTTTGTTACATATCATATCTCTGCTAAACCATGTCATCTATCTCAATGTCATTGTCACTAATACATGAAGATCCTGGACATTGCTACGAGCATAAGCCCCAATGATATAAGAATCACCGAAAATAACATCCAGCTCATTCCATTGTGGCAGTCCATTTCTACTATATTTAGACCATCCTGAGTTTTCCTCATATCATTATGTCATATATTCATATTAGATCATTTGACTGAATGATTAATTGTAAACTAGGGTGATGTATTTACCTTGATGTGTCAATCCCATATGCCTTCATCAGATGCCATGACAATTCTTTTCAGTTCGTCCCATCCAAAACCAATTGTTTCCAACAATCTCTTAAAATTGTTGTAATCAGATTTATGCTTGCACATATTCGTGAGCTGTTTTAGTCAAAAAAGGCCTTCCCATCTTAGCCTCAAGTTTGGCCTTTATATTGTTTCATCCTGTTTTGTTAAATGTACTCGTGGTTTTATTCCCCTTGATCACATCTTCAACCATAATTTCTACATATGCATTGACCTCAGGCTTGGACCATTTGATCAATTCTTGGACCATTTGATCAATTCAGATTCTTGTTTCCAACCACTTGCCATTATATCTTAATTTATATAAAAAAAAAAAAAAAACTATGACATTACAATAAAAAAAGTGAGAAAACTGGAGATGCTGATTTACTAACAAATGAACACAAAGGGATTAATCAACAAGAAAAAAAGTAATCACAGATGATAACATCCCAAGAAAATTTCTTCAATAGTTAAAACATGCTTTGATGTAATCCACGAAAACAATAGGCAGTCCAACTTATGCGTAGAGTGAATAGATAGATAAAATTTTCTACCTTCTTCATCTATCATTTGAACTATAATCTTTAGAACCAATGTTTCTCACTACGATAAAAGGATAAGGAAGGTATAGCATTCAAGAACAGCCTAGTTCAAAGTGGAGTTTGAAGCTTTAAATTTGGAAAGAACAAAAAAATTAAATTGGAATCATTCCTTGCATGATGGGCCTCTCATTAGGTAAAAAAACCATAAAAATGTATCTTGGAGAATGAAAGATATATGGGAACCATTGGGGGAAAGAGATATTCATGTATTGAGTAGACCTCTGTTGTGACTGACAGAAGTTTGTACATTATATGTTACGGTGTATTATTCGTTGTTGCTCATATTGGGAAGCTTGATGGATGTTTCAAAGTTAGTGACGATTTAGTATGTTGGATTCCGTGGCTACACTGGTTGACGATAGTTTTGTAATTAATATAACCCAAGTGAGAGATTGTTAGATTTATGTGGGCTTAATTAATTACCTAAACTAGTTAATTCAGTGAAAATCTGATTGCACGATATAACCGGTTTGGTTTGATTCGTCACATGGTATGAGATAGATTTGATAACCCTAATTCTATTGTGGGAAGGGTTTTAGGGTTACATCTATATTCTATAAATACAGGGTTAGAGTTCCCACAACTACAGTTAATCGATTCTCTCTATTGTGTTCTATGGTAACTGTATGGATGGAGAATGAGTTTTATTGAAACCCTAAACACATAATATTCTAACAGTGGACAAAGGATGAAGTATAAAAAACAAAATCGAAGAAGATGAGCAGCAACAAAAACAACAAATGAACAAACAATAATGGAAATCAGACTTAAACAAGAACCTATCATTTGACAATCCAACAATGCATCCATTAAAATAGAAAATACCTGAAACCGAGAGATCAAAGAAATGCAAATCAACACTGGCAAATGAATCAAAATAAATAACCACAGGACCACGAGATTTAGAGCATAAGAAGAACTACAAAACCACTTTGCTTTAGTACTCAATAAAATAATTTGTGAAGTTTCTTTAGGCCGAAATGTGAACAAAGAACTGTACTCCTCAAATGGAAGAATAAGAACTGAAGAGACACTTGAAAATACTCAATAAACTTCTTGTACCAACCATTGTCGTCTGGTTCCAAAAACGATAACACAACTTAAGAGTTGTAAAGGAAATATTCAAGACAGTATATGGCAAATTCAGCCCAAACCAACAACCAGAGTTATGAACTTGAATCACGAATGTGCGCGAGTAGAAACACGAACGTGCGAGACATTGGAAAAAACAAAATAATCCACCAGATTGTATTATTATAATCCTGGCCGAATAAAATAATTAAAATCACCATGGCATAAATTTTGATAAAGAACCCCTAAAATCTAGGATTTCAGGGGTTTCATGCCTATCGTTGAGAGTAGAATGAAATGAAAACCCCCAGAAACCCTAGATTTCAGGTGTTTTCTTCATGCGTTGTTCGTTCATTCCAACCATGTTGAGGCAGTGCGTGAGGGAGATGGAGAGAGAGAGGAGAATGATAAGGAGAACCGAGGCTAACGATGGAAGTTGCAGCGAGAGAGAGAGAGAAACAGGTAGTTGTAGCACCTTCTTCTCACAAAAGACGGGTCTTTGGGAAAAATCAGGAGCCTTTCTGTCTTTTGTGAGAGTTGGTTTTCGCCTGACTCCTTTAGCCCTCGAGGGCAAAAAAATCGTCTCCCACGCGTCAGCCCACCAGCCCACCATCTGACGGGCTGGAATACATCTGTATGTGTGCCGGTGTATTCCAGCCCGTCAGATGGTGAGGGGCGGGCTGACGCGCGGGAGACGATTTGAGTCCAGAGTTGCGAGAGTTTGTTTTTTTGATCTAGAATTTGGGATCCCAGAATCAAATGGAATATGATTCATCTCTTGGGAGTTTTAGGGCCCGTTTGATAAAATTTCTGTTTTTGGATTCTGGATTCTGATTCAAATTTGGATTCTACTTTAGGCTACTCCAAGATTATTTTGGAGTAGAAATTTGTTTGATAACGCAATTCTGAAATAGATTCCAAAGCATCTTTGAATTAGAAATATATTTGATAACACACTTATCCCTCCAATCGAAGTCTAGAAAAACAGTTGCGATAGTAATGGATGGTGGTGGTAGGTGGTGGCGGTGGTGGGCGGTGGTGGTCGTGCTAGTGGTGGTGGGTGGTGGGTGGTGGTGGCGGTGGTTGTGGTGGCGACGGTGTTGGTGGTGGTGGTAGAGGTGGCGACAGTGGTGGTGGGTGGTGGTGGTGGCGATGGTGGTGGTGACAGTGGCGGCCGCAGTGGTGGTAGTGGTGGTTGCAGTAGTGGTGTTGGTGGCGGTGGTGGTGGTGATGGTGGAAGTGGATGGTGGGTGGTGGTGGTGGTTGTGGTGGGTGGTGGTGACGGTGGTGGTGGTGGTGGTGGTCAAGTGAGAGTCATATGAGAATCAACTCTTTTTTTTTTTTTCTCAAAAAGTTGATCAAACAGTTTGGAGCAAGTATTTATGACTCCAAAAATTTGGATTATGGAGTCATTCTGATTCCGGTTCACTCTGTGGAAGTTGGAATCCAACCGGACTTATCAAACACGTTTCTACTCCAAAATGACTCCCTGAGAGCCAGAATCCATAGAATCCAAAAGTAGAAGTTTTATCAAACAAGTCCTAGAATCCAATAGAATTTATCAAATAGCATTCAACGGGTCAGCTCTCAAATTGTTGTCGAGGATATAGAATCAATAAAATCTAAAAGCCAGAGTGTTATCAAACGGGCCTGTGAGTACCGGAGTGAAGAGAGGCCAAGGTGAGAATGAGATACGAAAT
The DNA here is from genome assembly GCA_028583415.1 of Protea cynaroides. Taxonomy (NCBI): domain Eukaryota; kingdom Viridiplantae; phylum Streptophyta; class Magnoliopsida; order Proteales; family Proteaceae; genus Protea; species Protea cynaroides. The sequence continues at coordinate 27,480,726 of CM053272.1, forward strand.
TAAGGTTTTAGGCTTTTAGCCCGTTTGGGTTTTCCAAACATTGAGTTTGGGTTGGGTTGGGCTTAGTCTGAGGTTTTAATTCAGGTCCGACCCAATTCTATCAGGGATTAATAAAACTTGAACCCAAACCTGGCCTTATTTGAGTTCAGGATGGTTTTGCCCTTGCTAGAGCTCAAGGCACATTAAGGCCTGCCAAGGCTCAAGGCGGTTGGGATTGACAAGCCAAACTTTCAACCCTAGAGGGAATGGTCAAAAAAGGGCAAATCAAATTTGATACTCAAATTGAAACAGATACCTTTCCAAATAATGGCAATACCTTTCAATGTATGCCCATTCAACTCTTGTTCTCCTATACAATCTGTTGGTCCTGGATTTTTTTTTTGTGCGGTTTTATTGTGCCATGTGGCCAATCGTACTTGAGCTGGAACTAAACATATTAGTAGAGGACCTTAGGGTCTTCTTTGGCATCTACCAAATTCCATCTCATCTGAATTGCTAGGCAACAATTTTGGGAATCTAATGCATCTACCATTTGTAATACATTATTTTCCGGCAAAATCATTAATTCAGAATCAAATTTCGGTCATATACCTTCGCATGCATTGATAGATTTTTTAATATTTTTTAGTAATCAATTATTTACATGTTGTTAGTTGGAATATTATTTTCTGATAAATATAATATATTAAAAAAAAAAGATTAATTACAAAGACACTCCCTTTACTGTAGTGAAATTATATAGAACTATTCTGTTTTTACAAAAACTATACAGAATACCCCTCTAACAATCCTATCATACAATCTCACCCACACTGTTACTTTTAACTTAACAGCAGAGAGTCAAATTTTGTTAAGACAAAAATACCCTTACTAAGTGCATTTTTGGAAATGAAAAAGAAAATAAAAAAAAATCACAAAAAAAATATAAAAATGAAATTGAAAAGTTTTGAAGGTAAAAAAGCCTTTTTAACATCTAAAAAGAGCAAACCCTTTTAAAAAAAATTTGTATAAAAGATACTTAGTAAATGTATTTTTGTCTAAAAAAAATTTGACCTTCTGTCGTTAAGTTAAAAGTAACAGTGTGGGTGAGATTGTATAATAGGATTGTTAGAGGGGTATTTTGTGTAGCTTTTGTAAAAGTAGGATAGTTCTATGTAGTTTCATTACAGAAGAGGGGGTGTCTGTGTAATTAACCCAAAAAAAAAAGAAAACCTAGATCTAGAGGGATAGAAATCCTCTCATGTCGTCAGAGAGGTGTCACAGATCATTCGTATACCGACATATGGATATGCGCAATAATTGAAGGCCAACTGTACAATCACAACTGACGCGACTCGACACCGGGAAAGCATTTAGATGGAGGAGAGTATCAGTGTGACCACTACATCATATCACGCATAAACGGTGACGTGGAACGGCCAGCGTGGCAGGCGGTGGAAGGGCGGAATCTGCTAGATGATTCAATTGGGCAATGGCCCATTGGAGGTTCTGATTGTAAATTACAAGAGCTTTGGGGAAATTCTATTATTTCTACAAAATAGTGGAAAGAAAGCTTGTCGCTGGGCTTATGTATACAGACTACACGGGCCTTTCTTCTTGACAAGGTTTTCGTTTTTCTTGCTAGAGCAAAATCAAAGCGATAAACTTATCTGAAATCTGAATTGGATCAATTATTGCAAGATCGATTGCAGAGATTCTCCGACGCATCTTCCACTGTCGGGTTGTTTTTCATCAAATCTTTTGTTATATTTTCATCGTTGCTTTTCATATCGAGCTTTATGTAATGGAGATGGCGAGTCTCCCTGATGGAAACATCACCAATTTACTGAACAGCAGAACCATCGACTATAGCTATGTAAGTTTACAATCTCATCTTCTGTATGAATTAGATTCTGCTTCATTAGTTTTCCTCTGTTTCTGGATTCAGTTCTTTGCCAACGCATTAGGCGCAATGTACTTCCACTTAAGGTCTTTCATGATACTTTGTTTGAGTTAAAATTGACCATTTTTGTTTGTTTCTGAATGAATTAGAGATAGTGTTTGCCGAATTTGTTCGTGGTGGGACTTTATTTTTGTTTTTATTTTATTTTATGGAAAGATCCTTTTCCACCCCTTTTTCAAGTGAAACTGGTATAGGATTGGAACATGCGGTGCCTTGGTATTACTGGGAGCTGGGGAGAGAATTTAACCTTTTTGGTCGATTAAGATTGGATTTTGATTCCATCAACTGGAAACATGCACATAGTCTGTTAGGAAACAATTCCGGATGCTCGGCACAGTCTTCCATTGCTTAAGACAAAGGTCCTGAAACTCATTGAAGGGCAAAGGATTGTTTTAAGAAAGTACGATATGTGGAACATTGTTAACGCAAAACTAGATACAACTCCTTCTAATGTATTAACTGGAATAACATATTCCGAAAATACAACCAATCTCAAGTTAGTGTGTTGGATCATTTAATGTGTTATATATAAAACAAATAAAAAAAAATCATTTTTTGTATGAAATCATGTAAAGCGCACAAGCATTCTGTTCAGTAACCGAGGAAGATTTATGTGATTTTCCCTTTGTTTTTTGTTATGGTATGGGTACAGGTAAGATGGAAGAAAATTTTTCTAGACCCCTCATAGATCGTCAACATCATCTACATCCTTAAAAATGTAAAAACATCATTTATACCCCAAAACTTTGGGTGTGGTAATCAAAGAAGTCCACTCCGTCAGTTGATTCCCATTAGATGCTAACGTCAGGTGGATTGGAATATTTCAAAGACGATAATACCCTTTTGGCCTGTTGAAAAGATCATTATACCCTTTATGTGTTATCCTACCCTCAATCCTCTTCAACAAGACACAATAGTTAACGAACCATGAACTAGGGTCTGACCATGGTTTCTTTTCCGATTCGGTTCGAGAAGTTTGTTGTGAAATGCTGGTCCGTTGGGTTTGATGCTGTTAATGATGGTAGTAATCGGTTCATTTTCCCTCCGCCGGTGACTCGAAGCAGATAAAATTTCTGACCAATTTTGTTATAGAAGGGCGGCAAAGACGATGATGAAGAGGAAACCAATGAATCCGTGTACAGGTCGTCAAAATCCAAAAGTTTCTCCCTTTTTTCTGATTGGTTATGGTTCAAGCGATAGGGATGTTGCCTCACTTTGGATCCGAAGAAGATGGTGTTGACCATAGCAGAATAGATCCTACGAGCATCTTTGCGTGGACGATGGGTTGGAGAAGAAGTCTTTTGGTTTCCCCGTTTTTAGTCGATATCGACTCAAGAACGTTTGCGTGGCATGGGTTGGAGAAGAAATTAGAGAAGGAACGATTAGAGAAAGAAGATGTTGGAAAGAATGGAAAAAGAAACTCGCCAGAAAAATGAAGAACATCGCAAGACAAAGAAGAACAGAGAAGAAACAGAGACAAGAACCGAACTGATTGTCAGAGAAGAAACAAAGACAAAAAAGAAACTTGCCAGAAAAAGAAAATCTCTAGAAAAGGAAATATTACAAACAGGAAACAAGAACCGAATTGACCATCAAAAGAAACAAAGATGAAGAACACAAGAAGACAAAGAAGAACAGAGAGATTCTTGCATACGAGAATTTCAAGAATCGACTTTCAGAACAAACGGAAATGTAGGGAAATGAGGAAGAAAACTGAGTTCTAAAACTGAGATGCTAAAACAACTGAAAATTGAAACTGAAATACTAACAAATTTTATTTTTTACTAATCGTCTGTAGGAATCAAACAATCGAATATGTAGCAGATAACCGAAGACGCTACAGCGAAAATTTGTACAAACGAAAACATCAATAGACTTGAAGCGGTGGGCAATCATCTTCCTCGGAGCTGCCAGCGGCGACGGCGATGAATATGGAGATGGGATGCCGGCCGTTGTAGACGCACAACGTAGAAGGGAATCCAACATTAAGGGTTAGGGTTTTTTTTTGGTTAATGGGGTTAGGGCTTGGGTGAGAGTGAAAAGGAAAGAGAGAGAAAATATAATTTTAATTTGAGGTCAAATTAGTAAATCAACATAATTTTAAAATTTTTCAATTTATAATATGAAGGGTAAAACTGTATTTCAACAATTTTAATGATTTCCGTCAGTTAAGTGGACCTAGGTGATGTTTTTGCAATCTTGTGGGTGTAGATGATGTTAACAATCCTTGATGGGGTGTAGATGAAATTTTTTCATTTTTTTAATATGATTTATTGGTTACTGATGGTTAGCTTGGATATTTTATGTTGGTATGGTTAAGGTGGATCATTAGCTGGGTGCATTTCGAGAGGAGTATGATTTTCCTTTTTACACCCCTTAAAAAATTTTAAAATATATATAGGTTGAATGGCTACAGTAACCTGCTTGAGAAAAAAAACCTACTATTACGGAGAACCAATTTGGTTTTATGCCAAGTAGATCCATGACAGAAGCTATTTACTTGCTTAGGGGACTCATGGAAAGATGTAGAGAAGGTAAAAATGACCTCCATATGGTCTTTATTGATCTAAAAAAAGCTTATGACAGAGTTCCTATAGAGTTAATTTAACAAGTACTAGAGAAGAGAAGCGTTTCAAGCAAATATGTGGACATAGTTAAGATATGTATTATAATGTGGTGACTATTGTGAAGACCGTATGGGGTCAAGGCCGTGAATTCCCAATTATAATGGGGTTATATCAAGGATCAACTTTAAGTCCTTATTTGTTTGCCCTCATTATGGATGATTTAACCAGAGACATTCGAGATGAAGTTCCTTGGTGCATGCTTTTCGTTGATGATATTGTTTTGGTGGATGAGACAAAAAACATGGATTAATGCCAAGTTGGAGCTATGGAGATCAACATTGGAATCAAAGGGTTTTAAGATAAGTAGAAAGAAGACGGAGTATATAGTGTGTGACTTTAGTCACACAAGTACGGATAATGAGGTGGTGAAAATTGATGAGAGGGAGATACAACAAAGAAGGTGATATAGAGGATGATGTTTCACAGAGGATTAAAATAGGATGGATTAAGTGGAGAGGTGCGTCTGGAGTGTCGTGTGATCGGCGTATTCCTTTAAAAATTAAAAGAAAAATTTTATAGGACAGTCATTGATTCGGCTATGATGTATGGTGCAGAATATTGGGCAGTTAAGAAGCATCATATAGATAAACTTAGTGTAACTGAGATGAGGATGCTGAGATGGATCTGTGGCAAAACTAGGAAGGATAATGTAAAGAATGATCGTGTTAGAGCTAATTTGAGAGTTGTGCCGATACATGATAAAATACGAGAAAGTCGTTTGAGATGGTATGACCATGTTCAACGGAGGCCGTTAGATGCTCTCGTTCGGAGGAGTGATTTGATTCAAATTGAAGGATCTAAAAGAGTTAAGGGCAAACCTAAGATGACTCTAGGGGAGGTGGTAAAGAAAGACATGTATAGCTTAGGCTTTGTTTCAAGTATGACATATTGGTAGACAAGAATCCATGTAGCCGACCCCATTTGGTTGGGATGAGGCTTTGTTGTTGTTGTTTTTGTTGTATATAGGTTGAATGACGAAACAAGATGGAATGCCAAAGCAGGATTCGTATACCCGACCCCATTTAGTTAGGAAAAGGCTTAGCTACGAATATTGTTCATGTAAAGCTTTTTCCCCTCCTACACCTGGGGGATTCTTTCCCTTACTGGTACATCATGGTCTGAAGAAACTGTTGATAGCTATGATGGATGATGATATAAGAATATGCTAATATTGAAAATTGGACACATTGATGTCCATGGATTCTTAGGTGGAAGAGATGGAATGGCAAGAGATTTATATTCATGAAAGGAGAGTGATGGTAGTTGGAAGAAGAGGGTGGTGTTTTTGGGAGGTTTGAAGCCAAAAATATGACCTGGTAGCATAGTTGCATCTTTTCCTTTCACTAGTATTTCGTGGGATCTAAGAAAAATATGCTAAACCTGGAGGGTAAGGATATTATATTCCTTAAAACTGATGATTGACTTACGAAATATCCCTTTGCATCCTTATTTGGATCTTTGTTTGACAATGGTGGTTCCTTCCCTTGCAAAATTCTTTGGGAATTCTGGTTCCCGTAAAAATTAAGGCTTTCAGGTCAGAGATAGTCTGAAAGAAGGTAAGCATCTGTGACAATGCCTATTTTTCTTGTTGATCCCATTTCCAAGACTTTTCAGACTTCTTTAATTCCTTTTTAACAACACATGGGGATATCGGGTTGGTCTAAAATTTTGATCATTGACAAATAATGTTGTGGTCCACCAAATTTAGGTCCAAATTGAACTTCCACATGACAATTATTGTGGGCATGTTGGAGTGGGTGGAATGCGTTCTGAGTAGAGGCATGCTGGAACCCAGCTTTGTATGTAAATGTGGGAAAATGCCTAATGTGGTATTGTCAGTGTTGAACCCTTTTTACCCTTTACATCATTACATGTCATTTAATACACTTAATACAAAGTTCCTTACTAATGCTGGTATACAGTGTGGTTATGTTTCCAGAAGTTGGATCTGGCTGACCAACAAATGTTAGGATAGAATACAACTAATACTGATTTCTGACATTTGCTAACTGCATGTGTTCCACTGACACATTATATATGACATAATTTCAATTTTTGTGTTTTAAGCAAGCTGAATTTGATGTCTAGGGATATTCTTCTGCTTGATCAGCAATCGTGAGAAATTTAGTACCAAACTACCAATAGAATGAAGTCATAAACTTGCAAACATGAAATTAAGAGCTCCATATTAAATCGAGTGTTAAAAATCAACAAAGCAAGTGGTTACAGAGTCAGAGACAGGTTTTGACTTCTAATCATAGACTCATAGTATCTGTGGCAGTAACAGTTCATAATTTTTATTTACTGAGTATACAAATAATGGCTAGTGGGTGCATATATAATCCACAAATTGCAGTGCTTGAAAAATAAGAGAGTGTAGATTTGGAGGATAATTACACATAATCCACATTAACACCCATATTATTTTGTGCCTGTCCCTGGTTGCTTTGGGAAAACTATCATGATTGAGAAGAGGAGGAGAGAAAAGGAGAAGTGAAACTGAGAATTATTAGGCCCTCTTTGGATCTGTTTTTATTTCAATTTTTTACTTTTTCAGGTGTTTGGTAAACTGTGACTCCAAAAGATTCTATTGAGAAGGAATACCCGCAATAATCTCTACTGCTTCTCCCAACTCAACTAGGTCACCATGAGTGGGACGCCGACCATAACATTATCGACATATCCAAGATGGACTCCTGCAAGTAAAGGGGTGAATAGATTGACAAGTCCAATCCCGTTATGTGGGTGCTATTTATGATAAACAAAAATGAAAATAAGGCCAAAAATAAAAAAGAGGTCTCTTTTTGATTTTTGCCCAAAAACAAAAAAGAGGTCTCTTTTTGATTTTTGCCCAAAAACGATTTTTGGTTGTTTTTGCGTATTAGTTTAATGAACATGTGTTTTTAACAAGGGTAAAATAGTAAAATTGATATATATTTTTTTATAACATTTGCTCTAACCCCTCTCTCTCCCTCCCTCACGGAAACACCAAAAGGAAGATCGGTCGAAATCCGAAATCCGAAATCCGATCCCCAAAGTCTCGCACAGTCGCGCTGTTCTTCGCCTCCAAAATCCGAATCTGTTGTATTCTATCTTCAGTCTGTCCTCTTTGCTTTGAGGCGATATTTTCCGGTCATACGTGGCTGTAGCCGGAGATTTCTCTCCTGAAAATGGAAGACTACTTGCAGCTTTTTGTTGACAAAACCAACTTCTACAAACGCATTGTGCTGGGAAGCCTTTTGCGTGAATACATCTTTCTCCTTCTCTTGTATCTGAGCTTCCAATAAGGATATCCTTTCCATAAGCTCAGCGTTCTTCTGACGCTCTCTCTGCTGGAATGAAATCTCTGCAATAACGTTAACGTCGTCCCCTTATCACAGCCCAATGGAATTGGGTGAGCAGAAAATTATAAGGAACAACCTCTGCTTCTGACACACAATGTAGAAGCATTAATCAAGTTTGCACAGGAATGTAGTTCTGCCATTAAATAATATCAAAGCCTTGCTTGAAGATTTAAAATTTTCCAGCAAAACCCACATAAAAGGAACTGGGCTACAATGCAGATAAAACAGAGAAATGAAAACCTACAACCAGGACCCCAATTCAATGCACACTAGCAATGGTCGATCAAATACCCATTTTTAAAACACAAAACAGGCATCCAAGATCAGAAACTTTAAGAAAACAGCAATATCACAAGATGGTCTTTTTGGAGCAGAAGTTGAGAAAATAAACATTCATTTAACGCATCCATCACTTAAACCCAATAGAGAGAAACGAAATTACTGGGGCAGCACCTATAGGTGTGAGTGTTTGGATGCACGTAATGAGACGAAAAGGACAGAAACCCTAGATAAGAGGGAGATGAAGGATTAAAGAGTCGCAGAGAGAGGAAGTAACTATGGGAGTATAAAAACTGGTCAAAGGAAGTAGATTGAATTATAGAGAGAGAACTGGAGAAATGGAAAAGGAAGACTTCTAGTGCGAGAATACAAAATTTTGTCCGGTTCACAAACCCCTCTCTCTCTCTCTCTCTCCCCTTCACAAACGGCACTCACCTCTTCATTGCAATGACATTGCATCTCTGTATCGTATCGTGTAGTGGCGTTATTGTGCAATGGAGTTGTTGAGAAGAGGAAAGGAAGTGAAACGTAGGTTGCTTCTTCAGATCTATTGGAAATCTTACCACGCAGTCATAAATCACTGGCTTCGCTGTCGATCATTGGCTCGCATTTTTCCCTGGAAGATTGTTCAATGGGAAATAAGAAGTTCAAGGAACACGTAACCGCGGAAGCTGTTGGCTCTTGTAAAAGTAGATTTACTGGCATCGTCACTGCCACTCCTTGCAGTAGCTCTTCTTCGGATCCTCATGGAAGAGGTCACAAGAGGAAGATAGGTCAAAATGTATTCTAGACTTAGACATACCAAACAACATTTCATTTTTGATAAAAAATGATTTTCAAAAATGATTTTTGATAAATAGGTAAAAAACAGAAATAAAAATGGATCCAAAGAGGGCCTTAGAGAAGAAAGGGGTACGATCTCTACCTTGCTATCATTCACTATTTAGTAATATAACTTTACATTACAATGAGTATAGTACCCCTTACATACATAATAAACCCCAGGATACTCATTAAAGTGTTTAGCAAAAACAACGGATCTAGGTATTACAGAGGGTTATGCTTCTAGGGGAAGGTAATAATAGAATGTGAGAAGAGGGATTGTTGTCTAAGTTTGGATTTGTTAGGTTTTGGTGGAGGCATGGGGTGGGGTTTTGGATTTTGCTAGTTAGGTAGGAGGTGGTGGAGAGGTGAATGTGGTCTGAAGATGCTGGATGTATTGTATTCCTCTATCTTTTTACATTGGGTGGTTGGTTGTTTGTAGTGGTCCCTTACGTTAGGTGAGTTTTGTTGGGCAGCCTTTTGGAGCTAATCTGCTGTTGCGGGTGTGCTTTCTGATTTTCTTTTCTTTTTCTCCCCCTCTTCCTGTTTTCTTTTCCTTGTTGGATCTTGGCTTCTTCAATTGTTTATATTCTTATTAAATGAAAGTTCTTTCGTAACCAAGACAAACAAGACCAAAAAAAAGAAAAAAGGAAAAAAAGAAAAGAAAAAAGAATAAAATCTTTGAGTTACTGATCCTTTTGGATAAAATGTCATGTTATGGGGACCAGAATCTGATCTGTCCCTGAAACATTTCCGTTGGGTTCAGGATTAAATTGTGCACGTTTATTCATCTTCTTCTTCCTTTTGCTCTTTTAAATAATTTTGGCTTTCTTACAAATATCAACTTTCTTAACTATAGTTTTTCTCGATGCTTTCTAAGTTAAATAACAATTTCTGAATGTTGAAATGCTGCTTTATTATACCAAACCTAGGCAGTAGTCAAGTGCTTATGTTATTAGCACTAATTATTATATGATTTGCAGATGTCAGGGTGATTGATTGTGACTTGTATGCTTCATTCTGGTTCTATGGCTATTTTTTTTTAATTGAATTAGACCTGATCAGAGCTATCTCTGTTTGTTTCATTAGGATGTTAATCAGAGGCTGCAAATGCACTCATCTTTGATAAGAAGGCTCTCCCTAGAAAAAGAATTGGAGGTTCGTCTGGAATAATCCCCGGTTTTATATGGACAATGGCATTGCTTTTGAAATTCCCAAATGATTTACCTTCATCAGTATCTTATGAATCATACATTTTGGTATTCTAGTTCATTTTTTGCAGTATGATGGTACGTGTTGTGTTATATATATGGTTATTAAAGGAAGGGAACTGATAGCTTCTTTCTGGCTATTGGTGGAGTCTTGAAGGGGAAACTTCTTAAGGTTTTTTTATTTTTTATTTTTTTTATCTTGGAAAACATCAATTTCATGTGTTTGTGCTCTGTAATTGTGCCTATTCTCCTATCTCATGTCCCTTCCTCTTTAATTGCTGCTGTTTCTTTATTAATATCTTTCCTTATTGATGAAAGGGGGAAAAAAAGGTGGCAGGTGACCAGGAATATGAAAAGCAAGAGAGGGAGTTGATCCGGCCACGTGTCCCTCCCGTCCTCCATGCTACTCTGGCCAGGTCCCTGTGTTGATCGGACAATACCTCTCCCTCCTTTCTCTATCACCTCTACCCTTCCCATTGCTCCTCCTGAGCCCCCCTTCCCATGGAGGGGGAATTTCTCAACAGCTCTTCACTTGCAGCCTCCTTCTGATCCTTTTGGGAACTCGTTTGTGACTAGTACTTCGACTGCTGCCTGGAGCCTGGGGCTCCGCCTCCCTTGCCTGCCAGTGCTGCTCGAGGTCCTTGGCGAGCTCTGTTCTCGACTAACCCCCTGTCCCAGGGAGAGGAGTTGTCAATTGTCATTACACTTTGTTCCTCTTACAGTGGAGAATGCTTTCATTGTGGTCACCTGCAAAAACAGCTCTCTTAAGGATGCTATCAAGAAATGTAGTAAGTCCTTGGTTGGACAATTCCTTGGACGGCGCCCTCCTCTCTACTTTGGAAAAAACACCCTTCTCGAACAATGGAAACCTTTGGTGGTGGTTTGGGGGGGGGGGTGGTTTGGAGTTTTTCTCTTCTGGAAAATGGTACTTCATCTTCAGTTTCGTTTGATGATAAGATGAATGCTTGGGAACGTGCCTCTGGTATGTGTCTCAAAGGCCCTTGATCCTCTAGCATTGGGAGAAGTCAATGAAATTCGATAATCTGGATTTGAGAATCTTATTGTTGTGGATCTACCTTCCTGGCTTGCCGCTCCATTTTTGGTGCAAAGAGGCTTTAAACATTATTGGTGCAGTGGTGGCATTCCTTTGTTTAGGCTGTCTTTGGTTCTATTTTTATTTTTGTTTTTTTGACAAGTTTTTGTTTTTGAAGGTGTTTGGTATCATTTTTTGGTGTTATTTTTGAAAAGAAAAAAAATAAAAATAGGCACAAAAACAAGAAGAGGTCAAGACCTGTTTTTGATTTTTGGCCAAAAAGTGTTTTTTGTTTGTTTTTGTGCAAGAGTTTAATGAATCTGTGTTTTAAATGAGGGCAAAATGGTAACACCTACATTTTTTTTATAACCTTAGCTTCTCTTCCACTCCTATTTCTTTCTCCCTCTTTGCTTTAAGAATTCAGCCACCATAAAACACTTTTTCTGGCCGTCTAACCTTCGATCCGTTCCGTTGGATGTCAAGTATAGCAAAAAAGATAAGATTCCAAATTTCAAGTCGATCGGAGAAGGAGATGACAAGATATCAATATTTGAAAATTTCTGCAACTTGAAGAAATTCAACTCTTTTTTTCTTGATTTCAACCACCTCAGTTCTACTTTTTTGGCCGTTCAACCTCTGATTAGATCCATTGGATGTCGAGACCTGGAAAAAAGGTAAGGGTGGCCAAATTTCAAGTTGATCAGCTTGGGGGATCACAAAATATCAATGCTCAGAAAATTATGCTACTTGGAATAAATCCAACTCTTGTTCTTGATTTCGGCCACCTCAGTTTTACTTTTCGGCCGTCGAACCTCCGATCAGATTTGTGGGATGTCAATCCCAGGAAAGAACAAAAAGGGTGTCTAAATTTCATGTCAATCGGATAAAGGGATCATAAGATATCATGACTTGAAAATTTTACAACTTGAAGAAACAAAAACACATTTTTATTCTTAATAGAATACCAAACTTATTTTTCATTTTACAATCTATTATGCATAGTAGCCAACATTTTATTTTTGATAAAAATAATTTTCAAAAATTCTTTTTGATAAAAGGGTTAAAAAGAAAAAAATAAAAAGGAACCAAAGAGAGCTTTAATAGGCACACCAAGATGATAGAATGCCTTGCCTTTGCCCATCTGTGTGGAAATTCGTGCATCGGTTGAGCTACTCCTCTCCATCACTATCAAATTTGACGAGCATGACTCATGGACTCAATAAATCCGATATGACTGGAAACTCCTTGGTTAATGTGGAGTATTGGGTAATGGCCTTGGGTTTTGCAGCTCCTTGTGCAACTCCTCCATCCCTTCCTTAAGGCATCACTGTTGAAATATTCCTGGTCCCTCCTCTCTGCTCAGGCCAGGAACCCTTCCTCAAGCTTAGCTGCCGCCTTTGGGAAGGAAGTGAACGAAGGCTATATCCCCAAAAATCGACCTGGCATTAATTCATCAAAATCCGGTGCTTTTGTGCTCGAGCCTTACTTTATGTGTATTATCATGGGGGTAGGGTTGCATATCATGCTCATGGTAGAGTGGGTCTTGATTGTCAACAATAGGGACCCTTTGAGGAGCCCTTGGAAGAGTCCTAGGAAGATTTTTCGCCGTGGACTGCTACTAGTAGTTTGGGTTCGCATCTCCGCTAGTTGTTGGAGCACCAAAGTCATGGGATCAGTGGGCTGGTTAGGAGAATTGGAATCCTCCATTGTCTAAACTCTGATACCAATTGATGCAAAGGCTAGGGTTGCAATCACTATTGCAAGGCCAAGGGTATAAAATTGATTGTAATCCTAGCCTTTGCATCAGGGGACAGCAACATACATGACATGCATTTAAATAGTAGAGCTGGATTTATCAACTAATGAACAACGTATTCCTAACATATTTATTATTATTACCAACTTATCAATGCTCAACTAGAGTGAAATAGAATTTAGTAAAAAACGCAGCATTTGACAAGTAGTTTTATGCAGGAAATTTCAATACTCTTAAAATAATAACAACTATCTTTTAGTGCTTTACTCAGTAACAATTCAATATAGGAGAGATTATAATATTAACCACAGTGATGTTGAAACATAAGAACCAGTACATGGTTCTTAAATAAGAGTGAAGTGTTGTAAACCATGGTTCAAAATCTCGGCGAGATCTCGCCAAGATCTTGAGAATCTCGAATTTCTCGAAAAGGTCAAAACGAGATTTCAGATGAGACGAGATCTTGAGATTCTCGACTAGTTCTCGACTGGTCTCGATATTTTCTACCATTTCTTGACATTTTCGACTAGTTCTCGACTGGTCTGGACATAATGTATGAATCATAATTGTATGGTCTACTTGACTACTTTTGTTTTTTTGACTATGACAATTAACTAATTAAGTGCTATTATATTTATTCTTCTCCTAAATATTATTTTACTGGCTCATTTGGTCATTTTTGATCTTCTACTAGTGTAACATTATATACATTATATAGAATAGCTAATATTATCTTAAGTTTACATCTGAATCCGCTCGTGGGAATAGATGGGGAAGGCCGAAAGCGGATCAGGAAGCCCCCACCCACTATGCTCTTTATCAACAACGCATTCATTCATTGAATAATCTGGCGTAAACCCAAACAATCACCGTGTGTGATTATTTTCACAATTTTATGGTTTAAATGAGTTTATATATGCTAAAATAGGGTTTCCTTGGAGTATCAAGCCTTAAAATGGTCATTTTAGGGTTGAAACATACATTTTAAGCCTTCGCGGCTTTTATGCAATGTATCTCTGAGATCTCGAAAATCTCTGTTTTCCCAAGGGTCGAGACACCCTTGAGTTTTGAGATTTTGAACATTGCTGTAAACAGAACAGAAAACTAACACAGTACATAAACAGAAATACACACTGTTTACAGTTACAAGGGGAAAAAATAAATCGAACCTGAAATTTTAAGAAGCTGTCTAACGATGACAAAAACTGATAATGGAAATATGGAAGACAAAATGTTGCAAGCAGGGGTTTACAATGGAACACTAAATATACTTTAAAATAAAAACAGAACAGGAACAGAAAATAAAATTCGTGGACAGTGGGGAGGGAGTGCTTGATTTTGAAAATGTCCATAAAGAAATAAGAAGAGAGAGGGAGAGGGGTACAGAATCAGAAATTGATATGTGGGGGTGGGGGGTGGGGGGGAAGGAGGAGAGAATAGAAATTGAGAGAGAGAGAGAGAGAGAGAGAGAGAGAGAGAGAGAGACTTACAGCCCAAAGAGAGTTTTCATTTCTTTCATTTCATTGCATCATTCATTTACAGGAAAAATGGCAGTTAAAAGGCCTATAGAAATAACAGAATGGGAGTTGGGGATGGTGCAGAAACTGCACACTTGCAGTTACAACTACCAGATATAAAAAAAAAAAAATAGCAGGAAAGGGAGAAGAGGCCAACGCGTTGGAAAAAGAAAAAGGGGCGGGGGGGGGGGGGGGGGGGTAGTTACAAAAAAAAAAAAAAAATTCTGAAGCAGAAGTTACAAAGTAAAAACAGAAACAGAAATACAATAAAATAGAAATAAAAACAAACAGTTCTAGGAAATAGACAAATAAATAAAATGAAAATGCTGTAATAAAAAAAAGTACAGTTCCTGCTGAAAGGCTGCTGTGATGTCCTCATCAAAGGGTAAAATGGATTTTTCACAAACTTTTTAGAATGGCTTACCATGTCAAGAGTTGTCATTGTCTCGCATGTTTTTTGGATGGGCATATGAAATGACAAGAAATATCTCACTAAAAAAGCAAATGTATTATACTATGAGGGCAAAAAAGTAGGGTTCCAAATTATTGACACCTTAGGAGGTGTCAATAAAAAAAAAATCCCATAATTAAATGGTGTTTCTAGTAGGAATATCAAGCACATGGGCAGGAAGTGCATTTTACAATTTGAATGATCTTTATTGGCACTAATCAGGATCTTAAATTTCATACTGAGATGAATGCTATGCCCTCCTTTTCCAGCTGCTTTCCATTGTATGTGGCTGTTTTTGTAAAGTGACTTGTTTCCTTGCACTAGCAGCTGCTGTCTTGTTGGCAGTTGGCACCATGTCCGACATCTTTTAGCATTTTAGATAAACATTTTTTTTTTTTTTTTTTTTTAAAATCTTGTGGGCTTTTGTCTTCTTCATTTGCATAATTGTGTTCTGAAGTTGTGGTCATTTTTAACAGGGGCATCAGGGTTGTGTTAATGCTGTGGCATGGAACTCACGAGGAACACTCTTGGTATCTGGATCGGATGATACACGGGTATAATACTTTTAACTTGGATGCTTTTTGTTTATCTCAAATGGCCATATGGGGCCATGTTATACCAATCAATAAAAATTTATTCTGGTTATCTAGCCAATACTGATTTGTTTGAGTTCCAGTTGGCTCACTTGTTTTACCCCCTGTTCTGCAAAGATTTTTGTTTGGGAAGACTTACATTTTAGGGAATTGTTATTAATTTATTGATACTCCAACTTCCTACTTTCTTTAAATTATTTTCCAAGTTTGTCCCCCTTTTCAGTGTGGATTCTAAGTTTGCATTACTGTGATGATATAATGGAAAACCCGAAAAAACTACCAATTCATTTTTTAAATTCTCAAAAAGGACCGACATTTTTGCACAGCTAAAATGCCCAAAGTGGACAATCTTTGAGGAATGCTAGGAGTACTCTTTTTTGCCTCCCATGCTATTCTTGTGTTCATATTTGGGTAAGGCATGGAAGGCCCTATATTTGTGAACATATTTTTGACCTTTTTCTTGTGTGCAAATATGTTGTGCTAGGTGGAGGTGGGTTTCGAACTCAGTTCTTCTGTATTCTTGCTGACTCAGTAATTAATTCCTCTAGCACTAAACCCCCTGGAAGGCTGGAACACGGTTTATGAGTACACTGAAATCAGCAGAAGAATAACAAGGCTGCTTCCACTATTTCTATCAGAAGAGATGTTCTTGCCTCTCTGTGTTAACTCCACTCAATTATGCATCTGTGCCTTATCCCATCTATTGGGATCAGCTGCATGATTTTTTTCCCCATTAACTCTATCCTTTGTGTTTGGCCCTCTGTGTTAGATAAGCTATATTATATGGTTGAAAAGGTTAGGCTATGATAAGCTAAAGTGAGGGCAACAAATACACGGTATCAACAGATCCAAATTTCAATTTGAGCGACAGACTTGGGGACTTAGATTCAAATTATATGGAAGGAATCTAAATCAGAGACGGAGATCTAAAGCTGGTTTCAGATGTAGGAAACAAATGCAATAATAAGAGAAATTTCAAAGATCCAGTTTTGAACTGAAACTTACTAGCAAACCAGAATGAATATTTAATATTAGTAATGAAGAATGAAGGGAAGAAAACTAAGATGACCCAAGGGTTGCAGCCTGCAGGACTATCCCTACGCAGTGGCCTTTAAAATCCGAAGTTCTATTCTTGAACACTTAAAAAATAAAATATATATAGATATGGACCTAATTACTTAAAAGGAGCACTTAGGAGTTAGAACTCTTTTAATTACTATCCAGCTTTACTCTGTCTAAACTACTTAAAACACTTGGGACCCACACATATTTACATTAATAGATTCTCTGAACACTTAAAAAAGTAACCACACATCCAGATCTGGTGGTCCTCTTAAATAATGTAGAACCAAGGAGTGAATTTTGGTAAGAGTTAATTGACTCCTATTGTAGATTTGGTTGATTTGGAGCTGTTAGCTGCTAAATTACAGTTCATATTGCTTACCTGCCTTAGATATGCTTGGAAGTTCTGCTGACTTCCTATTTTAAGCAAACAAGTGTGTAGGAACCTTTAATATAAAGGATGAGAAAAATTCATACTGTGAAAAAGGTCCTATCTCTCTAAAGGTGGTAAGTTACATTGACTAATAAAGCCTCTGTTGCTAGCATCCAAATCCATTTTCTATCTGTTCTTAAAATTCCAGCATTGATGGAGTTTCCTTTTTTGTTAGATGGTTCAAAGAGAAATTGCAATCTTCATTTGGTAAAATGGGATATGTATGCCTAGCGAAAGACAAAGGTGTTTTGCAATTTAGAAGAGTCAGGCTCTATAATGCAGGAGCACTGTTATCACCTAATCGAGTATTGAGTTAGTTTTGGTGATTGGCAACACGTCGTTACAGGAAATTGGGTTATTTCTGTCACTGTTCTTTGAGGATACTTTTAGATGATCAAAACTTCTCAACTTTGTATGATATTGGTGTCATTTGAGAGGTTACCGATTTCCCCATCCTATGAGACCAAGATCTTGCGATTCTGATTTTATCCGAAGAGTTATGACCAATTTACTAATGGGGTGTTGGTCAACTTGGTATGTGGCGGGATTCTATTTTAGGAAGTCTAACTATATTATACGTTATAGATCAAGTCTATTTCTTTAATTGGTGGGGAACACTCATTTTAATTGCTACATTTGTAACTTGATTCCTATTAGGTGTCGTTATTTTTAAAAGTCTATTTTGGTTCAATTTTTATTCACCCAAAAGAAAAGTTTATTTTAGAGCGTTCTTAATGAAATTTAGCCTTAGGGTATGTATTTTGGCATGGAGTAGTCAGTAGAGTCATGGGTTCTCCCTATTGCTGTATTCCCAGGGTAGAGGGTTGGTGACTTAGCATTCTTGTTGCTGGTTGGGTTTTATAGCTTGCTATTTATTTCTTCTACCATTCATTTAGTAGAAATCCCAATGATTCGGAAATTCCCTGAATGACTTCGCTGCAACAAGATCTTCAACATAAAAGGGTTCAGCCAGGTCAATAGGATAGAAAAGTCTGGAGTCTGGAGCTTGAAGTAAAACAGCTACATACTTTTTCAAGTCCTGCTATGATGCTTTGGAGGAAGTAGGTCACACAAGGTATTCCTAATATGATTTTGGTGAAGAGAGTACCCCACAAAACTTCAATTTTTCACATGGATGCTAATATGATTTTAGCATCCTTACCATTGAATTTCTTACTTTTGGAGTTTATTGAAATCCATTTCTCTATTTTTATTCTTTTCATTCAGTCCTCTTTTTTTTTTTGTTCATTCATTATGCCAAGAATATGATGTCATAGACTCATAATGTAATAATTGTCCACTAACTTCTTATATAGTTATATCTCTAATGCTTGATTTGTGCCGGTGAATTTCTCTTTGGTGCTCATCCCTAGCCTTACCTTGCCAAAATGTGATGGGACTCTAAGACCTGCTCATGAGTTATAACCCTTTTGCTTCATTGTATCTTGACACTTCTGATTCCTTCATTTGCTGCAGATTAACATTTGGAGTCATTCAAGCCATAAGCTTTTACATAGTATTGACACGGGGCACTCGGCCAACATATTTTGTACAAAATTTGTTCCTGAAACCTCCGATGAGCTTGTTGTGTCAGGAGCAGCAGATGCTGAAGTAAATCTCCTCATGGGAATTAGCTTACTGTTTCATACATAATTTTCCCTGTTTCTTTAATTCAAGATTGTTAGTAAGTATGTTTACTGTTTTTTTTTTCAGGTTCGCCTATTCAATTTATCTCACTTAAGTGGCAGAAGAGCTGAGGAGAATTCTATCACACCATCGGCAATGTTTCGATGTCATTCAAGGAGGGTAAAAAAGCTAGCTGTAAGTACCATCCTTATAAACAAATTTGCTTGACCAGGGTGGGTTGCTTTCATGTGAAAAGAGCTGGGGGTGTATCTATCATACTATTGAGTTTCATTTGCAAGCTTGTAAAGAGATGCCCATAAATTTGTACGGGCAGTTTATGAACAAATACATCCATGATTTTGAAACTCGCTCGTTGTGCACCTGCTGCCTATGTGGCAGGTTGAAGTTGGAAATCCTAATGTAGTATGGAGCGCTAGTGAAGATGGGACTTTGAGGCAGCATGACTTACGGGAGAGTGCTTCTTGTCCTCCAGTTGGGTCTTCACGCCAAGAATGCCGCAATGTTCTTGTGAGTTTAATTTCTGATCTCCAGATTATTTCCTTATATGCCCTTGATACACAGTCACCCGATTTATCTTTATTAAACACCAAGCGTCCTTATTTTATCATTTGCTTTCTTCCACGGTCTATCAACAACGCTACTTACTCTTTCATCTGACATTTTTCTTGGAATAATTTATATTTTGCTTACATATGTACTCTCTTGTGGCAGCTTGACTTGCGGTGGGGAGCAAAGAAGTCACTGGCTGATCCTCCAAAACATTGCCTGTTTTTAAAATCTTGTGATATCAGTTCCACTAGACCTCATCTTCTCCTTGTTGGTGGCAGGTGCTTTTTCATGATTGATGCTTTTACCATAGAGTTGACTTCTACTCATGATATTATCAACTAATCTCTCTTTTGGAATGTCTGCAGTGATGCCTTTGCTCGTTTGTATGATAGAAGAATGCTTCCACCATTGAGCTCCTGTCAAAAAAAGATGAAGCCACCTCCTTGTGTCAATTATTTCTGTCCAATGCACCTTTCTGACCATGTTAGTTCAGAACCTTCTTAACTAGTAGGCCCTAGACAGATAGAATTTGTTAGTTGAAATGCTATAGTATCCTGCTATCTCTTATCGTTTAAGTATTTTGGCAGATTCTTGTTATTTTGTTTGCTTTTTTCACTATACTATATTAGGCCTTTTCTTTTCTTAAGGTGCTTGTTTCTGTATTCTCTTTTCATAGTTTTTATTGTTGTTGTTGCTACAATTTTTTTTAGAAGATTGTTGTTTTTATTATTATCGTCAATAGTCATCATCACTATTAAACAGCAACTTTTTTTTTTTTTTTTTTTTTTTTTTTGTGAATTGTGATAAAGCATACACTGCAAGGATATGAAGCCTGTGATTAAGGCCATTAGATCAAGCAAAAAACAGATAATGTGATGAAGGTCATTTTTTTTGCCCAGATAATGAATGTCAATAGATACGAAAGTCAAAACAATTTAATTAACTAGTTGCCACCAATCTAAGAAATATGCTTGAAAAAAATGTCAACCTAATTGATGAAAGGGAAAATAAAGTCATTCTAAGATTGCCAAAAAAAAATGTGAACAACAGTAACAACAACAGACCTATAACACCAGTAAAATCCCCGGCCTTTAGTTGTGAATTTTGTTTGTTCAGACTCACTAAATTATTGTAATTACTCCACTTTGAAACTTTTTTTTTTTTTGTTTTAATTCTAGAGGTGGGCGATTGCTCGCCCATCTCATTTTTATTGCATATTAATTATTATTCTCTCATTTTCATTGCAAATTAATTGTTATTCTATCATTTTCATTCTTTTTCTTCCTTTTCCTTTTATCTTTGTGTTGTAGGCATAATTCGAAATCTCGGATCTCGAGGGTGTCTCGACCCTTGAGAAAACCGAGATTACCGAGATCTCGGGCGAGATCCTACAGAAACTCCCAAAGGGTAAAAATGGGAGTTTTGATATTTTTTTTTTATGGTTTAAGCCATTTTTTGATGTTTTAAGGCCATTTTAAAGCCATTTTAAGGCTATATATTGCTGGAAAATATTTATTTAACATATATAAACACATTTGAAGCATAAAAAGTAATCGCATTGTCGGAAAATCGTACATTCATAAATCATAAATCCCACAAAATGACATAATTCACAAGTGCTCATTATATGAAAGACTTAAATACTCAAAATGAAATAATACATTCCCATCAGTCCATCCCGATGTCTAATCATATGTAAAGTGGCGTGTATGTTTCATCTAATTAGATTGACTTTGCTGAAGAAAATATATCTCGGTATGATAAACAAAGTCTTGCCACGACATCCTTCGGCTATAGAAGGTCTGGTAGTCTTTCACATATTTCTCATACACATGATTCGGGAAGTTTCTAAAAATACCTAACCTTGGATACAATTCACTATAATGTGGAGTAAAGTGAGCATATATTGCTTGGTGTGGGGGCGTGGTTCTCTACGAATTTGGGACTGAAAAGAGACTGTCCACAAAGTTTGAGTCAGTCTGTGATGTAGCATTACTAGTATCAATGGAATAATCATATGCACTTCCCATCATGCGGTCATCATCACCGGAATAAGAACCGTACGCCGAAGTGGTGCCAAATCCATGAGCACTCCACGGCCCTGCTCCTGTCCACTGTTGCCCTTGATGCTCAGTCCTCCAAAGCTTATGGACATCCTATCAATTTCAACATCAGGCATAATATCAGGATTAGGAACGATGTCAAAGAAACGATCTTCTTCTTCTTCCACTGGTTGCAAAGGGCGTTCCCGTTGACGAGACTTACGTGTATACCTAGTTGTAGGCCGTGATGAAGATGCGTGTCCACCATGATCCGGATCCTGTGTAGTGCGTATACTGACTCTCGCCGGTCCATCTAATAATGGGTACAGTCGGTCTAGGATCACCACCACCACCACTACCTCCACCATCATAACCACCACCACCACCACCACCACCACCCTCATCACCACCACCACTACTATCAGAAGCTGGCCAGCCACTTTGATCCATTGTATCATCATCGCCTTCTGGGTCACTATCAGCTGGGGGGTCAAACGGTCTAGGTGACTGTCCGTGTACACGTCCCTCATCCCAGGACATAAATCCCTATAGATTAGAACCCATCGGGCATCCTACCAGGCTCATCCATCACTGAAATTGCTCTGTCTCTCACCCATTCCACAGAGGGATCCTCTTTATCTGAAGATAGTTGGAAGACGTCGGCTAGCTCGATCAACTCTTGTTCTTTGTTCAAATTTCAAGCACTGTACCCTCAGTCTCATGTTGTAATGGGCGTAGACCAAGTCATTTAGCCGTTGAGAGCCCAATTTATTCCGCCTCTTTGAATGAATAAGGGAGAAAATACTTCAATTCGCTCACACCTAGATGCGGAACATGTCTGAGATAGGATTTTGATTGCTATTCTCCTCAACTCAGCTACATGCTCGCCATGCAACAACCACCACTCAGCTGCACAAGATGAAGAACACATTTTAATACACATATTAAATAAGATATGTTACTTGGAAATTTTAATTTCCATAATTCCATACCAGGATCGGTCTTATCTCGTCCAACCATTGCGGCGGGAGTTCCAAAACTCCCAAGACCATCTCTGAACGTTTTAATCTACACCCATTTCAAAATTTATAACTATTAGCCATTGTAATATATAAATATTCAAATAATTCAGTACTTAAACCATACAACTCATTTCCAGATTGACCAGTGCTTGTACAGTATAATCTGGCACCAATTTTGCCACACATCTTTTACCGCACCGATAAGGTCAGAATTGAGCCCAAACACATGTGAATATTGATACTTGGGGTTCAAATAGTATGCTGTAAAATATGAGTCGCTAGATTAAAATAGAGTACTAACTATTAAGTGGAACTAAATTAAAGACATTATTAAATATACTCACCAGCCTTATGCAATGGGTGCATCAGTTGACTCTCCCATCGATCTTTGATAATTTTCACAAAATGTTTGTTTCCATGTGGAAGCACAGTTTTTATACGGTCCTTCAACATATCCATGACAACATATAAATGTGACATGGTGGGCTGGAATGTTGTATCCACTAATCTCAGTACCTTCACCACTGGCTCCAGAATTTTAACTACATCCTTCAGTGTTCTCCAAAATTTCTCTGAAGCTATAGTAGTCTGTGCTTGAACCCCAGCAGGAGAGCTGGACTCCCTCCACCCAAACCAGTCCTCAGATGCAAACATCGATCTGAGGCATACCATCTTTGCCTGAAAGCTCTTTAGTGCTATGTAGTTGGTAGCAAATTTGGTAATGCCGGATCTTACCAAGTCCCCTCCACATCTCTCCCGTAGCAAGTTCAAAGAATAGCCATGCTTGTATACAAATGTTGTCACTTGGCGTGTTTGTTCAACCATTTGCTTTTCTTTTTGGATCTTGTCCATGTCCTTCAACATCAAGTCAATGCAATGGGCAGCACATGGAGTCCAAAAAAGATTATAGTTAGCCATCATCATCTTTCCTGCCTTCTTGTAGTTGCTGCCATTGTCTGTCACAATTTGCACCACATTTGTAGCTCCAACTTCATCCACCACTGTCTGTAGCAATCCATAGATGTAGTTAGCATCTTTTGTGTATGTAGATGCATCCACAGATTTTAAGAATAATGTCTTCCCATCACTGTAGACCATAAAGTTGATGATGGACTTTCTAGTGGGATCAGTCCAACCATCACACATAATAGTGACCCCATATGTACCCCAATTATTCCTTAACCCTTCTATCCATATTTTTAGCTCTTTTTTAATTCTTGAGAGATAAACATTCATCACTTCATATGGAGTGGGGGCTTTAACACCAGGACCAGCCTGAGCAAGTACATCAAAGAAAGGCTGATAGTATGGGCCACCACTGGCATTTGCTGGGATACTATTATAGAATGACCACCTAGCAAAGGCATCCCCAATAAATTCTTTTATATCCTTCCAGTTCCACATACTCTTCAATTTCTTCTGTTTGGCACCAGTCTTTCTAAAAACTACTGGATCCTGCTGTAGAATCTCAACATAATCCTTATCCCTAGCAGTAGGTGGTGGTGCCTGGGGTTGTGCTCTAGTACTTTTTGATCTTCTAAACATAGAAGCCAACCCTCCCTTACTTCGTGTTTGTGGTTCTTCAAGCTGCTGAAATGATCTACTACCACCTGCCCCTAAGGCCCTTTGCCTTAACCTTTCCATTTCCATCTCATGGCTGACTCTACTAGCCATTGTTGCCCATCTCAGATCTGTGGCCTCTTCCTCAATCAAACCCCTGGTATCTGGACCATCATCATCTGAACTATCATCATCCAAACCACGCACTGTGCCTCAGATTGCTTCCTCAAATTGTTTACTTTTTTCTTTATCTGCCCTTCTCTGCTGGCCTCCCTTTATCTGTGCAACTGTAGCCCTGGTAATCTCCACAGGAACTGTAGCACACTTTGCTACGTCTGTAGAAGTCCCATTAAAGTGTTGCTCAAGTCTGATAATCCTACCAGACATAAGCTTCTTCTTACATAATTTGCATTGAGTCTTTTTTCTATCACCGTCAATGGCTGTACAATACTGCCAAGCCATGTCAGAACGACCAGCATCACCACCTCCCTCACGAGAACCCGAAGCAGGCATAATATTTAGAATGAGGCATTGTTACATAAGATGATAAATAGAGAAATTTAAATTAATAGATTTACATTAATAAAATTTAAAATTAAAGAACATAAAAACATCAAATATGCGAATACAACTCAAAACACATTGAAATTACTTTTCAAAATTTTAAAACTATGTTATAAGAAAACAAAATATTTCTGCTAAATTTCTATAATTATTTAGATATTATTTATAATTTCGGATATTAAATAAAAATGATTTATTTTTTCAAAAATATAATCCGACAACATGGAACCGTAGATTGGCCAATGGTGTTCAACATATATTATTTTGAACACCAATAGATAAGTATTAATATTTTTTTATTAATTTTTATTGCTAAATAATAGGATTTATTAATAAAAAATTCATAAAAATAAAAATATGTATAGAAAAAAAAAATTGAAACCTTGGCTGCGTAGATAGGCCAACGGTGTTCAACATATATTATTTTGAACACCAATAGATAAGTATTAATATTTTCTAAAATTTTTTATTGCTGGAAAATAGGATTTATTAATAAAAAATTCATAAAAATAAAATATGTCTATAAAAAAAAATTGAAACCGTGACCGCGTAGATCGGCCGACGGTGTTCAACATATATTACTTTGAAAGTAAACCAATTAATATTTAAGAAATGTATTTTTTATTTTTTTAAACAATATATATATATATATATATATATATATATATATATATATATATATATATATATATATATATATATATATATACACACACAGAAGAAGAAAAAATGAAACCTTGGCCGCGTAGATCTGCCAACGGTGTTCATCATATAATATTTTCAACTCCATCTAATTAATATTTATCATTTTTTTTTAATTTTTAATTGCTGAAAAATTCATTTTTTTAACAAAAAATCAAAATAAAAAATATATATGAGAAGAAAATAATTTCGAAAGGATGAGGTTGTAGATCGGCCTAATGACTCACATATATAAATTTCATGATGAACCAACATGTATTGAACATATTCATGTAAAAAAGTAAGTTTTAGGGAAAAAAATCATACCTCAAACCTTTGATTTACCAAGAACAGGTCAAAATGAGGCTCCAACAACACTTTGATGGAGAGATTTGCAAGGAACAGAGGTTTTCGAACCTTATATGCAAGGTTGGAGAAGAAGGAATGGAGGAGAAGAAGAAAACAGAAAGGATTTTAGAGAAAAAATGAGTCTCGGTCGAGATCTCGACCGAGACTCCTATTTATTCACTTAAACCAGTCGAAACTGGTTCAATAAAATCGAGTTGGGTCGAGATTTGTCGAAACTAGTTCGAAACTGGTCGAAACTGGTCAAGATCCAGTCGAGAACTGGTCGAGATTGGTCGAGACCCAATTTCGAACCAACTTCTCGTCTGGACCCATTCGAGACTACCGAGAAGGTCGAGATCTCAACCCATCTCGGTCGAGTTTTAAAACTATGGCTGTAGGAAATCAACATGTTTAGATGAGATGAATGATTTGAGGTTAGAATAGAGAAATACCTAAATACAAAGGTTATCTATGTCAACCATTCTTTGAGAGAGATAAGTTTCTCTTAAGATCAGTGCTTGGGATGCCCAACACATCATGGCCTTTATGGGATGGCTTGAAAATTTGAAGCCCTGAAAATGGAGTTTCTCCACGTTGGAGGATCTGCCTAGTAATTTTGATGCAGTCCAAAAAGAGCTGATACAGCCCAGTATACTCCAGAAGAAGGGGCCGAAAGAGAGACTCAATTGGGCCTGGCCCAATTGATTAATCCAAGCATAGCCTACCGCCAGCAAGCATAGCCGACAGCACTAATCTAGTTAGGATTTTATTGTTAGTTTCCTAATTGTTAGTGATTCTATTTTCAGTGTTTAATTTCCTAAAATATAGGCTAGTTAGTTTAGAAGTCTTAGTTCTTGGCTAAACTTGCCTTTCTAGTTCTTTCGTTTTTTAGAAACTTTCCTATTTCTGTGTTTTAGAAACTTCCTAATTTATAAAGGAGGTTTAGTTTCTCTAAGTTTAGTTTCTCTCCTATTTTGTTTGTAATTTCTCAAAGCTATAAATAATAAAGAAGAGACTGGCAGCAGTTGGAGAGATTTTCCAGAAAAAAGAAAGAGCTAGACTCCTATTTTTCTGGTGGAGTCTTCTACGGTTGTGAGACTCAACCAAATATCCTATTTTCTTGTTTATTGTAACTGCTACAGCTATTTCCTCTCTCCTATTAGTGCTAGACGACAACTTTTCTTCTTTGAGACCACCTTTGCTGTTAGAGATAATATCTCTATCAAAATAGCCAGAATTACCTCCAAGCTGGGCAGTAATCAATTCCAGCACTTTTTGAAGCCTGTAAACTCCTTCAAATCTGCTCGGATCACTCTCAAGTTTTGGATCCTGTTCACATCTATTATAAAGATTATATGCTGCAAGTTTCATGAGGATCTAAGGGTTAGATTTCAAGATAAGTGAATTTCTTCGTTACTTTCTAATTCTGATTTTTGCTAAAATACATGTTCAAGACCTATGGGCAAGATTGGTTTTGATCCCACCCGTTGGATCAAGTTCTTCTGGAGTATTGTTTCTCATACCCTAAGGATCATTGTTTTCAAGTTTCGAAGCATTCTATTGGATAGATTTGAAGTTGAGCAATTATTTGTCAAATTCAATCATTCTTACTTGTTAAAGTGTTAAATTTGAATTAAGCTGATTGAAAGATCCTACCCTAGCAAGGTTTGGGCATAAATTGAGATGTAACTTTACCTTCCCACCAAATTTTGGAGAAGACGAGCCTACTACTAGAAGTATTCTCCTGTATCATTTGATTTGTGAATGAAAAAGAACACAGCTATATACTTTTTGTGGTTTGTTTACTTCTATTTTGAAAATTTTTTATTTAATTTTGAATTAAACATGCAGATTCCTTAGATTTAAATTAATCATTATGGAGGTTCTAATCCTTCCCTTCTTTTGCAGGGGCGTTCAAATTTGCACTTAACTCACGTTACTTTTAGTCCTGAGGGGGAAGAGGTTCTTCTCAGTTATAGTGGGGAGCATGTTTACCTAATGGATTTGAACCTTGGTATGTTCATGGATCTATATCTTTTGGGCTAAGAATGATACACGTGGCTTGCGTTGTATGGATGTTGTTGGTTATTGTATTTCCTCAGTTTTCATTTAATATCACAGTATTTCATTTAGAGGGATGAGATGTGAATCAAAAGTTGCTTTTCAAGAATTGTTCTACATCTCTAATGCAGTCTTATTTGCAAAAAGGTCAATTAGAAATTGTTCTTTCCCCTTTTCGTGTGAAGCTTTCAAGTTTCATATGTTGGGTGATTGGAACAAAATCAAGCTTCAAGTATGAGGAACTTTGCACGTTTTGTTGAGAGAAATTCTTTGATGGCAGAGTTTTGATTGAATGGTGCAATTATCACTTGGATGACCATGATGCACTGTTATTTCATGAACTGCCAGATTGAATAGGATGAGGGAAGGGAACCAGCCAAGTTTGCTTATTGACTGGGGCATCTTTTTAACTGATTCCTTTGTAGATGGAGAAAATTTGAGTGGTGTTCCTGAACTTTTTGGATTTAATTGCCTTCGGTAAGCTGGTAATGTCATCAGGGAATAGGACGGGAGCTCTTTTCTTCCCTTTTGTTGTGGGTTGTCTGATTGGGTGGCAACTGGGGGTTTATTTTATTTTTGTTGCTACAGTAAAAAAAAAAAAGAAAAAAGGAGGGGGGAGGGGTTTCTTATGTAGTTGATAAGGTTGTAGGTTGGTCTGTCCATGGTGGACCCTTGTCTCTTCTTTTTATTTTTTTTATTTTTTTATTTTTTTTGTGTGTTTTCTTTTCTGGTCCATGGTCTTTTATTCTGCCAGGCGCTTTGGGTCTCATCTCCATTTTTTTGTTTTTCTTTTTTAGCTCTTCCTTGATCAGCAGTAAAAGAACTGTTTATTCATTTCTGAAATAAAACAAAGTTGAAATGAAAATGGTATACGAAAACACTAAAAAACATATACTAGCTTTACGTCATTTAAGCATCTGTTGAAGACAGAATTCACATCATTCGTCAAGGAAAGAGCTCCTGGAAAAAGAATAATTTCTTTATACGCCATTACATCAGTTAGAAGCCAAAACACCCTCAATTAGGTACCAGCCAACATCAGCACAATTCTGGGGAAAACTCTAGAATTGTCGTAATAAATCCTTCTATTCCTTTCCTTCTTTAGCCTCCTGATGTAGAATTGGTGCCAGAGGATTATCTTTGAAAACCTTTCTAGGCCTCTCCTTCCATCTCCTGAAGTAGGATTGGAATCAGAAATTGTGGAAGTTTTCGGTGTGTTCTTCAAGATCCAATTATGGACGAATAAATCTATGCCAACTATTGAAGCGGGTGATGCAGGTGCAATTGACTGGCTGGATAGGTTCGACCCAATCTGGAAACACAGGATACTTACAACTTGGACCAAACCATTGAGCTTTTGGTTCAACAGGGTAGTTAGGGATTTTTAATATTTGTTGGGGTTATTTTTATCCATTAATAGTATATTTTTATTTTATTATTTTTCTATTAGCAATCGTGACTTAAGAAGTTGCTTTTGATTTAAACTCTTAATCTTAGAGTTTGAGTAGGATTTTTAGTTTCTGTTTAAGTCTTTGCAACGATGGATTATTCAGTTTTTTTTTTTAATTTATTTATTTATTGGAATGACTGCATTTTAGTTGCTATTAAGCATGTGTAGCTGTCGAGCTTTTGTTGGCTGATCGTCTTCCTCCCCTGTTCTCCTCTAGTTCTGATTCTTTTCATACAGGCTCCCCCCTAATATTCTACTTGTAATCTCCCTCTTCCTCCTATTTCACCATTAGTCTTCTTCCTTTATTACTTTATCTTGCTTTATTTTACTTACTTTTCCTGCT
Source organism: Protea cynaroides (assembly GCA_028583415.1). Classification (NCBI taxonomy): domain Eukaryota; kingdom Viridiplantae; phylum Streptophyta; class Magnoliopsida; order Proteales; family Proteaceae; genus Protea; species Protea cynaroides. Next base: position 27,510,063 of record CM053272.1, read on the forward strand.
GGTTGGTTTCCTACCACACAGCAAAGGACGTGATCATTCTCGTCTGAGAGCAAACGGTTTGCCCTGAGATTTTAGGAATAAGCTATCTATACTTGGGCAATTCAAACCCCAAAACCTCAGCTCCGACAAGCTTTCCTGTGGTGAGAACTAAATTAAAAACACAGGCCTCATCATCATCCTACAGGCAGGTTGAGTTTGCAGTAAAAAAATATTATTTTATTCGGTGACCTGTTGAAGCTGCTACTGGCCATCCCTAATAGGTCAAGGAGTTAGGATACCTATCCTAAATTTCTGGGCTGAAAGGTCTGAAATGAGTGAGATGCCTCACCTGAACTGGATTTGCTGTTCCACCTCTTTGGAGGTTGAAGGAGTATTGTTATTACTAAATTACAGTTTTGAAATTTATTTCTATTTAATCGTCTTCTTATATTCTCTTCCAAATCTGCTCCAATCTTAATTCTAGTCCAAATCTTTCCCAACTACTGTTTGCTTACCAAAGGGGCCTTGAGTTGTTCCTGAATTTACGAAATTTCCACTACCCTTATTATTTGAACTTATACTGTCTAAGATGGGCCCATGGCGTTCCCAAATTAGGGTTTTGCAACCCGTGACCGCATCACGGAGCAGTGTTCAATAATGAATGCATGACCACCATCAAAGCCTAGGATTTCAAAGGTGGAAACCTGAAATATCAAGGATAATTCCAAAAGGAAGAGGAGAAAATGTCACAGTGAGAAACCTGTTCCCAATGAGTATTTATGTGCCCTAACACTATCTAAGGGGAAGGACAAATAAAAGACAGAATGCCCTAGTTAGACTATGAAGCAGCAACTTAATAGTCCATTACAATTTTACAACCAAATTACTTAAAGGGTGTGTCTAAATGACACCTCTATAGGTGTAATTAGAACATGTAACCTTCTTTTGATTGTCTCTTGTGTTATTCCAAAAGGTCTTTAAGCCAAGGGTATAAAAAGGTTTTCAAAAATAATTTGAAATAATTTTGTCTTGCACATTTTTCGAGAACAAATGTCGTAATAAAGTAAAGAATAAGAGAACCAAAAAACGTGAGAGAGAAGAGAAAAAAGAACTAAGGGGAGAGAGAGGAGATCAATTCTGTAGAAGAGCAGAACCGATTGGTGTAACTCTCTCCCTCCCTGTGATATCAATTTATAATAGTAGAAACCAAGCATAGGATTGCCACATGTCAACATGACAAGCAGTCCTAGTTACAGTGATACTAGATGTAAGATAAAAGTAGACTAAACTAAGGATTAACAAACTAATAAATAGCCCCACACGGCTTTGCTAACTGCGTCCTCACACTGGATTTGCTTGGAGAAGGGAAATGGACCACAGTGAATAGCTCCATTCCCTTATTATAGCACTATCACTAACACATGTGAAATGACAGATTTTACCTTTCCTTGAAAAAAGTTCGTTATACTATGAGGGTAAAAAAATAAGGTTACAAATTATTTGACACCTTAAGGGGTGTCAATTAAGGTGTCAATAAGAAAATCCTTTATTTTAAAAAAAGGGGCATATCCAGTGCACGAGGCTCTCACCACTCCGGGGTCTGGGGAGGGGCTAATGTATGGAGCCTTACAGTAGCCCCTCCCCAACTACCCCAGCTTATCACTTACAAACAGTGGTCTTACTGGCTAACCCACAGAAGACAATAAAGTAATGACCACCTCAAAAAAGGGGAGGAGATTGGAAGAGATTAACAATGGGTTATTTGGAAACCCATCGAAATTTTACTTCTCTCATTAATTTGACTATCTTGGGCTCCTTTCTGCCAATAAAGCTCCAGTGGGAGAGGAAGCTGATTGAGAGAAAAAATATGAAGAGAGACTCCATTGCAAGTTGCTGCCACTGCTTCCCTTCTTGGCAGCCTGAAAGCTGACCAATCATCCACCTCTTTGAGGTCTAAACCTGCAATACGTTATTCTTCCAATCGATCTAGCCAGATTTGCCATAAATCTGGCACTGATCTTATTCTCCACTACCTCCTTTTTAGGACCTGGAAGAGCAATGGAAAATGGCAGTGATCTTACTCTCCCCAACCATCCTTTCTAGCATCTTGAAGAGCACACATAACCCTTTCAGGCTTGCTGATTTCCAGTTCAACATCACCTCCATAGCACTACATATGGTAATAAATTCTTCGAGGAACTACTACTTCAGCGAGGGGCTCAAGGGCCAATGGCTGTATAGTTTTTGTACACATTTGTTAAAGCATACCCTTTTTCTTTTCCACTGGCACAGAAATCTTTGTGTGCACTAGAAATTTTTTGTGTACTGAGTTTTTATTATATTGAAAAATAGTATGATGAATTCACCATATTTTCTTTGGGAAGGATGATGTCAAGAACACAGATTCCATTTTGTGAGAGTAGGAAAAAGTAAGCAAAGCCAAAGAAAAAGGAGGGATAGGATCCACAAGGTAATCCCATTAAGCTCTTCTCACATGGCTTTGACATTCTGGTCAATAGACAAACAGCCTCTGGAGAATGGTAACTGCAGCTAAATTTGGATTGTTGCATGATTAGAATACAACAATGCAACTGGTTCTCATGGTATTGGTCCTGAATAATGGCAATAATGACTTTTTTTTTTGCCACATATAATCATAAAAGTGGGGGATGAGAGACTGACAGCTTTTTGGAAGGACAAATGCTGTCTGGGTGTGCCACTATTTGAAGCATTACCTGGAATTTTTGTTCCTAGGGAAAAAGAAAGGTTACTGATTACATATATTAGAGTGGTGGAGAAGAAATTGATCTGGTCTTTATCAATGCAAAGGAACTTGAATGATTAGGAGGCATAGCAGTTTTTAGCCTTTTTAAGCAAAGACATACGAATTTCATCTTTTGCTATCCTTAAAGAATATACACTTCAACTTGCCTAGTTAACATGGTGTGGATGACAGGGATCCTAACAAAGATCCAACTACTTTAACAAGAGAACTGTGAGAATGCTAGAACCTGAGCCTTCCTCTCATGTTTCTTCTTCTTCTTTGGTGCTTTTAGCTTGTCTAAAACCACCTAATCGTTGTCCGTTCTCCTCACTTCCAACTTTTTCTCCATTGTGCTCTTCTCAACCTTGGCTTTAATCCTTTCAAGATATGGTCTGTCATTCCCCTCTGTTTTCTTTCTAGGAATTGAGAGAGACACTATAATTCTGATGAGTCTGGCAAGAAGAGCTTTAATCTGTCATTATGGAAGTACAAGTCTATGAAGATGGTACAGTGGATATATGATTCTATCTATACAAGTGCTTTATCACCAGGGAAGTTTAATTTGTCAGAGTTCTGTTAATGCTTTTGACTCAAGGGTACATACTCGTACTGATGCAGATAAGACACTGAATTGGGCTTATTTTAGTGGAGATAAGCCTTAGGTTGGGTTCTATGCATGTTTGGCCTTTGAGGCTTTGATCCTATGGGTTTAAAATCGTAATGGGTCTAAACTATGGATAAAAGGCAGGAGTATGGGATTAGTGTTATAGCTTCCCTAGTCTAGTTAGATAAGTCTTTATCTAGCTGGATAGTCTTTATCTATTTAGATTAAACTTTTACTGCTTTAAGCCTTTTATTTCTTTTAAGTGTTTTAAGTTGTTTTAAGTTACCTCCCTTTATTTTAGTTCGAGTTTTAGTAGAAAAGGACTACTTTCAAGGTAAGTTATTGTCTGGACGATTTTTAGGGCTAATTTTATTTCTTTTTTGAGTCTTCTATGTAAGTTTGCAAGGGGTTACAGCCTTGAGAACGAAATTGATGAATGAAGTTGGCTTTTGCCTTTGGTTTGTGATGATTTAGATCTGATTCGATGCTGTGGTGATTCAGTATCAACCCTGTTGTGATTCTACAAGTTGACTGGTGGTGATTCCAGTCTAGGCCATTGGTGGTGATTTCTTTGGTCATATCCTTCCTTTCTTTTTCCTCTCTCATGTCTTCCATTGACAGTACACTGTTTGCAAGCTTATTCCAGATCTGATTTCTGTCTTATTTGTCTCCGACCACTCAAATGCAAATCTGGTTTTTATCCTACTTGGATATCCAGCCAGCGGATTGCTCCCATCTTTTGATATCATTAATATGATAGTGGTTGCTGCATTTCTACTAAATCTGATATAAATCCAAAGGCTAGATTTCTAGATCTGAATTTAGCCTTACCCCTAAAACCTAGGAAATTCTAGGCTGTTAAGGATTTCTTCATAACTTTGAATCCATCCATCAGCTTGGATATCTTATTCTCCTTGATATTCTACATATTATCCTTGACTTTGGTTTGCATCTCTGGGTTCGATTATCTGCTATTACAAGTTTTATATTCTGTTCTATCAGATTCACTGCGATTCTGGCTATGCAGGCATCCATCCCTCTCTCTTATTCTAGAATTAGGTGCTCTTTTTCTGTAAAACAATGTTCTGAAGTGTAAACTATGGTTCAAAACAGTACATGAACGAAACTATTACTTTTGTGACTATTCATATCAGCAGAGTAATAATGAACAATTGCTTATACTTAATGCTAAGTAATTTGAATGTCTTGTATAGATACAATTGATACATTTCTTACATTAAATTGTATTAATAACATGCAGGCAGCGATAGTGTTATGAAATATACTGCAGAAGATGTTGTAAAGCAGACATCTTTTACTCCTATGTTCATTGGTGCAGAAAGGACACACGTAGCAACCCAACTGTTTCCATATGGTTCTTCAATGAGAAGTCATATATCTTCTAGGGTGTGTAGATTTGATATTCGTTGGTCTCTTTTCTTATTAGATTGGCTATGCTGTTACTTCTCTGGATGATAAATTTTGGCTAAGTTTAAACTAGTTGTCACAGGTTAATAAGTGCAAAGAATTGGTTCAAGCTGCTGAAAGATGCTTGGATGAAGGGACGGATTTCTTGAATGGGATTGAAGCATGCGGTGAAGTGTTGGATGGAAAAGGACTTGAAATTGGGCCTGAGCTGAGGCATGACTGTCTGTGCACTCGTGCTGCTTTGCTCCTTAAGGTTCTTCATGATGTTGGTTTAGATTGAGTTTAAAAAATATATATACTTTTGTTAGAATGACATTCAGGACAGCTGAGGGTGATATTTGTTTTGCAGCGCAAGTGGAAAAATGATGTTCATATGGCTATAAGAGATTGTAATAAAGCTCGAAGCATTGATTCTTCATCCTTTAGGGCGCACTACTACATGTCTGACGCTCTATTGCAGGTATTTGTTGTGCTGTTTCTTGAACTGAGCATACTATCATTGCTTGACCCATATCTTTTGTGAGTTGTTAATGCGTTATTGAGATTGGTTTCCATCAAGGATTTGCTTAATCACATTTCAATCATTTTCTGGTCTTATTCTCTTTCCCTCACACTCCTTCCCCCATAGGTGTATTCCTTACAGTCGAATTATTATCCTGCAGTTAGGAAAACATAAAGAAGCTCTAGACTATGCTACTGCTGCACAGTTTTTAGCTCCATCAAATTCTGAGGTGGCAGAGAAGGTAGAGAGTATAAAAGCGCATATTGCTGCAGGTATGCGTATTGTGTGTGCTACAGTGATAGAGGTTTATGGTGGAAAATCTGGTTCTTCCGTCTATTATGACCATAGTTGACAAGGCAATCCAAGGCGTTCGGGGCCATCCTGGGCGCCTAGGTGACCAAGGCGTTCCCAGTGTATTTTTTTTTATTTCTAAAATATTAATGCTATATTAATGTTTATATATATGCAGCATTCTACATAAATAATCAACATTGAAGACATAACTTAATTTATATGAGAAAACCAACAAGGCAACAAATAATGAATAAAGTATAGGACATAAAAAAAACATATTTATAATGAACAAAAAATCACAAATCAATAAAGTAAGAAGTTAGAACTTAGAACATCCTAGCATATAAGTAAGAAACAAGACTGCAAAGAGGAAGACTATAATGTTACTTATCTTTATGATGCCAAAATAAGTGCTTGTGCCTCTATTCCTCTAAAAGTAAGCTTGTACCCAAGGTTCGAGGTGCTGGTTTCGAGGCCGGTTTCGGCCAGCCTTGAAACCAAGATATCTCAGGTTTTGACTGAAACTCAGTCGAAACCTGGTATTTTCCCCTGGACAACTTGAAGGTTGGTTTCGAAAGTCCAAAAGTGTTTTTCTTGATCTGAGTTTTTTTTTTTTCCTGTAGTCTATTTTAACTATTTTACACATATTCCCACATTAGTTTAAATAAAAACATCTAAAATGATAATATGTGGTGTGGATCTAAGTTTGCTAGTGTACGTTGAGACCTGAGATTTTGTCTAGAGTTAAGTAGACAACACGTATTTATGACTAACATTTGCGTACTTCTACCAAATTTGAGCGAAGCCTAACTCCTTTGATATAGTTCAGATTTAAGCAATCTTGAATTCGTTGTAAAGCTAGCATAATCAGCTTTCCAACAAATCCGAAATTGCTTGAATCCGAGTTATAATGAAGGAGTTACACTCCGGTCAAACCTTGTTCGGAGTGCGTGAATGCTATTTAAAGTCATTTGAACGTAAATTATTTTTTGTGCAGCAAAGCAAGAGATTATTTTAGTGTGCTCTTGGTTTTTAATAATGCTTTACTATAATAAGATTTATGGAATTTTTATATTTGAAAAAAAGCCTAGCATTTGGAAGTTAAAAATATCCCCCGCACCCAAAAATACGGTTTTGTTCTTGAACTGGAGGTTGACCTTTTATTTTTTCGGGATTTGAATTTTAGACTATTTTTATTGGATTCAAATGGGAGAGTATTTGCTTATTTATGAATAATATCTTAAGTAAATGTTTCTTTAAAATTAAAGAAATATTTACTAAATTAATATTAGTTATGAATAATATCTTAAGAAAATCTTTCTTTAAAATTAAAGAAACATTTACTAAAATAATATTAGTCATAAATAAGTATTGCCTGATAAATGTTGTTCCTGACTGGCCTAATATATCTTGTAAAGAAAATTCAGAGATCGAGAAAAAATATAAGGAAAAAAAAAAAAACATTGAAAACAAGGCGGCAGCCTAGACATTCTGGGCGTCCAAGGCGCTCTGGGTGACTGCCTTTCTCATGTTCATAAGGCGCCCAAGCGCCCAGGCCTATAAAAACAGCCCAGACGCCTACGCCTAGGTGACGCCTATGCCTAGGCGACGCCTTGACAACTATGATTATGACTAGTAGGGTCATGAGTGCCAAAAAATCCTATTGTATAATATATATACCTTCCGCAGAGATGGGGGTAAGTTGCCTCTAGACCCTCATGTTGTTGACAACTTAATTTACCTCCCATGCTTTTCATGAAAATTTCATATACCTTCCTTGGCCTGTTAGACTGAGATGGCATTGCTGCGCATGTTAATTTTTTATTTTTTTGGTAAACCTGTGCATGTTATTTAATGGCAGTGTCCTTTACTCCTATTTACCATGAGTTTCCTAGAGGTAATCCCTGTTTACAGCGAATTTCAATTTTCAATTTGTGTTACTATGTTTGACACTTGCCAAACAAAGATAATGAATAAGGGCAGAAGATTTTGTTGCCTTACGAAGGATTTTGACTGCATTGGCCAGCATTGAACACAAGTCAATCTGAACACAGTTTTGAAGAGATGATTTCTCCTCTACGTTTTCTTTGCATTTGCGTTTAAATGTTGTTGTGGATGTTAAAGAATTGGTGGTAGAATATATCCATCAAACGCTATATAATTAGTGCTTTCCATCCCAAGCAAGAAGAAGATCTCAGTTTCTAGGCCTGTTTAAGTCAGCCCCAAACCAGGTCGAAACCTGGAAAAAATATGGTCGTAACTTGTCAAAACCGAGACAAAATCTGTCGGAACATGGGATTTTGTGGCGCCTTGATTCAACCATATTTCGGTCGAAACCTGCTGAAACTTGGTACTTTTCTGTTTTGACTTTGGTTTAGTCTCGGATTCCCATGAAACTGAGGTATCTTAGTCAAAACTACAAGTTTCGACCGAGATTTGGAACTACAGTCCCAAGTAGGATTAGATGAAAATACTAAAAAACAGTTTTGGGAACATGTGGATAGACTAGTTCAAGGAATTAATTAAGAAGAAAAGATTATTATAGAAGGATATATAAATTGACATGTTGGAAGAGATAGTGGAGGATATATGTAAGAGTTCATGGAGGAGGTGATTTTGGAGGTAGGAATGAGGAGGGGTAATCAATCTTTGATTTTGTTGTGGCTTATGATTTATCAATAGCAGACATGAGAAGAAAAGTTAATAACCTTTAAAAATTGACACAAAAAAAAAAAAGCCAAATAGACTTCTTTCTGACTAAAAAGGTTGATAGATTGACATGTAAAGATTGTAAGGTTAACAGGTTTAACAGGGGAGGGCATAATCACGTAACATTCATAATGGTCATAGACATGTGCTTTAAAACAATGAATCGTAGGAATTGTGAGACTACTTACTAATAATTAAAAGGAGAGAGACTTGAAGACATTTACTGATGATTTATAAATAATAACATAGGGAATGTGGGACTTAAATTAAGACACTAGTATGATATGGAACGTGACGGCTACTTATATTAACAATGTGGTTAAAGAAGTTTTGGGCGAATTTGAAAGAAAGTGAATTTATCTAGGGAAATTTGGTGGTGGGATGATGAAGTTCAAGTAGCCATTAAGATGCAGCTATTAAGATTAAGAAATCTAGTTTTTAGACTTGGCAAATGACCAAGGATGAGGAAGATTTAAAAAGGTATAAAATTATTATGAAGCAAGTAAGATAGTAAGGAAAGCAAAGACTAATAAATATGAGGATCTCTATTCTCTAACATATTAGGCACGAAGGAAGGGGAAAAAGATTTCTATAAACTAGCTCAAATGAGGGAAAGGAAGAATAGAGATTTCAACCATATTAGATGCATTAAAAGTGAAGATAATAATATATTAATACACAACAAAGAGATTAAAGGGAGATGGAAAATTATTCTTGCAATTTACTAAATGAAAATAATACAAATAATAGTATTTATAATGTTGTAATAACCATCAAGAAACCATAAATCTTAGATACATACGGAAAGTTAAGGTGTCTTCAGTAAAGGAATCTATAAGGAAGAAGAAAATTAGTAAAGCACTAGGTCCAAATGATATTCCAATAAAGGTGTGGAATAGCTTAGGAATTAGTGGAATAATTGTTTAGCGAAGCGGTTTAATAAGATTATGAGCACAAGAAAAATATAGACAAAAGAAGGAGAAGCCATGTAGTTCAATTGAGATGCGCTTAAGATGAGAAACTAATATTTCAGATAACCAATTTGGTTTTATATCCGAACGATCTATGACAAAAGCTATTTGCTTAGGAGGTTGATGGAGAGATTTATAGGATGTAAGAAAGATCTCCTTATAGTCTTTATTGACTTGGAAACACTGTTCGAGGTTTCGGTAAGTTTCAATCGAAACAACTCCGTTTCGAGCCTGGGTTTAGTTTCGAGCCTAGGCGAGACGAAACCCAAGCTCGAAACTGGCCAATACATGGTTTTGGTTCAAAACCACTGGGTTTGACCAGGTTTCGGCGACCCATGACTTAAACCCCCATCCCCTTTTTAGAGTCAAAACCTACTCGAAATCAGTAAGTTTCGACTCCTTTCTCTGATTTTTTCCCCTCTTTGCTCTCCAACCTCATTTCTCTCCATTTTTCTTCCTAAAACTTCATTTCTTTGAGGGATCTCAACATTTGTTAAGGTTATTCAAGGTTCTTCATCTCTCAACTCTTCTTCATCTCTCAACTCCTTTCTCTCTGTTCAAGGTAATTCATTCTTTCTATTTTGTATGTTTTTCAATGAAATGGTATGCAAACATCATGGATGACTTCCAATTTTTTATATGTTTGATTCTAAAACCCGATCTATGAATCCGTGGAAGTAGTTTTTTTTTTTTTGACAAATAATTTATTTATTAGATTTTCTGTTTGAAAAAAAATAAATTTCCTACAACTATTTTTTGAAATTTTTTTGTCTTACACATGTTGTATGGCATTGAATTAAATATATGTTAAACAAAATAGGGTGATCTACATTTTGTATGGAGAAGAATTATTTTTCTGTTTTTATTTAATTATTTTAATTTTTGGATATTGATAAAATAATTTATTAAATTGAAAATAAATATAAATAAATGATAAAATATTTCTGTTTTCACTTTGAAAATCTTGATAAATAAAATTATTTTTAAAAGTATTGGTATTTTATGGTGGGTTGCTGTTTTATGTAATAAAAGTAATGTGAACTAATTATTTATGTTGATTTAAGGGCATTTTAATTGCTGAAAAATTAATAAAATATTTTTAACTTATGGAAAAAATATAAATGCGTTAGAAATGATAATATATTGCTGTTTTATGTAATAATGTAGTGTTAAAATGATAAATCTATGATTTTTTTTTACTTTAAGATATATTATTTATGTAATAAGATATTATTTATGTAATAAAGTGTTGTTAGAAATGAAAATATAGTTTGTTTCAATTGTAGATTGTTGTCTTCTTGTTCCAACAGTGTAAGTGTTTGAAATGGCTGATGCACCAACTCCAACTGGTGACATTGCATAGAGGCATGAGATACCACTGACTACCAATAAGAAGCAATCACAATGTAATTATTGTGGCAAACAGATAAAAAGAGGTGGTGCCACTAGATTGAAGTGACATCTTGCTGGTGGTAACAAAGATGTTATGGGTTGCCCCAACGTACCAAGTGAAGTGAAGAAGACTATGACAAACTTAATGAAGAGTGATATTGATAAAAGAAATAAGAAGAAGGCAGATAGACATGAGTTCGAAGAGGTTTGTCTGGAGGGCAATTTAGGGATTAATGAAGATGACATTAGCCTTGACAGTGATGTGGTAGACCAAGAAATGACAGAGGCAGAGGTGAGACAGCTGAAGAGAGCAAAGATAGCAAGTATAAAGCAAATAGAGATAGATCGACAAAGATAGTTTGAGAGGACTAGAGGAGCTGGGTCATCTAGAGAGGCAGCAACAGAAGATGAGGGGAGGAGGCCGAGGCTGAGAAGTAGGGGTGCCCCTGAGATACCTTTTAGGAGGACTCAGAGTGTGAGGACTCCAGCTACTGCACAAATACCACCGCCTTTTCGTGACCCAGATCTTGAGGTCCTGAGGGCGGATCCTGATCTATTTGTCAGATAGGATAGAAAACAAAAAAAGTTGCCCCATTTTTGGACTGATGTGAAGACGAGGGTTGGAGATAAAATCTCCAAGTGGATGATGTACCATGTCATTGCAGCAAATGCTACCACAGGACCTCAATATCAGAATATGTTGGATGAAATAGGTAGGGCAGGTCCAGGAGTTAAAGGGTCTACAGCTTGGGAGTTGTACAACACTTACCTACCCAGACATAAGAAAGAAATGAAAGAATATGTGGATTCTTTGAAGACACAATGAGAAAGATATGGGGTGACTGTGATGTGTGATGGGTGGACCGGACCTACCAAAAAATCCCTAATCAACTTTTTGGTGAATTGTGATGGTAGAACAGTGTTTCTGAAGTCTGTTGATGCATCCAATCATATCAAGGATTCCAAGTACATTTATGGTCTCTTGAAGAAAGTGGTGAAAGAAGTGGGGATAAATCATGTGATACAAGTGGTTACTGACAATGGTAGTAACTTCAAAAAAACAGGGAAAGGTTGATGAATAATAAAAAAATACTTACTTTTTTGGACACCATGTGCAGCCCACTGTATTGATTTGATGCTGAAGGACATGGAGAAAATGAAACTGGTGAAAGAGACTGTAGAAAATGCAAGACAAGTAACCACTTTCGTTTATAATCATGGATATGTCTTAGAGATGATGAGAACCAAGTGTGGTGGAGACTTGGTGAGGCCAGGGTTAACGCGTTTTGCAACAAACTATATTTCCCTCAAGAGTTTTGACATGAAGAAGTCTAGCTTGAGATCAATGTTTGCTTCAGAGGAGTGGTTTGAGTGGCCTCAGTCTAGTTCTCGAGCTGGTAGAATAACACAGGCAACCATATCCAGCGATAAATTCTGGGATGATGTCAAAAAAGTTGTGGTGATATTAGATCCCATTGTAAAAGTGCTGAGAATGGTTGATGGATAGAGGAAGGCCACCTTACCATACTTGTGGGCTGCCATAGATATGATGAAGATGCAAGTAGAGGAAGCTTGCAGACACGGAAACTCAAAATATATTGTCATCATCAAAGATCGTTGGGAGCGACAGCTCAAACCCACTACACAAGGCTGGTGAGTCTTTACTTGATGTACTTCAGTTTCTCAACTAATTAAAATTACATCAACTTGTATTGACGTAATTATAATATTTGTCAATTTTTAGCATATTATCTTAATCTTAAGTATCAATACAAAGATAACTTGGGAATGCTTCAAGAATTGATATGCAGTACAAGAAGTGGTTGCCAAGTTTGAGCCAAACGCAAGAGCACAGTCTATTGTTTTGCAAGAAGTAAGACTTTTACTTACTTTGTTATCAACATAATTTTTAAGAATTCTATTTTTACTAAGACTATTACCCATCAAAATTGGTTCAGCTCAAAAGCTTTAGAGATGCCACTGGGAGTTTTGGTAGGGCAACGGCTGAATGTGGTCGACAATCAACACCCCTTGGTACGTATATTTGCTTTATGGATGCCAATATGCCATTGTGGATTTTTTCATCATTTATTATCAGTTTCCTATGCTATTTTGTAGCCGAATGGTGGGTCCTATATGGGTCGGAGTCACCCAACCTTCGTGCAATAACAGTGAAGGTGCTATCACAAACATGCTCCGCCACGGGATGTGAACGAAACTGGAGCACATTTTCGCTTATACATACTAAGCGACAAACCGGTTAGGTGCAAAAAGGCTTGAGGACTTGGTGTATGTGCACTATAATTTGATATTGAAAGAGGAGCACATACGGTTAAGCAGGGACAAAGATGTTAAAACCCCCATTGAGTTGAGTGAGATCTTTGAGTTGGAGGGAGAGGAAGTAGATCCTTTGAATGAGTGGGTTATAGATCATGGTGAGCCTCAATTAGATGAGACTGGTGGTCGACCAAGTCATCTTATTGCTGGAGCCTTGGAGGCTGATGTGGGCGAGTTTATGGCTACTGAGGGTAGAGTCCACTCACAGGCAAGAATTCCATTTCAGACTGGTGATAGTGATGAGACTGAGAGTGATTGGCCAGTTTCTTCTGCAGAAACACAGTCACCTTCTGCCACCCAGGGTGGTACTGGTACTAGTGGACCTAGTGGTACTGGGGGTAATGATGATGATGGTGGTGATGATGACAGATATGCTGCTTTACGCAATGAGCCCGATCAGTATGACTTGCCACTGCAGCTAGATCCATTGCCGTTTCCCTTGAGATTCACAGAGGAGACTTAATATGATCATGCTACACAGGATACTGACCACGGAGCCCGGCCTAGTGGTAGTAGTAGAGGGTACACTAGAGGATCACGCCAGCGGTTCATGCCACAGGAGGAGATGGATGAAACAGATCCCATGGATATATCGACCATGTCTGGCAGACTGGAGGGATTGGGCATTGGCGTGCCCCAGAATTCATGATCACACGGACCTTGAGCCCGGCAATTCCTGAAGAGAGTGGTGGCGAGAGTATCGGTTCGATGGCACATGGTGGATTTGGATGGTCTATTACTGGGGCTAGTGGGGTTGGAGGTGGTGGGTGTGGGGGTTATTCTAGTTCCTACCCCAGCAATTAATTTAAAGATGACTCAGCCTCAGGTGTTGCCAGTGGCACTGTTGGATCATCGTTCGTCGACTCCATATTTCAGTATGTTCCCTCCTCCGACGTTCATGCCTACTCCTGCTCCACTCACACACATACTCGATCAGCCTTACCCTCGACAAGGGTACTTATATTATGTTGATGACTCTATCTATTAGTGGGCTATTGGAGATTATCAGAACAATGGAGTGATAACATGTCCTAGGATACATACGTGCTGCAATCTAAGGAGCGTTATCGACACCATCAGTGGTATGTTGCACGTGGTTTAAATGTACCACGAAGCTCCACATGGAACTAATTGTTGAGATTTCTAATTTCTAAGTTCAATCATCAATGTATTAATTTTTAATGAATGTTGTTAATTAGTGGCTTAGTAGTTAGTAGCTTAGTACATTACTACATTGTGACATTTGTGTATTTTTTCAGCGTACACTACCAAACATTGGTCTACACCACATGTAGCTATTTTCTATGTCTTTTTTTGCAAACTAACATTAGAAATAGGTGTAAAATGGTTTAAATAGGGTACACAAAAAAAATCTAACCAAAAAAAACATTTTTAAGCCTCGAAACCATGGAGTTAATAAAGCTGGTAGAAAATACCAGGTTTCGGCCTGGTTTCGATGGTTTCGCCGAGTTGTGCCGGTTTCGAGCCGGACCGAAACAGGTCTCGAAACCGGCACCTTGATCCTTGCTTGAAAAAGCTTATGATAAAGTCACTAGAGAGTTCATTTGGTGGGTATATATATTGATGTAGCGATGTAGTAAATAGTATAAGAACTAAGAGAAGAAGGGGGGGATTGTGGGAGTGGAGAGTAGTGATCCCCTGTTCCCTAATAATCAAGGATTAAAATTTTGAAACTTGAGGGTGTCTTGACCCTCGAGAAAACCGAAATCTGCGTGATCTAGGTGAGATCCTGTCAAAACTTCCAAACTCCCCAAAGGCTAAAAATGGGAGTTTCGACATGTTTAAGGCCATTTTAAGACTATATACTCAAAGGAAATACTATTTTAACATATATAAACACATTTAAAGCATAAAATTGTAAAATTAATCGCATTGTGGGAAAATCATACATTCATAAATTATAAATCCATAAAATGACACATATACTCAAAAGTCTCAAGTCTTAAATACTCAAAATCAAATAGTACTTGTGAATATGTGATCAAGATCAACTACTAAAATACAATGATCCCAAGTTCCATCTTCCCTTCACTCAATTCCAAGCTCCCACACGATTTTGGTGGAGTGATTTGGCAAAAACAACTATTTTTCAAGCTTAAAACACCAACTTGGAGAAGAGGAGAACAAAACAGAAGAAAAGAACTGAAAACAGTAAGTCTCGGTCGAAATTTCGACCAAGATTTACCTTTTATATACTAATTTGGTTCAAGTTGGTCAAAACTCGTCGAGACCGGTCGAGACCATCTCGAGACTAGTCGAGACCATCTCGAGAAATGGTTGATATGGTCGAGTTTTGGTTTCGAGGGGGTATCTTGTCTCGACTCCCTTGAGATTTTCGAGAAACTTGAGATCTCACTGAGATTTTGATCTATGCTAATAATACTTGCATTACATTAAGGATCAACTTTGGGCTTGTATTTGTTAGCTGACTAGAGATAGTTAAGATCAGGTCCCTTGGTGTATGCTTTTTGTTGATGATATATATATATATATATAGTCTTGGTGGATGAAACAAAAACAAAAATAAATGCTAAGTTAGAATTATAGAAATCCACCTTTGAATCAAAAGGTTTTCAGATAAGTAAAACGGAACACATTACATGGTGAGTAACTTGGTCACAATAGGACTAGAAGTGGGATATGAAATTGATGATAGGGAGATCCTGCAAATAGACAATTTTAGGCATGGGTGTCAAAACTGGCCACGGGCTGGTAGCACAGACTGAGCCGGCCTGATATTACCGGAACTCAGCCCGGACCGAGCCTTAATGGACAGGTTTCGGTCTACGCTTGTAAAGCTCGACATCGTTTCAGCTTAGACCGAAATTAGACCGGACCGGCCAGCTAAGAAGCCCAAACTTGCCCAAACCGATAATACCCAAATTCGAACACCAGTAAGGTCCATCCGGGCTCAGTTTCTTAATTTTAATGGTTTTAAATTTTAATGGATTGTGTTACACTTACAGTTCACTTATTGATCCGAAAGATTATGTGAATCTATAGTTGAAAAGATTATGTTAATTGTTACAGTTTACTGAATTACATACATATGGAAAAAATGATTCTAGTTTTATGGATAGAAAAAATAAAATAGGCTATATAGCTTACATATAAAATGGGCCCAATAAGTCCGATAAGTCCGGTTCGGACTGAACCAGCCCAAAATCACCTCAATAAGCCCATCCCGATAACAAACCGACATCGGGCCAACCCGTTAGTTATTGTGTCCAGCGCAGCCCATCCTAGCCCAAACTCTTAATGGACATGTTTTGGGTTGGGCTTATAAAACCCGACACCGGTTTAGCCCAGACCGAAACCGGCCCGGACTGGCCCGTTGACACCCTTAAATTTTTAGGTACCTAAGTGGCTAAGTTCAATCATGAATAAAGGAGGAAAAATAAAAGGTGATGGTGCACAAAGATTTATAGCAGGTTGGATGAAGTATAGAGGTTTTGCTTCCGGAGTGTTGTGATCGATGCCTTTTAAACTCGAAGGAAAATTTTATAGGACAATTATACAACTAGTAATGATGTATGGAGCTGAATGTTGGCAATTAAGAAACAAATATATGAACAAACCTGTGCTAGCTGAAATGAGGATGTAAAGATGGACGAGTGCTGAAACTACAAAAGATAAAATACGCAATGAACAAATAGGGCTAATTTAAGAGTTGCTCTTATCATAATTGTCAAGGTGTTGCCTAGGTGACAAGGCGAGACTCTAGAGGGTGGGCGGTTAGGTGTCTTATTACATATCAGAATGGCGGGTCCCTTGACTGTCTACCTATAGGACCTTAGTTTCCGACGGCAGAAGTGGAGCTTCAACCACAAGGGTTTGAAAGAGAATCAGTGGGGGAAGAATGCAGCCTATGAGAAGTTCCAGAATCGGTTAGTCAGAGCCGATGAGCGTGATGCGTGCCGAGCGCAACCAAAAATAAATTACTCTACCTACAATGAATAGCAATGATAAGTAAAGGTCGATCCACAGAGACTAGTTAATCAAATTGTCTACTTATCAAGAAAAAGGGGGGGGGTTTTCTTTTGTGATTTAATTGACAACAAAATTTAGTAACAAAAATTCAATGGAAGATGATGTCGACTCAAGGAAATTTACTCACGGCTGCAAATTGATCACTTACCTCATATATATATATATATATATATATATTCAAATATTTAACCAAGGATTATCAAAAAGCCAGACAATCCTTACCTTCCCTAATTTCATTAATTTGAGCCCAGCACACAATTTAATTCTTATTAATAAACTAATTGGTATTAAGCAATCCTCATGAATTTACTGATAGCATTACACTCTTGGAGGGAGTTAAAGATGAACAACAATCTAACAAGCGTCAGATTATTTAATTTATTCTATTTTTCTTTTAAGCAAGTAACAAAAACTTGGATCATAATTGTTCTACTCAATTGCTACTTTTCCTGAACACCATAACAATTACGGATTATGGATTTAGGTTAGCTATAAACCACACAACTCAATCAATTAATAGGCCTCTTAATAAACTGAATCATATAGTCATTAACTTGAAAAACCAAGAAACACATATATTTGAATAGAAGAATAATTAAAATTAAGAACAAAGTCTCACAATTTTATTAATCAGATTGAATTTCCCTTGAATCGACTAAAGAACTTAGCCAGACATGATAGAAAAGAAAGATAAAAAAAATAAACCTGTCTTCTCAATAATTCTTGGATGCTCTATTACGTAGCCTTTACATTGTTTAAATAGCCAGAGTAGAGAAGACTAAAACTGGTATGTCTAGAATTGACAACCTTATTACATGAAAATAAAGATTAGACAAAATCTTCTTGCCTAGATTAGATAGAAAATCATTCCATTTTTAACCAAATGCCACCCTTAGACCTGCCAATCTTTGTAATATTCCATAGAGGTATATATTCTCCTCAAGATTTCTAACAATCAATCAAATCCTTCCAATAGTAAACCTTCTATGTGTGGTAAACTTCTTTCTCTGGTTTGAATTCAAATAAGTTTTCCAGATCAGATTTTTGGATCAGGTTTGATTTCTAGAATTTTTTTCACATTAAAAACCTGCATGAAATTAAGAAGGTCATTATTGAAAATATTAGAATTTTTTATTTTAAACATAAATTACCAATACTTTCCACCAATGTCTTATATATAAGGAATCATCACAAATGAGTACCATAAAACATATAATATGTTAAATAGACTAAATATAAGAGAAATAAATATATAAAATTATAAATCCATCAAATTCCCTTACACTTAGCTCTTGTACGTCCTCAGGCAAACTAAATACTATTTTTTTTTTTTTCACTTTCATCCCACAGCATTCAAAGAATATGTGTGCCATGAATCAGAGACTAATTCAAAAGATCAAGAGAACAATATAGCATTACACTCTTGGAGGGAGTTAAAGATGAACAACAATCTAACAAGCGTCAGATTATTTAATTCATTCTATGTTTCCTTTAAGTAAGTAACAAAAACTTGGATCATAATTGTTCTGTTCATTTGCTACTTTTCTTGAACACCATAACAATTACGGATTATGGATTCAGGTTAGCTATAAACCACACAACTCAATCAATTAATAGGCCTCTTAATAAACTGAATCATACAGTCATTAACTTGAAAAACCAAGAAACACAGATATTTGAATAGAAGAATAATTAAAATTAAGAACAAAGTCTCACAATTTTATTAACCGGATTGAATTTCCCTTGAATCGACTAAGAACTTAGTCAGACATGATAGAAAAGAAAGATAAAAGAAATAAACCTATCTTCTTAATAATTCTTGGATGTTCTATTACGTAGCCTTTACATTGTTTAAATAGCTAGAGTAGAGAAGACTAAAACTGGTATGTCTAGAATTGACAACTTTATTACATGAAAATAAAGATTAGACAAAATCTTCTTGCCTAGATTAGATAGAGAATCATTCCATTATTAACCAAATGCCACCCCTAGACCTGCCAATCTTTGTAATATTCCATAGAGGTATATATTCTCCTCAAGATTTTTGACAATCAATCAAATCCTTCCAATAGTAAACCTTCTATGTGTGGTAATCTTCTTTCTCTGGTTTGAATTCAAATCAGCTTTCCAGATCAGATTTTAGGATCACGTTTAATTTCTAAAATTCTTTCCACATTAAAAACCTGCATGAAATTCAGAGGGTCATTATTGAAAATATTAGAATTTTTTTATTTTAAACATAAATTACTAATACTTTCCACCAATGTCTTATATATAAAGAATCATCACAAATGAGTACCATAAGACATATAATATGTTAAATAGACTAAATATAAGAAAAATAAATATATAAAATTATGAATCCATCAGAGAGCCAACAACTGGCTATTGCTTATCCCATCAGTCAAATCTAAGATTTGATGGTTGCCGTCGTAATCACAAAGTCAAAAAGCGGAAGGCCAAGAAATAACTAACGCCTAGGTATCGCATTGGTCACCTAATTACCTTAGTCAGTTTTTTGCGTCAGTGTTTTTTTTAATCTTTTATTACAGTATATTTATTCGACTGTGTATGCAGTCATGGTACACGTAAGATACATAGGATCTGTGATCTATATAAGCTGAAATGAGATGAGAAAATTAATCTTGAAGATTTCAGAAAAGCTAAACTCAAGTCTGAACTCTGAACTAGAGAAACCCTACACTTACTTTTTATGGAATTTTCAGACATTCAGTCTTTTACCTTGTTGTCTTGCATATAATATACAATGGATGCCGGTGGTAATAGTCATGCTGACCTAGTTTAATTTTTGGTATCTGGTATAAGCATACAAACATTAATAAGTAGAAAAAGTGGATATAAGAAGGCGTGCGCCTTGGATGCCTTATTGATGCCTAGGCACCCAAACCCCCTCCAACGCCTTGGGGTGCCTTGACAACTATGGTTCTAATGCATGATAAGTTAAGAGACTGGCGTTTAAGGTGGCATGTACATGTATGACGGTAGCCATTGAATGCTTTAGTATGGAGTGGTGATATGTTTCATATTGGAGAAACTAAAAGAGATAGGGTTGGCCTAAAATCACCATAGGAGACGTGGTAAGGAAAGACATGCACAGCTTAGGCCTTGTAACAAGTATATCTTTGGATAGAGCTAATTGAAGAAAGAAGATCTATGTATCTGACCCAAATTAGTTGGGATAAGGCTGAGGTTAATTGAGTTGAGTTGATTCTGAGGTTGGGAGAATGACCACACAACAAATTTGACTGCAAACATTTACTAGTTGAGGAGAGGGAGATTCTGTCTCAACCCCTTCATATATCTTTTGTGTAAGGAGGTTAGGGATTCTATTGAGCACTTGTTCCAGGAATGCAGTGTAATTTTTTTTTTTTTTTTTTTTTATTTTTTGCCCGATTGAGAGTTGAACTCATGACATCTTGAGTTTTAATTATGAGGAATGCACTTTTGCTAAAGGACATTGTTCCAAATCATTTTTTTTTCACCTTAGTGGGATTTTTCCCACATATGTTGTGATGATAATGTGGTTTTGGGAAGTTGCTCCTTTTGGAGTTCGGGGAAGATTTTTTTGGAAGGCCACATTAATGATAGTATTGTAACACAATAGAAAAACAAGAGAAGAAATAAGGGAGACAGTGTGTTTGCTCCTCTCCTTGTTGCTTGTATTTATAGAAAATAATAAACAACTATTTGATAGGATATAGGACTCTACAAGTCAGAGTCCTAGTCACAAACTAAAGACAAAGTAAATTCCAAATAGGAAAAGAAAACTAACAAGCCTAATTGGTAAAGGAAACTAATAAAGAAAATTAATAAACTAATTAAGAGTCTATATACTAATAGGAGATTTAATTACAACAAGACTGTATAGAGCTATAAACACAATAGGACTGTAGAGTCCTATTCCAACTCAGCAACTGTAGTCAAAGAGCCTTACACCAACTGTGCAGGTCAAAGAGTCCCACACGATGAGGACTGTGAATAGGTCCCATCGTGTGGACTGTAGTGTAGTTTGACAAGTATTTTGCTCCATTTGGAGGAACGAAATGCTCGCCTTTTTCAAGGTGACTTCTCATTGGTCGAAGCAATTATCGAGAAAGTGAAGGTGATGGTGGTTCATTGGACTATGGCCAATCCTTTCAAGGATGTCCATTCAGTTTTCTTGTTTGAGGATTGGGAAAGCATTCTCAAGACGACCATTCCTAGAGAGAAAAGGGAGGTTGAATAAGACCCACTGTTGGCTAGAGTGGTGAAGCTTAACTTTGATGGTTCTTCCTTGGGGAAATCGGGGTCCTTTGGATGTGTGTAGAGTGATCATATCTAGTGGTGTAGTAGTGGTGGAGCTGTATTAGGAGCATCCTCGGTTCCAATGGGGGATTGAAATTCTGCTGAGGCTGAATTGCTATCAAACTGAATGGGGTTGGAGTTCACTTTGGGGGAGGGGCTCTACACTCTTCTGATGAGGTGATTCAGCTGGAGTCATCTCATGGATGGCTCCGAACTCACAAGTTCGATGGAGTTTTGTTCATATATTAAGGCACATCAAATTTGTAGTGTTCCAAATGAATTAGTTGTTCACTTGGGACTTGGGAGCCTAGATCCAGCAATGATATGGCAAACCAGTTAGCCAAGCAAAGGGGGTTAATGGACTTGGGGTATTTTGGGACAGTTTTGCCATCACTAGATTAGTGGGTTTGTGTCATTGAGTCTTGTAGGCTGATGTTATAGATTGGGGTTTTTGGGTTTCTTGTTTTTGGGTTCTCTCTATTGTTTTCTGTCACTATTTAGCAGGATCTTGTATTCTGTTTTTCTCTTCAATAAAATCTTTTGTAGACCTGTGGTGTTTTCCATAAAAAATAAAAAATAAAAAAAATAAAAATAAAAAAGCGGATACGTCCAACCACATTGTGACGGTAAGGTTGTCATATCGCAACCTGGTGGTCACGGGTTCGAAACTTGGAAACAGCCTCCACATTGTGGGGGTAAGGCTGCGTATATTTTGCCCTCCCCAAACCCTGCAGTAGCAGGACCCTTGTGCACTGGGACGCCTTTTGATCCAACTAGATGGATCCCAGGTGCTGTCACTTACCAGAATTGAGCTGCCTTTAATTATGTGAAACCAGGCCTACCTGAAATATGCTTGCAGCTAGGGAAGTAACTTTCTTGTAACTAGGGGGTGCAACTTGGGCCAAACAGACCTGAGCCCATCTGAGGACTGCAAATTTCTTTGTATGGGTATGGGCTGGGTCCTGGGATTTACAGTCTGTGTTGGGCTGGGTTTACCAGCTTGAGGTCGGGTTGGATTGTTTTAAGGTTGAGGCCTCAGTTTAGGCCTGCCTGGCCTGAGCACGATTCACATGCAATTTTGACGAGGTTATGCATTTATAATGATTTTAGTAAGGCAAATGTGACTCTGTTTCCAACGAGAAGGCCCATGGATTGCCACCAGACCATGGTCTGAATCTGCTTCTTGATTTTCCCTATTGCACCCTTTGTCCTACAATGGCTGTCCCTTTAAAAGATGCAGAATTTAATAAGAAGTGGTAATGTAGGCCTTGGAGCCCGTAATTCGAAATCAGAGTTTATTGTTACCTAGGCTGCTGACAGGCTTTGGTCTAAGGGTGATTGCTAGAGGAACTTGGGCTATATATATATATAGGGCGTCCCAGTGCACGAGGTTCCTGCTACTTCAGGGAGCCAAAGGGATATATATATATAAGGACACAATTAGTTGCAGGGGCTTAACAGGATATAAGAGAGGAGAAACAGAGATAAGACATGCAATATAAAGAAAGTCAGAGTAGCAAAGAACCAAAGTGATAAACAGAACTAGATGAAGGAGAAGGAGATCAGATCTGGGATACCAGTCTCATATGCACAGCTCGACAGCTTAACAACTCTTAATAAATATCAAAATTCATTGCTCAAATCATGCTTAAATTTTTATTTTATTTTATTATTATTTTTTTTTTTGGGGGGGGGGGGTTGAGGGGTATTCCTAATTTCCTATATATGAAACCTTCAGAAATTCCTATCTAGATTCACAATTGAACATCCCTATTCACTCTCACATACTGAGCAAAGTAAATAATGTCAGAACAGAATTTCTAGTTGATTAAGTGTCTTAATTTAACTCAAGCTCTCTAACTTAATTACTAATCTTGTGTACTGACTTCCCTCCCACTTTATGGGTTTATGATTGAGGCCTCATACAATAAATAACCCAAATTATTATTCGGTCGAAAGCCCATAAAACCCATTCAAATACCCAAAATAAGGTCTCCCTAGGACAGTTGGGCAGTCTTAACTGCATCACCTGTGGACACAAGCACTGTCCATCACATCTTCCCAATTGACCTGGCGGTGACCAACTGGATGCTTGATTAGTAAATTGCCAAATTTCACTCAATGTTCAGAAACTTCAATTCAGAAGAGGGTGTAGGATCGAAAGCACTCATCCGGAGTACTCTTTTTTGAAATTTCAATGATATTTACTTTTTGACGCAGCCTAATTTAACTTTTATGTTAAATACAAAATGAGCAAAAATACTTTAACACCCCCCCCCCAAAAAAAAAATCCAATTAGCCTCATAGTTCCCCCTCTCTTTTGGTAGCTGAAGCTGAAAAAAGTAACAAGGAAAATGATGGGGCATCTAAGTCAGAAACTCGATCTGGAAGAGTTCGATCTGGTGTCATACTTCACCGGTCAGAAGTGAACAGTGACGCATCACAGGATGGTCCTAGATCTGAAAGAGAAGATTCTGACTATGATGAAGAGATGGAGTTGGACTTTGAAACATCAATTTCTGGTGATGAAGGGCATGACGTTGAATCAAACATTCTTCGTGGAAGTTTAAATCTGAGGATTCACCGAAGAAGTGATTCGGCTAGAGAAAATTCTTGTGCAAATGGCTCATGTGGGTCTCCTTCGTCATCTTCTCAGAATGATAATACGGCTTATCAGGTACAACCTTTTATTTTAGTTTTAAACATAACAGCAATGTTCAGGTTTTATCACAGAAATCCTGTTTGCAGTTCTGTAAAATATTTCCTTCTTGTATTATATGACCATATGTTTAAATGTTTTTGTCACTTTAGATATAAAATGACATATCAAATATGATTTGTTGTCCACAAATAACTTTGTGTATGGTACTGTTTGATGTGTGTTTGTTATACCTATGAGCTTTTCTTTTTGGTGGAACGAATTATGACTGGGAGTTAATCCATGGTAAGAAGACTTTAAAAATTAGGGAAATAGTAATGAATGTGTAGTAATAATGGAGGTCAATTAATATCCGATGATGTGTATGGGGTAGTGGATGGATTGTCAATGTTCGAAGAATTGCAATTTTCATTTGATTTTAAAAAAAAAAGTCTCTGGAATTCCATAGCCTAGGTGGAGAAATATAATTTCCAATCAATTCTCTCAGATTGGACCTATGTACCATGGGGGTACATAGTTTTAGTGTTAGTGATGTTTTGTATTGGTGGTAGAGTTATAGCCTTATAGGTGGTGATGTTTAGTCTTTATTCTTTGAGGTGGATTAGTACCGGCTACATGGGTAAGTTGGCTGGTCTTTAAGTCTTAGTTTCTTATGTCTTTCTACTTCCTCTATTCTCATGTACTTGTGATTTTGTATTATAAATAAAGCTACCGTGGAGGAGAGGAACATCCATTGGTTCTCTCTCTTTTCATGTTCTTCTTCTTCTACTTTCTTTCTTCTCTTTCTTTATTTTGTTACATATCACCAACTTAACTTAGTCTTATTCCAAAAAAAATTGTGGTTGGCAATACAAGTACTGTTTGCCTTTCAAGTTTCAACTGTATTCAAGCCTTTTTTTTTTTTTCTTTTTTTTTGTGGGGGTGGGGGTGGGTGATCAAGTACTCAGCGGAATGGCATTGGGATTCCTCACCGACATAAGTGGACACACCACACATTGACCAGTTCGTGCCTACGTTTCTCAACACGGAATTTTTTTCAACAACTTTTAATTTAAAATGAACTTGTACTACTCATTCTGTTGCTTACAGCAGCTTATGGCGGACCTTCCTTCAGGTAAATTTCATGCTTTTGGCACTCGTTTATGGCCTGATGGACCAATCCATGCTTGTCTTTTCTGCCAAATTACAGTTTTTTCCCTCCCAAAGTCATTTTAGGCTGCCCTTTGTCCTCTTGGCTCCTCCAATATATTACTCTTTACTGGTGCTTCAGAAACCAATGCCTTTAACTCTAATGGTTTTCTTTTCTTCATCCCTAGATACTCCAATTGTTGTAGAACCTAGAGTGGTGCTTCAGAAATGAATGCCTTTAATTCTAATGGTTTTCTTTCTTCATTCCTAGATACTCCAATTGTTGTAAAACCTAGAGTGGGACGGCCAAAGTTAAGTCTGATACCTTAACAATAGACATCTTGTCTTCCACTAAAAAATTAATGCTACAAAGCATAGTTTCTGAATGCTTCCTGAGTTTCACACCTTTATTTATTTATTTTTTTTTAACCCTTCTGGTAGAATGGCCTTATTATTTATTTATTTATTTTTTTACTTTATCACTTACATTCTTTCCCTTCTACAGTTCGATCAATTGCCAACCTCTATATTTCTGTGTTGTAATGTTTTGTTGTCAATGATTTTCCTGTTTCTTTCTTTCATGCACGCGAACAAGTGTGAGATGTAAGCATCATCCTAAGAATCTTTAGGTGTACCTATAATGCATCCATATTGTTCTTTAAGTTAAACCAGTTCATATAAACTACACATGTTTGGTTGTGAATATCAGTAGCATAAGGGGCAGCAAATAAGCTATAATTTTGTCTCTTTTCAGTACTTAATAGTTATATTAAGTATTATAGTGTATACATATAGTTTTAGGGATCTGTTGTATGTAATAAGCAAATAGTTTAGAAATGAAGGGGTACCATCATGATTCCAAATGATATAATCCTATTGGCTGTCGTAGATCTAAAGGACTGCGAAATCAAGGCTGTATATTTGTCGAAAATCTTAAGGAACAAAGATCTGCATACCAGGTCAGTGGAGCAGGTTTGAGAACTGAATCCCTGAGCTCAGAGCTCAAGGATAAGGATATCTTGGAGTTGAGGGGTTTGAGGGCGTATGGTGAAGGACTTAATGAGTGCAGTGCAAGTGTTGCAGCTTAAGGAACAGTCAGAGGCCCACAAGAATGACGTGGTGGTTCCTTACCGCTACAGCAGAGCTGAATTGCGTGGGGACCCATACACCAATCATGGGCACAGGTCGAAGCAGAGCCTGTTTAAGGGCATTAGGTATCGCAAATATACGAACCTTACCTGCTCCTTTCTCCTTAAAACCGAATCTCCCTACAGGGTACGTTGGTTGAAGCTCATCATAGGCGCTTGTTCTGCTGGGTGGCTAAAGGAAGGCAATCACGACGAGGCCGGGGGCCGGGGAGAAAAAAAAACGACAGCACTTGGGCTCCGTAAAGCTGATCTACGAGCACCGTTGCGCTAACGCGCGCGCCAATGCAAGCCTCTGGGCATGTTGCAAGGTAGTGCTGGAGTTTTCTGTACTTCAGAGGAATTTTCTTTAGATTGGGGTTCCTTCCTTGTTCATCTACAATGGATGTCTTAAATTATAGTTGACTATGGTAATGAGGACAATGAAAAAGCGACATACTAGGTGAAGAGATTGTAGGCTGGGATCTTCCACTAAGCTTTGACAACTATCCTGAGGTAGCAGATCAGGTTGTTGATGAAATATCAGTAGTTGAGAACTGCTACTATCTTTTGATGGATATTTTGAGAATGCAAAATTGCAAATCAGGTATTTGATGATATACCAGCAGTGAGGGAAAAAAAAAAGAAGAACAAAACTAGTTTCAACTTTACTTCCAAGATACATGTCTTCTTTCTCCCACTCAATAGTTCAAAATTTTGTTCCACCGATTTGGAATTTCCTCCCATATATGAAGAACTCATGAAGAAGCAAAAAATTAAAGAGGAAGTAAATGTTTTCTGGTTGGATTATGTCTCTGTCAATGTGATGGATAATGAAAACCTGGATGGCACAACTTCACGTCTTACTTATCCTGGTATTGTAAGGATTAGTTTACTGTTTACCTTGTTGTTCATATTTATCTTGCTGACTGTTTTAAAGTTTCTAGGTTGGAATGGTTTGTTTTTGTTACAGGTTACTGTTTTATATAAATCTCATTGAAGCTTTCTTTAATATATGCCTCATGCACCCTTTTAACTGAGGAATGAGGATGCAACAGTCAAACAAGCTATAATTTTATTTCTTACATTACTTACTGTATTTGATAATAAAATAGTTATTAGAGACTAAGTCTGTTGTATTTGATAAGTAATTATTAGAGGTAGGGGTGTAGTTATGATTCCCAATGATATAATCCTATTGGCTGCCCTAGATCTGAAGGACTATAAAAGGGCTTTGGGACCTTGTAACCATGGACTTTGGTCAATTATTCCCATGCTGTCGAAGCTTTGGGCTTAGAATTTCGACTGCTGAAACCTTCAGATCTGGTTTGCAGATTGTTTCATTTTCAACAACTATATGATGCAATTAAACTACCAATTTGGTTTTAGAAAGCCCTTATTGTGGGTATGGATGGGTTATATGGCCTTATTTGTTTGTTACTTTTATAAGTTTCATCGTAACAGGCCTCAATTATAAGCCCATAAAGTCGGGGTGAAGTTAGTAAACTGGATTAGTAGCTAATTTAAGTTTTTGAGTTAGATTAGGATCATGAATAGCTTTTTAGAGTTTTGGTTTGAGTCTATTTAGTTAAATCATTGTGTGGGAGTGATTATGAGTCCTTTTATGTCAGTTTAGGAAATTTAAACGGTTATATGTATACACTCCCTGACTCCCCTTTAATTTGGCATGTTTTGATTAAATCATTTTGTGTTTTCATAGGAGTTTTGGTGCTGTTGAGCAGTGCTTATGGGATTGGTATCCCTGACCTGTTTTCTTCCTTCATCTTCTTTTTATCTGCTTTTGATAGATGTGATCTTTCCTCCTCCTTTGTTCTTATTTTCTAATTTTGACCTTTCCTTCTAGTTCTTCTACGTTCTGCTCTTATCTCTTCTAATTTTCTTCTCTTTTCATTCATCAATTTTTATTTCTGGTTATTGAGTTAATCCCCAATTAAACCCTTGTAGAATTTTCCATCAATTTGTTGATTAAGTATTACAATCAGATTATGTTTTCAGTTAGTTTTCACATCGATTTCTGAAATCCTACTTTAACTTGTTCAAATTTGAGTTTCTGAATCTGATTTCTGCCTCAGATTTTCTGGTGTCAATCATCTGTTTAAATTCTTTAACTGAATTATTTTTTCAAACCCTAATAGTCCATCATTCTAAGATCTTGAGTTTCCTACTCCCAACAGGCTTGCTCCATATCTTGAATCTAACCATCATATTTCCAGCTGACTTTACTGGTTTGTCCCCCTGCCTAGAAACTAATTGAACAGTTATTCTGACTTACCTGTAATGTTTCGACTGAGTTATTCGGTTTTCTCTAATCTGGTTGTGTTCTTTTCCTGCGATCTTTCCGCAAGCTAATCTCCCCCTGAATTCCCTAATTTGGGATTAGTTCTGCATTATACGTCATTCTTCCTCTTTATTCCCTTGCTGTTTTAGGTTTTATCTTTGTGTATTATGTTTTTCGCTATGTTCTCGTGCATCTGTATTGTGCCCTTCATCATTCTGCAATTCAATTGGATGGTTTTAACTTTTTTGTCACCTTTTATGAAATAGAATCTATATTCTATAAGCTAGATGGGTGACTATTCAAGTGTCTACAGTACAAGTAAAGGTTGTATGTACAACAAACTCCACAACCTTGATTGATGTAATAAGGTGATGTAGAACCAAATAGACTTTACTACTCCAGAATAAGAAAGTATGATTTGATCAATGAACTTACTGTAGTTTCTTCTGTGCTTGTTTGATGTGTTTAATATGGGAGGCAACATCATGGAAAAATTGAATTTTGTTGATGGCTATATATGCCATAAAGCTTATCGTTTCATAGGTCAACTAATTTTTTGGAAATTATTGTAGCTTATCATTTCATAGGTCAACTAATTTTTTGGAAATTATTGTAGCTTATCATTTCATAGGTCAACTAATTTTTTGGAAATTATTGTTTTCTTCCCCAAGCTGTTAGGGGCTTCAATATGCTGGAGGTGTCTTTTCTCTCCTTTTTCTTTATGGGCTATATTGATGCTTCTTCTGCGACCTGCAATGGAATGTCATGTTTTATCTGTTTTCTTGTATTTGTTTCTTAGATAAATTTCATGTTGATTTTAGGCTGTGGACTTTATTTGTCCATTTTCCTGATATTGCAGCCTGAACCAGTGATTGATATGAAGCAAAGATATGTTGGTCATTGCAATGTTGGAACTGATATAAAGCAGGCCAGTTTTCTTGGACAAAGAGGTTGGTTGGATCAGATTGACTTTTTCCTTTCTTCTTCTTCTTCTTTTTTCCTTTTTTTTTTTTTTTTTTTTTTTTTTGTGTGGGGGGGTTCCTTCTCTTATTTTCTGGATTTGAGATTCATGCCGAATAGGTTGATTTTCCAAGTTGTTCAGTGTTTTGTAGAAATGTAATTTGTTGTGTGACTATTAAATGTAGTTGTTAATATCTTATTTTCACAAATATGTCATGGGCTGTCACCCCTTGAATTGGTAAAAACTCTATCAATGAGAATTTTTGGCTATGCTTATTTCTTTCTGGATATCCATATGAAAGCATAACTTAGTCTTGGCTGTATACGCATTGCCTTTTGAAAATTGGTCATCGTAGCCTGGTGCAAGCCAGTTGAATAATAACCTGTCTGGTGTGTACAACTGACTCAGAGAGAACCATCCATGCTGTTCCAGTGGCATGTCCACACTCCAGATTATTCGTTTTCTGTTCTGTACCATAGGAACTTGGTGCCCTATTGTCCCAAGAGGTTGAACTGTGCCTCTCTTTGCCCTACATTATGGTCCCCTTAGTAATCTCTACATTGGAAGTGTTGAACTTGAACCAAGGCACCTTTTCTTCTTTTTTTGTGTTTGGTTTGGGGTTTTTTTTTTTTTTTTTTTTTTTTTTGGGGGGGGGGGGATGTTGTGACAAGGCAGCAAATTGAGTTCTTCTCACCTTTTCTTCAGTTACTTTTAATAAAATAAAAAAACTACAAAACTGATGTCGACATAGGAGAGGGGGATTTTTATTAGACTAAAAAACTGAAGACTCCCTCTTTGGTAGTGTCGACTCAGAAGACTATTGCTGGAACCAATGGACAACTGGACACCTAATTGGAAAAGCAACAAACACCTGAGTAAATAAAACTCTTAAAACTCCTAACAACTAGCTGTCCTCAATTGGGAAACTACCTAAATCGATGAAACTCTATCCTACATTCTAGGAAAGCTATAAAGCAACTATTAAATAACAAGAGGGCCGACCCTTAAGCCTATGACCCAAACTCCAAGGAAATAAATAATGCTCTTTAAATTCTGTCCTAAAAACCTATTACTGACTTTAACAACTAGGCTACTGTCGACTTTATCAAATATCCGACCATTACATTGAATAAATAAATAAGAATACTAATACCCAAGACCCAGTTAAATACATGAAAGAACCAGCCGGCCATTCCTAGCCTTGCCATGAGCTGTAGCTGCTTCAAACCCATCCCCTTCTTTTTTTCTTATGCTATAATAAATAATTCCATTGAATTTCTACATTTGTTTTTGGGAATTAGGTCTAAGATAAGCGGCATTAGTTCTGGACCCATATAATTAGCACCCTGGTTTTTCTATTTTTTCATATTTCCTAGGAAGCTGAATGGCTGGTTGTGTTGTTGACTCAACCCCCACCAAAAAAAAAAAAAAAAAAGCACGCACGCATGAGCACACACACATCTTGGGTTGCCTGTGGTAAGGATATGGAAATTCCATTGAACATCTTTTGCCCTAGTGGTGATCAGGAATAGTGGCAGCTGCTGAAATCTAGAAGGTTCTAGCTAAAGTGCCTAGGAACTGCAAGGTCTGTAAAGTTCAAAGTGGAAGTAGCACCCTCTGCCATCTCTAAAACTCTGCACCCTGTCATCTTCATGCATGTGCATACTGCCATTAAAGAATTGATCTCCATGGTGTTGTCTTTAAATCTTGTTGTAGTGGATTGGTTTGCAAAAAACAAACGATAGCAGTGAATCCATTGTCCTGACAGTTTTGCTCTCATTGTTATTACCTACTGAAGGAGAATATATTGCTAGTGGAAGTGATGATGGAAGATGGTTTATTTGGGAGAAGAGAACTGGAAGATTGATAAAAATGCTCCTTGGTGATGAAGCTGGTACGGCCTCCTACTAAATGTTGCATCTATATATTTTGTTCTCTCCTGTTTATAATCTGAGATGTGTGTTTTGGCCAGTGGTCAACTGTGTACAAAGCCATCCTTTCGACTGTACCATTGCAACCAGTGGGATTGATAACACAATCAAAGTGAGTGTGATGATAGGGGTTTATTAATGTTGCAGTAGTCAAATGTTAAAAAGATGAATATCTAACTCCACATAATTTCAGATTTGGACACCAACAGCTGTGATGCCATCCAAGGTAGATGGAGGAGCAGCGGGACCAGAGACAGCAAATGTATTGAGTGTCATGGAAAACAATCAACATAAATTACGTCGTAGTCGTGAAGCCATCCTGTAAGACCTTTGATCATTGCTTCATGATGGAAATCGCAGTATGTTATATAGTTCTGTCTTCTATGTTGATCATTATTTCCAAATTATTTCTAAATTTAGTGGTTACAAATGTGGATTTTGTTATGATCCTTAAGTGCATACAAAAAGATCAGATGGGGAACAAGCCCATGAAAAGCAAAGCCAAACCTGCACTGTGCAAAGCCAGCAGATCAGACTAAAGGACATACATCAATTAACATGAACTCTCCCCTCCCCCCCTGAATATTTTTTTGGTTGGGTGGGGGGGGGACTAGCTCTTTATAATAAAATACCCGCTGGAGTTGCTGTTAACTTTTTAGTTGCCCTGAATTTTGCTTTAAAACTGCCCCATGAGAGAATAAGTTTGATGAACTCTTTTTTTCCAATTGCTATATTCAGGAAATTTGGAATTCTCCATAATTCTGATGTTCTGTCCACAGCATCTAAAATCTGTGCAGGACAAAGATTCCACAGGCATCTTCCTAGAGGTGGCAATACCCGAGACAAAAATGACCCACAAATTGGTGTTTGAGTTGGGTGGTTTTGGATTTCTGGTTCAATTTTTTAAGGTTGACACAAAACAACACAAAAATAACAGGTCATTTTCATGTCAAACCTGTCAACCTGGCAATGACTGCCAAAATAATCCTTATAAGTATTTTTTTAGAAATGCTTTCCTTGTTTATAAATATTTATATCATTTATTGTCATTTCATGTTGACTCAAATATGGCCCATTCATTAATCATGTCGTGTTTGGATTGATCCATATGACCCGTTTAATTTTCAGGTTGTATTTTGGTCAACCCATTTTCTGAAATACATGTCTCAACGTGTTTCAACATGACATGATCCATTGCCACCGCTACTCTTCTTTCCTTTAGGCCCGGGACCTTTTTCATTCTTAGCTTTCCGACAGAAAAAGAGTGCTAGGTCAGCTCCTAACATTTGGTTAAATTTCTCAGCCAAAAAAACATCAAATAGCCCATGCAAAAGTTCTACATAAATAGGTAGTTTATTAATTTTCCCTTTGCACACAAACTGCACCTGTTAAGAAAACTTCAGCAAAAAATCTTGAAATATTAAAATATTTGGAAATAGCTTTTCTTGTTATGAAGTGTAACTAGAAATGTTACTTGGAACTTTACAAGAAAAGTACTAGGCAGATTGAAACCCTCCTCTTTTTCCCTGTCTTCGAGACCCTAAGGAAAAATAACAAAATATAATTTAACATTTGTAAATACAATTTATATTATTAAGATAAAGTCTTGATTCCTTTTTATGTTTCTTTCCAGAAAGTAAAGCATCAATTTGTTTCGTCCTTCACAAGATATAGTTTGTATGACTTTATTGAAATTTTTTAAATTCTTGGCATACTTCTGTTATGGAGATCTAGAGCTTTCACTGAAAATCAACAACATTGATTTCCATGCGCATGGAATGCTGTCCAAAGTTTCCAAGGAGTTTGCAGACCTTCTACAAAGCCCTTGGGGATTTGAGACATGCAATGAGAAGCATGATAAGGACTATGGTAGGGGGGACTTGGGGTGGAGAGAGAGAGAGAGAGAGAGAGAGAGTACAGCATTGGTGGAACAAAACATGGGGAAGGACTGGCTAAACAAGGAGATCCCATCCACAGATCATTCAAGTTAAGAAAGAACAGATGTCGGTCATCTCTGCTTAGTGTGTCCGGCTTGGGTTGAGACATGGTCCAATTATGTAATGAAGCATATGCTTTGGTACTCCTTGAATTGGATGGACCATTTTACTGTCTATCCCCTTTTGTCATTCACTTTCTATACTCACACAGTATTGTCATTTTAAAAAGGGTCAGGCTGATCGCCACCACTGTAGGAGTCTTATTTTTTGTATCCAAATTTTATTGGACTGGATGCCCCTTGTCCTGTTTCAACAGTGTAGATAGAGTCAGTGGCAAATTTGGAATATGGTTTGCTGTCGGCATGCATGTTTCACAATCTACCTTTACCAAAATGTCACATTAGTAAGAAAACTGCAACTGATTTGAAGCTATATATATATATATATATATATACACACCAGACTAAATAATTCGAGCAACATTACCTTGTGAATATTAACCTACTTTAATTTTGTTTAAAATTGGTTGAATAACACTTTCCCAGAAGTTTATTTAAAGATAAACCCTCAGTTTTCTCTAAATGTTTTGAAACTTTTAAGTCTTAAACCAAGGAATCTTGAGAACCTAAAGCCTTGTTTTAGCCTGTTGTGAACGTCAGATAACAGGGAAAACAACCTTAACCTGTCGGAATGCTAGGAATGCTGGAGAATTTGGGAGAACAAGTTTAACAACCCATTGAACCCAATGTGAATCCTGAGGACAACCCAATTGAATGCACTGTGGTCGGATAGGTGGAAGAAAAAAGAGGATTTAAACCCCATTGTAAATGGTGGAGAACAATGGGACTTTGGCTATAGCTACTTAGAGTTACAAATTTAGAATTTAAAATATCTTATTAGAAGACTTAATCCACGAAAAAAGTTTGCCTTTTGAATAATTATCAGTTGACTGTTGAATTATGCAGCCCAAAAACTCGAACTATTAGGTGGAGAAGCCCAACTGGTATGTAAAGTCATTCAAGACCTCAGAAAAAGTCGGGGTGGGATTATTTCCAGCACTTCTTTTCACGTAGTCCCCTCTTTTTGGTGATAATACATTTTTTTACTGCTGATTTTGGATCAACTTGCACATGGGGTAATGGTCCTTCTCCGGTGTACGCAGTATGATATAACAGGCAATTGTGCTTTGCCCTGCAGCAAAAAGATCCTCTTCCAGAAACGTAATGGAAAGACGTGTATACACGTGTGGCCTTTCAATTTAGGTGACTGTACATGAATGTATTATTAATGTCTTGCAGTCTTGGGCTTGGTGCCTCTGATACTAAGCATTATCCAACCCAAAACTAAGCTATTAGGTGGGGATGTCCAACTGGTACATGAAGTCATCCAAGGCCCCAAAGTTGGTTGATGTGGGATTATTCCTAGCAGGATTACAATCCATTCATTGTCATTTTTTAGGAAATAATTTGCTTTGATATATGTGCTGTAAATACTTATTTCCTGACATCAACTTGTCAACTCACTCTTACTCGATGTTCGGACCAAGATGACTTGGACCCATCGCAGGTGAGATTTTAAAATCTTGGTTATAAATAAAATAGTTGGAGCGGTGAAATTTGTTTTAAAATACCCATGCCTGTACAAAGATTTTGGGCCTTTACTCTTTATTGTCATTATACAAGAGTCAAAAAATGGCCCACTGGGGCTGGTTCTTGATCTAAATTTTGGGTTTTGTGGTAGATGGCTTGCACCATCATTTGGTTCACCATACTCTCAAGAGGGCCATAGAGTCTAGCCTCCTTCGTCTTGTGAGATTTGGTCCATAGGCTTAGTATTGAACATTGTGCCCTGCTGGAGGTCTAAATCAGCCTACTCAGTCGGAGACAAATATCCTATCTAAGCATGAGGGAGAAAGGGATATTATGTACACAGGCTTCCTTGCAGTGAGATGTGGTAGAACTCATTAGGTCGCCTATGTTTTTTCTTTATCTTGTTTCCCTCCTTTTCTTTCCGCTCATGTTCTCTCCTTTATAATTAATCTCAGTTCTGGGAGAGAGTGTGTCAATGTTGGACACTCGTCCAAACCAACCTATGATGTGGAGGAAGTAAACGGTTGTCTCTTAATCATCAAAGCAATTTTATATTATTTACTCAGCAAGTTTTTCTCTTTCTCCTTTCCATATGCATGGTTCATAATCATATATTAACGACATCATTTATAAACTGCAGGCCCTTTGAACTTCTTCAGCGGTTTAGTGTGCATGAGTTTGCTGAGGGAAGCTTTCATCCATTTGAGTGTGCTCAGAGCTAATCTGTTTCACGTTAATTTGACAGGTAGTCGTTACTTCTGGCAATTATCCTGGATTGCCCCAGCTGTCTGATAATCCCTTTATTATTTTTTTATTCAATTATTATTTGGATGCCTCCAAAGAGATGTAATATAATAATTGACTCTGAAAAAGTGCAAATGGCTTCGCCTGGTTTAGCTTCAGCTGTCCAAAAACTGTCAACCTGTTGACATATTGGCTGTTGTTGATGAATGGCCACCCATATTTTTTTACATTTGCAAATCACTGCTTACTTGAGTGCGTGCTACTTTGCTTTTCTGCTTGCAAAACTTGTGTTTGATCCATTTTCACTCTGATGACTTAATTCTTTCAGTTACAGGGTCAACTTCGTGAACTTCAATGATGTAATGATCTGTTGTTCCTTTCAAAGCATTAAAAAGGATTCCAGAACTGGAGAAGGGTGGGCAAGGTGATGGAAGTGAGCCAACAATGCCTGCAACAATTGAGGTTCTTTGCATCTCAATGTATAATTAGGTCGGAAGACTCTCATGCCAACTGTACAATTATGTTATATGGTATCCATCAATAAGAAAGGCTATGTATAGTTGTGGTTGTCTCTCCCTTTCTTTTCTTCTAACCATCAAGTATTCCTATACATCAATGTTTTGTTCAACTTGTCTTTACTAAAGCCATTGTTCAATTTGTCTTTACTTGTATAGCTATGTTCCTATTTGGCGGCAATCAAGTTCTTGTTTTGGATGTACAATTTCTTGTTGATTACTTACATGTTAAATTTGACTGAGGAGATCTTCACAGCAACCATGTACAGGGTTCTGCCGATAATGATTTCTGATTAAACTGTAAAAGGGTTGCTTTATTCTATAGGCTTCTCTGTCCAATCTTTATTTCACTTTTATTTTGCGTGTAACTCCATTTCTTGTACTTTGAGCGTATCGCTGAAAGTGGAATGGGAATGATCCCGGCATCAGGATTCCACTGAAGTAATCAATGGCCAGTGTCTTGACTCATAGCTGTGGGCTTACCATTTCATTGTCAAAGCACTGGATTGTGTTGCATTTTATGTTTTGGGATTTTTCTAATTATTTGTTTTGTAGGTTGAGATTTTCTGCCTGGCTTTGTGATCTTGTGCCCAGCATAGGGTCCAATGAGAGGGTAGGTACAAGTATCCAAGAGGAGGGTAAGGGGGTCACTCACAATCCTTGTGAGAGACATAGGGGGACATGGGTAGGAAATTTTTTCCCTTCTTAAAAGAAAGATGTTAAAATGTTGAAGGGGTTCCCCTTACTGGCATAGGGTAATGGGCTGGGAACGATGGAAATCGGTTACAAGTGGGGGCATGGTTCAAGAAATCGGTATCGAATCGAACAAAACTGTTGATTTGTATCGGTTTTGAACCTTACTAATTGAATCCTGTTTTAATATTATTATTATATATGGAATCAGCCTCGTGCCTGTTTTCTATTGTCTCTATATCTAGTGGTTGGAATGGATATAGGGCTCCAACCGGGTTGGATTGGGCCGGATTTTTCAAAACTCTAACTCCAACCCTGACTATTTAAACTTAAACCTAACTCAGTCCAACCTTGTCGGTCCGGGTTTTTCAAAACTCTAACCCCAACCATGACTATTTAAACTTAAACCTAACTCAGCCCAACCTTGTCAGGATAAGAAAATGTACAACCTTAACCTTGACCCTAGCAGGGTTGGGCCTAACCCTAACTTGCCCTGATTGACCTTGATAGGATCGGGTTGGGCTGGTTAGCCTTGATTAATCCTGATTAACCCTAATTCAGGAGGAGGTAAAAAAAGAAAAAAAGATCTCCGTAGGTAAAAAGAGAAAAAAAGAGAGGATAAACGATATCAATCATACAATTCATTTCAAACCCATTTGATCTTAGTTCAAATCTAAATCTTTTGTCGATCATTAAACATGCTTTTGACTGTCCGTTATAACACTCATGAGAATTATAAATCTTTACTGATAAAAATGTAAGTAAGATTGGTAGCCAAAACAGAGGGGAACTCTAAAAGATCAACAAATAAAACAGAAACAACAAAAATCAAACAACATACTCATTTTAGTCAAAAGAACAACAGAAAGATTGAAAACACATAACTCAAAACAAAGTAAAATCTCCTTACAGTTTTCTAATAGATCAGCAAATGAAATCGAAACAATAACAATCAAACTATAAAAAACATATAACTCAAAACAAGGAAAACTCCTCAAGAGATTTCAATTCTCATCTAATCTTTTTCGACAGTCAACTCTCAATCTCTCAGACAATGTCTCAACGCCTCTTAGAGTCAGCAACGCTTCCCAGAGTATATTCATATATATATATATATATATATATATATATATATATATATATATATATATATATATATATATATATATATATATATATAGGGTCAAGCTGGGCCGAGCTCCACCCAGGGGGTCAATCCTAACCCAACCCAACCCTATATAAAATTAAGCTCTAACCCAGCCCTATCAGGGTTCGGGCTGGGTTCAACCCTGCCAGTGTTCAAGGCGGGCCTGGGCGGGTTAGGATCGTCCGAATAAAAC
The DNA here is from genome assembly GCA_028583415.1 of Protea cynaroides. Taxonomy (NCBI): domain Eukaryota; kingdom Viridiplantae; phylum Streptophyta; class Magnoliopsida; order Proteales; family Proteaceae; genus Protea; species Protea cynaroides. Next base: position 27,548,279 of record CM053272.1, read on the forward strand.
TTGCACCCCTAAATGGATAACATGTAATTTATTTATGTTATGTAATTGTATGCCATTTCTTTTACCCAAAAAAATAAAAAATGTGCCATTTTAAATTGTCAAACATGGGAAGGAAGAATGTTTGGGTTTGACTGAGGAAATCAATCTAACAATGATGTGGTGTTACCGTGGGTGGCAAGTATACAGACAAAAGGTTTTATATACAATAATATATGTATACAATTGTAATTTTAGCTATCGAATGAAGAAGTGTAATCTCAAAACTATCCATCCCCTATTAAATAAAAAATTGATATTATATACGTATACAATTGTATACAAAAACTATTCTCTTATTTATTTACTTATTTATTTTCTGAAATCACCTAAAAAATAAATTTAAAAGTGATTTCTAGTATTGTTACATTGCATGAAATTTCTGTCATCTGGTTAAGTTACGTGTGCCGTATTTCAACGTGAAACCAAAAGTATAGATTGTACAGGAGAAAGACTAGAGAGTTTTCTGACATGATCTGACGGCCTTGGATCACTCCGCTTGTAACTCAATACAAATAGAAGTTATGTTTGGAAGTGTAAAAAAAAATTTTGAATTGAAAAAGAGAAACACATAGACTGAAATAGTTATTTAATTTTTTGGATTATTCGCGAGTTATTCTTTTGAACTGAATAATAAGAATAATTCTCCCGAATTCGACTTATATTTAATGATTCTTTAAAATTCTCGCATTTTTTGTCTAGAAATAAATATCGCGAATAATTCTTTCAAATCTAAATTATACCGAATAATTCTTATACTTAAAAAAAAAAAAAACTATTATTATCCTAATGGAAGACTTAATGCCTTAACTACTATTCTCAAATAAATTTTTCGAAAAAAAAAAAAACTTAATGCCATAACTATTTATATCTTTTTCAATATAAGACTAATTATAAATCTAAAAATCAAGTCATAATATAAAATAGATCATTAATTTCATTATTTTTTTCAATGTGAGATTAAATATTATGAAAATCAAATCATACTACAAAGCAAATCATTAATTTTGTTCGACGTGGAATTAAATATGAGTATAAAAATCATATATACCATAATACAAAGCAAGTCATTACTTTTGTGTACTTTTCTAACTGGGATTAAATATGAGTTTAAAAATAAATATTATAATAACCATGAAGAAGTAATTAACTAACATGAAAAAGAGTGGATTTCATGAGGCTGATTGGATGAATTTATGAAAATATTTGATTTTATGAAAATCAGCTTCACTAGACTGGTATTGCAATCATAATAAAATCTAATGATCCACATTATATCTTGTAATGAAATCTAACAAATCCACCATTATACACACATACCCATCTATTATATATTATATTGTTATTTACAAATTAAATATTATTCTAATGTCAATTATATATTATACAGGTGTAATAATTGGTTCATAGAAACACCAAATATTAAAAATTAACATCTGAATTTTTCGTCATAATTTTTTTTAGACAAAAGAATAATTTCTGAACCGAATCGAATTTGAATTTTATTTTAAGTCTGTCTTTTTACCTCATCTTTGATCGATTCTTAAATTATCGAAACGATTCATTCCGAATTATTTTCTTTCCGAATAATTGTTAAATCAGAATTAAATAACTATGAGACTGATCGTTATGTTATCATTATTTTTATTTCATATTATTTCTTTATTTTCTTTAGATCCAAATATACTCAGAAAATTTTCTTTTTCATTTTTCTCATAACAAAGCCTTAATCCCCACCCATAATTAGTGGTAACCCCAGTGGGGCTTCTCTCCCTTCTGGTGGGTCGGTGGCCTACCAAAACAATAACAATTAGAAAATGCCTACTAAAATACTCGAATTATGATATTTTATTTGTAATTATTATTTATTCCCATTGTGATGTCGACGGATGACGTTTTGTCGTGACTCTGATTTTTAAATATGTGAAAGAGAATAGAGATAGAGAGAGAAACTGAGAAAGAGAGAGGATGTTAAGCTGGTCTTGGGACCACGGTGCAGCGTGTTGTCCGGTCTTAAACTTTATAAAAAATGATAACATATACTTGCATGTTTCCCTAATGAGCATGATGAGTCCAATCAAACGGTTTTTATTCAATGATGAATTCTTCTATCTGCAAATTCTCTCTCCTAAAAAAATTTTCATGTAAAAGATTCTGTAACAAGGGGTTCTTTCGTGGGGTCTACCAACTTAAATCTGGACCTCAAGTCTTTAGAATCATCCCTCTCTGGAATTTTCTTCCCCACTTTCTCCAGCTGAAAATGACCTTTTTTTTTTTATTTTTTTTTATTTTTTTTTTAAGGTAACACGGAATAAAAACCCAACCCCATGATGTTGGTTTCGTTGTGGCAACTTTTCTCTCTCTCTTCTCTCTCTCTCTTATTTTCTGATACAGAGTCACAGATTGTAGAGCTTGAGATGATGAGCAACCGAGGAAAGGAAGAACCATCATCCACCACCCTGGAGTGTTGCATGTGTGGAGACTATGGTTTACCCAATGAGCTCTTTCGATGCAAGATTTGTCTTTTCAGATTCCAGCACAGGTAATTGATTTATTTATTTATTTTTATTTTTTTTTGAGATAATTATGTTCGTAATTTCTTCATTGGAAACCCATTTGGATGAATCATGTAAATACATTGTTAATGATGATAATCTGCAACTGCAGATACTGCAGTGATCTTTACCCAAAATCTGTATCCTATAGAGTATGCAATTGGTGTTTGAAAAGGAAAGGAAGGAAGATCATGGAAGGAGCACACAATTCCTCATCTTCTCTGTCTTGTGCTAATAACAGTGAGAGACATGATGAAGAAGAAAGAAAGAATAGGAAGAGTAATAACAGCAGGGATGATGATGAATTTGTGGGTGTGAAGACCCTGCAGAGAAGCAATCTTCAATTGCATCTACAGAATCCTATGAAGAAACAGAGGTCGCCAGAACGATCATCAAGGGCTCGGAAGAGGATCATTGGAAGTGGGTGCTTGGAGGAGACGCTTAGAAGGACTAAATCGGAGGAGATCCCAAAGACTGGGAGTGGAATCATCAAACAGGTGTTCAGAGGTAAGGTTCGCAGGTATAAGTTTTTGGATGAAGTGTCTTGCTAATAATGTATTGTATGTCAAAATCCCTTCTGTTCTGTCACTGAATTGGAAGACAGAGAGAGAGAGAGAGAGAGAGAGAGATTTGGAGTATGCAATTATCATCCTGAACATTTCGTTCCAGATTTACAAAACCCTTTTTGAGTCTTGAGAATTCAACTTGAATGTTGTTTACTCATTTCTTTTTTATGGTATCTGATTTTAAAGATGGAATATTTTATCTTTCCCCTTTAGAAGAGGATAGATTAGATGCAGGGATTGATAATGATGAATGCTACAATGAGAATGGGGTTTAAGACTTTAGGGACTAATGTGGAAGAAAGCATTCTACTGGATATTTTTTAATTAGGGAAAAAGAATATTGTTCAGTAGTCTTTTCACATGGGTAGTGAAATATAATTCGATTTCTCATTTTGAATGTTTGAATTAATATTCCATTAATTCCCAGAATGTGACGAGAGATGTGTACAGAGTCCGGGTACATATTCTCTGCGACATGCTGATCCGTGATTACCCTCGTTCACATAATTGAGAAACACGTTATGTTGGGGTTACTGTCATTAATTTGATTAATACGCAATTAATATTAACCTATGATTATGGAAGACCGGGAGACTCCACAAAATTCAGGCCAGGACCAAGACCAGGACCAGTTACAATCATATGACTCAAATCCATGTACATATCAGGGAATAGGATGAGTGGGATTCAAGGCCACTTAACATTTTACAGGTTATTTTGGTCTCCACATTTGAGTGTTGCTGATAAAAGTCTATTTTTAGTCCCACAAGATTAGATGTGTATTCCACCAAATTAGTCCTAATTTAAATTTCATGGACAATGAACTTTTTAACTTGGGAAATTTTCTCACTTGAATTCCTGAACTCTACCTTAGAACTTCATTTTTATCGGTAAAAAAAAAAAAAAAAAAAAAAAAAAAAAGTAAATTTTCACCTGTCTTTCTTCCTTGTTAATTTAAAATCTCAATCCTTTTATCAATGAGACATATTAGTGGTTTTAGGTATTAGGATCGGATCATGCCTTCATTTTTACGTGTCGTTCTAGCTATCATTGGTTCTGTACCGATCTGATACAAAAACATCTGATTTTTTTTTAATGAAATATTTTAATTCTTGTTCTGCAATATAAAATACAGTTTAATAAAAAAAAATTTGGGGTTTTTTGGGGATTTATATCATCTCCTCCCCAGTGGTTCTGGGAGGACAGTGGCAACCTATCCCGGATGGTTGCTACGTGGCTCTCGGTGAATTCGAGATCCACGTCTGAGCCGACACCCTCTGTCGGCTTGGCTTGTCGGCTGGGTGTCGACTCGGACATAGGTCTCGGATTCACCAAAAGCCACGTGGCAACCATCCGAGATAGGTTATCACTGTCCTCCCAAACCACTCCCAGACCACTGGGAGGAGAAGATGCGAATCGGTTTTTTGGGGGGTAAAAAAATCTTTTTTTATTATTATTGATTTGGATTTATCATCTAATTCTTTCAGGGTCGGATTTATACCTTTTAAAAGGGTTTGTGTGTAGTTCTTATATGTGTTTGTGGGTTGATGTCGTTTCTATTTTTTGTTTAGCTATGTTTGGATGTTAATCCTATACAGTTTTCGTTCTTTGTTGACCTTTAGCAAAAAATAAATAAATAAATTATCCAATTGATCCAATATCGACACCTTGAATCATGATGATGCTCGAGTCTAACCAATGGTAAATGGTAAAAACTTATTGAAATATCAATTCCAGGAAGAACTAGAATTGTAGACAAATGTGATTTAAAAAGGTTAGGAAGTCTTTGTTTGGATTGGGATTAAAAGATTACTTGACTTGAAAAATGAGGCACATTCTCCTGATGATTGTCAACACCATTTTAAGTTTCTAACCTTCAATTTCCCATTGAAGACTTCATTTATAAGAACTCTCCCATTAGCCCACAGGCCTTAATAAATTACACCTTTCTCTGTATTACATTTCTCTACTAATCTCATGATTTTCTGTGAACCTTAACCTCTTTTTTGCCAAAGTTTTTGTAAAAAAAATTGTCTCCTGTTGTTCAGTTTTTTCAATTCTACATCGATATGTTTACCGGATGAACTTCAGCCATTAGATCACATATGGAGTCCCTCCAATGGCAAAAGATGATTTGAGTATAAAGTCTTATCTAGCATTTGGTATGTATTATTGGAATATATTCTTAGAAATGTATTTTTATAATGGAGATGCCGACCTAATATAGAATAAATATAAGTCATAGAGAGACAATTCCACTCTAGGCTTGGAGTATAAAATGGGCTGAAGAGAATCTTCTAGAATAGGCTCTATTATAGAATGTATTCCATGATTAAAAAATGAGAATAAATATCAAACATTGTATTTGTCATCTCAGAATGTGATCTTGACCCATAATACATTCCACCAATCCATGCCAAATGCATCCTTTAGAGTCAACTTTGTAGTCGACTCCTCGGCAAGGCAGGCCCTGCCACACTTTGGTAAACATTCCATGGTTGTCTCCTTTGTGCAATAGTCAATCCATGTGTAATCCAAGTACTACGGTTAAAATTTTAATCTACCAAAAAAAAAAAAAAAAAAAAAAAACCACCGTGGGCGCTAGGGACCATGGTTCCATTAATCGGTACTAGTTTCGAACCTGTCAGATCTCAATCTGATACCAATTACTTGCCAATTTCAAGGATCGCTACAGGATCGGTCTGGATTAGTGAGATTAACTGATCCACCGATACCCATTAAAAATACACACACACACACACACACCAACTTTCCCTCTTATGGAAACCATATACACTGCAACTTTGCAGCTATTGATCGAGATCTTTCCATATACAACTTAGCTCAACTCTTATCTTCTATGACCTTATACTACTCCTTATTTATTAGATTGATTCATGTTGCTGCTAGAATCAATGGACACAATCCCTTGGGGTAAGATAACCTGCAAAAGACATGTGGATGAGCAAAAGAGGTCGGGCTCTGGGATTGTGACCACTTAAGTCAGGATCTAAATAGTGAGCAGTGATGTCAGCTTTAGAATGTTTAATCTTGAACTTGTATTGTTGAGATCAATTAATAGTAGTGATACCGGTTAGATTTTTCCTTCACTTAAGAAGGGCATGGGCGAATGTGCATTCAGCACATTGCTTGCGAACAAGACGGGCTTACCTCCATTGGTTTTAGGAGTAAGGCATATGCTAATGTGTTGGGTTCTCATTGGCTGGTATGATCATCGCCATAGGGTTCGGTTCGCAAGAGTAGGGGATGGCGGTTACGGATGTATATGTGCTTGGTACGTTCTTTGTATACAGACTGAACTTCTCCTTAGAGCTCCTCAACCCATGAGAGTATAGTAGAAACCCTTATACCAGTGACCGAAGAGGAAGAACATACATGCTCCTGTAACTTTTTCACTTCTTCCATGCGTGAGCTTCCTATATTGCTACTTCTCCTTCCTTTTGCTTTCCAAATCATAACCAGCAGTGAGGAAATCCGACGGTGAAGCTTATCCCACGTGTGTGTCTGGATGCATTTCCAACCATACGATATTTCAATGCCGGACAGCGGTACAGAGATATGGGTCCTTTGACAATAGCCCGGGGATGAGGTGGTATGATGTGATTGGGAGCCACATGTTTGGAACTCTTGACTCTTTGAGGTCTGAACATTTTGTTTGGGTGCATAGATGCAGTGAGGGGTATCACGTATTCAATGCGTGCACTACCATCCATCCTAATTCCCCGAATACTCTTACTTAATTTCGGTGGGTCCCACAGATGATGACCTGTTTGTGGCCCCACATACTAATAGCTTCACAGAAGTATAATGGCCACGTAAGCAGCACGAAATTGTTCTATCACAAGGAGAAACCTTCCTCACTCGTTAGGGGATGAAAGTCAAGAAACCAAACGGGGAACAATCGTAATGGTAATGAAAGGTCAACTGCTAATGCTTGAAAATGTGGTTATTTGATGCGTTCATGGATACAAAACCAAATCCCAATCGCCATTTGCGGCGGTTGCTCCTCTTATCCCTCTTATTCACGCCACCCCAATGCAGGATCCATATCCTCTCCTCCTAAAGGTTCGGGAGGAGAGGGGAGGAGGAGAGGGGACGGTCTGGTAATACTTAAGGTTCTGATGAATCCATACCTATAACCTGAGTCAACAAAGGGAGTATCGACTCGAATAAAAGACTCAGATTCACCCAAATCCTAATTGCATGTTGACCATTTAAAAGGACCGTCGTTTTTCCTCTCGAACCTCTAAAAAGAGAAGATTTGGATAGCCAAAATGCACTGGTCAACTCTTTCACACGAAAAATAATATGTTTGTCATCTATATTCCATTATTCCAATCCAACACCTGAGATTTTTTTTTTTTTCTTTATTTTGGTAAAATCCAACACCCGAGATAAGGACTCTGGGCGATATGACATTAACCTAACACAGAGTGGGACAGATGACATGAATTTCCCTAGCATCATTTCCATCACCATTCCCCTAACTAACCTGACAATATGTTAACTATATTCTCAATTTCCCATCTACCATAGACTTAAAACCACTTTGTGGCCCACCGCACTATACCATGATATATTTTTTTTTTTATAGATTTGATTAATTACTAAATTTATTGATTAATAGAAGTTTGCATTATAAGTTTAATCCATTTTGGTCCGATTTGTTGTGGGTTAAGGAGAAATGAGGTGGTCTAAGATTTGGGACAGTATTATATAGGATAAATTACTCATAACTTCCTAGTGATCTTTGCTTATTATTCATGAATGTAAAAGTTGATAAAAATTACTCACATTATCCCTAAGTTTCAAAACTTGTTACATGAGGACTCATAAAAGATGATGTTATCAAGGTTAAACTCTTTTAATGTCTAAACTACCCTTGTGGGTATGGTGAAAAGACTAAAATAGGTTAAACTCTTTTTTTTAGAATCCCTTCAGTTCAGTCCCACTAAAACCCCGACTCTAAAGCCCTAAAATTGAGTTCATCCCCAAAATTTGCTCAATTCAAAGGAACCTAAACCCCAACTGTGGAGTGCGATGGTGGAGACGCGTGTGACGGAAGGAGTGGAGTGCGACGACGACGGTGTAGTGCGACAGTAGTCGGAAGGTTACAATTTTTTCTCTTGTGGACGACGATTTAGGCCCCGTTTGATAACACTACAGCTCCTTATTTCTTAGCTTCGGAGCTAATCCGGAGTGGAATGATGATTGATAAACACGGTTCAAGTTTTGACTCCCATGGAGTGAACCGTTCTAAAAATGTCTCTGGGAGCTAAAATACTAGAGTTAAAAAAACTTACTTCTTTTGCTCCGGAACTATTACCACTACTGACTGCCATCACCACCACCACTAGCACTGTCATCATCACCACCACCCCTCCATCGCCACTATCCCCACCACCACCCACCACCCACAGCCGCCACCACCACCACCACCACCCACCACTTACCACCGATGCCGCCGCCACCACCACCACCACCACCCACCACTTACCACCGATGCCACCACCACCACCCACCACCTTCCACCATCGCCTCCACCACCACCCACCACCTTCCACCATTGCCGCCACCACCACCACCACCCACCCACCACCTACCACCACTATCGCCACCGCCACCACCCACCACCACCGCCGCCACCACCCACCAGCACCACCACCACTACCACCACCCCCCCACTGTCATCAACACTACCACCACCACCACCAAACAGCATTCTGGAAGCATAGTCTTTTGATTTTGGAGCAGCGTTATCAAACAGCATTCTATTCCAAAAATCCTAACTCTTGAGAAGAAGTAGAAAACGACTCCGGACCAGAAGTAGCTCCATGGGAGCTGGAGTGTTATCTCTCTCTCTCTCTCTCTCTCTCGAATTTTGTTACTTCTTTGGCATCTCCTCTTCTTACGCTTAGACTACAATTTTGGTTATTTCTGTACTCTTGGGTTCAATGTCTTGCGGTTTAGGTGTTTTTACTTTCAGTGTAGGGTGAAATTGCATAATATCATTCATTGAAACTCCATATATTGCTATTTTTTCTTTCTTCTGTGGGTGTGGTTGCTTCTTCATTGATTTTGATGGGCGATAGAGATGGAATCCGACACAAGCTACTCTCTTTGTTTGGTTTGGGTTTTTAAGGGAAAAAAGGACTATTCATTCAAATGACCATAAATTACTGAGCTCTGGTTTGGAACATTAGGGTTGATTCAACCGCAAAGAATTTCTAGACTGGCTTAATAGGATGATACCAAAGGTGTAACATTAGGATGATACGGAAGCACTAGTCATCGATTCCCACCATCCATGAAATAAAAAGAAGAGAAGAAGAGAAGAAGAGAAGAAGTACCTGGAGAATTACAACACCGCAAACCGGCAACAGAGAATTGCACTGCAGTTTGGTGGAGAAGACGAGCAGAGGAAAGAGCCTCTGACAGTATTGCACGAACAATGGGATGGATATGTGGGATTGATTCTCTATAAAGGGTTTAAAAGGTATTTATGTAATTATATGTATCTTAGTTTTGAAAGGGGCAAAGATGACTTTTGGTCTTTTTGTTGGTAAATATAATAAATGTATAACAGTCCACAAAGGTTTAAAGAGTAGTATAAGTAATTGTTGTTAACTTTTAGGTTCATGTATAATAAGCAAAGTTTACAAGGATAGTATAAATAATTTACCCTATTATATATACTAGGTTCAGAGTCACTGCAACCTAAATTCTTTAATTCATTTCTCACAAAAAGCATCTCATGTGGGCTATAGAAAACTCAAATTAAAGCTTGGATTGTAATAAACATAAACCAATCTCCAACACATGTAAGTTTTCATTCATCCCCTCTTTGTTATTTCCATTGTCTTCTAAGGTTTTTGTATGTATTGTTATGGATTTATGTGAACCCTTTAACTCAGTATATTCTAACACATACTCACCAAATCACACTTCAACTTTCAAGTGATTCACTTCATTCTAATTATTATTGGATCGATTTTGGCCATGACCCATATCTATTCGATGTAAAAAGATCTTCTATAGTGACTGCCAAATGGTAATGAAGATCTTGGCCATTCCAAGTGCATCGACACACTTAGCAGTCACGGCAAAGGATCCCAATCCCTATCCGATACCCTTTTTATAATTTAAAAAAAAATTAATTTATATTCAACACGTGTCAAACATTCATTGGCTGCAAAACTGACAAGTTCATTGCTTAACCTTGTGTTAAATTTCAAAGATGGATTATCCAGCTACTTAACTTTTGGCTGAGAGTCCAGACCTCTTTTTTGACCAAAATCACCATTCATCTCTGCTCTGCCCATTTCTTCCGCTCTTATCTCAAAAGTCGTCTTCTCTTATTAAAATATTAGCAGACAGAGTCAGAAATTCTACTTGAGAATTGAAAATCTCTCCCTCTTCCTTCATTAAAGTCTAATTCTTAAAGGTGAAAAGCTGTAAAGCAACAGAGACTCCTAAGGAGTACTGTTCTGAAACTTTAACAAAAGAGCAAAAGCAAAATTTATTCTTATCCCATGCTTCCTTTCAGTAGTAATGGCTCTTGCCGCTCTAGATTCCTACCACCTCCCTACTTTGAATTTTCCCCTTTTCACTCTCTTCTTTCCTTCATATTCCTCAACAACATTGTGGAATCTCAGATAAACAAACCCTCCAAATGGGTTATCATTTCTCTTGTAAAGCAGAGTCTGCCATTGCTGTTTGTGATCCCTACAATTGGGACCGAAAGAAGAAGAAGAAGAAGAATCAGCAGCAGCACCGGCGGCAAAATATTCGGAAATTCTCCTTCTCTGAACTAGAATCCGCCACTGGAGGTTTCTCTTCTGCAAGTTTTCTTGGTAAAGGCAGCCATGGTACAGTTTACAGAGCTGTAATCGACGGCGGAAACTTAATCGCCGCCGTAAAAAAGACAACGATCGCTGGAAAAGCTTCGGTTGTTCAAGATTATAACGCGAACAACAGTCCAGCAGACAACGAGATCGAAATCCTCTCTCGAATTCGAAGCCATCGTCTTGTGAATCTCCTAGGTTACTGTCACGATCCCAAAGAGAAGAAGCTACTGGTGGTTGAGTTCATGCCAAACGGTTCTCTCTACGATCTTCTCCATTCCAGTCCTCGACCGCCCGGTTGGTCTAAGCGAGTCCGGTTCTCTTTGCAGACCGCCAAAGCGGTCGAGACTCTGCACTCCTCGAACCCACCCGTTATTCACAGAGACATCAAGTCCTCCAACGTTCTTCTCGACAGGAATTGGAACGCTAGATTGGGAGATTTCGGGCTTGCACTGAGGGGAAATGTAGAGGATGTGAGGATAAGGTCTACGCCGCCGGCGGGGACTTTAGGCTATCTCGATCCAGGCTACATTGCACCGGAGAATCTCAGTACCAAGAGCGACGTCTTCAGTTTTGGGATTCTGTTGTTAGAGATCATCAGTGGCAGAAACGCCATTGATATGAACTATAGTCCTCCGTCAGTGGTGGATTGGGCTTTACCGCTTATCCACGAAGGTAATTTCTCCTTGCTTTGCGATCCTCGGATTGGGTTACCTGATGACGCATCAGTGGTCCGTAAGCTGGCTCTATTGGCCGCCGGTTGTGTTGCGGCGAATGCAGAGAAGAGGCCTGCCATGGCGGAAGTGGTGGGTTGTCTTAGAGATGCTTGTAAGTTAGTGAACTCGTCGGCTTGTAGCTATATTAGGTGGCGGATTACAAAACCGTCGCCGTTGTTGGGAGCCCAAGTGTTTGATGCGGAGGTTGAGCTTGATGTTGTCAAGAGCTCTAGAAATGGTAGTCGAAATTCGTCAATGAAGAGTAGAAAAGCTTCTAGTGTACAGCCCATTATGGATTTTGGGTTTGATTCGAATGCTCCAGTAAGAAGGCGTGCTGGTCGGTCTAAATCGATTGGTTCTGTTATTGAGATGAAAATGGAGTCTGATGGTGATTTCTCTGTTAACCAGAGGAGGAGGTCGGGAATGATTGTTCGAAGGTCTTCTGTGAGATTGAACAAATCCAAGTCTATGGGGGTAATGCAAGCCAAACGCTTGGAACACAATGGTGATAGCGGGTTAGTGTTTCAGCTGGTTAGGAATCCGTATCATGGTGGGTCTGATGATTCAAAAACATTGGTAACTGTGGATGAAGTTCCACACAAGAAGGTGATAGAGAAGAAGCGAAATTCATATCTTGGTGGGTCTGATGATTCAAGACCTTTGATAGGTGTGGATGAAGTTCCAGAGAAGAAGGTGATAGAGAAGAAGCAAAATTCATATCTTGGTGGGTCTGATGAGTGGAGGCCTTTAAGTGTGGATGAAGTTCCACACAAGAAGGTGATAGAGAAGAAGCAAAATTCATATCTTGGTGGGTTTGATGATTCAAGACCTTTGATAGGTGTGGATGAAGTTCCAGAGAAGATGGTGATAGAGAAGAAGCAAAATTCATATCTTGGTGGGTCTGATGAGTGGAGGCCTTTAACAAGTGTGGATGAAGTTCCACACAAGAAGGTGATAGAGAAGAAGCAAAATTCATATCTTGGTGGGTTTGATGATTCAAGACCTTTGATAGGTGTGGATGAAGTTTCAGAGAAGAAGGTGATAGAGAAGAAGCAAAATTCATATCTTGGTGGTTCTGATGAGTGGAGGCCTTTGACAAGTGTGGATGAAGTTCCACACAAGAAGGTGATAGAGAAGAAGCAAAATTCTTATCTTGGTGGGTCTCATGATTCAAGACCTTTGATAGGTGTGGATGAAGTTCCAGAGAAGAAGGTGATGGAGAAGAAGCAAAAGCCTTATCTTGGTGGGTCTGATGGTTCAAGATCTTTGATAAGTGTGGATAAAATTAGACAGAAGAAGCTGACACAGATGAAGCGAAGTATTTAGATTTTGATGGAAATGCATTAAAAGGAATTCCACTGATGAATGCCATATGCATGATGCATCTGTATCTTATTAGTTGGAAACGAGCAAATTAATTTGGTAATTTGTAACCGTTGTCCTGTATGTTTTTTTTCCTAAATGAGTGACCTTTTTCATCAGTGTTTTGTTTTTATAGTCATTCAAACATTGTTTATTCTGAACCGCCATCTGGCTCTCGGGTGGATCTGAGTCCTCCATCCGAACCGATACCCCTGTCGATTCAGCTTGTCAGCTCGGGTGTCGACTAGGATGAAGGGCTCGGATCCACCAGAAAGCCAGATGGAGGTCATCCATCCGGGAGTCCAACTCTCCCGCCCAAACTCAGGCGGGAGAGGATTTCTATACTCAGATGTTTTAGCGACTTTGACTTTTTGCAAAAGATTTTCATCCTTTTATTACGCTTCCTCGTTGCATCTTTCTAAGAATATACTTTATATGTTAGCTCAAACATCTAGGTGTTATTGTGTTTAAGGGAGAGGGATGGATGGGGGTATGTTTTCATTGCAGAGATAGGCCAGAGGTCATGGTAATATCATGCATTTAGTGGTTCTCACTCTTGAGACAGATTTCTGATTTTTCCTTGAGGCCATTCTAGAACTTCATTATCTAAAATGACTATTTATTTTCAATTCTCCAAAGAAAAAAAAAATTCTATTTTTCATTTTCCATGGTCTGGTTTTTACATGTTGGGTAGCTACACAACTTCTTGATATACCATGATATTGTTTCGTCTTGATGGTTGATGTGCTAGGTTCTTGATTATGAGAACATAATATGACCTACAATCATCTGGTTTTTTTGGCAGATTTTTTTTCTTAAACATGCTGGACTCTTACAATTTCCAACGACCTGAGTTCACTATACCTCCTTTCTTATCTACAGAAGTGTAAAATTTAAAAGGCAGAGGACCTAACATGTGGAATTGATATGATAAGAGTAATGGAGTTCCTCTGTAACTGAAAGAACACAAGAATGCACAGACAAGGCAAAACCTTCCAAAACTCTAGTCAATTTCAAAGCAAGTGAGCTTCCTCACTGGAACTGATATCGGGGGGAGTTCTTGGTCAAATAAAAAACTGGATCTTACTCAATCTAGGAGAGTTATCCAGTGCATCAGAAAGCTTTTCCAGGCATGGTGATAGTTGTGTCTTTCATGCTCAACATATGATGAAAAATTGACATATGACATACATATGAGGTTGACTAAGTGATAAAGAGGGTATACCAGCTCTAATTCTTTAAATGAACACAGAAACTCATTGTCTGTTTCATTCTGTTACTACAGACTACTACTTTCATTGTCACTAACAGTGTGCAAATGGAAATATTTTCTACGAATACAAATAAGTTTGAATTATTTGTCATTTTTCCCTTTATATTGGAAGGATTATTCAATGTTCTGTTTTTTCTTGCAAACAGCTAGCTTCTGGGAATAGTTAACTATTATTGCTTATCTATGTGTGAGGTTGTTCATCAATTGATAAGAGTCAATGCAAAATAAATATGCATCCCTCGTCAATATAAGTTACTGCCCTCCATTTTCTGGTGGCCTTCTGTATGATATATGAGGATTTTCAAAGTTCTAAATCCTTGGACTGAAGATATACTAATGTATTGACATTGAACATTTTGCAAACAGGTCTCTTCACACAAGCTGCCTGTCTTGGTAATTCACCCTTACTGAGTGCGGGGAGTTGAGGTTCGAGTGCCTCTGAGGTTCAAGTACCTCTCGAATGATGCCATGTGGGGTCCAACAGCTCGTTAACTGCTGGGAACTACGTTTGACTTGATTCTCCAAGGAGATATGTAGGCAGCGAGAAGTACGTAGTCACTTCGTGCACGGTCACACGTGCTTCCTTTGTCAAGGGAGCACCTCACAACCACAACCCCGCCTGAATTACGTTTGACTTAATTCCCGTCGCACAAGGGTACGTAGGCAGCTTGAGACAGTTCTCAAGCTCGATCGTCCATCTGTTTTTTTTTCTTTGTTTGTTTAGTCTTTTAATTCATTATTTGTTTATTCATGTTCATTGTTTGTTTGTTTGTAGTCTATGTTGTTTGATATTCATTATGTTTATTTGTTCATTAATATTTTGTATTTTACTTTCCAAACTTGTGTGGCGGCACCTAAGTTAGCACAACTTAGAAACTTGGTCTAGGGTTCTTGACTTGCCTACTTATGTCAGATTGAATGACCTGAACATCAATAAGCCTAAAGTCTGTAGGAAAGGATAGGACAGAGGGAGACCGGTCACTGACTGGGTGAGTTGGGTCCCTAACACCTTCTCAACTTGTAACTTGACACTTACCCTTCTCTGTTAAGATCATAAGCCAATCCATTAAATCATGAGTCGTAGCGTCTCTCCAAGTGAGAGACAACTTATAGGTACTAAACCTCATCTAGGTGGTGGCTCATACCAAACAACTTATAAATGACTCATAATTTATTTTTATAAATGATTTATCATAAATAATTCATAAATACAAATATAAACTATAACAAAGAGAGCTTTTCATTCTCTCAAATTTAGAAATACATACAACCATTTTTTACAACCTTATAGTCAATATAGAGAGGATCATTGCACCTTCAAATTTTATAACCACCCATCCAGAATGAATGGAAGAGATGTAGTTATCTTAAGAAAATTTCAGATCGAAGGCTAAGAGCCCCACCCCTTGTACATACATGTTCGTACGTAGATATATATCTCTTATAGAGATACCTGTCCACTTACGTACATGCACATCTCTTACCCGATGTTTGTATACGTAAGAACACATGCGTATAGGTACATGTCTTAGTTGTTTGTATACGAAAAGATACTTCTTTTCAAATTATAAATACAAGAGGCCAACCATAAAATTGCTACCCTCGTAATTCTTGTTAGATAAAACTGTGTTTAGGGTTTCACACAAACCCTAATAAAAAGATAATCAATTAAGACATACCTGTGTGTTGGAGATTGATTTTCACCTATGGCTGCAGGAACTCTAATCATAATATTTATAATCTTATCTCAAATGCTGGACATCCCTACAATGGACCGAATTGATTTATCTTTAATATGTGACGAACCAAACCAAACCAAACCAATCAACCTTATAATGTAGACTCCCATTAAACAGTATAGAAATCCTCTCCTGCAGCAGTTCCGGCTGCCGAGGTGATCCAACAGCTGGAATTCATCCAGCACACATACCGCTGTATTGGTATGCATGCCGGCTGAACTCCAGCTGTTGGATTAGTCGACAGTTCCGGCTGCCGTAGGAGAGTATTTGGATGCCATTAAACAATGGCCTTGTAATTAAATAAACCCAATAGATGACACCTTATAGTTCTCACTCTAGCATGTAAAACACTCTCTACTCTCTTTCATATTTGATGTGGAACTAAAATCATCCCACTATTTTGCCTTTGCAGGTTCAACACTTGTGTGAGACAAAGCAAGGGAAAATCTATATGTCACCATACCAAATGAAGTATAAAGCTTCATTATTTGTTACATGACCGTAAATGTGTAAATTTTTGTGAGTGGGAAAGAGATAAGATATATGGTAGTGTGCTAAATAGTTCAGATACTGCAAACTGTCAATTTCTTAGTCAAAAGGCATTTATTTGGAGGGGAATGCCTTGAAACACTGTGCCGCCGCTACGGCTGCTTCCTGAATTCCAGTATTCTCCACGGATTCAGCTCGTCTCAAGTTGGAGTTTCAACTTGATATGGTCCAGTGTGCGTCCACATCGTCTCCAATCGGTACGGCTATTGGAAACGCCAATTGGCCGTCCGATTGGAGACACCTGTTGCTACTTTAAATTGAAGGCTGTGATTAATCCATCAAAAATGGAGGGAAAAAGAGCTGCTGAGAACCAGATTTTGGATTGAGAAAGGGGAACCAAAATCCAGCGATTCTCTCAACGAAGAAGAAAGGAGACGAAGAAGATTTGTGGAAGAACGAAGAAGAGAAAATCGTTTTTCCATCTTCGTGGAAATAGAAGAACGAAGAAGAGAGAAGAGTTCCTCTCCCCCCCCCCCCCCCCCCCCCCCCCCCCCCCCCCCCCCCTTCTCCCTTTTTTTTTTTATAAAAAAAAAAAAAAAAACAATTTTTTTTTTAAAAAAAAAAAAAAAAAAAAAAAAAAAAAAAAAAAAAAAAATTTTCTTTTTTTCTCCCCCCCCCCCCCCCCCCCCCCCCCCCCCCCCCCCCCCCCCCTTTTTGGTTTTTGTTTGCCCCCCCCCCCCCCCGTCCCTCTCTCCTACATGGGATCAAATACAGATTTTAAAATTGCTTTTCATTGAAACTCTTTACAGACGGTATGACACATCAAAAATGGAGGGAAAACAGAGCTGCTGAGAACCAGATTTTGGATTGAGAAAGGGGAACCAAAATCCAGCGATTCTCTCAACGAAGAAGAAAGGCGACGAAGAAGATTTGTAGAAGAATGAAGAACAGGAAATCGTTTCTCCATCTTCGTTTCCAAAAAGAGGAAATAGAAGAACGAAGAAGAAGAGAGAAGAGGTTTCTTCTTCTTTGCTGTTTCTCCCTTCTTCGTGTTCTCCATCTTCGTTTCCAAGCGATTTTGGGTGAAAAATCCAAGCCAAGCAGTGAATGTTTTGGGTGAAAAACCGAAGAACGAGGAAGAAAAGAGAAGAGGTACTCCTTTTGTGTCATCTCTCTGCAACTCCCCATACCGTTCCTCTCTTTTCTTTTCTCTCCTCTCCTTTCTCTTTAGGGTATGGTTGTACCATTCCCCATACCGTTCCTCTCTTCTCTCCTCCCCATATGTGTCGTCTCTCTACAACTCTTCGATCATCTATTTATGAGGAGCTGTATATGTGAAACATTTATGATTGATGATCGTTATGTACATTGTTTCATTTGCTATTGTGTTTCAGGTTTCATGATTTGTCTGGTCAAGTGTTTCAGCAGAGAATCAATGTAAGAGGTTAGTGGAAGCTTGTACTCCACAAATTTATCTTAGATGCGGTGAGCCTTTGTCTGGTCAAGTGTTTCAGCCTATATGAGTTTTGTTGTTTGCCTTTGTAAAAAGCATTATATGCATCCAGTTCAACCATCAAATTTGCCTTCCATAAAGGAGAAAACGAAAAAATGGCCTATTTTCGAAATACTTGAACTTCCTCACTCCAAACTTCTATTATAATTCCCCCCAAATAGTAAACTTCCATCTCTTTTTACCCTGGTAATTCATATTCCTTAAATTCCCCTACTGCAACATTCCTTCGACAGGCCCTTGCATGCTTGATTTTCTTTGTTGTGAGGCTAAACAAGAGCTTCCATGTTACTGAACCTAGCTCATCAGGATCTGGGAACTGCATCATTTTCAAATTCCCAATTCATTCCAATGCAGCCCAACTCATAAATGGAAGCAAGACCATCTGAATATTTATGAATTTCCTCAATCAAGTAGCATGCGATGAAGCACAGAGTGAATGGATTAGATAGCAAAGATTCTGCAACTACCATTAATGGAGAACTCAATGCTACAAAGCTTGAACTCATTACATTTCCTAAAGTTTTTCTTGGTTTTTAATTTTTTTTTCAATTGATCCCTTCCTTCCTTGATTTGATTAGGAAGCACTTGACCTTGTTCATTCAGCCATTATTTTTGGTCTTTTATATAAATATATGTCAATTATTTTTTCTGAATATATACTTGAATTTTTATTTTGTTATTTTAACTAGCTCATATTAATCCTTTCCTGCTGTTTCAAATATGGTTTCTGTTATTGATCATCTGTTACTCTGATTCCAGATGTAGTCTTTAGTTTCCCAGAATCAGAATTCTATCTGCAAATTCTATATGCATGATCGGTTAATTAGTCAGAACTACTTTTTCTGTTTATTTTGTCGCTCTTTTTTATTTCTTGAACTTGTTTACTGTTATCAAGCCTTATATCTAACTATCATTAGCTTATTTGGGTCTGTTGGCATTTGCAATCCATAAATAAACTACATTAGTAATTCCATTGCATTCTTGGTTCCAACATGCTTGGATGATCAAATGGATCCAAATACTTGTATTTATTGATCAAGTTTATCTAAGTGACTAATACCTCATGGGCTAAGATGCAACTGTAAAAGTGAGCTTCATTCACCATCATATATAGCGTAGCCAGTAATATATTTCTATGTAAGTAAATTTCAACCATCAATTTAATCATCCCTTGCAGTTTATAAGATGGCTAGTAATGTAGCAAAATGCGAGAATTGTGGTGCTGCTTGTGAGATATTGACAACGACGAAAGGAAAGAATGAGGGCAAACAATACTACAAATGCCTTCGCAGATGTCCTTCATTTTGTATGTGGGTCGACCATTTTAAATTATGTAAATGTGGAGGACAATGTAAGGTTAGGTGGGCCAAAACAGTAGCGAATGATGGACGGTTATTCTGGTGTTGTTCACAATCTACAGGGGTATAACTGCAAACTCAAACTTATTTTTTTTTATAGCATCCTTTTTTATTGCAAATGCTTGTAATATAAAAATGTTATTTATATTTGTTATTAATTGTCTTGCAGATGGACAATCGTGGTTGTGGAATGTTCGAATGGATAGAGCAAGTACCAGAGATTGATTCTAACCAAGAAACAGGTCAATGCTCACAAGGTCCAACAACAAATATGGCGATTGCGTCCCGTTCCTCGGGCTATTTGAAAGGGTACCTAAGCGGAGTAGCTAGTGGTTATAGGAATGCTACTAAAATGTTGGATGAACTCGTGGATGCTGTGGAAAAACTTGATTTGGAATAGTAGTGTAATTTAGTGGACAATGTTGATGTAAATTCAGTTGTAGTATGATGTTATAAATCAGAATGTTTTATGGAGAAGTCAATTGATTGCTAACATCATATATATAGGGTCCTACCTTGTCCATTTCAAAATCTTCCATTTCAATGGCTATCACTGTACAATGGGTGTTTGATTTGTGCATCGTTTTGAATTATTATAGATTAAAATAGATTCATGTGCTTAGCGTGAGCACAATTCTCTTTTATCCCTACTTTTTTTTTATTGGGGTTATCTAGTGCTTTTCCTATGTTCAATCAGTTCTTGGAGACATTATCAGAAGCGTACGTATCAGGTAAGCATTTTGTAGTGTTGAACTTTGATATTATGATTAGTGCTGATGGTGCATGTTATTTGCCTAGTCCCTTTTTTTTAGGTTTGGGTCATTAGAACATGAACCTTTGTGTCAATGGTCGGGTCACAGAAGGCCAAGGTGCGACGTTTCAGATTTCACTGTATGGCATGATTCCGAAGAACTATATGATTTAGATCAGGTCCTGGATCTGTGGCTACTGGTGTTCATTAAAGCCGGATTTTACGTCCCTCATCTTTGGGTAATTGGATAGATTATGAATGGCATTTCACTCTTTCTAGTGATTGGGGTGTGTTTCTTTGGGAGTTGATTCTGTCATGAGCTTTTATATTGACAAGGTGGGTTGGTGAAACGCCATTAGTGCATGCCTAGCCCTATAATATAGGTTGGTTTGAAGTTGGATTTGTGTAACAAAGCATTGCCGTGGGACTGCATGGTTTGTGAATGCATTATTGCCCTTGCAAAATTAATTGAGACGTGTGGAAATAAGGGAGGAAATATCTATTCTTCGAATTATTTCTGAAGGTCCTTTGCTTGTCAAATGGCTTGGCGTCTCGTTCGGTTCTTTACTGTAGTAGGATCCCCTTGGCTGAGGTACAGAGTGAATGATTGTCGCCCGGTGGGAATGTAATAAGCATTGGTCGTGGTCATGGTAAAATGTTTAAACGCAAGGAGGTATGCATTATTACAGGTAGTGTCCATGGATACTTTTTCCGCCCCTGAAAAAAAAAGAAGAAAAAACCAATTATTTGTTCAATTTGGGATTGGAAACCCAATTATATGTTCAATGTGGGATTAGATTCCGTTAGCCTTAACTGAAAGAAATTTTCTCTTTTTTGTTCTACACTTGGATTTTGACAGGAACAAGAAAAATAATGTCTTCAAAACATGAACTCAATCACAGAAATCTGCCATGAACTCTTGGTGGAAGGCCGTCAAATAGAAAACGACGGTTGAGGTTCTTATCTTCCTGCGGCAGTATTGTGCACCTAAAGTCCCAAAGTGCCAAGTACCAAGAACCTGACAAATGACAAAGCAACACAAATGGGTACCAGTCAAAAAAATAAGTAGTGGGTGCATGAGACAAGTCAAGCATTGCAACACAAATGGGTACCAGTCACAAATCCATTTTATACTGCTTACATGAAACACGTCAAGCATTGCAACACCATTTTTCTGTCAAGACTAAGGGAAATGTTATGCTAAAGGGTGAATTTTCATTGCATACCAGGGAGTGGGTGCATGAGATTACAGCATAGGTCACAAAGATCGGCAAACTTCAAAACAGCAATGATTCAGAGCTGCATTTACAAACCCCCAGTGATCAATTAGCAGTAACGAGATGGTTCTGCAAGGAGAAGACAATTCTAGTGCAGAAAAGAGAGGTGATTCTATACCAGAATTGTCATGAGCCATTTGAAACCTGAAGATATGTTGGGTTTCCCTGTGATGAAGGATAGAACAATGAGACATCAAAGGTAAATTATGTTTTACTGTTTAACAAAATTAAAAGTCAAAATAAATCAAATGAAAGATATCAATAAAAATAAGAACCATCTACAGATCATATGCATAAGAAGAGCAGGTTAATAAATCAAATGAAAGATATCTAAGTCCTCAAGTACAACACTTGATGCAGCTAATAAAGGTAATAACATTCACAGAGCATGGTGATTCACAAAAGAAGAGCAGGTTAAGAAAAAGGCAACTCAACCGAAGAGAATAGAACTCCTTGGATTCCCTGAAAGTAGAAAAATTCATGACCATTGGAGCATCATTGCAAGACAATCATTTCAGCTAGTGATACAAAATGACAACAAACCATGAGCACCTTACACTTCGGTAAGGAATAAAAAAACAAGCCACAAGTAACTTCAAGTTAAGTAACACTATGGCTAGTAGATCTGATGGTTTGCTAGCAAGAGCATAATGATTTTCAATCATACTCTCTTCTCAAGAACACATGATAGTACAGCTGTAAGTTATTAAGATCATCTTGAATCTTACCTTAGTCATGGGCTAGGCAACTTACTGGTCCAGTATATAGTCCCAACAGAGAATTTTCCATCCCAAGTTTATGAACAAAAACACCGAATATGAAGGCCAGTTATTTATCCATATGTAGTGATGGTCCTTCAAGGAAGAGATGGACAAGTTACACAATCAGGAATTACAGAAATCAACTAGGCACAATCAGAAAAGGAGTGAGCTTAGGTCTCTTCTAAAAAAAATAGGCAACATGAAACATGCAAGATATAATGGAAGTATATACCTATGCTCACCAAAACAATGAAGAAGAGATGTCCAAAATGTCCAAAATAAGAAATGAGAAATGTCCATATATCCAAAATGTCCAAAATGAGAAGTGAGAAACGTCTAAAATGTCCAAAATATCCAAAATGAGAAATGAAAATTATCCATATGTATCATCTGCATCAGTATGAGAAATGTCCAAAATGGATTAGATCAATCATATGCTAGAGAACCATATTTCAATATTAAAAAAACACATTGATGAAATTAAAGTCACTAAGATCAATCATATTCACTAGTCACTAACAGAGATCAAGAAACATCACTGGCAACTTCATAAAGTCAATTAGGAAGTTCCCCTTGGGTGTGAATATGACAGTATTGTTCTTGAGGATTGGGAAGAGAACAATGGGAAGAGAACAATGGTGCTTGTGAAGGATCCAATGGTGTCTACATGAAAAAAGACATATCAATATACAAAAAATGATTAAAAAATGGCACATATCGATAATGGATTTCACAATATTACCATTAAAAACCCTTTCATGGAAGGGTATGTTTGCGAAGAGTATGCCTGCGAAGGGTAGATCTCTAACTGCTGAGGAGACTGTGAAGGTGTCTATTGAGGAGACTGCGAAGGGTCAGTCTGTAATGGTTCACTAACCTCACAAGTTTTTTTTGTTTTTCTTCTCTTTTCTAAACAATTTTTATGTCTTTTACCACTTCTACGCTCCTTCTTCTTCTTTAGACCCTTTGCATTTATGACAGAAGTTTGCTCGCACCCAAGGGTTTCGACTCCATCCTGAATCCCTAGATCATCAAGTTGTTTATCCAACTCTTTAGCTGCATTCCTAAGAAGTGAATACCCCACTGTTGAATTAGAAGTTTTGCTGCTAGTTTCACCAGAATAGGACAAAGAGTTTGGTACCGTTGTGTGTAATCCAAATGAAGGTCATCTTCAATTTGGTTTCCCTGAGAGTCTTTCACTGTAGCATGTCTTGCTTTCCTCATCCATCTCTCCAAAATTTAGGCATCAGGTATAAATTTTTTATTTTCTATATTTTCTAAAATTTTCAAAGCATGACAACATAGAATGCCAAAAGTTTCAAACTTCATGCAACTACAACATATTGAAGTCCCAGATGGCTTATATAATACTTTATAGTTTCTTTCTCCATTCTCCATACCAATTACATACTCACGAAAGTCATGACTCTCACGTCTTTGTTTTATGTAGCATGCACTAATCTTTAAATACACAACATGAAATGTGTCAAATATTATTGGAGTATAAATTTTAGCAACCTGTTTCATGATGAAGTTGTCGGGAAATAAATTCCTCACCAATTTATTTCAAGCATCAAATTCAGTCTTTAACTCATTTTTTCGCTTATCCTTAAGCACCCTATCAAAGTGCTTAAAAAATTGTACCACATCCAATTTTACACTCAAGTAATCCTTCAAATCTCGATTAATACTTTCACTTAGTTGTGTACTTCTTATACCTAGGGTGTGAGTCTGCTTCATGAAACACTTGGCTCATTTATCTTTCATTTGATAAGTACGATGTAACCATGAGTCGTCACTGGTCTCATACTTCATTACCAACTGCTCCCATGCCATTTCAAATTCTGATTCCTCTTCATACTCAAACATACAGGCAGTGAATTCTCTCAGAAAGTTGGACCCATCTTTCATTAGGTGTCCCAAGTGCTTAATGCCATTTTGTAAAAGATGCCATGAACACAATCCATGCCATGTGGATGTTAACACTTGGGGTAGTGTCTTTGTCATTGCAGCATCTTGGTCAGTGAAAATTGTTCTGGGCATCTTATGATCATGAGCTTCAAGGAATGCCTCAAATAACCATTTGAATGATTTCGGCTATCTCATTATACAGTAACGCAGCCCCAAAAATTATACCTCCTCTGTGATGATTGAATCATGAAAATACGTCGAATGGTCTATTTTCTTTGTTGGTGCCAAATGTAGTATCAAATGTCACTACATCACCAAAGATTGAGTAGTCTATCCTCATCTTATGATCAACCCAAAATGTGTTTGTTTTCTGTTCCTCAAAATCCATTTGAATTGAATGAGAAAATGAGGGATTCATACAAGTTTGTTGCTGAAAGTACTTCAATACGGAGCCGGCTTCACCGTATGCTAAATCACATAGACGTTTTGTCCGAAGATAATTCCAGATATCTACCCGGGTGTACACAAGGTTATGTCCACCACCAGCTTGTCTACCCATAAGCTCATATGTTGACTTAGGTCTGATTCCAGAATCATCAGTCAAATCTATATGAGATGCATGTACAATAGACACGTGTAAGACCCGTGTCAATCTAACCCGGTCTTACCACCTTGAACCAGGTTTACCCATCATGGTCGAGTCAAATGGACCAAGGGCATGAAGGAGATCGAGATCCCAGGTATGAAATTGACCCAAAAACGGTTTCTGACGAAAATTGAAATTAGGAAATTTTCTAATTTTCGGTTGGGATTATTTTCAAATCTCAATGGGATTATTATAGGACATTCCTAGTCTATTTAAAGGACGTCCCTTGCCACATTCCTCCTTTCACAACCCTAATTGAATTGAGAGAAAGAGAGAAGAAGGAAAAGAGGAAGAAAGGAGGCTGGAAGAAGGCTTAGCAAAAAGGAGAAGAAATTGCAGAGGAACGTAATCTTCTCAGGTATGGATACTAATTCCATGAGTTTCTACAGACCTAAGGTTAGATATGATTGAGTGTAGGGTTTTGGGGAAACCCAAACCATCCATCCATGGTTAGGTTTTCATGGAAAACCATGGGAGGATGCACGAAAGCTATCTAGATGAATCATACATGGTTCTAGACCATGGAATGAATGTTGAGTGAGTGTAGGAAGCAAGCCATAGGACCCCAAACACGAAGAATGGATTAAAAAGTGAAAATTGGACCAGAGTGCACCGAGGGTCGAACCGAGGGTCGATAGACATCCGACCCTAGGTGTTTCGACCATCGACCCTCGGCTTCGGGAAGTTCGAGAATCTTTGGGAGGGTCGATAGACCCATCGACCCTAGCATCGACCCTCAGTTGACAGAATGGTTTTTAAATTCTGAATTTATTCTAATTAAATTCTGAATTTATTCTAATTAAATTCTATCGACTTTGTTAGGTTTGCTAGCAATATAGTACCGTTATAACAGTGAATCGAAAGCTTGGAAAATATCTATTAGCAAGCTAAGGTGAGGAACCTTAACCCCAAACTAAATTGGTTAGTAATAAACGTTTTCTTCTTGAGTCATATGCCATGTTTGATTCTATGTGAATATGATTGTAATGGCATGACATGCCAGCCAATATTTCTATTACTTGTTCATGCATATTTACTTTATTGTTTATAACATGATGATGATGATGATGATAGGAATAGGCATGTGCTTGTATGTGTGGTTGATGTGCTTGATGCGAGAGTATCGGGGAGGTGTGATGAGAACGTCAATAAACGTTAACCTTTGGTGGGTCTCAGCTTTAGCTCTATCTCTAACTCAAGTCTTGTGCATTGGCATCGTCGTATCGCCATTACCTTAGCGAACTATTATGTCGTAGAGTATCGGGGGAGGTGGTCTCGATCCTTGTAGTCTCCGACTCTCCGGGGGCCTTAGCTCTATCTCTATGGATGTTCGAGGGATCTTGGGGTGAGGCCTTGGATACACCGTTTGGCATTAGGATTGGTTAGTAGCGAGCCCGGTTTGCAAGCCCTCGCTAACGGGGGCTTACGTGTTGGTATAGCATTATATAGCAATAAATGTTAACCTTTGTTGTATAATGTTATTGTAGGGTGGATAGGACGACGATAACCGTTAACCTTCGGGCGGGCTTCCACACCATGTGTATGGAGGCGGTATCAATAACCGTTAACCGTTGATCACCCAACCTTTCTATTGCACATTGCAAACTATAAACCAAGACCAAAAATATGAATTGACTTTTTGCATGCATATGTATTGTTGCATTGTTTTGGCTACTCACGAGCCGTGTTGTGTGCTCACCCTCGACGTCGAATATTTTTAGTTGATGATGCGGGATATCGTTGAAGATTATATGAGCGGTCGGCTATGGGACCCGAGCGGCTATGAAAGTTGGGCGAAGGCGATACACCGACTCTCTTGCGAGTGCAACTCGTGTGTATTCGATTAGATATTTTGTAGTTTTCTTATTTGGATTTATAAGACATGTATTGGTATTTATATATTTATGTCTTAGTTAAACACAAAATAATTTGATATTATTTATGGGTATCATTCTAGTACTCAGTTCATATTATTTATAAATTTTCCGCTATTGTGTATTACTCTGATTATGATTGTGGATGCGTGTAAAGTTTGGATAACGCGGGGATAGCCTATTAGAGATCCTGGTTGAGCCGTTGTTTGTTTAGCGGTTCATCACACCATTCTGAACAGTGTGGAATTGGGGTGTGACAACACGTTTCTTTGTGAATGCATAAAATGCACAGTAGTCGGTGTGTGGAGAGGATGATTATGCTCTTCAGTAAAATGATAACATTCGTATCGTCCTTCATTATCCACATAATGAACCCCCATTCTTGCATTACATCCCGTTCTTGTCTCTGCTCAAGGCGTAACGGTATGAATATCCCGTTTATCAAATTTCATGAAGCCATATTTGTTGCAAACAAACATTCTTGAAGTTAGGTATTTCTTATTATTATATGCGTCCTTTCTCCAATTACCGTATTCCCTCCTAACACTGAAACTTGATCTTCTCCCATTTCATTATAATAATTATAAGCAACTTCTTCTGTATCAAACTTCAGCCCAATGGCTAGCCTATCCAAAACATCTTCCCCAACATCGTGATCATTCATTGTAGAACCTGAAAAAACTTAATTACAAAGATTGCAATTGAATTGACTAAGCAAATGTATAACAGACAAAGGTATAGAAACAATTAAACATAGGATGGTCAAAATTTGACAAGTAGTCAAAATCAACACATCGGCTTCCATGTATTAAGTCCTATGTTTGCAGTGCAAATACCTTTTTTTTTTTTTTTTTTTTTTTTTTGGCCTATTGTATATGTATGGTTCAAGTGTGGGGTGGGGGATTGACGTGTAATATTAGTGTATTCAATCCTAATTTTTTTTAGAGTGAAATCTTAAACAAAAAACTTTTCTAAATAGCGAATGAATCGCTATAAATTTATACTAAAATAGCAATGCAAATTGCAAACTTGCATGCACATTGCATACTTTGTTTGACAAATTCTTCCCCTCTTCTCCTCTCTCTTTTTTTTTTTGGGGGGGGGGAGAAAGACCGCCGCACATGAACATTGGAGACTTTCAACTCATGATCATGACCATAATCATATTATGCAAACATTAACTCTAGGGACTATGAGGGTTTTTCTAGATTGGTATGAGTGGTTGGTTACCTTCTCAACCTTGGAAGGAGTTCGATGGAGAGGCTGCTTTTCTTATGGATACTCTAATCAAAATAAAGGAAGCTATACTTTTACTTGATGCTTCCCAAATAAGGTCAGGACATCAACCATACCACCAAGAACAGCTTGTAAGTAGAATTAAAAAAAGAAAACATCAACCTTTTAACATGGTAAATTCAAGACAAATTTTCACCATAAAGAAAAAGTCCAAAGTAAATTCATGTCTATGCACATAAAGCTGTGAAAAGAAAGGGGCAAATAATAACTATTTCGAAAATAGGCCATTTTTTCGTTTTCTCCTTTATGGAAGGCAAATTTGATGGTTGAACTGGATGCATATAATGTTTTTTTCAAAGGTAAACAACAAAACTCATATAAGGCAAAACCCCCCCCCCCCCAAAAACCCCCCCCAACTAAGATAAATTTGTCCCCCCAACCTCTTACATTGACCCCCCGAAACACCCGACAAATCACGAACCTAAACACAATCCAAATGAAACAACTTGACACAAGCTCCTCATAAATAGATGATCGAAGAGTTGCAGAGAGACGACATATATGGGGAGGAGAGAAGAGAGGAACGGTATGGGGAACGGTACAACCATACCCTAAAGAGAGAGGAGAGAAGAGAGGAGAGAAGAGAGGAACGGTATGGGGAGTTGCAGAGAGACGACACAAAAGGAGTACCTCTTCTCTTTTCTTCTTCGTTCTTTGGTTTTTCACCCAAAACATTCACTGCTTGGCCTGGATTTTTCACCCAAAATCACTTGGAAACGAAGATGGAGAACACGAAGAAGGGAGAAACAACGAAGAAGAATAAACCTCTTCTCTCTTCTTCTTCGTTCTTCTATTTCCTCTTTTTGGAAACAAAGATGGCATAACGATTTCCTCTTCTTCGTTCTTCTACAAATCTTCTTCGTCGCATTTCTTCTTCGTTGAGAGAATCGCTGGATTTTGGTTCCCCTTTCTCAATCCAAAATCTAGTTCTCAGCAGCTCTGTTTTCTCTCCATTTTTGATGTGTCATACCGTCTGTAAAGAGTTTCAATGAAAAACAATTTTAAAATCTGTATTTGATCCCACGGTAGAGAGAAGAGAGGAACGGTGTGGGGAGCGGTACAATCATACCCTAAAGAGAGAGGAGAGAAGAGAGGAACGGTATGGGGGTATGGGGAGTTGCAGAGAGACGGCACAAAAGGAGTACCTCTTCTCTTTTCTTCCTTGTTCTTCGTTTTTTCACCCAAAATATTCACTGCTTGGCTTGGATTTTTCACCCAAAATCGCTTGGAAACGAAGATGGAGAACACGAAGAAGGGAGAAACAGCAAAGAAGAAGAAACTCTTCTCTCTTCTTCTTCGTTCTTCTATTTCCTCTTTTTGGAAACGAAGATGGAGAAACAATTTCCTCTTCTTCGTTCTTCCACAAATCTTCTTCGTCGCCTTTCTTCTTCGATGAGAGAATCGCACTGGATTTTGGTTCCCCTTTCTCAATCCAAAATCTGATTCTCTTAAGCTCTTTTTCCCTCCATTTTTTATGGATTAATTACAGCCTTCAATTTAAAATAGCAACATGTGTCTCCAATCGGATGGCTAATTGGCGTTTCCAATAGTCCGATTGGAGACGATGTGGACTCGTCCAGTGTTCGTTCGATCTATGACATGTGGCAGAGGTTCATCCAACGGTCTTTATTAAAACAACGGTAAAATTGACTTGTGAGATGGGATGTACTGTAAAACCCTTTTTGTCTCTGAGATCCCTTTTTGTCTCTGAGATCCCCTTTGCAACATCTTCCTTCTCCGCCTCCATCGTTAAAATCCCTACTCTTAATCCCTCTGCAACTCTCTGTGCTCCGACACTGATAGCCATTGGTTACCGTCCTCATCGGTGAACCCAACCCTTCTGCAAACCACATGGCAAGACTAGCACACGTTGGGCCAGTAGACGGTCGTATAGCTGGGGTTTACCCTTGCTCATCCTCTCGATCTTGAACTGCTTCGTCACCGTCGACACCACCGGGTGCCCTGGCGTCTCCTCACCGTACCTCGTCGAATCCCTCAATCTTGATGATTTCTCCTCCTATCTTCTACCTGCCATATTGTATCATTCATCCATGAGAACCTAATGTTCAAACCCTACCATTCCTGAATCATCTTTTCTTCCTCTTCTATCTGAGGAACCTTAATTCTGTGGCGGTGGAAGAGTTCATACCTCGTTTCTGGGTTATGCGAGGATTCTGGAGAGAACATGACGGGGTGTCCATGTTCATGTCGTAGGGGCTCAGGTTCACTGTTGGGGCGTGGCCATGAGAAGTGGAGCTCTCTCTCTCTGCCCATGGAGACACCACCGCCGCCGTCTCCCCTGAAGGCAAAGACCCTTAAGACTCCTCGTTTTTGCTTTCGATGAGCTATGATAGCCAGGAGAGAATGGGAATGGAGGGGCAAATCTGGTGATGTTCACCAGATACACAGAAACGATAGAGGCAGAGAAGAAGAAAGCTGCAGAGTGATCTCAGTGACAAACCCTTTTTTTTACCGTATATCTCATCTCACAACCAGTTCCCTGTTGCTGTAATAAAAACTGTTCGATGAACCATCCACAACGTGTCGTAAATCAAGCGAACACTGGACCATGTCAAGTTGAACCTCAACTTGAGACGAGCTGAATCCATTCTCCACTCTGGTGTCGACGCAAAGTGCAGAGAGAGAGAGAGATTTTGGATCCATCTTAAGAGTTCCTCTGCCTCTAAAATGTGGTTGCAGCGTATAACAGTGGTTCCCTACATCAGAGCCTTGAGGAGATCGCCCAGGTCTCTGATTCATCTCAGTTCTGTCTATTCATACTCGGACACTCCTTGCAAGAAGCCGAAGCTTGCCCCTTTACAGGTCTCTGTTATATCTTCATTTTCTTTTTTTTTTAAATATCTTTTGCACCACCTTCTTCAACTTCCCCTTCTTCGTCACGATATTTTTTTCATACGAGGTTTTTTTTTTTGGTAAGATCATACGAGGTTTTATAGTATTAAAATGTGATTGTATATGTTGATTTGGTTCGTTTTACTTAGCTTTGCATCTTTGGTTCTTTTGCAAATTTTCTGCAGGAGAGAAGAATGATTGACAGGTTTAGGCTGTCAGCTAAAGGTGGCCATGGCGGCAATGGGTGTTGCAGCTTCCTCCGCAGCCGACATGATCGCCGGGGCAAACCTGATGGTATATTACATCTTTTCTTTTTAATTTTTTCGTGTTTTTATTTTCCTTTTTATGGGTCAAGGTCTATGTAGGAATTACTTTTTTTGATTTTCTCTCGTCTGAATGCCCTGTTTATCTGCGCATTGGATTCAATTCCTTTACCAACAAACCTCTTCTTGTTCTCACTTTTTTCTCCTTCGGTCCTTTCTCGTGACTCCGTGTTTTGCATTTTCCGATTCCATGGAAAGTTCACTGATAGCAGTTACTGTTAGAATTCGGATGTGTTTGTTTTATTGAATTTTTATGATTCTTTCGTCTATAATAATGAATTTTTTTCTTTTTCTTCAATTTGGAAACTGATGTAGGTGGGAATGGTGGAAGAGGCGGCGATGTGATACTAGAATGCTCAGCAGCTGTCTGGGACTTCAGCAATCTGCAACATCACGTGGTACAGATCTCCTTTCTCTCCAGTTAGCTCTTCTCCTCCGTCCATGACTGGCCCCCATTAATGATTAAAGCATGAACCCAATTTCTTAACTTCTCACTAGCTCAGGTTTAAACATTAACAATTATTAATGACAGATAGAATGTGTCACAGAATGCGAAGAGAGGGGGGCATGGAACCTCGAAGAATAAGATAGGAAGCCGAGGGGCAGACAAGGTTAGGACTTATAAGCTGTTCTGTTGTTCTTGAGAGGCCCCTTCATGTTATTATTATCTTGTTAGCAATCATATGGTCAGAAGAATACTGTAGCTCACTGGTAACATGACTTCGTCTGGTAGGTTGTGCAAGTACCTGTTGGCACTGTAATTCATCTTATAGAGGGTGAATTTCCATCTTCGGTTGATAAGGTTGATAAGTCTCCTTCAACAGCTTTGGATCCATGGGAGATCCCGGGTGAACTTGATGGTGATGAGGGTAGTCTGACTGCATCCAATCAACAAAACACAATTGACCTCAGTGCAACGGAGGTATTGAAAAGAAAGGACTTTGATGTTTCATCTTCATGCAGTGAAAAATTTAACAAGAACCCACCTAGCACTCTGCACACTGCCCAGGATTCATCAGATAAATTTCAAGGTTGGTCTTCTACATTCAGCAAACAGTACAAAGCTTCTGTTTCCCACTCTGAAGAAAATGAGAGTCAGGATGAAGACAGAGAAATTGGTGATGGCATATCTGAGGCAGAATGGGCAGAAGATGAAGAACAGGAGGAGAAAATAGTACAATATAATGTTGCTGAATTAAAAGAACCAGGTCAGCGAGTTATTGTTGCTCAGGGAGGAGAGGGTGGTCTTGGTAATGTCTCTTCTGCAAAGGTTTCCATGCCCCGTAAACACATGAAGCATGGTAACCATGAGGATGGAGCCCCTGAACTTGAGTTATCAGAAGATGAAGGTCAATCCTTGCTCAATGTTGGATCCCCTGGTTCGGAAGCTTTCCTAATAATAGAACTCAAGAGTATTGCTGATGTGGGCCTAGTTGGGATGCCAAATGCTGGTAAAAGTACTCTTCTAGGGGCCATTTCAAGGGCTAAGCCTGCTGTTGGCCATTATGCCTTCACAACGCTAAGGCCAAATATAGGAAATCTAAACTATGACGACTTCTTCAAAATCACTGTAGCTGACATTCCAGGAATCATAAAGGGTGCACATGAGAATCGTGGACTTGGACATGCATTTCTGCGGCATATAGAGCGAACAAAGGTTCTAGCTTATGTGGTAGATTTGGCAGCTGCACTAGATGGAAGAAAGGGTATTCCACCATGGGAACAGCTGAGAGATTTGGTTTTGGAGCTTGAATACCATCAAGAAGGTTTGACAGATAGAGCCTCCTTAGTGGTAGCAAATAAGATTGATGAGGAGGGTGCTGAGGATGTATTTGAAGAACTAAAGAGAAGGGTTCAAGATGTTCCAATTTTTCCTGTCTGTGCAGTACTGGAGGAAGGGATACTGGAGTTAAAAGCTGGCCTCCGAATGCTTATGGATGGAGTAGAGTCACAGAAAGTTGAATTAGATAAAATTATAGTTGGCTAAGTCCTATGCTAATGATGGTTGCAGCATTTTTAATCATAGTGCTGTCTTGTTTTTTTTTTTTTTTTTTTAATTCTTGGCATTAGTTTAAGCACCGTCTAACAGGAGGTAAGGGAGTGTGGGCTTCATAGAATGAATTGTGTATTATTCAAATGCCTTTTGATGTTACAACACCTGATAGATCATGTGATTATTTCCAAGGATTGCAACAAGAGGCTATTTTATTCTCACAAGTATGAACTCCAAAAGATTTCACTTGTTTATTGAGCACCCAGTAGTTGCGGATTTTTCACATGAGAATATTGAGGTGCAAATCTCGTTAAAAG
Organism: Protea cynaroides; assembly: GCA_028583415.1. Taxonomy (NCBI): domain Eukaryota; kingdom Viridiplantae; phylum Streptophyta; class Magnoliopsida; order Proteales; family Proteaceae; genus Protea; species Protea cynaroides. The sequence goes on from CM053272.1 coordinate 27,581,753, forward strand.
CATTCAAGGTGACAATAAGGGTTTGCTTGAACATCAATTGTGAGCCTGCTGTGTGCACTTAAGGTTGCCATATGTTTCACCATGGTTCAGATTCTCCAGCAAGGGACATTCTCCTTTCATTTCTCTTTAAATTCCAAATAAATTGACCGATGACCTTGCTGCAGAGATGGTTCTCAAAACAGGTTACATCATATGGTTGAATGAGTTTGGTGGTGTGGGGGTTACTATGCAATGCATATTTTGTATGGTGGAGAAACTTTTTGCTTATGTGGGTTTTCTTGCTTTGCTAAAAGGGTAGTGTTCTTATTGGTAAATAGAAGAGCAGCTGTAAGCTTGGTTTATCATTTGGGAAGTTGAAGAAATAAAGCAAAGTCCTGGGAGTGGACTTCCCACCAAACCCAGTTAATCATGGATCTTGAACTGCTACAGTGTGCTGATATAAGCTTCAATGTAAGAATGCTTACTTCAAAAAAATGTTAAAGAAAGACCCGTGTCAATAACCTTTGTTGGCTTCACTGAAGTTCGGTTTTGGACCTGGTTTTGGACCTTTGGGGCCTTCTATTGCATCTCCTGACCAGGGGCTGTTCTGTGTGGCTGAGATGGTACTGTATCAATATGTGTGGATCAGATCACACCAGAAGATTTCCTTAACTGCAGCCTTCTCCCATTGATGAAAAAGCCTCCACTATTGCTTCTGATTCTGCATGTATTGGGTCTCTATTTTGATTTAAGGACTTGCAGACTAAAACTAGCACATTGTTATTATCACAGTACCTTTTATGTTCGCTTTATATGCATATCAGTGTGAATCAAATAGATATCAATAAATTTCTTTTTTGTGTTATAGTGGAGATCAATAATTTTATCAGGCTGATCTGTTTAGGCTGAGTTTGGATCTTGAGAGTCAGAACTGTGGGGTATTGATCTAGTATTTATGCTTTTGATCAGTTAATATGAATAAGCATCCTGTGAATTCTTGATGTTCATTTCTGCATCCAGGTCAAGTGATTGTAGCAGTCTGAATCTCCTCTGAGCTCATGAGGATTTCCACTCCCAGAAACATGAGACTTGATCAGTCATGGAAATTAGATTGCATTAAACGTAGTGCTATCTATTCATGCATACATCTTTAAATCAGTGGTTGAAACTCCTATTATCAAACAGACACTACAGGAATTGCAAATGAACCTTAAATGTTCAGTTAACATATTCACAGTAGGCTTCAGGAGCAACTACTTCTCTAGATAATCCATTTGCCTTTTTAATTAAAATGCATATCCCATTGGGGTCTCACTAAAGACTCTTAGCAGGCTTTTAATAAGCTTGCTCTCGTCGACCAACCTGTATTTGCTCCTCCACTCTCATAGAAGAGGTTCTGGAAGTTACCTCTTCAACCAAAACATCAGCTGTTCCTGTGGAAGTTCATCCAAGATGTGTTATGAGTGTATAAGTTTTGATTCATTTAAAGATCTGGTAGGCCATCATCTCCTCATTTCTAGTGTTAATCTATGCAATTTGGCACACGCGTAATCAGATTGTTTCAACAAGGGTCATGGAACCCAGATCATATTCTCAGCTTGGTCTATAAATGGTGACTGAATAAAATTAAGAGCTACAAGAATAAATGGTGATTGATCATATTCACAGCGCGTAATCAGTTGAGTTACAAGAATAAAATTAAGAGCTTTTCTAATCAACAATGATGATGCCACATTAATCAGAAATGAATATTTACCAACAAGGCCAACACTGAACCTAAAAGCCATTAATGAATCCTAATTGCCCTGAAGGCAAGTACTCTCTCATGAAGCAGGCCATGGGGTCAGTAAGCTGGGTCTGCTGCTCATAATGAATCCTCAACCAAAATGCAGCAGAGGTTACTATTTCCTCAGGTTTCTTGTCATTTTATATTGCTAACATTATGATGACATAAAACTGTGTCTTCACTAAAATTTTGGTTCACTATTTGTTAACTGAATTTCTCTTGAACAACATCTAATTGACTTTTTTTAGTAATTGATGTTAAGAGTTTTACCTGCTGACACAAAGAGTTGGGCTAAAAAGCTATGATAGTCTGATGAGCTGTGTTTGTTATTGATGATAATAATGAAAATAAAATGTCAGTATTAGATCTTGACAGCATTATTTTAGCATCCAACAATTTCTTATTATTTTATCATGTCATGGAAGATTTTCCTCATTAGTTATTGACAAGTTTTTTTCTTAATTCTATGTTTTTATTTGTAATAATAAATAATAAAACTGAAGAACATGCAAGCCCGTCTAGCTCAGTTGGTAGAGCGCAAGGCTCTTAACCTTGTGGTCGTGGGTTCGAGCCCCACGGTGGGCGCTTTTTTTTTTTTTTTTTTGCCGAATCCTCTGCAACTCCCATCGGATCCCTTCTCGCGCCTCTCTCTCCCCCTTTCTTCCCCCGACTCGCGCCTCTCTCCCTCGCCTAACTCCATCTTTTTCTCCCGTCTCTCCCGGTCTCTTTTTCTCTCCTCCACATGTTCCTCTTTCTTTTCAGTCACAGAGATGCAATTGCATCCACTAATGCTCATATCTACAACAACATCTCCTCTACCGCCGTCGTATCTGCAAATCTGTAAAGGGAGAAGAAGACTGGGGGTTCACCTCTCTGGATGCTCTTCGATCGATTTGGTCAGACTGAGCTGCTGGAATGCGACAAGAATGCCATTATCAAACGTGCTTCCATTCCTGCGAGGGATTTGAGGATCATGGCCCTGTGTTTTCTCAATTCTCTAATATCCTTGGTAATTGTTGTTCATTTAATGAATTTTTTTTAATTGCTCTGTTTGACTGAGATTTGGGTTCATACGGGGTTGGAATTTGATTACTTCAATAATGATTAAATGGATGATAGAAGAGGATCAAGGGAGAATTGAATTTGTTACTTGTGAAAGATTTGAAGATGGTTCTTGTATTTCTGGGTGTGTGATTGCTTCACAGGGGGTTTTATTTGGTCGGTTGTGTTTAGTGTGGTTTGTACCTTTGTGGGTTTGTGATTGCTTCCCAAAGGTGATCTGCAACTGGATTAATGGTGCCTTTTTTTCTCCCCTTTCTCCCCTTTCTCTATCATAGTACTTTTTATTGGGTCAGTGTTGCTTGTACGATTATTTGTTAGATGTTCTGTATTTGTTCTATGGATCTTAGACATGCTTACGAGGCATCAACTAATACATCAACTGATTAAAAGCTGATACTCTGGCCCGTTCATGCTATTTCTCATTCTTAGTTTGTAATTCATTGTAGGCCTCTGGTTTGTGTTTTGTAGGAAAATGCATGGATTTAGTTCAACGAATTATGGTTCTTAATATCCAGATTGTAATCTGCTTCAAGGATTTAAATATTCTTCTCAAGAAGCTAATTGATTTATTGGGGGGTGCTGGCCATGATCAGAACTGTAAATCTGGAAGCCGATCACTCGAGATGAAGCTTAGAATTTTCTTCAAAATTTGCAGAGAGGGCCTGGGCAGCTTCCTATTTTGACGAGTGATCCTCCAAGTTTTGTTTCTCAGGCATAGATGCTGTTGTTATTACTTTGGTTGTGGTTTAGGATGAGTTTGCCAGCTTAAAGCAAAAAGTCTCAAGTTTGTGGAAGAGAACAGGAGGTTGGTAAGACATTTTTGTCTTTTATCGTTCTGTTCATTTTTCTTCTGTGCAATGTTGAAATCAGTAAGAATCAAATGAAGTTCTTACATGCTTGACATGGGCTATCTTCTTCTTAGTAAGCACTCATTCTGCTGTCTGTTTCTAAAGGGGCTAATTTTGGATTGGAGTATTTTGGATTGGAGTTACTATTTTCAATCATAAGGTTTCAGCCACGCTTTCAAAGCTGAACCAACTCTGCTGCATAACAGTTGAGCTATGATGGTGAAGCAAAGATTTGAGTCGAATCTACAGTACACTGGGCTAAAAGTGTTACATCTGCCCAATGTCTGAAATTTCAACTGGTGGGTTGGTTCCGAGTGCTAGGGAAACAGAGTTATTATGCCAATTTCTAAAGGTTTGACCTAACTATGACAATTTCGCCTTCTTTTCCCGATTCAACCTCAGGGATATAGAAGTTGCTAATTTCAACGAAGTTTTTGAAATTTCAGACATTGCAGATCTGGCTCATATAATGCTAGATTCCACTTGTCCATTTGGTTGAACTAGACTATAAGCTTCAATATTATCTCATTAAATTGGTGTTTTAGTTCACATTATCAAGTTTGTGTCATGACCCTCTTCTAAGACCCTAAATGATTGATCAGAGATTGGTATTGTGAAAAAAGTTGTTAAAGTAGTGATCTTGTCCATTTATTTGCTGCTATTTTATATTAGGATCATATGTGTAGATTTGTTTGTTCCTGCAATGCTGGTTTGCCAAGTTTCTGGAAATATAAGAACAAAGATTTTTTCATCACTAGAGAAAGCTATGCTGGGACTACTAAAACTTCTCACTATACTTGTAATCAGGCCAAGGGATAATGGTTTTAACATACTGCATTTATTACTAGTACCAGGTCATATGTCCCACAACCTGCGCTGCACATTGTTCAGTTCAACAATAAGAAGCTATTCAATCTAAAAGGCATGGCTGTGAGTTGTATTAAAATACTCTAAACAATGAGGTTGGACAATTGCTTGCATGGTCAATCCTTCATTGTTGTTGTTGGTTTTTTTTATTTTATCCCCCCCCCCCCAACACACACATACACACACACACACACACACACAATCTCTGAAATGAATGGTAAGATTTTCTCTATTTCAGCCGGGAAATCCTCTTTTGGAATTCACAGCTGACTTCAATTCGAGGGCTTTGTGTCTCTGGTTGCGTGGTTTGATATCAGATACAACTTATATAGTATTCGTTTCAGTTTGTAATTTCACTCGCTACCCAAAGTGAATCTTTCAGATTGACAAGAGTCTCAAGGTAATCAGCAATCTGGAGGTCAGAGGGACATCAACAACATAGTATGTTTTTAGTGTCACAAGAAGGGACATATGAAGAAAGCCGTGCAAAGCCAGACATGCCTTTTTAGACAAGAAGAAATACTGGTAAATTTTCTGTCTCTTGTGTGCTTTGAGTCTTTTGTCATTGATGCACCTATGGATTCTTGGTGGGTTGATAAACATCCTTAATTCACGTTACTTGCATTCCTTGCAGGGCTTCATAAGCAGGGGAGTGTCAATCAAAGATGAGATGAACATGTTCATGGGAAATGGAGCACGGGTTGATGTTGAAGCAATTGAAGTAGTTAGAATCCATTTAAATTCTGAAAATTTTATTGATTTGAAAAACACAATTTATATTCCCTCAATGAGGAGGAATTTGGTTTTGCGTTTTGGGTTTTGACATTGAACACTCCTACATCTAAAGAAAAGACACCAGGGAGTCAATTCGATCAAATGCTTGTTGACAGTGGTCATTCCATTATGTAGGTTGATCCTTCCTTAAGAGCTTAAATATAGGCTCACAGATTGTAGTCAATTGGGAGATGTATCTACTCACATATTGAATTTGTCTTAGGAACCCTCTGATTTCTTTTTTCCACTTTGGTGATGGCATATCCTGGACAGCCTTGATCTTGGATGGGTTTAATTCTATTCCCCTTTCACTGACTAAGAATCCTAGAATTTTTCCTGCAGTTACCCCGAACACACACTTCTGAGGGTTCACGAACTCCGCTTCCATTTAAAATGACAATGAATATAGGGTAACTCTAGTGGGAATAATTCGACATTAACTAACTTTGGGGCCTTGGATGACCTTATATAGTTGGGTTCTCCACCTAATAACTTAGCTCTTTAGGTTGATAATGCCTAATATAGAGGCACCAAGCCTAAGACATGAACGATACATTGGTGTATGATCACCCAAGAGAAGGGCCACATCTATAACAGATATTACCACTGAAAAAGAGGGGCAACAAAAAAAAAAAAGTGTTGGAAATAATCTCGCACCGACTAATTCTAAGGTTCTTGAACTACTTTACATATCGGTTGGGCCTCTCCACGTAATAGTCAAAGGTTTTGTGATGCATAATTCATCAGTAATCAAATAATTATCCGAAACTTTTTTTTCAAATTCAAAACATTTTTTTTATGCCCAAATTTAAATTCGAAACTTGTTACTTTTGCTATAGCCGAAGTCCCATTGTTCTCCAACATTTGCAATGGGATTTTAATCCTCTTTGTTCTTGGGCATAGCCGTTCACAGTACATTCAGTTGGGTTGTTCTTGGGGTTCACATTGGGTTCGATGGGTTGTATCCTGTTAAACTTGTTCTCTCAAAGTCTCCGGCATTCCAGGCATTCCCACGGGTTAAGGTTGTTTTCCCTGTTATCTGATGTTCACAACAGGCTTCAACGAGGTTTGAAAGTTTCTCAACTTACATCCCCTGTGGGATCGCTATATAGTCCTCAAGCTCCTTCGTCTGGTGGGATAATCCGTTCATATGGAGTTGGCCTTTTCACTCTAGACCATCCTTATCTATGATATGTATCATATCCTGACAGTAAAAGTCCATGTTTGTGCTAAGAGCCGCCTCGTGTTTTCTGTAGTATGTCATTTTGTTCACGTTACATTGTATACATTGTATACATTGTATTCGTTGCATATACCATTGAGGCATGGCACGCCGTATGCAGGAGAGTTGTGATTTACCTCGTGCTCTGTTTGTCAATTTCTTCACCTTACCCTGTATTTGTTGCATATGAGAACCTACGCCAGAGTAAGAGACAGAGACGAGCCGCCTCGTGTTGTCGGCATGTCATTTTCTGATAGAAGGAGAATTACAAGCACCTTGCAATGCAAGTTATCACATTCAACTACTATAAAACGCACCCAAAAAAAAAAGCACAGCCAAAACCTCAGTAGAGGGAGAGACAGAGACTCACTAACGAGCTTACAACTCTTGGTATAGGCTCCTTCTAAAGTTCTGCACGAGGGAGAGGAATGGCTGGTAAGATCGCTTTGTCTTTGGAGAGCTTGAATAATCCGGACTCCATCTCTTATCTGACGCAAAAGGAGGCGGCTGGGATTGATGGGATTCTCTTGGGTGATCTTGGGTTTAGCGTCGACCAGTTAATGGTTGGTGTGGTTTCTCCTATTTTTCCCTTTTTAACCTTTTTAATGGGGTTTCATTTCAGTCTGTTTTTGCTCTTGACTCCTCTTCACCCGGTCTTTGTAGGAGTTGGCTGGTTTGAGTGTTGCAACCTCAATAGCTGAGGTAATTGTAGACAGTACATGTTTGATTTTGTGTTCTTGGCGTTTGAGTTCATGTCTTCCTCTGTTTAAATACTTGTGCATTTTGAGTTGAGTTTAAACATAATTGAATAGTTTCAAGTCAACTGATGCTTTATTGCTCATGGAATTATTGTTTTGGCAGGTTTACAAACCAAATGAATATAGTCGTGTTCTTGTTATATGCGGTCCAGGAAATAATGGTGGTGATGGTCTGGTTGCTGCTCGTCATCTGCATCACTTCGGATATAAACCATTTGTATATTATCCAAATCGTACTCCGAAGGCTCCTTACACTGGTTTGGTTACTCAGGTATTGTGGTGAACTATATTTATACTTGTTGTGATAAGGAGGTTGCGTTCATCACTGAGAAATGTTTCTTCACTATGTTTTGTAGCTCGAATCACTGTCAATCCCTTTCTTGTCAATCGAAGACCTGCCTGCAGACTTGTCAAATGACTTTGACATTTTAGTAGATGCACTGTTTGGATTTTCATTACATGGTAATAAGTCCTTTGTTTTAGGTCTTAACGTTTATAATACATAAACATGGCATGACATATTATTGATGGCAGGGAAGGCTTGAGTATATAACCCGAACTTTCTGAAAGCTTCAACATTAGCATTTAGCAGTCTTCTATTCAGTATTGAGTATACTCTGATGCAACATGATGTCTGGGCTCTGGTATATGTGTTTGAGCATACGCATCTTTTGCATTTATTTGTGGTTGTTTTATTGTGATAAAATGCTTTCTTTATTGTAAGCAACGGATTTTTTTTATCTCTGTCACCTATAAGTAAAAGAATGAGAGGACTCTTTCCATTGTCTAATCTCTCAAATCCTTTTGTTTCCAAATCCCAGAAACCCAACTCAGCACAGCGTTTTAAAAAATATACAAATCCCAGGATGGAGTAGAAACTGTAAATAGAATCATAATGAAATACTCCAGAGTACTTACCTAGGAAAAATAAATAAAAAAGAAGAAATAAGAAAGAACTCCTGCTCCTGTCCTGAAATTTTAAACGGTTGGAAAAGAAGAACATAGGTTCACTTTAAAGGAGAAAGGAAGGAGTGAATGAAATTTTATGGGGAGAAGCAGTAATATGTGATTCTTGGGGTAAAAACTGTAAATAAGACCACAAAGAAATGAAGACAGACATTCATCTGGCCAAGAAATAAATAAATAAATATAAACAAAAAACAAAATCTCACGTTCAAATCTCGAAGAATTTTACTTTCCATGATATCGAGGAAGAGGAGTGAGATGTATGGCATGAAATGAAGAAACAGAGAAAATGTAAGATTGAGTGAAAATTTTCTGGGTTGGTAGGGCCTCTTACATTGTGAAGGTATGAAAATGTTTTCTGCTGTTTTATTGTAACTTTTCACCATCAAGACCAAAATATAGTCCATGTGTGTAGGCGAGGTTTATATAGAGTAGCTTGATAAGAGAATTCACTTGAATTTTGACACATAAACTTAAACTTCACAGCTGCAATTAACTACAAGATCATAAACCTGCTGATTGTCTACCCCTCTCACTGACACAGCTGGTAGTAATCTTACTGCCGAAAACTAAGACAAATACCACTGGATAGAAAAGATTTGAAAGTAGAAAGGGGAAAGGGGGGAAAAGGGGAAGGAGGGGGGGGACACCTTTTATTTATTATTTTTCTAACCACCTTAACAATGCCATTGGGAAAAAGAACTGTGGATTTTGCTTCCAGCAATGAGTATCTTGGTGTAGGTGAAGGAACTGGTCACAGAATGTCTTGATTGTATAGTTCTGTTCTTCAAGTAATTCATCGAGCCTGGGTGTCTGCTACGGCCTTGATTGAGTTTTATGAGATGCATTTAATCAAATTGACTCAATCAAGTTTTGTGTAGTCCTAAAATATCATGCCCTTCTCATATTGTTTACTATATTTCCTTATCAGGATATGGGAGAGTTGCCATTTGATAACTTGAGATTTGACTGGATTGCTTGAAATATATCCATTATATATATGATGAATATGTGGCATTGACTGCAATATTCTTAAATTCTTCAGGTGCCCCAGAGCCACCTTTTGATGGCCTCATCCAAAAGATTGTTTGTTTGCACAGTAATGATCGGATATGTCAGAAATCACCAGTTATTGTGTCTGTGGACGTTCCCTCTGGGTGGCATGTTGAAGAAGGTGACGTAAATGGTGAAGGCATCAAACCTGACATGCTGGTATGTTTGATGGAACCCTTAATTGTACTATCTGCACTCAATAATTAAGTGATCTGTAAAATTAATTTCAAACATCATTATGGGATTTGACTTTCCCATTTTATTTCATTGTCATTTTAACGGATTCTGTTTTTGTTTCTAGGTTTCATTAACTGCTCCAAAGTTGTGTGCCAAGAGGTTTTGGGGTCCCCACCACTTCCTTGGGGGTAGATTTGTTCCACCTGCTATTGCAGATAAGTTTAAACTTCATCTTCCACCATATCCTGGCACTTCCATGTGTGTACGGGTGGGAAAGCCTCCACCAATTGACATATCAGCTCTAAGAGTGAATTTTAGTCCATCAGAGTTCTGTGAGGACCATGTGGTGGCTGACCCTATAGATCAGGTATTGTGAAAATTGTACAGATGATCATTGATCCCAATTAAACAAAAAAAATTGTATTGCATGTTAAGTCTACCAACAGAATTTAATTGTTTGGGAGGCAAAAATGCTTCTTATAGGGTAAGAGTTTTCCTGGTTTTGTAAAACATGTGGACTCTCATTTTCTTGTCTTTGTCACAAATTTGTATGCAAAATTTCTTTTCTCTGCAAGATTTAAGTGTATAGATTGCTTGCAGTTCCAGAAATGGGTTGATGATGCAGTGGCAGCTGGTTTACGTGAACCGAATACTATGGCTTTGTCAACTGCCACCAAAGATGGAAAACCGTATATCTCCCAACTTTCATTTTGTTTTTCTTTAATTCCTTAATATCAATAATTGAACTAATACTAATTTATTAACCTTATCTAATCTTTTAAGTGCAAATAAGGATCACAATTTTCATTCATTCACAAGATTTTTTTTGTACAACTTTTTTTTTAGTTATTTGTACCTAATGGCCTTTCCTCCTCTCTTCCACAGTTCTTCACGAATGGTCTTGCTTAAAGGAGTTGATAAAGAGGGTTTTGTTTGGTTAGTGATGTTTTACAACTGTTTCTCGTGTGCTAAACTAATTTTTTGATTGTATTAGTCTTGAATCAACAACTTGCTTTCTTATCTTATTTTGTTCTTTCTGTTTCTTAGGTGTACCAATTATGAAAGTCGGAAGGCACATGAAATATCTGAAAATCCTCATGCAGCACTCCTTTTCTATTGGGAGGGCCTTAATCGCCAGGTGAATCATATTACAACCCACCCAGCGTATCACACCACTACCGTCTTGAATAAAACAGTTTTAACGTACCCAAGCAAGCAAGCCTTGATGATTTTTTCCATTCTTAGGCAAGGGATATTCTAGAAAATGAAAAGGTGGTTATTAAAAAGAAAAACGAGGCAGAACAACTTGGGAACTTGTCCAAACTGATTTGTTCCATGTGGAGGATGATGTGTCCATTCTGCCTCCTTCCCAAATTAGAAATAATAATTTTCTTTAAATTTCTATTGTTCATTAAAACAATACTTGAGTAAGCTTGAACCTTAACAATTACATAATTACAATGTTCCTACTGCAGAGAAATGAAAAATGGAACCCCTAAATATGCAACCCTGATTAGGATGATTAATTGATTTAAAGAAAACAAAAGATATCAAATTAACTAAAAAGTGAAAAATACATCCAAATATTTGTGAATTAAATGAATATACCCAACAAAAATGCATATCCAATTCAAAAATTAAAATCAAGGAAGATTGATACACAAATGGCAGCTGACAAATACATTCTGTAGAAATATGTAAAGTAGACTACTGTATTCTTCATTATGTTGTTTTTATTCAACAATGCCATTATCTTTTTATAATTTATATATGATGTACATAAACAGAAATTGAAAATGTTGTATTTCTTTTTTCTTTTTTCTTAACATTGTAATTGTATTTGGGATAAGGTTGAGTTGAGTTGAACAGTATTTGAGTGTTGGCTCCTACAGGCCATCTGCCTAGCCCTAATTTAGGCACAATTGTCTTGCTTATGCTCAAGAATCGCCTAGGTACTTCCTAGTTGATGCTTATATAACTATGTTTTGCTTATTCCGGACTTAAGAGGAGGCATTGCTCAAGCACTTAACCCGAGGTCATGTATAATTGAACCCATTGCCATCACTAGAATCCCCATGCTTGGATGTAGAGTCAGCAGATGAGAGTCAAGGAATCAAGTTACCTGATTGGGTCAGTCCAGTATACTTATCAGAAGTACATGACATTTGAGTTAATTTGTTCTGAAAGTCATAGTTGAAATTGTCGATTAGGTTCCTGTCTCTAGTAGATTGATCTATTTTGGCGCTTGAGTTACATTGGGAGTCATGATAGGATCCTTGTATTTGATTTTACACAACTAGGAAACCAGAGCATTGCTTGTACAATGCCATTGGTTTGGTGTTCATTCCAAGATTCTTAATGGGTTAATGCTTTCAATGCATCTTGGGACAATGGTCAGAGATTGTTGATGTGATTCAAATGGAACCTATTTATCTTCATTTTGTCTCCTGAAACAATAAATTTATTTTACTATTTTCATTTATCTAGCAAAATTTCCTTGCATCACTTGATTCCCAAACTGCAAAACAATGCACTAATGTGGATGTAAGATTTAGTACAACAAGATTGAGACTGATAAATTTTTATGTGATGGAGTTGTATGAGATTAATTTTGACATCACCTTGCCTAGTAGGTAAGAGTGGAAGGAGCTGTGCATAAGCTGTCTGGTGAAGAATCTGAGAAGTATTTTTATAGTCGTCCTCGTGGTTCTCAGATCGCAGCAATTGTTAGCAAGCAACTGGTCTGTTTTTCCCGTCTTGCTGCGTGCATAAGAACTTATTGAAGTTAAATGTTCCTTTGATGTGTTTTCTTTGTCCATGGACACTAAATCTATCACCTCTCTTCAGAGTGCCGTTATTCCTGGAAGGCATGTTCTTCATCAAGAATATAAAGAACTGGAAGCAAAATTTTCTGATGGGTAAGATTGATGAATATCTAATTCACAGTGAACTCATGGAACATTAAGTTCATTGCTCTATTAGTATGCATTTTGTTTCTATCCTTCTCTTCCTACCCTCCCCCCACCCAAAAAATAAAATTACTGTTTACATATGAAACACCTTTTCCTTCGCTTCAATGGAAATTTGGAGCTGGTGGAGGAAACTTAGTGGGATTGGTTTTCTTCAATGTGCAGAAGTTTGATTCCGAAACCAGAACACTGGGGAGGATTCCGGCTAAAACCAGTTATCCTTGAATTTTGGCAAGGACAACAGTCTCGCCTGCATGATCGGTGTGTCAATCCCATCTTTGTTGCAAATCTGTTGTTGATTGACATGATTTTTCTTAGAATAGATTTGATTTTCACCGTAATGTTTTCTTTTTCTTTTTCTGTAATAGGTTGCAATATTCTATTCAAGAGGTCGATGGAAGGCCAGTATGGAAAATTGATCGGTTGGCCCCATGACTAGTACTTCCATTCTCATATTGGTTCAGTAATACTAGTGAGATTTATGCATGAGACATCAGATGAATAAGTGATTTGCATGGTTACGTTCATGAAATTATGATTGGTGGGGGCATTTAAGTAATGTAAGAACTCTGGTAATTAGTTTCCAAATCAAATAAAGCTTCTTCTGTTTTGATTATATGGGAGAAGGTTTCCCATACCAGTAGGGGCTCTACATGGTCAGGGAGGAAAGAGTATCAAGAATATGAGAGGGCGTGGACGGTGGATAGCATATGTACACACTGACAATGTGAGGATCTTCTTCTTTGGTAATATAAAGCGAGACAAATTTATAGATTTCAATTTGCAATATACAATTTTAAGTAAAGTGGGAAACTGATGTAGTCTTGGAGTTGCATCTTATATAATTAATTTTGGTTTATATGATTAATTGTTAATTGTAATTGAGCTATGATTAACTTTTAATTGTAATTGGGTTTAGTTTTAGGGTTTTCATTATTTTCTGGTTTTTATTTGGTTGATGGGTCAGCCTATGATTTATTTTATTAGATCCATTATTATTTTATTAGGATCAATAACGGTGGGTATTTTTTAACCCAAAAAATAAAAAATTAAGGGTGGGTGTTTTTACACGCTAACGGGGTATATTGGAATCTAATATGCTAGCGGGGAATATGGGAGTACGAGGACTGGTAACGAGATGAGAAGAGAGAAAGAAGGCTTCGATTTTAAGAAGAAAGATAAGAGACAAAACACAAAATCTCCTCCATAATGGAAATTTAGGGCTATCTATGAAGCATTGGCAAAGATGAAAGCTCTTATCAAGCTCCAAGAGGATGAAAAACCTCCTTTCAGAGCAAAAATTCCACTCACATCTTTCGCACTCCTTGTAAGATTTTGCTTAGCTAGGAACACAACCATGTCAAATCAAAATATGAATCATAAAAAAAGATCACATACCGGACTCGTTGACAAAGTCGCGTCAGCCTTATCTAATAAGGCCAAATTATCAATGGATACCACAATATTTTACACAATAAGGTCGGTTAATTAGAATCCTATAACCCATGAGAGAGATCTTCCACTACGGTATCATTCAGCCTCTCAATTAATATCCATCCACTAATCAGAACCAATCAATGACTAGTACGTACCCATACAAGTTGAAAATATTACTCACCTTTCTAACTTGTAATCTATGTTGGTGATTCGAAAGAGCTCTACTAAATGGAAGGAGCTCATCTGTAGCATTTCAAAATGCTACATGGAGTGTAGCATCCATTTGATGGATGCCAAGTGGACATCCAAGCATCCAATGATCTACATTAAAAAAAAAAAAAAAAAAACACACAACACAACACATGCTGATAAGTGGAGAAGTATCAGAATAATCCCAAATCCCTTGCGTGCTGAATTGGCAACCCCATATCTCGCCTCTTTCTCCTCTGTAGTAACCCTCTTCTTCCAACGCAATTTCTGCGCATCTTCTTCCTCCTGAGTTCTCCTTGTTCTTCAATCGAGCTTGATTCATCTTCCAAATAGAGATGATTGTTTGAGAATGGTAGGAGTGAATGACTTACCATACTAATTGGCCAGCTCATCGTTGATCCGAGAGTCGACAGCTGGTTTTGGCATCAGAGGTGGAAAAGAAAAAGAAAGCAAAAGAGCTCAAAGTTAGCAGTTGCAGTGGTAGTTGCAATTTGGAATGAGATCTAGATTGTAATGAACTTGATATGACACTGAGAGGGGGGGGTGAATCAGTGTCTGAAAATTCTCCTTAATTATTTACTGCTGCCCAGAGCTGATGGAGACCTAATTTTTCACACACACACAAGCGCATGCAAATCTACCTCGCTACCACTCAGTGGCCAGGTCTACCAGATTTGCACACTCATCCTGTAAGTCATTCCATGCACTCCAAAATATAACAGAAAGATAAAACAATGGACACAGAGATATTACCAGATTTGAACTGGTGACACGAGGATTTTCAGTCCTCAGTTGGTATGGTTCACCAACACAGTGTGTGATGGCTAGTCCACGGAGTAATGCCCAACGGGCTCCGTATATACTCAATACACTTCTTTTTGCTGTCTACACAGCAGGAAATACATACACCCAATTTATCCAGCATAAAACTAGGAGGGCACACATGTGCCAGGAATTCAGGTATCAAGTACCAGTGTTCAGCACACGCTGCACACCACGCTTAACCCGCACCCACGGGAAGCAAATAACAATTTTTTATAGGCTTATAAATTTGTCTTACAATTTTTCCCCACTAGCTAGGTATTCTACAATTGCACCTACGCTAGCATACAATAAATTGAAAGCAACAAATAGATAAGGAATTGAAAAACCTCACAAAGAATCCTTTCAAATGGCCAACAATATCTCTGAAGCTTCACCACTACTCTCAGGTACTCTCCAATAGCCTTCAATGATGATAGAGATCGATTCACAAAGCACACCTCGCTCACAGGCTTCCAATCTCTTCTACACAACCCATAATCACTATGAATGTAAACATAAACGCTCTACTGACCTCTCATAGGGATTTAGCACTCCATTGATGCACAGAGAAGAAGTAGTTGGTGATTGATCATTCCCACAGGGCATGAAACCCTAAAAATCCTTCTCTCTGCCTTCAAAACACTCTTTTCAATTTTTCTCTAGGTTTTCATGACTCCCAACGGTGCCCAATAAATAGAGCATCCAAAAATATGGAAACTGCAACTTGAACGGATCGATTTGGAGCTCGGATGAAGAAGTTATGGCAGTTTGAAGTTCGGCCAATCATAGATAAGGAAAGAGAATCTTTCCTTTTATAACAGCGCACCCGCGCCACACTGTAGCCACGCCGCCGATGTGTTGTCGAGATCTGATTGGTTGATCGGAGTATCTTTGTTGGCGTTCGTCGGATCGTCTGCAAAAAGGCGGGATCTATCTTGGTTCGTCGGATCTGCATAATTCACGTCTGGCGCGATCGGCTTCAATCTTGACCGCAAGATCTGGATCTGATCCGACGTAGTACTGCGCATGCGCCACACGAAATCAAGGCGCTGTTTCAATATGACGCGGCACAACTTATTATGTTGTAACCGACGAATCACAAGACTCGCGATAAAATCTAGGCGGAACCAGTGAGATACACGTGAGCCCGCAACTTTGAGGGCCGTCCATTTGGAATCTGGACTACGTGGCTTCATTTGGGCGGCCAATCTCGCATCTTCACCTTTTTTCTTGACGAAATTACCCCTTAACAACTTGTGAAATGACTTTTTCGAGCGATCCGACAGAAACTGCGATATCTCTCTCATCCGACGTCGGAATTGAGCGATTCAAGTTGCGTTGGAAAGATAACTCAACGCTCTACATCTTTCCACTGTTGGATTTCCATGAACCTTCTAAGGGACCCACCAAAAATAGGTCCAAAGTTAAAACTCTGTCAAACCTTGGAATTTGAACACGAAACTTTGCATGCATGCATGCCAAGTGCCGTGGGCTGCCGTGTTGGCATGTCACCTTGCCACCACACCTGTGGGTCCCACTCATATTTTTCTCTCTCCTCTTTCTCTCTCCAATTTCTCTCTCTACAGTCTTTCTCTTCAACCTTCTTTAAGATCTCATGCATCAACACAGGAAACAATACAACACTACTAGAAACTCTGTCACACCATCAGTATTACTGTCACATCATCAGTTTTTGTACCACATCACCAGTGGATCCACAGACACTCTCTCTCATCAAACTTGATGTAGAATGTTATTTAACTCACTGCAAGCCATCTGAAACACATGTAGAACACTGTAGAACACACATGCGAGGTTGTTCCATCTTTGCCATTGCACTGACACTCTCTCTCCTCATTTCTTTGACTTTATACTTACAGACACTGTCACATCAGTCAAGTTGCCAACAATGACAACACAAAGTCCAACAAATTGGTAGAAACATGATTTACAATCTGCAAGACTAATCGGTACCACCCTTGCTTTTTTATGCTTGATTTGAAATCTACAGTTCTTCTCTTCTCCTCTCCCCCTGCTTTTTGATTTGATTCCATATCTATGGTACTTTATTTTAGTGGGTTAAATGGTTGTGGTTATTCATTTCAGCTCAGCAAGAAACTTGCTTATTTCACCAAGAAAGTCACCTTTTCATTAGTACAGAGGATCGTAGTCGTCAATGTCTTCCTCGACAACACGTCAACGAACTTGTCAACGAAGTTGAGGACAATCCCTATAAATCATCCCCTTCATTTACTATAGTTACGCTTTCAAATCCTTCTATTTATAATAGAAACGTGAGAGAAACGAAATGGATGTGCATTTAAGCTTTATTAATGTGATGTTTAGTACTTGCTCTCTTGGTTAGGACTTGTTGCAGAAAATCTGTCAGTTCCTCTATTTTCGGATATGAGAGAGAAGTACAAAGAGCTAATTTGCTCTCCAGATTTAAGTAATAGAAGTACATAGAGCTAGTACAAAGAGCCAATCTACTCTCCAATATGAGAGATAGAAGTACATAGAGCCAACCTTTTAACCAGACCGATGTTATCATTTCCACTGAATTCCTTCTCAATGAATTCTTTTCATATTGACGCTGAATGATAAGTTTCATGCTTGTTTTAATTAATTTGGAATAAGAACTTTGAGAATGAGATAATATCTCTTGTGTGTTTGTATTGAGATTGACTCAACTATATATCAATAGTTCCGTTACAATGTGATTGATTTCTCTAGTGATTTGTGGAGGTAATAAGGACAATGGATATGGAAATGGACAGAAAAACGCTCATGAGTCTAGTCATCAAGATTTCAAAAGAATTGAATCTTATCCATTGAGTCTAGTCATCAAAATTTCAAAAAGATTTGAGTCTAGTTACTAAGAAATAAGGATTGAATCTTATTCGTCCCTCGCAAGCAATTCGGTGTAGTATGCACAATGAGCTTACCATGCAAGAAAGATAAGCGATGTACTGTTGGGTGGTGTATATGTGAAAGTATATGTGACAAATACATGACTCATTTAGGTGACTGTTCCCTCATTTGGATGACTATCCCTTTTTTAGAGGGTGATTGTAGTCCCTCTTTTGGGAAACTGACATCCCTTTTTCAGTGACTGGCCTTTTTTTTTTTAGAGGAGGGGGGGGGGAGAGGGTTACTGTGAGAGGGAACCTAGAGGTCTGATACCACAAAAGACTTTGAGAATAAACTTAGAGCTCTGATACCACAAACGACTTTGAGAATAAGATAATTTCTATTGTATCTTTGTATTGAGATTGATTCAACTATTTAGGGATAGCTCTGTTACAATATGATTGATTTCTCCTGTGATTTGTGGAGTTAAATTAGGACAATGGATATAAAAGTGAATAAAAAAATATCCAGATACATTAGTCCAGGTATATGAGTATAATCATCAAGATTTCAAAAGGATTGAATCTTATTCATATAGTCATCAAGATTTCAAAAAGATTAAGTCTAATCACTAAGAGATAATAATTGAATCTTATCAGGAACGAATACAATTAAGTATGAAAACATGAAAGCTTGAGAGTTTCCATAGATGGAACTCACTTTAAATGCCTTCTACCCTGCAGCATCTAATAAGCTTTCACATCTTCGTATGCGTAACCCCCCCCCCCCCCCTCTACTACCTAGCTCGGGATACATCAACTCTTCGCTCTTGCATGTGAACTGATTTTTACTTTTGTACCAATCTGTTAACTGTCGAGGATTAATTTGACATGAATTCATATAACAGTTTTTTTTCATCTTCTTCGCAATTAGTATTGTTGGACTATAGATATAAGGCTTATGAGCTCATCCATACTCGATTGGCAATGCTTGATGGCTTCATCATCCCAAAGGCATTTAACGAATTTGATGCAAATTATAGACAAGAAACCGTTTGGTTCAAAGAATGTAGCTCTAAATATCTTAATAATGAATTGAACTCCTCATCTGACAAAAGATTTGAACTCCTCATCTGGGATGTGACTCTTCTCTATGCCATTGTATTCCTAATGTCTTTCTTGCATAGGCACAACTTTGGGTGTCCTATTTTCTGCAAAAATCAATTGGGCATAGATAGAATAAGCCATGAAGGCATCGCCAAACTGTATTACATTTTGTTCGAACAAGATCTATGTATATATTTCATATACAGCTCATTCATGGCCCCTTTAATTTAAAACAATGCATTTTTAAATTCATTCTTTCTTTTGCTGAATTCCCATGTGCAAAGCCCTATAGTTTGTTCACCATTGATTTGAGGGAATATCAGCTTGGACAACACAATCAATTTCCAAGATCACCTTTAGGTGCATCTGAAAACTTAGGTTCAAAGCATTCAATGTTGTTCTATTAATTGATGGATTTTTGTCCACCAAACCATGGGACATCTTGGACCTCTTCATGGGAGGGTCAAATTATGGGGTATATATATGCGTATTTCAATCTTTAGTTGTGCGGTATTTGTCACTGTCTTTTTACTTTTTTTATTCAAGAATTGAGTTTCTACAAAACAACGTTGTCATGGGTTCTTTCTAATTTGATTGTGAATGATGCATGAGGGGAAAACTATTTTAGATTGTAATATCTTTTATTTATGATCAAATCTTAATGTTATTCTTAATTAAATTTTATGATCATCTAATCTAAGGGATATTCTATGTATTTGTTCAAGCAAAAGCAGAAGCTAAACATTAATCTCCGCCAGTATAACAAGTTGGATACCGCCCTACGACATCATTAATCACCGTGAAAAGGAAACGAGGTGGAACGTCGCTACATTGTTTTATGATTGTTTTGTCCACCTAAAACTCCATCTCTTCTTGAACTATAAGACCATGAATCTTAGTGATGAGTTCGAGGGGAACATTGAGTCTGCTATACGAGACTATAAGGTTGGAATGGTCATCTTCTCCCCAGATTATTGCAATTCATATAATTGTCTCTATAAATTAGCTCTCCTGATGGAATGAAAAAAGAAGGTCTCTTCTATAACGTCAAGCCCTCTGATCTTGTGCTTTTAGATGATGATAATAATTTTGAAGCTGTCCAGTTGCATCGGTTTAGATTGGCCGTTGAACTGGCCAAAGGCAAGATGGGCAACTTGTTTGATCCTTGCAACAGGTAGGGACTCCTATTCATCGAGACAGTTTTTAGAATTGCAATAATCTGAAGAGAAGATGATCACTCCAACCTTACAGTTCTATATAGCAGATTCAATATTCTCCTGGAACTCATCATCGAGATTCATGGTCTTGTAGTCCAAGAAGGGATAGAGTTTTAGGTTGAAAAAATGATTGTGAAGTAATGTAGCGATAATTCAACCTATCTTTTTTGCCACCTGGTGAATAAAGACGTCACAGGGTGATATCCAACTTGTTGTACTGGCGGAGATTAAGGTTTGGCTTCTGCTTTTGCTTAAACAAACACAGAGAATATCCCTATAGATAATTAGATTAGGTGATCATAAAACTTGATAGAGAATGATATTAAGATTTGGTTATAAATAAAAGATATTACAACTTAAAATAGTTTTTCCCTCGGGCATCCAAATAACACATAGCTAAAGATTGAAACATGCATACTTATACCCATAATTTGACCCTTCCCATAAAGAGGTCCAAGATGTCCTCTGGTTTAGGTGGACAAAAATTCATCGATTTAATATTTGTTTTCTTTTTTACCTACTGTAGATGATTATTTTTCTCCATTTCATTCTCATTTTTTTCTTGAGCATATGGATAACTGATTGTCCTTGGTTGTGTCAATTAGCATTTATCCAGTCCTGACAAATTTAAATTCTTCTGATACCACATTATTGTATTATATTCTGTGTTCTTGCGCTTGGTATCAAATCCGAGTATGGTAATTGTTTTTCGAAATGTAGTTGACTGCATTTCTTACTCTCTCATTAATTTGTGTTGTTTATTTTAATTTTTTTCCTACTACTTTACTAACCAATTCAACTTCTCATTATCTTCGGATCCTTGAATTTGTTTGATTTAATTTTTTTTTTCTTACTTAATCTGTTGCGAGCCAAAAAGGGCACAAACAAAGGGCACAAGAAATTGACATTAACTGTGAGTTTACGAAGAGGGTTTAAAGAAACTTTACCCTGAGAGGCAAAACTGAGTGGGAAGGAGCTCGTCGAAGAACATTTGTGGTGTGTGTCCACTAAATCGTTAGAAGATGCAGCAGGCTCATCGAAGAAGAGGGAGAACTCAGAAGAAAGAAGATGCTCAGAAGAAAGAAGGAAGAAGAGGGTTTCTACAGAAGAGGAAGATGTAAAGGGTTGTCGGTTCTGCAAGCAAAGGATTTGGGGGTTTTCATATGCTTCTCCACTTATCAGCATGTGTTGCTTTTTTTTAAAATAGACCGTCCGATACTTGGACATCCACTTCACATTCATCGGATGGATGCTACACTCCACGTAACGTTTTGAAATGCTACAAACAAGTTCCTTCCCTACTTGATAACATTACCTTCTTCAGATTAGGGCCTTTGCTCAAAATCGCTTATCACCCGAATGATTCGTTAAACACTTGGGTTACAGCTATGTACAATTTGAGATGTGGAGAAGAGAGGCAAAAAATGGGATTCGATAGTTTGGCTGGGGTTGAACCTGATCACTTTCCTAACTAGACTCCACCATGAAAAATCAGAAATAGTGTTTCAGGCTCCATTTGACTAATTGCAGTTGAAACCTGATTACTATTTCAAAAGGTTATATCCATGTCTATAACTGCGCTCACTTTTATTTGAAAGGATAGCATCAATGAAAATGGATTATCAAGCTTTCAGCGATTGAAGGAAATTCAATACACTATAGCCATCCACATTATAACCAAACACCAATAAAGCCAAAACTAGCTTCCAGGAAAAATTTTGGTTATTGAGTTCAAAGAGAGATGATAGAAAATTCCCTAAGTAGAAGGAAAAAAACATAAAAGATTAAAAGGGGAATCTTGAGATCTCTCATGCCTCTCTCTCTCTCTCTCTCAAAGTTATTTTTCATTTCTAAATTGGAGTTTATTCCCATATTAAAGAATAACCATGCAGCAGCTTCATGAATCCTTTTGAATACTAGTTATCTCAAGAGAATTGATGCAGTTCAAAATCAAAATACAAACTTACCCAAAAAAAAAAAATCAAAATACAAAATAAGTTGAAAAATATATAATAATTTTTACTGTAGGCATCATTCAATCCAAAGGTCGGAGAAGATCATTTCACTGGGGGTTTCTTGAGAATTCACTCAACCCAATTATGAGATTCACACACCACTGGAGGACCTCAACTCATCATGAGAACTCACATTAGCATACCAATAAGTCTAAAAATTATAAACCATTCTATTCTATTCTATTCTTCAAATCTAATACAAATTATATCGAAGAAAGTAGAAGAACCGTTGGAATATAATGCTTGAAATATAGTCGTGAGTCAAGAGTTGGTTACATTTCTAATAGATTAAAGAAAATTATATTCTGCTCAATCAATTTTCTTTCAATGGCCCAATGAATGTGCATTAAAGGGAAATTGATAACGACTACATGTTGTAACAACCTTGTTACATTCATTCAGACGAACCCAAAATGAAGTCCATTAAAGACTTAAATTATGGTTGGATCTACAATGATGGAGGCTTAAGAAATGAGTGATTTAAGTACATAGAAGAGACTCAAAACAGGTTGAGGATTATATGTACTTCAAAATTTGACCTTAAATCCAGTTAATGATGCAAACTTACACGAGAAATCAGAAACTGAGAAAGCTTTTGACATCTGAAATGATTGGCTTTAGAATCAACTTTACCTGTAAGAACATCGAAAAAAGATCCTCTATAGTTACTGCCAAGTGGTAGTGAGGATTCTGTCTGCCGTTGCACTTTGAGCAGACAGGATTCTCACTGCCGCTGGCAATCACTACAGAGGATCCCAATCCAAAAACATTTATGTTACAAAAGTTTAGGTTTAGAGATCTAAGGTTCCTTGTTTCTTTCTGATGTTCCCAGGTCAACATTGAAGGGGGAGTGAATCAGTGTGTCTAAAAATTCGTTCATTGATAAACAATTTTAAACTGGCCAGGGCAATCCCAATTTTACTAGTAACACACAATCACATGCACACCTACCTCACAATCAAGAATGGCTAGGTCTATCCGGTAGTCCACACCCACTCTCTATAAAACACACACTACAATATGCAATGTAAAACAAGACATGATATACGTGGTTCACCTCCACAGTGTGTGAAAAACTAGTCCATAAAGTAATGCCCTGATAAGGTTTCGTATTTACTCTATACGCTTCCAATGAATTTTGAATGCTACAACAGTCCAAGAACAAATATGTACTTTTGTTCTTGCTACAATAAGAACTAAGAGCTACAACCCCAAACCCTGTCATGCACCAATGTGAAAGGTGAACACAATATGAATAAAGAATGATAACAATGGCTCCCTCCCAAATTACATCAACACATCAGGTATTTCCACAAACATCACAACCTATGATGATGTAAATTAGGGTTTACTAATACAGGTTACCTCTACCATTGTTACTCCACCATATGTAGCTTTAGGGATGCCAAAAACCTATTAGGTTTGATGCGTTGTATTTTGTGGGGTCTACACAGTTAATAGAGTTGTCATTGTATTAGGGTTTGAGTCCATTACATGTACCGAGGGGGGTAAACTTGTAATTGTGTAGGGGATTAGGGTTTCTAAGAATCCCTATATATTGTCTCTGTGAGAAAAATCCTCGGTAAAGCTGTAAAACTGATAGAGAAGTATACTTTGTCAGGTGGAGAGCTGTAAGGTTGGTAGGGGAGAATACTCAGGAGTACACTTTGTCAGGTGGAGAGTTGTAAGGCTGATAGGGGAGAATACTCTGTCAAGGCAGAGAACTGTAGAAGTTTCTTGGGAATAAAAAAATTTCTCTTTCTCTGGTGTGGAAGTAAGTATCCCGCGTTGGGATGCTGAACCACGGTAAATTCTTGTTCTTCATATTTTTTTTCTTCTTGTTTGCACATTTATTCCTAATAAAACCAATGTTGAGTGCACTCAGATCATCAAACAAGCCATCACAACAATCAATATGTGTTTTTACCCCAAAAACTCTATTTTTTTTCTCCTCTTTTTCTCCTTTTAACACTATAGAGACACGCTAGTTCGAATTTCGAGAAGATAAAATAAACTAGGATCAATTTGGGTTTAAAATAGCCCTCAAAATCGTCACAATACTTTTGGCCGTTTGATCACGGAATAGTGCATCTTGATTGATGTCTCAAGACCGTTGGCTGGATTCTCGATCATCGGATCGACTTTAAAAGGGCAGGTAGAGTATCAGCCGTCCAATCTCTTAAAATGCAATATTGACACAAATAAAAATATATTGTAGGATTAATAATATCCAACTAAACAAAATCTTTGCGACAGCTCAAGTGTGCAAACGCAACACCTTATCAATATGATTTTAGTATAACACGATACAGTTTATTAAACTACTAAATCCAGTCATAGTTTACACGGCAGAAGAGAAGAGGAAGTGTTTCGAACCGGCAACTTCTCTGAACCAAACCAGAATCATCAGTTTGATCCTCTGTTCACCGGTGTTGATAAAGGCAAAAAAATCCTCTCCCCGGATTCGGCCTGGTCCCCAGCCTTGGCAGCCCCCCCGGGGGAGAGGATTTCAGTCCTTGATAAAGAGGTTGGATTGAAGACCGAGCAAAAATGAAATTACATCATTTTTACTTAAATTACAAAAGGGCAAACATGACATTTTATAAGCCCAAGGATGATATTGTCATTTAAAACGTAAGTGATGGTACATCTCATCACTTAATGGACTGAAAAGATATGATTAATTATTATTTTCCAAATTAAGGGTGGCCGTTGATATTGTGGACCAAGACAGCTTGAATTATGGGTATATTTAGGGGACGAGGGTTCACTTTTTTTAAAACATTTCAACGTGTCATCGGAAATCCGACTGTATCTTCGTCATATGACATCGAAATTAAAATCCACAAAGTGCATTGTGAATCAGAAATTTGACTGTAGCTTCATCATATGACATTGAAATTAAAATCCACAAAGTGCATTGTGAAGCTAATTCAATGTTCTACGTGTTTCCAGTTCAAAGCTTTACACCAAATTATTGTGGGACCCATCAGATTCTGGTTCAAAATGAAAAGTTTCAAACAAATTTTGGAATTTGGCCACGAAACCTTTTTCCACATGTGCTGTGAGGCTCTCACATACTGTAACAAGGGTTTGTTACGTTTGAAAATATAACAAAAAAAAAAATAAAAATACTAATAAAACATGATAATTGAATAATAAAAGTTAGAATAAATAGAACAAAGTGGATATTTTTAGTTTGTTTAATAAAAACTATTTATTAGATTATAAATTCTAATTTAAAAGGTACGGTAGGAAAGAGATCCCGACCCCTAATAAAATAAATATAGATCAGCAAGCGGCCATAACAGTAGTGTTACCAGTAATTATGTGATTATTGTGGTTGGCATCAAATCTCTATGAGTTTCCTGTTATTCACCTCTCAATTAAATAGTCTGTAGACGTAGTAATCCATGTTACCCAGGAGTTCATCTCTGATGCTAAACGAGCAGAATGCTTGAGCTACAAGAGATCAAGAATCTCGGAGGACGACCCAAGCCTTTACAGGTCGATTCAAAGAAGGTTCTCTGTCTTGCCAACCTCATCTCCTAAATCTGCTCTACTTCCTAGTACTTCTGATTTCTTGCCTTTGTCCAGTTCATGGGTTAAGTTGGAAATTAGTGTTGCTCAAATCAAAGAGATTGACAACTGAGCTTTCTTCTGGCCAATGGCAAAATTCCTTTGGGATTATAGCTGCCGAATACAAGGAATTAAGTTCATGTTGGATTTTGTGTAGTCATTGTTGGCAACTTGACTGACGTGACAATGTTTGTGAGCATTCAGTCAGATGAATGAGGAGAGAGAGTGTCAGTGCAGTGACAAAGTTGGAGCAATCTCTTAGTTGGGTTTTACAGTGTTCTACATCTCTTATACTGTGTCTTAGATGGCTTGCAGCGAGTTAAATGACATTCTACATCAAGTTTGATCAGAGAGAGTGTTTGTGGGCCCCACTGGTAGTGTGGCAGTGTTTCCATTGGTCTGACAGTATTTCTGAAGTGTTGCGGCATCTTGAAGAATGAAATAAAAAAAGAAGATGTAGAGAGAGAAAAAGGAGAGAAAAATGTGGGTGGGACCCATTGTGCCAAGGTGGCATGCCACCATGGCAACCAGCCTGGCCGAGGGCCACGGCACCATAGTGGCAGCCAGCCACATGGCCAGCCGCATGGCATAGCAGCAGGCCCGCAAGGCAGCAACAGCCGCAAGCCCATGCACCAACCACAACAGCAGGCAGCAGACCCGCAAGGCAGCATGGCCGCATGCCCCTAGCCGCTCCTCAACATGCCCACAACCTGTTTGATTTTATTTTTAGAGAGAGAATCGGCCAATTCTAGAGAGAAGTTCTCTCGGCCATATTTTCTCTGTACAGGGTTTCATTTTGATAAAAAAAAAACAGTTACAGACGCCATTTATATAATGACAGGGGCATTTTCGGCAAGTAACAAAGAAAAAGATCCGAAATCTGCTGTCTAAAAGCAGCCACGTCGTCAAGATCCAGATCGAATGGATCAGATTAAGGCGGGCTATGGTGTGACTCGTCTGACGCGTCAAGATTCTCTCGCGCGAGTTCTCGTTGGACGGAGGTAGTTTAAAATAGTGCGCCACAAATTATAGAGGTTCTTCTTGATTCAATATGGCGTGCTCATAATGGAGGCTGAGAAGATCCAAATCGGAGAGTCGCGAGTGGACTTGATCGCATCAGACGTGATTTGTGCAGATCCTATGGTCCTTGTTTAATCCCGCCATAAACCGACAGATCCAACTGAGATTAAGACAGATCCCTTGTGCGCCAATACGATCTCGACAACGCATCAGCGTGGCGCGGCTACGGTGCGGCGCGGGTGCGCGGTTATGAAAGGAAAGATTCTATTTTGAATGTTTTGATTGGCCGAACTTCAAACTGCCATAACTTTCTCATCTGAACTCCAAATCGGTCCGTTCAAGTTGCAGTTTCTATATTTTCGGATGTTCTATACATTGGGCACCGTTGGGAGTGGAAGAAAAAAAGAAAAAAATTGAAAAGAGAGAAAAGGATTTTTAGGGTTTCGTGCCCTGTGGGAGTGATCAATCGCCAACTATCTTTTCTTTGTGCATCAATGGAGTGTTAAATCCCTATGAGAGGTCAGTAGAGCGTTTATGTTTACATTCATGTTGATTATGGGTTGTGTGGAAGAGATTGGAAGCCTGTGAGTGAGGTGTGCTATGTGAATCGATCTCTATCATCATTGAAGGCTGTTGGAGAGTACCTGAGGGCGGTGTAAAGCTTCAGAGAGATTTTTGGCCATTCGAAAACATTGTTTGTGAGATTTTTCAATTTCCTATCTATTTATGCTTTCAATTTATTGTATGCTAGCGTAGGTGCAAATTATTGAATACCTAACTAGTGGGGAAAAATTATAAGGCAAATTTATAAGCCTAAAAAAATTGTTATTTGCTTCCCGTGGGTTCGGGTTAAGCGTGGTGTGTTCAGTGGGTGCTGGACACTGTTGTAGCCTGAATCTTGGCGTTGTTGCGCCCTCTCAGTTTTATGCTGGGAAAACCTAACGTTAGTATCCTTGTCTTGTAAGAGACTAAAAGTTGAGTGTTGAGTAAATACAGAGCCCTTTGGGCATTACTCCGTGGACTAGCCATCACACACTGTGTTGGTGAACCACGTGATATCCTTGTGTTGATTGTTTTATCTTTCTGGTATATTTTTGAAGTGCGTGGAATAGCTTGCAGGGTGGGTGTGCAAATCTGATAGACCTGGCCACTGAGTGGTAGCGAGGTAGATTTGCATACGCTTGTGTGTGTAAAATAATATATCTCCATCAACTCTGGACAACAGTAAAATAATTAAAGAGAATTTTCAAACATTGATTCATCCCCCTAGTGTCATATCAAGTTCATCAGTTCAATACCTTGGGAGTCAAGGGAATAGAGAGATCTTGCATTTCAAAATCAAATTCCAAAATTTCTAGCAGTAAACATCCATATTGGGGAACTTGCAAGAATGGTTTGATAATCTATTGAAAGTTCCAAGACTCAGGCAGGAAAGGAAGTTATTGTGAAGGGGAATCTATGGAGACACCCTTGTATCTGGATCACCCTGGATGACCCAGTAATTAGAATCAGGGAATTGTTTTAAACCCCATATTTGCCCAAGGTCTGCCCTGGCCCTGTATTCAAGCAGGTAAGGAGAATTCCTTGGTCGTTTCTTCTTTTTCAATTGTAATTTTATGGTCCTATAGGGGATGAGCCGCCTTAATTCTATTAGTAAGCGCTGAATCATTCATTTGATTTACCTGAGTGGGTGTCTTCCTTCATTTGCAGGATGCTGTGGGGCTAAGCTTAGCTCAGCCGCTGTCACAGAATTCCGGGGCTTCGTTGACTCAATGAAAAAAAAGATTCGTTTCAATTCTAAGGTTAAGAATGGGGTTTCGAGAAGCTCCGGCAAGAGAGATCAAGGAGAAGAAGAGGGAATTAGTAATGGGAGTTGCAAGGCCTCGATGATAGAAGGAGAGCGAGAGACAATGGGTTGTGCACAATTACAATTAACCTTTTTTTGATGAAATTTTATTGAAATTTTAATTTATAATCTATTTTCAATTTATTTTTAGCAATGTGTGATTTCACAAAATAATCCTTATATATATTTAATTCTGCATCTTTACATGTAGTTTAAGAGGGTAGTTGGTGTCTCCTTACGTATATATATATATATATATATATATATATATATATATATATATATATATATATATATATATATATATATATATAACATCACTGCATGCATGTAGGGGTCTATCGATTCGGTATCAAGTCAAAACCCAGTTAACTCACCGCCCAAACTTGATCAATCAATGCCATATATTCTATACACATTTAGAACACAACCAAATCCCCTATGCAAGCTCTATAACACCATCATGCTCTCTTTATGTTGCCAACAATGACAACCTCATCTACTGATATCCCAACACTTTCAAATAGCAACTGAAGACTACATCACAAGATGTAACCTTTAGATTTGAATCACTCCAACAATCATCAACTTCAAGTTTCCCTTCTCTTCCTGCATGCGCTGTTTGGTAATTTGGTTATAAGAGAAGAAGGTTAACCTCCATGATCAAAGCACAATGATTATCTATCCAAAAAGGAGAGCTTTCCAATCAGAAAAAAGATAATCCAAGAGACAAGGAAGTTTGATATTTAGATCTACAAAAGAATGGTTATATTATTAAAAAGTCTAATTAAGGGGTAAAAAGTGGGGATTGAGTAAAGAAAGAATAAGATAAGAAATGGTACTGTATACTAGCAGCATGATAATAAAGAAACGAGTTAAAATGTGATGAAGATCAATGCCTTTCTTTGAGGCAAGGTTTTGAATCCAAGTATCAAACATGGTATCAGGGATCGATCAAGTCCAAGCCAATCCAACTGATCCCATACTGATTCCTTGAACCATACTCCCAAAAGAAGATAAACATCATTATTTATTTATTTTTCTGTGGGGGGGTGAGGAAACAAATGGAAAAAGATCCTCTATAGTGAGGATCCTAGCTACTTAAAGTGTATAGGCATATATTCTGATACATTGAGAGTGCATCGAGAAAGGTCGATCCACCTACAGCCTCATTACAGAAGATCTCAATCTAAAACGAACAACTTATAATAAGCAAAAACATGTCCATATCCTTCTGGTGGTTGTCTACCATCTGGACAAAAGGGACAACCATGTGAGAGATCTTATAGAGGAGTCCTTCGAGAGAGATTTTAATCCTCTCATGCCCCTCATGCCGGCTACGAGGAAATTCAGTGGCTGTAGTTTACTGTGCGCACATATTGATGTATTAGTATACGCATACAATGAATGACAGCCATTGAATTTCCTCCTATGGGCATAAAGGATTTGGATCGTCTCCAGTCTGTCCAGCTTGTCCAGCCATCAATGGATGGACTGGAATCAAAGGACACGTCTATCAATACATTGGGGGACGTGTCTTGTGATTCTAGTCCATTTGATCGCGATTGGACGACTGGACGGACTGAAGACGATCTTTTTCCAGGCATAAAGGGCATGAGAGGATTTGAAATCCCCAGACAGCAAATTCTCAAACTTGGACCTAATGATGAGCTTTCTTGTGATGGGTCAAGGGCCTGCAGAAATACCCACCATTAAGTAGGAGTAAAATTTCATTAGCAAATTAAAAACCTAGATATTGCCACGCACTGTAACCACAAATGACACTAGAAAGGACTCATACCCAGAATGTCTGAAGTTTATGGCAGTGATGCGATTTGAGTTGTTCAGCATTGATGTTTGCATAGCTTAGATTGAGAGAGATGAGTCTAGCACAAACTGGATGGATTGTGGGGAGATAGTCCTGCACAAAATCCCTAAATCCCGAGAGACAGGTTTAGGATTTGCATGTGGCAAAGGCCTGGAAGAGATTTGCTTCTTGAACTTCTTGTTCTGGGTGACAGGCCGAAAGACCCTGTTCCAAGATGGGTGAGCTGTGGAGCTCGAACCATCAGGCGGTGGAGTTGCCCAAGGGAGACATGCCGATTCAACTTAAGACTCCTTAAAGAAGGAGAGCTAGCCACCAGTCGCTCCAATGCTTCAAAATTCACAAGCCATTCGACACAATCAAAGCTGAGAGACTCAAGACACGTCCAGTCTCTGGGAAACAAGATATCCAGTCCACTTCCCCATCTATAACATCATCGTCAATCAGATCAAGCAATCGAAGTTGTCTGAAAAAATCATCACAAGTTTATACAACTGATTAGGTGATGAAATGCGCAGTTTCCTTCAACAAATTTGCCTATCATTCTTTTGGGTTCTTATTTTTCCTTCCCTTTTTAGTTTTTCATTATAAACATATTTATACATAGAAATGCCTGAAACGATTGTAAAAGCAAACAAAATGCCAACTTGGTGATTAATCCTACAGTTGGGTTAATAATCACATAAAAACAAGCCTACATGATTAATAATGACAAAGCCAAAATATAAGGTAGGAACAAAATGGATGCCCTGTAAAATTTCAACATGAGCCAACCACATTTATCAATGGACTTGAAATAAAGCAAGAAAAACCTAGAATGTTTCCACCTAGAAATGGTCGTCCTCCACAATTTAGAGTCCTTCTTGAAATCAAAACGGTTGCTATAAAATTGGGATAAGATAGAATAGATCTTATCTGTCTAGGTTTGAATTCAAATTCAAACGTGATCTTTTAGAAACGGTGGCTAAAAAGAAGAGATAAGATATGTTAGAGATATGATAAATTTAAATGTTAAAAAGGTAGGTTCACGTTTGAATTCGAATTCAAACATGAAGAACCTAGATCCACTCTATCTTATTCCTTCTTTGCAGCAACCATTTCTAAAAGATCACATTTGAATTTGAATTCAAACCTAAACAGATAAGATCCACTCTATTAATGTTAGAGATAAGGTTGAATTTAAAGTTGGGATAAGATAGAGTGAATCTTATCTGTCTAGGTTTGAATTAAAATTCAAACGTGATCTTTTAGAAACAATTGTTGCAAAGAAAGGATAAGATAGAGTGGATCTAGGTTCTTTACGTTTGAATTCAAATTCAAACGTGAACCTACCTTTTTAACATTTGAACTTATCCTTATCTCTAACAATGAGAACCTACGCAAGAGTTAAGAGTCGGAGACAAGCCGCCTCGTGTTGTTGGCATGTCATTTTCTTCACCTTGCAATGCAAGTTATTATTGGGTTATTGGAGTTGTATTTGTATTTGGGTTTGGGTCAATTACATGTATAAGGGTTAATTTGTAATTGTGTGGTATTAGGATTTCTAAGGAGCCTATATATTGTCTCTATGGGAAAATCTTAGGTAAAGTCTGAGCAAAAAAGAACATTTTCTTCAGTAACCATCAAGATACGCAGGGGAGAGAGGGAGAGAGAGAGACTCA
Source organism: Protea cynaroides (assembly GCA_028583415.1). Lineage (NCBI taxonomy): Eukaryota > Viridiplantae > Streptophyta > Magnoliopsida > Proteales > Proteaceae > Protea > Protea cynaroides. The sequence continues at coordinate 27,613,784 of CM053272.1, forward strand.
GTAACAAGCTTACAACTCTTGGTATAGGCTCCTGCTAAAGTTCTGCACGAGGGAGAGGAATGGCTGGTAAGATCGCTTCGTCTTTGGAGAGCTTGAATGATCCAGACTCCATCTCTTATCTGACGCAAAAGGAGGCGGCTGAGATTGATGATATTCTCTTGGTTGATGTTGGGTTTAGTGTCGACCAGTTAATGGTTGGTGTGGTTTCTCCTATTTTCCTTTTTAATGGTTTCATTGCAGTCCGTTTTGCTCTTGACTCCTCTTCGCCCGGTCTTTGTAGGAGTTGGCTGGTTTGAGTGTTGCAACTTCAATAGCTGAGGTAATTGTAGACAGTACATGTTTGCTTTTGTGTTCTTGGTGTTTGAGTTCATGTGGTCATCTGTTTAATAGTTCTGCATTTTGAATTGAGTTTAAACATAATCGAATAGCAGATATAGCGGCTTATATGTATGTATACTAAATAGTAGGCGAAAGGAAGAGGAGAAAAGAATTGAATAAATGGATCTATTGTGGGAATTTTGGTTCTACACTTGGGGATTCTTAGGAAACTGATTTCATTTTGATTGGTTAATGGTGTACATTTAATTGCAGGGGATTTGGTAACTAATATGAAGTACAGGAGTGAAATTTGTATGTGATCTGTTAAGAGTTTGGATGATTAAGAATAGCACTAAATCAGTTAGGGTCATAGCCTTGTGTAAATAACAGCAGCTGCTATTAACTGTATTTTGTCACTGCTATGAAATTTCCTATTTTGTATTGATACAATATAATTATTTGAAGCCAAATCAATTAATTCACAATACATCGGAAAAATGAAGTAATACAACATTGTGAAAGCACCTACATTTACATTAGTCATTTCCCTTCCTCCTGATGAATGGCAATTTTATTTCCAAAACAAGAATGAATGAGTAGGAAATCCCAAAGAGTGCTAGGTAAAACAGAAGCCAACCAATCAGCTGAACTCTAATAATGAGTCCTTCCCCATCCCAGATTTAGCTAACATACTATCTGAAGACTTAAACTGCACATAGCATCTGCTGGACTGAGATGTTTGAAGGGGATGTATTAGCCTCCCTGATGATGTGAGCTTCATTTCCCATCCTTGTTCTCTGCAATATGAACTCTAACTAATGGCTATTGCTTAATAGCCTATGCCTAATTGCCTATGGATCACGAGGACTTTGACATCAGCTCTTGTGGAGTCATCCACTCCAATTGGCCCTTAAATGCCTGAATCACTCAACCACTGCAATACTTGAAAGAGAATCCAGTGTCCACTTGCCCTAGGTTTCCTAATGTTTAAACTACTTTCATTATCTTTGGAACTACATATCCTATAGGTAATTGTAGATTAGTTTCAAGTCAACTGATGCTTTATTGCACATGAAATTATTCTTTTGGCAGGTTTACAAACCAAATGAATATAGTCGTGTTCTTGTTATATGCGGTCCAGGAAATAATGGTGGTGATGGTCTGGTTGCTGCTCGTCATCTGCATCACTTCGGATATAAACCATTTGTATATTATCCAAATCGTACTCCAAAGGCTCCTTACACTGGTTTGGTTACTCAGGTATTGTGGTGAACTATATTTATACTTGTTGTGAATAAGGAGGTTGTGTTCATCATTGAGAAATGTTTCTTCAATGTATTTTTGTAGCTCAAATCACTGTCAATCCCTTTCTTGTCAATCGGAGACCTGCCTACAGACCTGTCAAATGACTTTGACATTTTAGTAGACGCACTGTTTGGATTCTCGTTACATGGTAATAAGTCCTTTGTTTTATGTCTTAACATGTATAATACATAAACACGGCATGATATATTATTGTCAGTAGGGAATGCTTGGTTATATAATCCAAATTTTTTGAAAGCTTCAACATTAGCAGTCTTCTATTCAATGCATAGTTGTCTAGCCGTCGCCTAGGCTCCCAGGCACACTGGTGGCGCCTTGGTCGCTTAGGTGGTCGCCTTGGGCGTCCATTAGGCCGTCAACATCTTGTTTCGCCTTGGAGCCTTGACAACTATGATTCAGTATTGAGTATACTCTGATGCAACAAGATGTCTTACCTCTGGTATATATGTTAATGAGCATATGCATCTGTTGCATTTATTTGTGATTTTTTTTATTGCAATAAAATGCTTTCTTTATGGTAAAATGATTTTTTCTTTCTTTTTGTCACTTATAAGTAAAAGAATGAATGGACTCTTTCCATTGTCTCATCTCTCAAATCTTTTTGTCTCCAAATCCCAGAAACCCAACTCACACAGCATTTTACAAAATATAAAAATCCAAGGATGCAGTAGAAACTGTAAATGCTAGAAGCATAATTAAATACTCCAGAGTATTTACCTAGGAAAAAAAAGAAGAAGAAAGAAATAGGAAACTAGAAAGAAGTCCTGCTACTGTCCTGAAATTTTAAACGGTTGGAAAAGAAGAGCATAGGTTCACTTTAAAGGAGAAAGGAAGGACTGAATGAAATTTTAGCAGTAATATGTGCTTCTTGGGGTAAAAACTGAAAAATGAGATCACAAAGAAATGAAGACAGAGGCCTAGAAATAAATAAATAAATAAGAACAAAAAACAAGATCTCACGTTCAAATCTAGAAGAATTTTGCTTCCACAATATCGAGGAAGAGGAGTGAGATGTTTGGCATGAAATGAAGAAACAGAGCGAATGTAAGATTGAGTGAAAATTTTATGGGTTGGTAGGGCCTCTTACATTGTGGAGGTATGAAAATGTTTTGTGCTGCTTTCTTGTAAATTTTCACCATCAAGACCAGAATATACTCCATATGTGTATGCGAGGTTTATATAGTGTAGCTTGAATGCTTGATAAGAGAATTCACTTGAATTTTGACACATAAACTTAAAATTCACAGCTGCAAGTAACTACCTGATCATAAACCTGCTGATTGTCTACACCTCTCACTCACACAGCTGGTAGTAATCTTACTGCAGAAAACTATGAAGAATACCACTGGACGAAAAAGATTTGAAACTAGAAAGGGGAAGGGGGGAAAGAGGGGGGGATGGGGGGACACCTTTTATTTATTATTTTTCTAACTACCTTAACAATGCCTTCGGGAAAAAGGACTATGAAATTTGCTTCCAGCAAAGGGTATCTTGGTGTAGGTGAAGGAACTGGGCACAGAATATCTTGATTGTATAGTTCTGTTCTTGAGGTAATTCATCGAGCCTGGGTGTCTGGCCTTGATTAAGTCTTATGAGACGCATTTATTCAAATTGACTCAATCAACTTTTGTGTAGTCCTAAAATATCATGCCCTTTTCATAATGTTTACTATATTTCCTTATCAGGATGTGGGAGAATTGCCATTTGATAACTTGAGATTTGACTGGATTGCTTGAAATATATCCATTATATATATGATGAATATGTGGTATTGACTGCAATATTCTTAAATTCTTCAGGTGCCCCAGAGCCACCTTTTGATGGCCTCATCCAAAAGATTGTTTGTTTGCACGGTAATGATCGGATATGTCAGAAATCACCAGTTATTGTGTCTGTGGACGTTCCCTCTGGGTGGCATGTTGAAGAAGGTGACGTAAATGGTGAAGGCATCAAACCTGACATGCTGGTATGTGCTTGATGGAACCCTTAATTGTACCATCTGCACTCAATAATTAAGTGATCAGTAACATTAATTTCAAATATCGTTTTGGGATTTGCCCTTCCCATTTTATTTCATTGTCATTTTAACGCATTCTGTTTTTGCTTCTAGGTTTCATTAACTGCTCCAAAGTTGTGTGCCAAGAGGTTTTGGGGTCCCCACCACTTCCTTGGGGGTAGATTTGTTCCACCTGCTATTGCAGATAAGTTTAAACTTCATCTTCCGCCATATCCTGGCACTTCGATGTGTGTACGGATAGGAAAGCCTCCACCAATTGACATATCAGCTCAAAGAGTGAATTTTAGTTCATCAGAGTTCTGTGAGGACCATCTGGTGGCTGACCCTATAGATCAGGTATTGTGAAAGTTGTACAGATGATCATTGATCCCAATTAAATAAATAAATAAAAATTGTGTGGCATGTTAAGTCTACCAACAGAATTTAATTATTTGAGAGGAAATACTGCTTATAGGGCAAGAGTCTACCTGGTTTTGTAAAACATGTGGACTCTCATTTTCTTGTTTTGTCACAATTTGAATGCAAAATTTCTTTTATCTCCAAGATTTAAGTGTATAGTTTGCTTGCAGTTCCAGAAATGGGTTGATGATGCAGTGGCAGCTGGTTTACAGATACCAAATCCTATGGCTTTGTCAACTGCCAGCAAAGATGGAAAACCGTATATCTCCCATCTTTCATTCTGTTTTTCTTTAATTCCTTAATATCAATAATTGAACTAATACTAATGTCATGAACCTTATCTAATCTTTTAAGTGCAAATAAGGATCACAATTTTCATTCATTCACAAGATTTTTTTTGTATACCTAATGACCTTTCCTTCTCTCTTCCACAGTTCTTCACGAATGGTTATGCTTAAAGGAGTTGATAAAGAGGGTTTTGTTTGGTTAGTGATGTTTTACAACTGTTTCTCGTGTGCTAAACTAATTTTTTGATTGTATTAGTCTTGAATCAGTAGCTTGCTTTCTTATCTTATTTTGTTCATTCTGTTTCTTAGGTGTACCGATTATGAAAGTCGGAAGGCACATGAAATATCTGAAAATCCTCATGCAGCACTCGTTTTCTACTGGAAGGGCCTTAATCGCCAGGTGAATCACATTACAACCCACCCGGCATATCACACCACTACTGTTTTGAATAAAACAGTTTTAACATACCCAAGCAAGTTTAGATGATTTTTCCATTCTTAAGATGAAAAGGTGGTTATTAAAAAGAAAAAGGAGGCAGAACAAATTAAGAACTTGTCCAAACTGATTTGATCCATGTGGAGGATGATGTGGAAACTCATTGAATAAAGTCTGGCCAATATATTGGCTTACATGTCTACTTCTAATTGGACTCTAACCACTAACTAGAAGTGTGCCTATTATTTAGGAATCACATTACTATTACAATTAATAACTAAACAAGAAATAAAATAAGCAACACCGTGGGCTACAATATGCTCCACGCATAGGGGGTGGGGTCCACCTCTAATATTAAAAAAAAAAAAAAACTAAATTAAAACTAATAAAAGGACTAAATCACTAATAATGGAAATATAAATAAAATCCTAGTTAAACCACTTAAATTTCCCAAATAAAGAGTACAAATATATCCCAATTAAAGTAGAATCCTCTAGAGATTCCAATCTTGTGGCTCTTGTGCTGCATCATGCCTCCTTCCCAAATTAGAAATAAGAATTTTTCTTTAAATTTCTATTATTCATTAAAATAATAATTGAGTAAGCTTGGACATTAACAGTTACATAATTACATGTTCCTACTGCATAGAAATGAACATGGAACCCCTAAATATGCCAGCCTTGATTAGGATGATTAATTGATTAAAAGAAAACAAAATATATCAAATTAACTAACAAGTGAAAAATACATCCAAATATTTGTGAATTAAATGAATATACCCAACAAAAATGCATATCCAATTCAAAAATTAAAATCAAGGAAGATTGATACACAAGTGGCAGCTGACGAATACATTCTGTAGAATATATGTAAATTGGACAACTGTATTCTTCAGTATGTTGTTTTTGTTCAACAATGCCATTATCTTTTTATAATTTATATATGATGTACATAAACAGAAATTGAAAATTGTCGTATTTCTTTTTTCTTTTTTTTGTGACATTGTAACGGTATATGGGATAAGGCTGAGTTGAGTTGAACAGTATTTGAGTGTTGACTCCTACAGTCCACCTGCCTAGCCCTAATTTGGGCACAATTGTCCTGCTTATGCACAAAAATCACCTAGTTATATCCCAGTTGATTCTTATATAACTATGTTTTGCTTATTCCGGACTTAAGAGGAGGCATTCTCAAGCACTTAACCCAAAGTCATGTATAATTGAAGCCATTGCCATCACTAGAATCCATCAGCAGATGATAGTCAGTCCGGTATACTTCATTAGAAGTACATGACATTTGAGTTAATTTGGTCTGAAAGTCATAGTTGAAATTGCTGATAAGGTTCCTGTCTCTAGTACATTGATCTATTTTGGTGCTTGAGTCAGATTAAGATTTATGAAAGGTCTGTATAGGATCCTTGTATTTGATTTTACACTACTAGGAAATGAGAGCATTGCTTGTACAATGCCATTGGTTGGATGTCCATTCCAAGATTCTTAATTGGTTAATGCTTTCAATTCATATTGGGACAATGGTCAGAGATTGTTGATGTGATTCAAGTGGAACCTATTTATCTTCATTTTGTCTCCTGAAACAATATATTTATTTTACTATCTTCATTTATCTAGCAAAATTTCCTTGCAAGCATCCGAAGACCCTACAAGTCCATAACTGATGTGAAACTTCATGAACCTAGAGTACACACCCATCTGTCTAGCCCTAAATTACATTTCGCCTTTTAAGATTCTCATTTGGTTTTCCTGCATCACTTGAGTCCCAAACCACAAAAAAATGCACAATGTGGATGTAAGATTTAGTACAATGGGATTGAAACTGATAAATGATGTGATGGAGTTGTATGAGATTAATTTTGACATCACCTTGCCTTGTAGGTCAGAGTGGAAGGAACTGTGCAGAAGCTGTCTGGTGAAGAATCTGAGAAGTATTTTTATAGTCTTCCTCGTGGTACTCAGATCGCAGCAATTGTTAGCAAGCAACTGGTATGTCTTTCCCGGCTTACTACGTGCATAAGAACTTACTGAGGTTAAATGTTCCATTGATGTGTCTTCTTTGACCATGGACACTAAATCTATCACCTACCTTCAGAGTACCATTATTCCTGGCAGGCATGTTCTTCATCAAGAATATAAAGAACTGGAAGCAAAATTTTATGATGGGTATGTTTGATTAATATCTAATACTGTTAGATTTGTTCAATGTTATTTTAGTGAAATTTTGAATACGAGTTGTATAGCAACACATTTCAGAAGAAACTTAATCTGAAGCAAATATTTTATCTTGGAATTTAATAAAATTACTGTTACATATGAAACACCTTTTTCTTGGCTTCAATGGAAATTTGGAGCTGGTGGAGGAAACTTAGTAGGATTGGTTTTCTTCAATGTGCAGAAATTTGATTCCAAAACCGGAACAGTGGGGAGGATACCGGCTAAAACCAGTTATCCTTGAATTTTGGCAAGGAGAACAGTCTCACCTGCATGATCGGTGCGTCAATCCCATCTTTGTTGCAAATCTGTTTTTGATTGACATGAATTTTCTTAGAATAGATTTGATTTTCACCATAATGAGTTTTTTTTTTTTTTTTTTCCTGTAATAGGTTGCAATATTCTATTCAAGAGGTCGATGGAAGGCCAGTATGGAAAATTGCTCGGTTGGCCCCATGACTAGTACTTCCATTCTCATACTCGTTCAGTAATGCTAGTGAGATTTGTGCATGAGCCATCGGTTGAATAAGTGATTTGCATGGTTAAGTTCACAAAATAATGATTGGTGCGGGCATTTGAGTAATGTAAGAACTAGGGTAATTAGTTTCCAATTCAAATAAAACTTCTTCTGTTGTGATTCTGGGAAAAGGTTTCCCATGCAAGTAAGGTTCTACTTGGTCAGGGAGGAGAGAGTGTATCAAAGAATATGAGGGGGCATGGAAAACATATGCCGACACTAACAATGTGAGGATCTTCTTCCTTGGTAATATAAAGCAAGACATATTTTATAGATTTCAATTTGCAATATATAATTTTGAGTAAGGTGGGAAACTGATATAGTCTTGGAGTTGCATCTTATATAATTCTTTTTTGTTTTATATGATTAATTGTTAATTGTAATTGGGTTTAGTTTTTGGATTTTCATTATTTTCTGGTTTTTATTTGGTTGATGGGTCAGCTGTCAGCCTAAGCCCATTATTTATTTTATTAGATCCATTATTATTTTATTAGGATCATAAGGGTTGGTTTTTTTTTTACATGCTAGCGGGGAATATAGGAGTACAATGACTAGTAACGTGTTCAGAGAGAAAAAAGGTTTGGATTTTAAGGAGAAAGATAGAGACAGAAGTATACCCCGACGACATAATCATTAAATATAGTATGCCTGGCCCGAATCAGCATATTTTTGTGTTTTACTCCCCATAACTCTTCCTCAGTCGGGCTGGGGGCAGAATAGCAGAGCCAGTACAAGTATTAGTAGCATAGCAAAAATGCGCTCCTCGTCATTAATATGTTTGCTCGCAGTAATTGTGGCCTCTCGGGAGAATCGATGATTGCATCTTTGATGCACTGCTAGTACTAGTACATCGGAGAATTCTTAATTGGCTAGTTGTAAATAGCCCCAGGACTATGGAACAAAGGATTATCCCGGATCTACACCGAGGTATTGACGGTGATTCTCAAATATCGCAGAACAAAATGTGATACGATAAGATAGAATGCAATAGAAGGAATTGAAAATTAAAAACAGAACAATAAAGTAAATATCTTACTCTCATTCATATCCGGTTCATAGCAAAGAGAGGGAAAGACGCTCTTTTCTCTTTCATAACAGGTCTCTTTCATAGCAGGTGGTTAGCAAATTGATATTTGTATTTCCTTATGTGCCGGACTTACTTCAATTATCCCTAAGAAATATTAGTTTGAGACTTTGGTCAACCCATTTGGAAGGAAGATTTATCTGAAAGTACATTGATTGGAAGATCAACTATTTAACCAACCGAATGGCTTAATAAAGAGTCTTAGCTTTTGCAATGATGCTCTTCATAAATTGTAAATAACACAAATTAGCACTAATGCTTTATTAGGTGGTTGTAAAAATGTTTATGGGTGTTTATAAAATGTTTATAAGGTAAGAAAAGGTCCACATAACACCTTCCACCAAAAAAAAAAAAGAAAAAAAGAAAGAGTAAAAATATTTTTTACATAAATTTTATGGTAAAATAATTTACTGTGTAATGTTTTATATGTAAATTTTTTTTTTCAGTATTTGTTTTCAAAACATAAAATATAGTGATCTCTAAAGGGGGAGGAAAAAGAATTTCATCAGCTTTTATCTATTGAAATCAAACATTAGATAAAAATTCACATATAAAATGTTACACATAAAATTTTTGTGTGATTCAAAACTGAATTGCTGAATGTGGGAAAGTCTGCTTCTATGTTGCTAAGATATTGTGGGAGAAACCACTAGGTGCTCAAGATACTGAGGGAGAAGCCTCAAGGTGCTCTACTATATTCCAATTCAAACAATCCTTTGTTCAATCATATTGCAGACAATTTCTTTGCTAAAAATGGTCTCTCTTCTGAAAAATGAAGTAAAATTTGGGCCAGATCTTCGTCTGAATGATCTTATTGTGAATCTGTACGGGCAGCAAGGTCAGATCAAAATTGAAAAAGATGAATTCGGATTTGGTTAATATATAGATGATAATTTTGATGACAAAGGTTGGCAATTTAAGGATGCATTCTCTCTAAGTTGAATTCGGAGATAGAGTTTGTACGTTTGGTCTAATTCCTCTCCTTGGCTCTAAAATCTTTGTTCCTTGGATGCCTTGGCTTGTACCCATTTTATTTCACAATGAATTACTGTTCTACCAAAAAAAAAAAAAAGGTTGGAGATAGAGATTCAGCTGTCGAGAAGAAGAATTTTTCCTCTCTTATCTACTTCCAAAACATCTCTTGCACTTGAGAGAATGCACACTCCATAGTCGCTGGTCTGATTTGAAAACAAAACTCAAAATATCTCCTCTATAATGGAAATTTAGGGCTATCTATGAAGCATTGGCAAAGATGAAAGCTTCTATCAAGCTCCTAGAGGATGAAAAACCTCTTTTCAAAGCAAAAATTCCACTCCACATCTTCGGTACTCCTTGTAAGATTTTGCTTAGCCAGGAATGCAACCATGTCAAATCAAAATATGAATAAAAAAAAAAAAGATCACATACCGGACCCGTTGACAGAGTCACATCAGCTTTATCTAATAAGGCCAAATTACCGATGGATATCTACAAAACTTTAAACAATAAGGTCGGTTAATTAGAATTCTTTAACCCATGAGAGAGATCACTCCCAATACAGTATCATTCAACCAAGCTTCTCAATTAATATCTGTCTACTAATTAGAACCAATCAATGATTAATACATGCCCATACAAGTTGAAAATATTACTCACCTTTCTAACCTGTAATCCATGTTGATGATTCAAAAAAGCTCTACTTAATGGAAGGAGCTCGTCTATAGCGCTTCAAAATGCTACATGGAGTGTAGCATCCATTCAATGGATGCCAAGTGGACGTCCAAGCATACAACAGTCTACATTAAAAAAAAAACACATAATGTATGTTGATAAGTGGAGAAGTATCAAAAAAATTCCAAATCCCTTGCCTGCCAAATCGGCAACCCTAAATCCCGCCTCTTTCTCCTCTGTAGTAACCCTCTTCTTCCAATGCAAATCTGTGCATCTTCTTTCTCCTGAGTTCTCCCTGTTCTTTGACCGAGCCTACTGCATCCTCCAACTATAGATGATTGTTTGAGAATGGTAGGAGTGAATGATTTACCATACCAATTGGCAGCTCATCGTTGATCTTGAGAGTCGACAGCTGGTTTTGGCATCGGAGATGGCAAAGAAGAAGAAAGCAAAGGAGCTCAAAGTCAGCAATTGCAATGGTCGTTGCAGTTTGGAATGAGACTTTGATTGGCAGAAACAGGATTTACAATATGCAAGACTAATGGGTCCCACCCTTGTTGTTTTTATGCTTGATTTTAAATCTACAGTTCTTCTATTTTCCTCTCCCCTTGCTTTTTGATTTTATTCCATATCTACGGTACTTTATTTTGGTGGGTTAAATGGTCATAATTATTCATTTCAGCTTAGCAAGAAACCTGCAGATTTCACCAAGAAAGTCACCTTTTCATTAGTATAGAAGATCGTAGTCGTCGACGTCTTCCTTGACGACAAGTCAACGAACTGGGTTGAGGACAATCCCTGTAAATCATCCCCTTCATTTACTAAGGTTACATTTTCAAATCCTTCTATTTATTGTAGAAACATGAGAGAAATGAAATGGATGTTCACTTATGTTTTATTTCATCTTATGTCTAGTACTTGCTCTCTTGGCTTGGACTTGTTACAGAAACTCTGTCAATTCCTCTGTTTCCGGATATGAGAGAGAAGTACAAAGAGCTATACTTTCCAGATTTAAGTAATATAAGTACATAGAACTAGTACAAAGAGTCAGTCTGCTCTCCAATATGAAAGATAGAAGTACATAGAGCCAACCTGCTAACCAAACTGATGTTATCATCTCCACCAAATTCATTCTCGATGAATTCTTTTCATATTGATGTTGGTTAATAGGTTTCATGTTTGTTTTAATTAATTTGGATTAAGAACTTTGATAATGAAATAATTTCTCTTGTGTATTTGTATTGAGATTGACTCAAATATATAACAATAGTTTTGTTACAGTGTGATTGATTTCTCGAGTGATTTGTGGAGGTAATCAGAACAATGGATATGGGAATAGACATAAAAGCGTCTAGGTACATGAGTTTAGTCATCAAGATTTCAAATGATTCAATCTTATCCATTGAGTCTAGTCATCAAGATTTCAAAAAGATTAAGTACAGCTACCAAGAGATAAGGATTGAATCTTGTTAGCCGCTCACAAATTAATTTATGTAGTATGCACAATGAGCTTACCGTGCAAAAAGGAGAAGTGATGTACCATTGAGTGGTGTATATGTGGTAGTATACATGGCAAATACATGACTCATTTAAGTGACTAGTCCCTCATTTTGGATGACTATCCATTTTTAGAGGGTGATTGTAGTCCTTCTTTTGGGTAATTGGCGTCCCTCTTTTAATGACTGGTCCCTTTTTAGGGGAAGGGGGTTACTGTGAGAGGGAACCTAGAGCTCTGATACCAAGAAAGACTTTGAAAATGAGATAATTTCTCTTGTGTTTGTATTGATATTGATTTAACTATATAGAGCTATCTCTGTTTTAGTGTGATTGACTTCTCTAGTGATTTGTAGAGGTAAATTAGGACAATGGATATGGGAGTGGACAAAAACGCATCCAGATACATGAGTCCAGGTACATGAGTCTGGTCATCAAGATTTCAAAAGGATTGAATCTTATCAAGGATGAAAACAATTAAGAAAGAAAACATGAACGCTTGAGAGTTTCTATAGTTGGAACTCACTTTAAACGTCATCTGTTCTACAGCATCTAATAAGCTTTCATATCTTCACATACACAATCCCTCTACTACCCAGCTCGGGATACATCAACTCTTCCCTCTTGCATGTGAATTGATTTTTGTTTTTGTACCAATTTGTTAACTGTCAAGGATTAATTTGACATGAATTCATAGAGCAATTCTTGCCCATCTTCTTCGCAATGATGTTGGACTGTAGATATAAGGCTTATGAGTTCATCCATACTCGATTGACAATGCTTGATGGTTTCATCATCCTAGAGGCATTCAACAAATTTGGGCAAATTATGGTCAAGAAACCGTTTGGTTCAAGGTATGTAGCTCTGAATGTCTTGACAAAGAATTAAACTCCTCATCTGACAAAAGATTTGAACTCTTCATCTAGGATAGGAGTCTTCTTTATGCCATTGTGTTACTATTGCCTCTCTTGCATAGGCACAACTTTGGGTATCCTATGTTGGGCAAAAACCAATTAAGCATAGATAGAATAAGCCATGAAAGCATCACGAAACTATATTACACCTTGTTTAAACAAGATCTATGTACATATTTCATATACAACTCATTCATGGCTCCTTTAATCTAAAACAATGTATTTTTTAATTTATTATCCTCTTTGCTCAATTCCCCTGCGCAAAGCCTTATAGTTTATTCACTATTGATTTAAGGGAATATCAACCTAGGCAACACAATCAATTCCCAAAGCCACCTTTAAGTGCACCTAAAAACTCAGGCTCATAGCACTCAAAGTTGTTCTGTTAATTAATGGATTTTTGTCCACCTGAACCAAGGGACATCCTGGACCTCTTTATGGGAGGGTCAAACTATGGGGTGTATATATATATATATATATATATATATATATATATATATATATATATATATATATATATATATATATATATATATATATATATATATATATATATATCGTGTTTTAATCTTTAACTACTCGTTATTTGTCACCTCCTTTCTATTTTTCAGAATTGAGTTTCTATAAAAATAGCTTTGTCGTGGGTTCTTACTAATTTGGTTGTGAAGGATGCCTGAGAGGAAAAGTATTTTATGTTGTAATATCTTTTATTTATGATCAAATCTTAATGTTATTCTCTAATCAAATTCTATGATCATCTAATCTAATTATATACAGGGATATTCTCTCTATTTGTTTAAGCAAAAGCAGAAACCAAACATTAATTTTCGCCTATAATAAATCGGATGCTGCCCTAAGACATCATCACCACCGCAAAAAGGAAACGAGGTTGAACGCCGCTACATTGCTTTACGATCATTTTGTCTATCTAAAACTCCATCCCTTCTTACATTATAAGACCATGAATCTCGGTAATGAGTTCGAGGGAAACATTGAATCTGCTATATGGGACTGTAAGGTTGGAGTGGTCATTTTCTCCCCAGATTATTGCAATTATTATAATTGTCTCTGTGAATTAGCTTTCCTGATGGAATGGAAGAAGAAGGTCATTCTCATCTTCTATAATATCAAACCCTCTAATCTTGTGCTTTTGGATGATGACAATAATTTTAATGCCGACCAGTTGCATCAGTTTAGATTACCATTGAACTGGTCAGTTTGACCCATGCAACGGATAGGGACTCCTATTCATCGAGACAGTTTTTAGAATTGCATTGATCTGGAGAAAAGATTACCACTCCAACCTTACAGTCATGTATAGCAGATTCAATGTTCTCCTGGAACTCATCACTGAGATTCATGGTCTTGTAGTCTAAGAAGGGATGGAGTTTAGGTTGAAAAAATGATCGTGAAGTAATGTAGCAATAATTCAACCTCTCTTTTTTCCTACATGGTGAATGAAGACGTCACAGGGTGACATCCAACTTGTTGTACTGGCGGAGATTAATGTTTGGCGCTGCTTTTGCTTAAACAAACACAGAGAATATCCCTATAAATAATTAAATTAGGTGATCATAAAACTTGATAGAGAATGACATTAAGATTTGATTATAAATAAAATATATTACAACCTCAAATAGTTTTCCCTTCAGGCATCCTTCACAATGAAATTAAAAATAACCCAAGGCAAAACTGTTTGACAAATAACACATAGCTAAAGATTGAAATATGCATATTTATATCCCATAGTTTGACCCTTCCCATGAAGAGGTTCAAGATGTCCTTGGTTCAGGTGGACAAAAATCCATCAATTTAATATTTGTTTCCTTTTTTACCTACTGTAGATGATTGTTTTTCTCCACTCCATTCTCATTCCTTGGTACTTTCTTTCTTGAGCATATATGGAAAACTAATTGTCCTTGGCTGTATAAATTAGCATTTATCCCAGTCTTGGCAAATTTAAGTTCTTCTGATACCACATTATGTATTATGTTATGTGTTCTTGCACTTGGTTTCAAATCTGAGTTTGGTAATTGTTTTTCGAAATGTATTTTCGAAATGTAGTTGACTGCATTTCTTACTCTCTCTCTCTCATTAATTTATGTTGCTTATTTTAATTTTTTCGTACTACTTTACTAGCCAATTCGGCTTCTCTTTAGCTTCGTGTCCTTGAATTTGTTTGATTTAATTTTTTTTTCTTACTTAATCTGTTACGGGCCAAAAAGGGCACAAGAAATTGATATTAACTGTGAGTTTAGGAAGAGGATTTAAAGAGACTTTACCATTAGAGGCAAAGCTGAATGGGAAGGAGCTCGTCGAAGAACATTCGCAGTGTGTTCCACTAAATCGTTAGAAGATGCAGCAGGCTCATCAAAGAAGAGGGAGAACTCAGAAGGAAGAAGATGCGTAGAAGTTGCGTTGGAAGATGAGGGTTTCTACAGAAGAGGAAGAGGCGGGATTTAGGGTTGCCGAATCTGCAAGCAAGGGATTTGGGGGTTTTAGATACTTCTCCACTTATTAGCATGTGTTGTCTTTTTTTAATATAGATCGTCTGATATTTGGATGTCCACTTTGCATCCATCGAACGGATGCTACACTCCATGTAACGTTTTAAAACGCTACAGCCGAGCTCCTTCACTACTTGATATCATTACCTTCTTTGAATTAGGGTCTTCCCTCAAAATTGCTTATCACCCGAATGACTCATGGAACACTTAGGTTGTAGCTATGTACAGCTAGAGATGTGGAGAAGAAGGGTGGAAAGTGGGACTCGGTAGTTTGGTTGGGGCTGAACCTAATCACTTTCCTAACTGGGCTCCACCATGAAAATTAGAAATGTTGTTTCAAGCTCCTTTTGACTGGTTGCAATGTTGAAACCTGATTACTTTTTTGAAAAACTAATTGTACCCATTTTTATTTTAAAGGGACAGCATCAATGAGAGTGGATTATCAAGCTTTCAGCGATTGGAGGAAAGCCAGTACACTGTATCCATCTACATTATCACCAAACACCAATAGGGCCAAAACTAGATTCTGGAAAAAATTTTGGACATTGAGTGGAGAGAGAGATGATAGAAGATTCCCTCAATTAGAAGGGAAAAAAAAACATAAAAGATTAAAAAGGGGAATCCGGATCTCTCTCTCTCTCTCTCTCTCTCAAACTATTTTTCATTTCTAAATTGGAGTTTATTCTCATGTTAAAGAATAATCATGCATCAACTTCATGAACCCTTTTGAATACTAGTTATTTCAATAGAATTGATGTAGTTCAAAATCAAAATACAAAATAAATTGAAAAATATGTAATAATTTTTACTGTAAAGATTACTTAATCCAGAGGTCAGAGAAGATCATTTCACCGTAGGTTTCTTGGGAATTCACTCAATCCAATTATGAGATTTACACAACACTGGAGGATCTCAACTCATCATGAGAACTCACATTAGCATACTAATAAGTCTAGAAATTGTAAATTATTCTATTCTATTCTTCAAATCAAATACAAGTTATATCGAAAAAAACTAGAAGAACCGTTGGAATATAATGCTTGAAATATAGCCGTGAGGAAAGAGTTGGTTACATTTCTAATAGATTAGAGGAGATTATGTTTTTTCTTCATCGATTTTCTTTCACTCGCCCAAGGAATGTGCATTAAAGGGAATTATTTATGACTATATGTTGTAGCAATCCTTGTTACATTCATTCGGACAAATCCAAAATGATCAAGTCCATTAAAGACTTAAATTATGATTGCATCTGCAATGATGAAGGCACAAGAAATGAGTGATTTAAGTACATAGAAGAGACTCAAAACAGGTTGAGGATTATGTGTACTTAGAAACCTGACCTTAAATCCAGTTAATGACGCAAAACTTATATAAGACATCAGAAACTGAGAAATCTTTTGACATCTAAAATGGCTGCTTTAAAATCAACCTATAAAAACATCTTTGTTCCAAAAGTTTAGGTTTAGAGAATGTTCCTACTTTCAAATAGCAACTAAAGACTGCAATACATGATGTTGAATCACTAGAACAATCGTTAACCTCAAGTTTCCCTTCTCTTCTTGCATGTGCTATTTGGTATTTAGGTTGTAAGAGAAAAAGGTTAACCACCATGATCAAAGCACGATGATAATCTACCCAAAAGTAATATTCTGAAATACTAGCTTTCCAATCAGAAAGAAGATAATCCAAAAGACAAGGAAGTTTGATATTTAGATCTACAAAAGAATGGTTATATTATTAAAAAGTTTAATTAAGGGATAAAAAGTAGGGATTGAGTAAAGAAAGAACAAGATAAGAAATGGTATTGTATACTTGCAGCATGATAATAAAGAAGGAAGTTAAAATGTGATGAAGATCAGAGCCTATGTCTTCCAGTTAAGGTTCTGAATCTAGGTATCGAACACAGTATTAGTCATGTCCAAAACCAATCGGTGTACAAATCCATTGGGAAGTTGACACATTGGTCAATACCCTATATAATTCTATTAAAACAAGATCATAGCGGGGATCGGTCAGGTACAAGCCAATCCGACCAATCTGATACGGATTACTTGAACCATGCTCTGAACTAACCAAACTAACCGAGTAACAGAATTAACTCAACTAACTAGATTAGTTGGCAACGAGCTTACACCTCAGAAAAGAGGAAGGTTGAGCTCGACTCCTCTTACCGTCTTGGGGCCACCACTCACACCGGGTATTAAGTGTTCTTTTCTTGCTTTGGGTGCAAATGGAGACCAGAGGTCTGGATACCCATCGTCAGCAAAAACTAGAAATGAAAGAGCAAGGATTGCAATTGCTTGTTAGTCTTATAAAATTAAAATTAACCATAATTATATGGTATCCTGAGATCTCTCATGCCTCTCTCTCTCTCTCTCTCTCTCTCTCTCTCTCTCTCTCTCTTGGAGCTTCATTAACCCTTTTGAATACTAGTTATCTCAAGAGAATTAATACAGTTCAAAATCAAAATACAAAGACAAAATAAGTTGAAAAATATATAATAATTTTTACTATAGGCATCATTCAATCCAAAGGTCCGAGAAGATCATTTCACTATGGGTTTCTTGGGAATTCACTCAATCCAATTATGAGATTCACACACCACCGGAGAACCTCAACTCATCATGAGAACTCATATTAGCATACCAATAAGTCTAAAAATTATAAATCATTCTATTCTATTCTTCAAATCTAATACAGGTTATATCAGAGAAAGTAGAAGAACCGTTGGAAATAATGCTTGAAATATCATCGTGACGAAAGAGTTGGTTACATTTCTAATAGATTAGAGGAAATTACATTTCTGCTCCATCGATTTTCTTTCAATGGTCCAATGGATGTGCATTAAAGGGAAATTGATTACGACTACATGTTGTAACAACCTTGTTACATTCATTCAAACAAACCCAATATGGAGTCCATTAAAGACTTAAATTATGGTTGGATCTACAATTATGGAGGCTCAAGGAATGAGTGATTTAAGTACATAGATGAGAGTCAAAACAAGTTGAGGATTATATGTACTTTAAAATCTGACCTTAAATCCAGTTAATGATGCAAAACTTACATGAGAAATCAGAAACTAAGAAAGCTTTTGACATATGAAATGACTGGCTTTAGAATCAACTTTACCTTTTAGAACATCGGAAAAAGATCCTCTGTGGTTACTGCCAAGTGGCAGTGAGGAACCTATATGTCAATGCACCTTAAGCAGCCAGGATCCGCACTACCGCTGGCAATCACTACAGAAGATCTCAATAAAAAAACATCCACGTTCCAAAAGTTTAGGTTTAGAAATCCAAGGTTCTTCTTTTTTTTTTTTTTTTTATGTTCCCAAGTTAACACTGAAGGGAGAGTGAATCAGTGTGTCCAAAAATTTGTTCGTTAATAAACAACTTTAAATTGGTTAGGGTTACCTCTACCAGTGTTACTCCACCATATGCAGCTTCAGGAATGCCAAAAACCAATGTTAGAGTGCACTCAGATCATCAAACAAGCTATCACAACGATCAATAGGTGATTTACCCCAAAACCCTATTTTCTTCTCTTCTTTCTCTCCTTCTGACACTATAGGGACGCTCTAGCTCGAATTTCAAGAAGATAGAAAAAAAAAACTAGGATCAATTTGGATTTAAATAGCCCTCAAAACCGTCACAATACTTTTGGCCTTTTGATCAAGGAATAGTGCATCTTGATTGATGTCTCAGATCGCACTTGGTGCGAACTAGTGACAATTCATCACGTCACTCACCATCGACTGGATTCTCGACCGTCGGATCGACCTCAAAAGAGCGGGTGGAGTATCACCCGTCCAATCTCTTAAACTGCCATGACACAAAAAAATATATAGTAGGATTAATAATATCCAACCAAACAAAAATCTTTGCTGACAATCTCACGTGTGCTCGCGCAACACCTTATCAATATAATTTCAGTATGACACGTTACAGTTTATTAAACTGCTAAATCCAGTCATAATTTACGTGGCAAAATATTCTACGTCGTTAGCGTCGATCAGGTCCAAGCCAGTCCGACTGATCCCATTCAGATTCCTTAAGTAGGAGTCGAATTTCATTAGCAAATTAAAAACCTAGATATTGCCATACACTATAACCAATGGGTGGGAGACGGGGAGTCGGGGAGGAGAGGATTTCGTCCCCTCATACCCAGAATGTCTGAAGCTTATGGCAGATTGGCAAGTGATAGATAACCGATTTGAGTTGTTCAGCATTGATGTTGGCATAACTTATATTGAGAGAGGTGAGTCTAGCACAAACTGGATGGATTGTGGGGAGATAGTCTTGCACAAAATCCCTAAATCCCGAGACTCCCAAGTTAAGGATTTGCATGTGGCAAAGGCCTGGAAGAGATTTGCTTCTTGAACTTCTTGTTCTGGGTTGCTCCGACAGGCCGAAAGACCCTGTTCCAAGATGTATGAGTCGTGGAGCTCGAACCATCAGGCGGTGGAGTTACCCAAGGGAGACATGCCGATTCAACTTAAGACTCCTCGAAGAAGGAGACCTAGCTACCAGTCGCTCCAATGCTTCAAAATTCACAAGCCATTCGACACAATCAAAGATGAGAGACTCAAGACACGTCCCAGTCTCTGGGAAACAAGATATCCAGTCCACTTCATCATCCATAACATCATCGTCAATCAGATGAAGCACTCAAAGTTGTCTGAAAAATCATCACAAGTTTATAAAGTGATAAGGTGATGAAGTGCGCAGTTTCCTTCAACAAATATTCCTATCATTCTTTTGGGTTCTTAATTTTCCTTCCCTTTTAGTTTTTCATTATAAACATATTTATACATAGAAATGCCAGAAACGATTTTAAAAAGCAAACAAAATGCCAACTTGTTGATTAATCCTACAGTTGGGTTCAAATAATCACATAAAAACAAGTCTAAATCATTAATAATGACAAAGCCAAAACATAACGTAGGAATCAAATCGAGAAATGGATGCCCTGTAAAATTTCAACATGAGCCAGCCAAATTTATCAATTGACTTAAGAGTGTTTCCACCTAGAAATGGACGTCCTGCACAATTTAGAGAATCCTTCTTGAAATCAAAACGGTTGCTATAGAATTGGGATAAGATAGAGTGGATCTTATCTGTCTAGGAATTCAAATTCAAACGTGATCTTTTAGAAATGGTTGTTGCAAAGAAGGGATAAGATATGTTAGATATAAGAATAAGTTCAAATGTTAAGAAGGTAGGTTCATGTTTGAATTTGAACTCAAACGTAAAGAACCTAGATCCACTCTATCTTATCCCTTCTTTGCAGCAACCATTTTTAAAAGATCATGTTTGAATTCGAATTTGAATTCAAACCTAGACAGATAATATCCACTCTATTAATGTTAGAGATAAGGTTGAATTTAAAATTGGGATAAGATAGAGTGGATCTTATTTGTCTAGGTTTGAATTTATTCAAATTCAAACGTGATCTTTTAGAAATGGTTGCTGCAAAGAAGGGATAAGATAGAGTGGATGTAGATTCTTTACGTTTGAATTCATATTCAAACGTGAACCTACCTTTTTAACATTTGAACTTATCCTTATCTCTAACAATGAGAACCTACGCAAGAGTTAGAGACAAAGACAAGCCGCCTCGTGTTGTTGGCATGTCATTTTCTTCACCTTGCAATGCAGGTTATTGGAGTTGTCTTTGATTTGGGTTTGGGTCAATTATATGTATAAGAGTTACTTTATAATTGTGTGGGATTAGGGTTTCGAGGGAGCCTATATATTGTCTCTATGGGAAAACCCTAGGTAAAGTATGAGTAAAAGAGAACACTTTCCTCAGAAACCATCGAGATACGCAGGGGAGTGAGGGAGAACTAACGGGCTTACAACTCTTGGTATAAGCTCCTGCTAAAGTTCTGCACGAGGGAAAGGAATGGCTGGTAAGATTGCTTCGTCTTTGGAGAGCTTGAATGATCCGGACTCCATTTCTTATTTGACGCAAAAGGAGGTAGCTGAGATTGATGAGATTCTCTTGGGTGATCTTGGTTTTAGCGTCGACCAGTTAATGGTTGGTGTGGTTTCTCCTATTTTCCCTTTTTGATGGGTTTCATTTCCGTCTGTTTTGCTCTTGACTCCTCTTCGCCCGGTCTTTGTAGGAGTTGGCTGGTTTGAGTGTTGCAACTTCAATAGCTGAGGTAATTGTTGATAGTACATGTTTGCTTTTGTGTTCTTGGTGTTTGAGTTCATGTGTTCATCTGTTTAATAGTTCTGCATTATGAATTGAGTTTAAACATAATCAAATAGCAGATATAGTGGGCTTATATGTATGTATACTAAATAGTAGGTGAAAGGAAGAGGAGAAAAGAATTGAATAAAAGGGTCTTTTGTGGGAATTTTGGTCCTACACTTGAAGATTTTTAGGAAACTGATTTCATTTTGATTGATTAATGGGTGTATATTTAATTTGCAGAGAATTTGGTAACTAATATGAAGTGCAGGAGTGAAATTTGTACATGATCTGTTAAGAGTTTGGATGATTGAGAATAGCACTAATCCAGTTAGGGTCATAGCCTCGTGTAAGTAGCAGCATCTGAACAGCAGCTGCTATTAACTGTATTTTGTGACTGTTATGAAATTTCCTATTTTGTATTGATACAATATAATTATTGAAGCCAAATCAATTAATTCACAATACATCGGAAATATGAAGTAATACAACATTGTGAAAGCACCTACATTTACATTAGTCATTTCCCTTCCCTCCCGATGAATGACAATTTTATTTCTAAAACAAGAACGAAGGAGCAGGAAATCCCAAAGAGTGCTAGGTAAAACAGAAGCCAACCAATCAGCTGAACTCTAATAATGAGTCCTTCCCCATCCCAGATTTAGCTAACATACTATCTGAAGACTTAAATTGCACATAGCATCTGCTGGACCGAGCTATTTTAAGGGGATGCATTAGCCTCCCTGATGATGTGAGCTTCATCTCCCATCCCTGTTCTCTGCATTATGAACTCTAACTAATGGCTATTTCTTAATAGCCTTCGAATAATTTTCTATGGATCACGAGGACTTTGACATCAGCTCTGGTGGAGTCATCCACTCCAATTGGCCCTTCAATGCCTGAATCACTCAACCACAGCTATACTTGAAAGAGAATCCAAAGTCCACTTGCCCTAGGTTTCCTATTGTTTAAACTACTTTCATTATCTTTGGAACTACATATACTATAGGTAATTGTAGATTAGTTTCAAGTCAACTGATGCTTTATTGCGCATGGAATTATTATTTTGGCAGGTTTACAAACCAAATGAATATAGTCGTGTTCTTGTTATATGCGGTCCAGGAAATAATGATGGTGATGGTCTGGTTGCTGCTCGTCATCTACATCACTTTGGATATAAACCAGTTTTATATTATCCAAATCGTACTCTAGAAGCTCTTCACACTGGTTTGGTTACTCAGGTATTGTAGTGAACTAAATTTAAACTTGTTGTGAATAAGGAGGTTGTGTTCATCATTGAGAAATGTTTCTTCAATATGTTTTTGTAGCTCAAATCACTGTCAATCCCTTTCTTGTCAATCGAAAACCTGCCTATGGACCTGTCAAATGACTTTGACATTTTAGTGGACGCACTGTTTGGATTCTCGTTACATGGTAATAAGTCCTTCGTTTTATGTCTTTACATGTATAATACATAAACACAGCATGATATATTATTGATAGCAGGGAAGGCTTGGTTATATAATCCAAATTTTTTGAAAGCTTCAACATTAGCAGTCTTCCGTTCAGTATATAGTTTTCAAGCCGTTGCCTAGGCGCCCAGGCACACTGGTGGCGCCTTGGAAAAACAGGCGCCTTGGTTGCTTAGGGGCTGTTTGATAAAACTTCAACCTCTGGGATTCTTACTTCTGGTTCAAATTTCTACTCCAACTTCAAAAGGATTAAGGAGTATGAGGGAGTAGAAACATGTTTGTTAACCTAATTTAGTCATGAACTCCAAAGTGGTGTTGGTGGGTAGTGGATGGTGGCACTAGTAGTGAGTGGTGATGGTTGGTGACGGTGGTGGTGGGTGGGAGGTGGTGGTGAAGGGTGGCGGTGGGTGGGTGGTGGTGGTGGAGGGTGGTGGCGGTGGCGGTGGATGGTGGTGGCGGTGGTGGGTGGTTGGTGGTGGTGGCGACGGGGGATGGTGGTGGTGGCGGTGGTGGTGGGTAATAGTTGGTGGTGGTGGTGGTGGTGGTGGTTGGTGGCTGGTCGTGGTGGCGATGGTAGGTGGTGGTGGGTGGTGATTGAGGATGGTAGTGGTGGCGGTGGCGGTGGGTGGTAGTGGATAGTGGTGGCGGTGGTGGGTGGTGGGTGGTTGGTGGTGGTGGGGTGGTGGTGGTGGTGGTGGTGGGTGATAGTTGGTGGTGGTGGTGGGTGGTGGTGGTGGTTTGGTGGTGGTGGTGGCGATGGTGCGGTGGGTGGTGTGGGGTGGTGGTGGCGGTGACGGTGGGTGGTAGTGGATGGTGGTGGCGGTGATGGGTGGTTGGTGGTGGTGGCGACGGGGGGTGGTGGTCGCGGGTAGTGGTGGCGGTGTGGTGGTGGTGGTGGTGGTGGCGGCGGTGGGTGGTGGAGGGTGGTGGCGCTGGTGGCTGGTGGCTGTTGGCTGGTGGGTTGTGATGGTGGTGGTGGTAGTTGGTGGTAGTAGTGGTGTGGGGTGATTTTTACTCCAAAATTGTGCTCTGAAGTTGAAAAACATCATTTTGATGCTCCAAAAAAGTGGATTTTTGAGACTATTTGGAGCCGGTTCAGCTATGGATTCTCCAGAAGTCCGAACCGGATTACCAAACAGACTCCTACTCCATTTATGCTCCAGAAGTCAGAATCCAATTTCTGGAGTGTTACCAAACACCCGCAGTCACCTTGGGCTTCCGTTAGGCCTCCAACGTTTTGGTTTGCCTTGGCGCCTTGACAACTATGATTCAGTATTGAGTATACTCTAATGCAACATGATGTCTGAACTCTGGTATATGTTTATGAGCATATGCATCTTTTGCATTTATTTGTGGTTTTTTTATTGCAATAAAATGTTTTCTTTATGGTAAGGAATGAATTTTTTTATCTCTGTCACTTATAAGTAAAAGAATGAATGGACTCTTTCCATTGTCTCTTCTCTCAAATCTTTTTGTCTCCAAATCCCAGAAACCCAACTCACACAGTGTTTTACAAAATATACGAATCCAAGGATGCAGTAGAAACTGTAAATGCTAGAAGCATAATTAAATACTCCAGAGTATTTACCCAGGAAAAAAAAAGAAAGAAATAAGAAATAAGAAAGAAGTCCTGCTACTGTCCTGAAATTTTAAACGGTTGGAAAAGAAGAGCATAGGTTCACTTCAAAGGAGAAAGGAAGGAGTGAATGAAATTTTATGGGGAGAAGCAGTAATATGTGCTTGATAAGAGAATTCACTTCAATTTTGACACAAACTAAAACTTCACAGCCGCAAGTAACTACCAGATCATAAACCTGCTGATTGTCTACAACTCTCACTGACACAGCTGGTAGTAATCTTACTGCTGAAAACTAAGAAGAATACCAGTGGATGAAAAAGATTTGAAAGTAGAAAGGGGAAAGGGAGGAGGAGGAGGGGGAGAGGGGGAGGGGGAGGGGGGGGGGGGGGAGGGGACACTTTTTATTTATTATTTTTCTAACTACCTTAACAATACCTTTGGGAAAAAGGACTATGAATTTTGCTTCCAGCAATGGGTATCTTAGTGTAGGTGAAGGAACTGGGCACAGAATATCTTGATTGTATAGTTCTGTTCTTGAAGTAATTCATCGAGCCTGGGTGTCTGGCCTTGATTGAGTCTTAGTGATGCATTTAATCAAATTGACTCAATCAAGTTTTGTGAAGTCCTAAAATATCATGCCCTTTTCATATTGTTTACTATATTTCCTTATCAGGATATGGGAAAATTGCCATTTCATAACTTGAGATTTCATTGGATTACTTGAAATATATCCATTATATATATGATGAATATGTGGTGTTGACTGCAATATTCTTAAATTTTCAGGTGCCCCGCGACCACCTTTCGATGGCCTCATCCAAAAGATTGTTTGTTTGCACAGTAATGATCGGATAAGTCAGAAATCACCAGTTATTGTGTCTGTGGACGTTCCCTCTGGGTGGCATGTTGAAGAAGGTGACGTAAATGGTGAAGGCATCAAACCTGACATGCTGGTATGTGCTTGATGGAACCCTTAATTGTACCATCTGCACTCAATAATTAAGTGATCAGTAAAATTAATTTCAAATATCGTTTTGGGATTTGCCTTTCCCATTTTATTTCATTGTCATTTTAGCGCATTCTGTTTTTGCTTCTAGGTTTCATTAACTGCTCCAAAGTTGTGTGCCAAGAGGTTTTGGGTCCCCACCACTTCCTTGGGGGTAGATTTGTTCCACCTGCTATTGCAGATAAGTTTAAACTTCATCTTCCGCCATATCCTGGCACTTCGATGTGTGTACGGATAGGAAAGCCTCCACCAATTGACATATCAGCTCAAAGAGTGAATTTTAGTTCATCAGAGTTCTGTGAGGACCATCTGGTGGCTGACCCTATAGATCAGGTATTGTGAAAGTTGTACAGATGATCATTGATCCCAATTAAATAAATAAATAAATAAATAAAAATTGTGTGGCATGTTAAGTCTACCAACAGAATTTAATTATTTGAGAGGAAATGCTGCTTATAGGGCAAGAGTCTACCTGGTTTTGTAAAACATGTGGACTCTCATTTTCTTGTCTTTGTCACAAATTTGTATGCAAAATTTCTTTTATCTGCAAGATTTAAGTGTATAGTTTGCTTGCAGTTCCAGAAATGGGTTGATGATGCAGTGGCAGCTGGTTTACGGGAACCAAATCCTATGGTTTTGTCAACTGCCAGCAAAGATGGAAAACTGTATATCTCCCATCTTTCATTTTGTTTTTCTTTAATTCCTTAATATCAATAATTGAACTAATACTAATGTCACGAACCTTATCTAATCTTTTAAGTGCAAATAAGGATCACAATTTTCATTCATTGACAAGATTTTTTTTTGTACGACTTTTGGTTTAGTTATTTATACCTAATAGCCTTTCCTTCTCTCTTCCACAGTTCTTCACGAATGGTCATGCTTAAAGGAGTTGATAAAGAGGGTTTTGTTTGGTTAGTGATGTTTTACAACTGTTTCTCGTGTGCTAAACTAATTTTTTGATTGTTTTAGTCTTGAATCAGTAACTCACTTTCTTATCTTATTTTGTTCTTTCTGTTTCTTAGGTGTACCGATTATGAAAGTCGGAAGACACGTGAAATATCTGAAAATCCTCATGCAGCACTCCTTTTCTATTGGAAGGGCCTTAATCACCAGGTGAATCACATTACAACCCACCCGGCATATCGCACCACTACTGTCTTGAATAAAACAGTTTTAACATACCCAAGCAAGCTTAGATAATTTTTCCATTCTTAGGCAAGGGATATTCTAGAAAATGAAAAGGTGGTTATTAAAAAGAAAAAGGAGGCAGGACAACTTGGGAACTTGTCCAAACTGATTTGATCCATGTGGAGGATGATGTGGAAGCTCATTGAATAAAATCTGGCCAATATATTTGCTTACATGTCTTCTTCTAATTGGACTCTAACCACTAACTAGAAGTGTGCCTATTAATTAGGAATCACACTCCTATTACAATTAATAACTAAACCGGAAATAACTTACCCAAAAAAAAAAAAAACTAAACCGGAAATAAAATAAGCAAAACCGTGGGCTATAATATTCTCCACGCATAGGGAGGTGGGGTCCACCTCTAATATAAAAAAAATTTAAATAAAAACTAATAAAAGGACTAAATCACTAATAATGGAAATATAAATAAAATCCTAGTTAAACCAATTAAATTTCCCAAAATAAAGAGTACAAATATATCCTAATTAAAATAGAATCCTCTAGAGATTCCAATCTTGTGGCTCCTGTGCTGCATCATGCCTCCTTCCCAAATTAGAAATAATAATTTTTCTTTAAATTTCTATTGTTCATTGTAACGATAATTGAGTGAGCTTGAACGTTAACAATTACATAATTACATGTTCCTACTGCATGAAATGAACAATGGAACCCCTAAATATGCAACCCTGACTAGGATGATTAATTGATTAAAAGAAAACAAAATATATCAAATTAACTAACAAGTGAAAAATACATCCAAATATTTGTGAATTAAATGAATATACCCAACAAAAATGCATATCCAATTCAAAAATTAAAATCAAGGAAGATTGATACACAAGTGGCAGCTGACGAATACATTCTGTAGAATATATGTAAATTAGACAACTGTATTCTTCAGTATGTTGTTTTTGTTCAACAATGCCATTATCTTTTTATAATTTATATATGATGTACCTAAACAGAAATTGAAAATTGTTGTATTTCTTTTTTCTTTTTTCGTGACATTGTAATGGTATTTGGGATAAGGCTGACTTGAGTTGAACTGTATTTGAGTGTTGACTCCTACAGTCCACCTCCCTAGCTTATGCACAAAAATCACCTAGGTATATCTCAGTTGATTTTTATATAATTATGTTTTGCTTATTCCGAACTTAAGAGGAGGCATTCTCAAGCTCTTAACCCAAAGTCATGTATAATTGAAACCATTGCCATCACTAGAATCCATCAGCAGATGAGAGAGTCAAGGAATCAAGTTATCTGATTGGGTCAGTCCAGTATACTTTATTAGAAGTACATGACATTTGAGTTAATTTGGTCTAAAAGTCATAGTTGAAATTGCTGATAAGGTTCCTGTCTCTAGTACATTGATCTATTTTGGTGCTTGAGTCAGATTACGAGTCATGAGAGGTCTGTATAGGATCCTTGTATTTGATTTTACACAACTAGGAAATGAGAGCATTGCTTGTACAGTGCCATTGGTTTGATGTTCATTCCAAGATTCTTAATGGGTTAATGCTTTCAATGCATCTTGGGACAATGGTCAGAGATTGTTGATGTGATTCAAATGGAACCTATTTATCTTCATTTTGTCTCCTGAAACAATAAATTTATTTTACTATCTTCATTTATCTAGCAAAATTTCCTTGCAAGCATCCGAAGACCCTACTACTCCATAACTGATGTGAAACTTCATGAACCTAGAGTAGACACCCATCTGTCTAGCCCTAAATTACATTTCGCCTTTTAAGATTCTTATTCGGTTGTCCTGCATCACTTGGGTCCCAAACCACAAAAAAATGCACAATGTGGATGTAAGATTTAGTACAATGGGATTGAAACTGATAAATTATGTGATGGAGTTGTATGAGATTAATTTTGACATCACCTTGCCTAGTAGGTAAAAGTGGAAGGAGCTGTGCAGAGCTGTCTGGTGAAGAATCTGAGAAGTATTTTTATAGTCTTTCTCGTGGTACTCAGATTGCAGCAATTGTTAGCAAGCAACTGGTATGTCTTTGCCGGCTTACTACATGCATAAGAACTTATTGTGGTTAAATGTTCCATTGATGTGTCTTCTATGATCATGGGCACTAAATCTATCACCTACCTTCAGAGCACCGTTATTCCTGGCAGGCATGTTCTTCATCAAGAATATAAAGAACTGGAAGCAAAATTTTCTGATGGGTAAGTTTGATTAATATCTAATTAACAGTGAACTTATGAACCATTATGTTCATTGCTCTACTAATATGCATTTTTTTCCATTCTTCTCTTCCTATCCTCACCTCTCTCCCCCCCCCCTTCCCTTTTCAAAAAAATAAAAAAATAAAAAAAATGCTGTTAGATTTGTTCAATGTATTTTAGTGAAATTTTGTTTACGAGTTGTATAGCAACACATTTCAGAAGAAACTTAATCTGAAGCAAATATTTTATCTTGGAATTTAATAAAATTACTGTTACATATGAAACACCTTTTTCTTGGCTTCAATGGAAATTTGGAGCTGGTGGAGGAAACTTAGTAGGATTGGTTTTCTTCAATTTGCAGAAGTTTGATTCCGAAACCGGAACACTGGGGAGGATACCGGCTAAAACCAGTTATCCTTGAATTTTGGCAAGGAGAACAGTCTCACCTGCATGATCGGTGTGTCAATCCCATCTTTGTTGTGAATCTATTGTTGATTGACATGAATTTTCTTAGAATAGATGTGATTTTCACCTTAATTTTTTTTTTTCTGTAATAGGTTGCAATATTCTATTCAAGAGGTCAATGGAAGGCCAGTATGGAAAATTGATCGGTTGGCCCCATGATTAGTACTTCCATTCTCATATTCGTTCAGTAATACTAGTGAGATTTATGCATGAGCCATCAGATGAATAAGTGATGTGCATGATTAAGTTCACAAAATAATGATTGGTGGAGGCATTTGAGTTATGTAAGAACTAGGATAATTAGTTTCCAATTCAAATAAAACTTCTTCTGTTTTGATTATTTGGGAGAAGGTTTCCCATTCCAGTAGGGGTTCTACATGGTCAGAGAGGAGAAAGTGTATTAAGAATATGAGAGGGTGTGGATAGCATATGCCCACACTGACAATGTAAGGATCTTCTTCTGTGGTAATATAAAGCGAGACAAATTTACAGATTTCAATTTGCATTATACAATTTTAAGTAAGGTGGAAAACTGATGTAGTCTTGGAGTTGCTTCTTATATAATTCATTTTAGTTTTATATGATTGATTGTTAATTGTAATTGGGCTTAGTTTTTGGATTTTCATTATTTTCTGGTTTTTATTCGGTTGATGGGTCAGCCTAAACCCATGAATTATTTTATTAGATCCATTATTATTTTATTAGGATCAATAAGGGTGGGCATTTTTACATGCTAGTGGGCAATATGGGAGTACAAAGACTAGTAACAAGGTCAGAGAGAAAGAAGGTT
This sequence comes from Protea cynaroides, assembly GCA_028583415.1. Classification (NCBI taxonomy): domain Eukaryota; kingdom Viridiplantae; phylum Streptophyta; class Magnoliopsida; order Proteales; family Proteaceae; genus Protea; species Protea cynaroides. The sequence continues at coordinate 27,643,846 of CM053272.1, forward strand.
TGCATTTTAAGGAAAAAAGATAGAGACATAAGTATCCTCCAACAGCATTTACTTCAATAATCCTTGAGAAATATTAGTTTGAGACTTTGGTCGAACCACAGGAAACTTGAAAGGAGGATTTATCGGAAAGAACATTGATTGAAAGATCAACCATTTAACCAACCGAATGATGCCAGACAACATGGCTTAGTAAAGTGTCTTAGCTTTTGCAATGATGCTCTTCAGAAATTGTAAGTAACATAAATTAGCACTAATGCTTTATTAGGTGGTTGTAAAAATGTTTTGGGTGTTTATAAAATGTTTGTTAGGTAAGAAAAGATCCACATAACACCCTCCACCACAAAGGGGAAAAAAAAAGTAACATTTTTTACATAAATTTTATGGTAAAATATTTTATGTGTAATGTTTTATATGTAATTTTTTTTTTCAATATTTGTTTTCAAAACAAAAAATATAGTGATCTCTAAAGGGGAGGAAAAGAAACTTCATCTTTCTTTTATCTATTGAAGTTAAACATTGAATAAAGATTTACGTATAACACATAAAATTTTAGTCCGATACAAAGCTGAATTGCTGCATGTGGGAAGAACTCTGCTTCCCTGTTGCTAAGATACTGTGGGAGAAATCTCTAGGTGTTCAAGATACTGAGACAGAGGCCTCAAGGTGCTCTACTTCTATATTCCAATTCGAACAATCCATTGTTCAATCATATTGCAGACAATTTCTTTGCTAAAAAATCGTCTCTCTTCCGAAAAATGAAGTAAAATTTGGGCCAGATCTTCACCTTTATCGTGAATCCGTACAGGCAGCAAGATCAGATCAAGATTGAAAAAGGATGAATTCAGATTTGGTTAATATAGACAATAATTTTGATGAAGAAGGTTGGCAATTTAAGGACGCATTCAAGTCGGAGATAGAGTTTGTACACTTGGTCTAATTCCTCTCATTGGCTTCAAAATCTTTGTTCCTTGGATGCCTCGGCTTGTACCCATTTTATTTCCCAATGAATTTCTGTTCTACCAAAAAAAAAAAAAGTCGAAGATAGAGATTCAGCTGTCGAGCTGAAGAATTTTTCCTCTCTTATCTACTTCCAAGATGTCTCTTGCACTTGAGAGAATCCAGACTCCATAGTCAGTCCTTGATTGTCTGATTTGAAAACAAAACTCAAAAAATCTCCTCTATAATGGAGATTTAGGGCTATCTATGAAGCATTAGCAAAGATGAAAGCTTACATCCAGCTCCCAGAGGATGAAAAACCACTTTAGAGTTCACTCAGCATCTTCCTTACTCCTTGTAAGATTTTGCTTAGCCAAGAATACAACCATGTCAAGTCAAAATACAAATCATAAAAAGAAAAAAAAAATACATACCGGACCCATTGACGAAGTCGCGTCAACCTTATCTAATAGGGCCAAATTACCAATGGAGATCCACAATATTTTACACAATACGGTCGGTTAATTAGAATCCTATAACCCATGAGAGAGATCACTCCCAATACAGTACCATTCAACCAAGCCTCTCAATTAATATCCATCCACTAATCACAACCAATCAACAACTAATATGTGCCCATACATGTTCAAAACATTACATTCCTTTCTAACCTGTAATCTATGCTGGTGATTCGAAAGAGCTCTACTTGATGGAAGGAGCTCGTCTGTAGCGCTTCAAAACGCTACATGGAGTGTAGCATCTGTTCAATGGATGCCAAGTGGATGTTCAAGCATCCAACAGTTTACATTATTAAAATGCAATACCTGCTGATAAGTGGTGATTGCATGCCGAACTGGCAACCCAAAATCCCACCTCTTTCTCCTCTGTAGTAACCATTTTCTTCCAATGCAACTTCTGCACATCTTCTTCCTCCTGAGTTATCCCTCTTCTTCGACCAAGCCTTCTGCATCTTCCAACTGTAGATGATTGTTTGAGAATGGTAAGAGTGAATGACTTACCATACCAATTGGCCAGCTCATCGTTAATCGAAGAGTCGACAACTGGTTTGTGCATCGGAGGTGGCAAAGGAGCTCAAAGTCAGCAGTTGCAGCGGTAGTTGCAGTTTGGAATGAAACCTGGATTGGCAGAAACAGGATTTACAATCTTCAAGACTAATGGGTCCCACCTTTGCTGTTTTTATGCTTGATTTGAAATCTACGGTTCTTCTCTTTCCCTCTCCCCTTGCTTTTCGATTTGATTCCATATCTACAATACTTTATTTTGGTGGGTTAAATGGTCAGGGTTATTCATTTCAGCTCAACAAGAAACCTACAAATTTCACCAAGAAAGTCACATTTTCATTAGTATAGAGGATCATAGTCGTCGACGTCGACACGTCAACAAAGTTGAGGACAAACCCTATAAATCATCCCCCTTCATTTACTACTATTACCTTTTCAAATCCTTCTGTTTATCGTAAAAACATGAGAAACGATATGGATGTACATATAAGCTTTACTTCATCTGATGTCTAGTACTTGCTCTCTTGGCTTGGACTTGTGGCAGATATGAGAGAGAAGTACAAAGAGCTAATCTGCTCACCATATTTGAGTAATAGAAGTACATAGAGCTAGTACAAAGAGCCAATCTGTTCTCCAATATGAAAGATAGAAGTACATAGAGCCAACCTGCTAATCAGACCGATGTTATCATCTCCACTTGAATTCCTTCTCAATGAATTCTTTTCATATTAGTGTTGATTGATAGGTTGCATGCTTGTTTTAATTACTTTGGATTAGGAACTTTGAGACTGAGATAATTTCTCTTGTGTGTTTGTATTGAGATTGACTCAACTATATATCAATAATTTTGTTACAATGTGATTGTTTTCTTTAGTGATTTGTGGAGGTAAATCAGGACAATGGATATGGGAGTGCACTAAAAAGCGCCCAAATACAGGAGTCCAGGTACATGAGTGTAGTCATCAAGATTTCAAAAGGATTAAATCTTAACCATTGAGTCTAGTCATCAAGATTTCAAAAAGATTGAGTCTAGTCACCAAGAGATAAGGATTAAATCTTATTAGCCCGCCGCAAGCAAACCGGTGTAGCATGCACAATGAGTTTACCACGCAAGAAGGACAAGCGATGTGCTGATAAGGGCTTTGTCAGAATGTTTGCCATTTGATCCTTAGTAGAAAGAATCCAAACCGAATTCCTTGGCACATTTCTAATACCTTCTCGCCGACAAAATGGAAGTCGAGGGCAATATGCTTCGTACGTGCATGAAAGAGAGGGTTGGCATCAAGATAAGTAGTACCCAGGTTATCACACCATAGAATAAGCAGAGAGGGAGGATCTAGGAGAAGTTCACGGAGCAGTTGTTGTAACCATTTACTTTTAGCAGCCACATTGGCAAGGCCCTGATATTTCGACTCGGCACTGGAGCGAGCAACAATGGATTGCTTTTTGGAACTCTATGAAATGAGATTAGGTCAGAGATAAATACAGTAGCCACTAGTAGAGCGACGATTATCCAGACAGCATGCCCAGTCGACATCTGAATAAGCCTGTAAAGAAAAAGTTGACGATTTGCGAAGATGCAGACCAAAGTGAATTGTATGTTTAAGATAACGCAAAATGCGTTTATCTGTTGTCCAATGGTCCTCATTCAAACTATGCATGAACTGACAAACCTTATTAACGGCATATCCAATTTCTGATTGGGTAAGGGTGACATATTGTAAGGCATCGACAATGCTTTGGTAAATGGTTATATTATGGAATGGAGTACCACCCTCCTTGGTGTGTTTGATGCCAGTAACAGCGGGGGGTAGAGATACCCTTGGAACAGTCCATTTTGGTGCGGAGAAGTAAATCTTGTACATACTTCTCTTGACCAAGAAATAATCAACTAGAGGTCCTGAATGCTTTGATGCCAAGAAAGTAAAGCAATTGCCCAAGATCCCATAATTTAAACACAGTATTGAGCTTGGCAATGAGGGTGTGAACAATGTTGGAATCATTGTCGGTGATGATAATGTCATCCAAGTAAACGAGAAGCAACATGGTATGACCAGTGAGCATGCAAATAAATAGAGAGGACTCCAACTTAGCACTTGTAAAGCCCAATGTAAGGAGGCCATCACTTAGGCGAGAAAACCATGCCCCAGTGGTTTGTTTTAAACCATAGAGAGCATGGTGATGGCGACAGACGCTATGAGGTTGATTGGAATCAACAAAACTCGGAGGCTAGGCCATGTAAACTTCCTCTTGTAACAGCCCATGGAGGAAGGCATTGTGAACATTAAGTTGGCAAAAAGGCCACCCTTTAGAAAGTGCCAGAGAGAAGACAGCTCAAATAGTCGAGGGTTTTACCACTAGACTGAAGGTTTCACCATTGTCGAGTCCCTCAGTTTGATTGAAGCCCTTAGCCACCAAACGAGCCTTATAGCGGTCCACTATGCCATCAAGTTTCCGTTTCATTGGGAAAACCCATTTGCACCCAATTACATTCTTTGTTTTTTGGACATGAACAAGAGACCAAGTTCCATTCTATAAAAGGGTATTAACCTCATGCATAATCGCATCACGCCATTGAGGGTATTTATTGGCCTCGATAAAATAACTAGGCTCAACCTCATCACATGGTGCACACTCTAATGGGTGATAGGTGGTGACGAAAGTCACATGATCAGGAAAATGGGTAGGCTTTTTGGTGCGGGTGCTTTTACGGGGCAGCAGGATTGGAGGGATAGTATTTTGTGGTAGTGTATCCATAGTGGATGGGGTGACAGCATGATGTGGTGTGGTGTCCATTGGGATTGGCCTAGTAGTCAGAAGAGGGGGTTGAGGGGGGACTATACTTCTTTGAGGTGGAGTTAAGTGAGGGGTTATAGGAAAACCAAGTTGTAATGGCGTGACAAGAGGTATTAGATTTGTGAGTTGTTGTATGCATGTAGTTTGGTCAAGCGTGGCAACAGCACTGTCCGAGCGTGCAAATGGAAATTCATGCTCATTGAAAATAACATTCTTTGAGATATAAATCCAGCTAGTGGCGAGGTGAAGACACTTGTATCCCGATGTCTCAAGCTATGACCAATAAAAACACAAGGAAGAGAGTGAGGCTGGAGTTTGTTGGTGTTGTATAGTCACAAAAGAGGATAACATTTACAACCATAAACCTTGAGACTACCATAATCAGGTTTAGAATCAAATAGCAGTTACCATGAAGAAAGAACCAGTGTAGGTATCCTGTTGATAAGAAAAACAGTAGCAGTGAAAGCATCATCCCAATATATGAAGGATACGTGAGCATTATAAAGCATGGTTAAACCAGTTTCCACGATGTGGCAATGCTTCTTCTCAACACGACCATTTTGTTCGCAAGTGTGTGGACAAGAGATTTGGTGGAGAATACCATGAATTTCTAAAAGTTGAAAAACATTACGGTATTCATCACCCCAATCTGTTTGCATAGCATTAATAGAATGCTCAAATTATTTCTCTACTTGTCATTTCAAAGATTGAAAAATGGAATAGATATCAGATGTATGAACTATAGGAAAGAACCAACAATACTTACTGAAATCATCAATAAAACTAACATAAAATCAAAATTCATTATGGTAGATTATAGAGGAAGGACACTTTACATCAGAAGGATTAAATCTAAGGGGCCTACAGACACAGAAGTGGAAGCACGAAAAGATAACTTATTTAATTGCTTAATGGACATGAAGGACAAAATGAAACCTTTGAAACACCAGTCACTATCAATTTATTGGTGGAGATAGACTCTACATATTAAGACACAAGATTCAAATCTCATTAGCAATGTAGGACTATTAATTTCTAATACTCCCCCTCACATGTAGCTCCACTGTTGGGTGGTGTATATGTGGTAATATACGTGGCAAATACATCGCTCCTTTAAGTAACCGGTCCCTCATTTTGGGGGACATGTCTCTCTTTTTGGGTGATTGTTTATTTTTTTTAGGGTGATTGTAGTCTTTCTTTTGGTGATTGACCTTTTTTTTTTTTGTTATTGTGAAAGGGAACCTAGAGCTCTGATACCACGAAAAACTTTAAGAATGAGATAATTTCTCTTGTGTGTTTGTATTAAGATTAATTCAACTATATAGAGATAGTTCTGTTATAGTGTAATTGATTTTTCAGTGATTTGTGTAGACAAATTAGAACAATGGATATGGGAGTGGATAGAAAAAAGTCTAGACACATGAGTCAAATCATCAAGATTTCAGAAGGATTGAATCTTATATATTGAGTATAGTCATCAAGATTTCAAAAAGATTAAGTCTAATCACTAAGAAATAAGGATTGAATTTTATCAGGAACGAGTACAATTAAGTATGAAAACATGGACGCTCTGAGAATTTTCATAGTTGGAACTCACTTTAAATGCCTTCCTCCCTGTGGCATCTAATAAGCTTTCATATTTTCGCATGCACAACCCCTCAGCTACCCAGCTCAGGATACATCATCTCTATGCTCTTGCATATGAACAGATTTTTGTTTTTGTACCAATCTGTTAACTGTCGAAGACTAATTTGACGTGAATTTATATAACAGTTCTTGCCCATCTTCTTCACAATGAATGTAGTTGTACTACAGATATAAGGCTTATAAATTCATCTATACTTGATTGCAATGCTTGCTTCATCATCCCAGAGGTGTTCAACAAATTTGGTGCAAATTGTGGCCAAGAATCCGTTTGGTTCAAAGTATGTAGCTCTGACTATCTTAACAAACAATTGAATTCCTCTCTGACAAAAGATTTGAATTCCTCAATTAGGATGTGACTCTTCTCTATGTCATTGTGTTACTAACGTCTCTCTTGTATAGGCACAACTTTGGGTGTCCAATGTTGGGCAAAAACCAATTGAGCATAGATAGAACTAAGCCATCAAGGTATCGCCAAACTGTATCACAATTTCTCTGAACAAGATCTATTACATATTTCGTATACAACTCATTAATGATTCCTTCAATCTAAAACAACGTATTTTTAAATTCATTATCTTCTTTGCTCAATTCCCTTGTACAAAGCCTTATAGTTAGTTCATCATTGATTTCAGAGAATATCAGCCTGGGCAACACAATCAATTTCCAAAGCCACCTTTAGGTGCACCTGAAAACTTAGGCTCAAAGCATTCAAAGTTATTTTGTTAATTGATGGATTTTTGTCCATCTGAACTTGGGGACATCCTGATCCCCTTCATGGGAGGGCCAAATTATGCGGTATATATATGCGTGTCTCAATCTTTAGTTGTACGTTATTTGTCACCGTCTTTCTATTTTTCTATTCAAAGATTGAGTTTCTACAAAATAGCTTTGTCATGGGTTCTTTCTAATTTGGTTGTGAAAGATGCCTAAGGGGAAAACTATTTTAAGTTGTAATCTTGTATTTATGATCAAATCTTAATGTTATTCTCTATTAAATTTTATGATCATCTAATCTAATTATATATAGGGATATTCTCTGTGTTTTTTTAAGCAAAAGCAGAAGCCAAACATTGATCTCCTCTAGTATAACAAATCAGATGCCGCCCTATGACATCATCATTAACCACCGCGGGAAGGAAACGAGATTGAACGTTGCTATATTGCTTTACGATCATTTTGTCCACATAAAATTCCATCCCTTCTTGGACTATAACACCATGAATCTTGGTTATGAATTCAGGGGGACATTGAATCTGCTATACAGGACTGCAAGATTGGAGTGGTCATCTTCTCTCCAGATTATTACAATTCTTATAATTGTCTCTATGAATTAGCTCTTTTGATGGAATGGGAGAAGAAAGTCATTCTCATCTTCTATAATGTCAGGCCTTTTGATTTTGTGCTTTTGGATGATGACAACAATTTTAAAGTCGACCAACTGCATCAATTTAGATTGGGCGTTGAACTGACCAAAGGCAAGATGGGCATCTTATTTGATCCGTACAACGGATAGGGACTCCTATTCATCGAGACAATTTTTAGAATTACAATAATCTAAAGAAAAGATGACCACTCTAACCTTACAGTCCCATATAGCGGATTCAATATTCTCTTAGAACTCATCGTTGAGATTCATAATCTTGTAGTCCAAGAAGGGATGGAGTTTTAAGTTGAAAAAATGATCGTAATGTAATGTAGCGGCATTCAGCCTCTTTTTTTTCCCACGTGGTGAATGAAGATATCGCCCTATATCTTGTTGTACTGGCGAAGATTAATGTTTGGCTTCTGTTTTTGCTTAAACAAACACAGAGAATATCCCTATAGATAATTAGATTAGATGATCATAAAACTTGATAGAGAATAACATTAAGATTTGCTCATAAATTCTCTAAAAGATATTACAACCTAAAATAGTTTTTCCCTCGAACATCCTTCACAACGAAATTAAAAAGAACCCACAGCAAAACGGTTTGACAAATAACGTGCAGGTAAAGATTGAAACACTCATATTTATACTCCATAATTTGACCCTTCCCAAGAAGATGTCCAAAATGTCCCTTGTTTCAGGGGGACAAAAATCCATCAATTTAATATTTATTTTCTTTTTCTATTTAGTGTAGTTGATTGTTTTTCTCTACTTCATTCTCATTTCTTGTTATTTTCTTTCTTGAGCATATAGGAACGTTAATTGTCATTGGCTATGTTAGTTAACATTTACCCCAGCTCAGGCTAATTTAAGTTCTTCTGATACCACATTATTGTATTTTGTTTTGTGTTCTTGCATTTGGTTTCAAATCCAAGTATGGTAATTGTTTCTTGAAATGTAGCTAACTGCTTTTCATACTTTCTCATTAATTTGAGTTGCTTATTTTAATTTTTTTCCTACTACTTTACTAGCCAATTCGACTTCTTATTATTTTCGTGTCCATGAATTTGTCTGATTTAATTTTTTATCTTATTTAATCTATTGCGGGCCAAAAAGGGCACAAGAAATTGACACTAACAAGGAGTTTATGAAGACGGTTTAAAAAGGTTTTACCATGAGAGGCAGAGCTGAGTGGGAAGTTGCTCGTTGACATTCACAGTGTGTGTCCACTAAATCGTTGGAAGATGCAGCAAACTCAACGAAGAAGAGGGAGAACTCAGAAGGAAGAAGATGAACAGAAGTTGCATTGGAAGAAAAGGGTTACTACAGAGGATGAAAAAGCGGGATTTAAGGTTGCCGGTTCTACAAGCAAGGGATTTGGGGGTTTTCAGATACTTCTCCACTTATCAGTATGTGTTGCCTTTTTTTTAATATAAATCGTCCCATACTAGGACGTCCACTTCACATCCATCGAACGGATGCTACACTCCATGTAACGTTTTGAAATTCTACAGACAAGCTCCTTCCCTACTTGATATCATTACCTTCTTCAGATTAGGGTCCTCGCTAAAAATTGCTTATCACCTGAATGACTCATGGAACACTTGGGTTGCATGTACAATTTGAGACATGGAGAAGAGGGGTGGAAAGTGGGATTCAGTAGTTTGATTGGGGCTGAACCTGATCACTTTCCTAACTAAACTCTACCATGAAAAACCAAAAATGGTGTTTCAAGCTCCTTTTGACTAGTTGCAGTGTTGAAACCTGATTACTTTTTTGAAAAGCTATATCCGTGTCTATAATTGCACCCACTTTTATTTGAAAGAACAACATCAATGAGAGTGGATTATCAAGTTTTCAGCGATGGGAGGAAATCCAGTACACAGTATCCATCTACATTATCACCGAACACCAATAGGGCCAAAACTAGATTCTGGGAAAATTTTTGGTCATTGAGTTGAGAGAGAGAGAGAGATGATAGAAGATTCCCTCAAGTAGAAGGAAAAAAAACATGAAAAAAGGGGGAATCCTGAGATCTCTCTTGCCTCTCTCTCTCTCTCGCTCTCAAACTTATTTTTCATTTCTAAATTAGAGTTTATTCTCATATTAAAGAATAACCATACAGCAACTTCATGAACCCATTTGAATACTAGTTATTATAACATAATTGATGTAGTTTAAAATTAAAATACAAAATAAATTGAAAAATATATAATAATTTTTACTGTAGGGATTACTTAATCCAAAGATTAGAGAAGATCATTTCACCGTTAGGGATTCACACACCACTGGAGGAATTCACTCAACCCAATTAGGGATTCACACACCACTGGAGGATCTCAACTCATCATGAGAACTCAAATTAGCATACTAATTGGTCTAAAAATTATAAATCATTTTATTCTATTCTTCAAATCAAATACAAGTTATATCGAAAAAAGTAGAAGAACCGTCGGAATATAATACTTGAAATATAGGCGTGAGGAAAGAGTTGGTTACATTTCTAATAGATTAGAGGAGATTACATTTCTGTTCCATCGATTTTCTTTCAATGGGCCAATGAATGTGCATTAAAGGAACTTGTTTACGACTACATGTTGTAGCAACCCCTGTTACATTCATTCAGACAAACCCAAAATGAAGTCCATTAAAGATTTAAATTATGGTTGGATCTACAATGATGAAGGCACAAGAAATGAGTGATTTAAGAACAAAGAAGAGACTCAAAACAGGTTGAGGATTATGTATTATTTGAAATCCGACCTTAAAATCAATTAATGATGCAAAGATTACATGAGACATAAGAACTGAGAAAGCTTTTGACATCTGAAATGACTGGCTTTAGAATCACCCAAAAGTTCAGGTTTAGAGATCCAAGGTTCCTTCTTTCAAACAGCAACTGAAGAGTGCAACACTGGATGCAATCCTTAGATTTGAATAATTACAACAATCGTTAACCTCAAGTTTCCTTTTTCTTCCTGCATGCGCTGTTTGGTATTTTGGTTATAAGAGAAAAATGTTAACATCCATGATCAAAGCACAATGATAATCTACCCACAGAGTAACCTTCTTAAATACGGCTTTCCAATCAAAAAGAAGATAATCCAAGAGACAAGGAAGTATGATATTTAGATCTACAAAAGAATGGTTATATTATTAAAAAGTCTAACTAAGGGATAAAAAGTAGGGATTGAGTAAAGAAAGAACACGATAAGAAATGGTACTGTATACTGGCAGCATGATATTAATAAAGAAGAAAGTTAAAATGTGATGATGATGAGAGCCTACGTCTTCCAGGTAAGGTTCTGAATTCATGTATTCAACACGATATCAAACATGTTCAAAACCAATCGATGTACAAATCCATTGGGAAATTGACATATTGGTCAATACCATATATAATTATATTAAAACAAAGATCGTAGAGCGGATCGGTCAGGTCCAAACCAATCCGACCAATCTGATACAGATTACTTGAACCATATTCCTAACTAACCGAACTAACCAAATAACAGAATTAACTCAACTAACTAGCTTAGTTGGCAAGGAACTTACACCTCAATAAGAGGAAGGTTCTGAGTTCGACTCCTCTTACCATCTTGGGACCACTCACGCGGGGTGTTAAGTGCTCTTTTTCTGCTTTGTGTGCAAATTGAAACCAAAGTTTTGGATATCTATCATCAGCAAATACTAGAAATGAAAGAGCAAAGACTGCGATTGCTTGTTAGTCTTATAAAATTAGCCTTAATTATATGGTACTGGTTTTGATTTGTTAATGAATTTAATTTCGTCAAATGAACCAATCACACAGACACCAAAATATTTATATGAAAAAAAAAAAAGTTTGTCATGTAAAAATCAAACCATAATCACAATGTTAACAAGTAAAACAAAATATAAAAAAATAATCACACAACATAAAAATTAATGTGATTTGACAAAATTTCACTAGTCATGGAAAATAGTGTTACAGTCTCTCGTCCTCAAGCCTCTCCTTGTTTGAGAGAATGCAAACGTTATAAATTTTAAGGAAACCTATGCAAATACAATTCCTGAAATATCTATATAGTCTTAAAAAATTTTCCTTCGGACAGTCTCTAATTTGTCTAAACAAAAAAAAAAACGAAGATACCACGCAGGTTGGGCCAATTCGATCCTTTGAACCTACAAGTGTTAAGGCTTTTAAGGGCCCATCAGAATCCACCCAAAAACAATAGTTGAATGAGTCCATTTCTACTTTTTGTCTAGTTCTCTTGTATTGTTTGGCATTCAGGTGCCATGAGAAACCCAAAAAAAAAAAAAAAAAAAAAAAAAGGCCTTCAATAATCATGGTAAAAACAGCGGATATTGATTCTCTGTAATTTGCTATGATCAATTTTATCACATAATTTTTTGTTTGAGAATTAAATTTTCTTGACTACAATTTCCCACTTATGTTAGGACATATGCATCAGGTCAACCTTCATTAGAGATTAAAAAAAATTTGAGAAGGATTATATATTGGTTTTCTGAACCAGCTCCAGGCCAGGGTTGTGGAATCTCTCTCTCTCTCTCTCTCTCAAATTTTAAAGGAATTAAGTTCGAATAATATGCATCAGCCACTTACCCAAAAAAAAATATATACATTAGCCTCTTAAAATCCTCAACTGACATTTCAAACAGATGAAACTTATCTGTCAAAAAAAATTATATGAAGTTGGATCTTCTAGTCTTTCTCTTGTACCATTTTTCTCTGCAATAAACAAGCCTTTTCAAAATAAAAAAACTTTTGGATCTTCTATGTTTTAAGAGATCAAGTTGCGTATCTTCTATTGTAAGTTTTCAGTTGTAAAAACTTTGGTAATTTTAAATGACTTCTTCTAATGCCAAGTAAGTGTTGAGATAGAGTAAATGGTACCTAATAGGGAAAGGATGTAACCTTCAATCTGGAAGAGACACATAGACATGTGTCTGAGATTCTCAGTCAATGAAGAATGACCATGCGTCATCGTCCATAACCGTGTCGCGAAGCACATAAACAGAAGGATTATATCCTCACAATTTTGGGGATAACCGCAAATCGGCATAAAAAGGGAAGGTTCCCTCGTACAGCCATGTGCTAGCTAGGGAGGATATCCCTGAGCCAGGACAGGATATAGGAAACAGTTATGGGAGGTTCATCACAAGATCACCATCCGATAATCGCAAGGATCTCCAACCCACGTCTGATCCCTGATTTTAAGGGAATGGATGGATTGGATTGTGGGAATCCCATCCTTCTACAACTGAACCACTGTTATGGCTAAGTGGGAGGCGACATGCAGCTAGAGTCACGTCCAAGAATATCGGAACCGTCCCAATTAAGACCAAAACCAATGTCATTCCCTGCCTATATAAATAAAGTTCAAAACGAAGATAACCGGATCCAACTTTGAACACTCTCAAAGTCCTCTCTCTGTCAATTTTGCTTAGATCCCCTCTCTATAGGAGCTCGTATCTCTTTACTGAGCTCCATATTGATTGTTTTCTAGATCTGACTCAAGCATCGGAGAGGTCATAGGGTTTCCTAACCCGTCCTCTTTTATTCAATTTGTTTCTGCTTTGACAGGTGTCACCCCTAGAAGCTCCGAACAAGAATCAACGGCAACAGTACCAATAGAGTCCTATTGTTTTCAGTCTTATTAGGACCTGAATATCGGAACCGCCCCAATCAATGCCAAAACCAATGCCATTCCCTGCCTATATAAATAAAGCTCAAAACGAAGATAATCGGATCCAACTTTGAACACTCAAAGTTCTCTCTATTAATTTTGCTCAAATCCCCTCTCTATAGGAGCTCGTATCTCTTTACTGAGCTCCATAATGCTTATTTTCCGGATCTGACTCAAACATCGGAGTGGTCATAGGGTTTCCTAACCCGTCCTCTTCTATCCAATATGTTTCTACTTTGACAAGTGTCACCACTAAAAGCTCCGGGCAAGAATCAATGGCAACAATACCGATAGAGTCCTATTATTTTCAGTCTTATCATGATTTGTACTATTGTCATTACAATTATTAGAGTTTCATTATAGTTATTTTCTGGAGGTGGAACTCTTTGCTTTCATCATTAATAAATAAACGTAGTGAGAGAAGAGACTCTCTCTCTCTCTCCCATCTTCTTCCTTTTTTTTTACTTTGTTACATTAAGGAATCAAGAATATTACATTTCCAAATAGAAGTAATGATCCATTGCTCTCCTTTTCGGTCTGATCTCATTCGTAGTTCATCCTATAAGTCCATGATCCATGATGGAAGAGGTTTGCTTTCCATGGCCATGAATGACAGGGATTTTAATTCCATATGGATTAAATAATATATGAATACTTGACTTATGACATTGGATAGAGCATCTCCATCTGAAGCTCAAGGTTTACTGATAGATACCACCAAAATAATACAAGACCGGATAATCTGTGCATCGACCTTATAGGACCCATGGCCCAAAACTGAAGAAGTTGATGCAAGCCTGTTATGGAAGGAGTTTTGTGCTTTATGCCAATGGATGGGAGATAATGTTATGTTGTCCTGGCTATAATGAAAGTGAGTCCCATGTATCATGGATTCCATAACCATAATGATTCAGAGGTTATGTGATCAGTTTGATTGATTGACATCCGACCTTAGTGGTGCTAATATATCTAATCCAATAAGGAATTTGCCACGTTACCTTGAGGAAGTAAACGAATAAGACATAGAGAGAGAGAGAGAGAGAGAGAGAGATATTGGGAGATAACTTTTACACTCCAAAAGTTTCTTCTCTGGTATATTCTTCCTTTTTGCCAAGTGTAGGGTTCTTCAAATTTTAAGTGAAACAGTCAGATCAGCAAACCTTCACAGTCTTATCTTCCGGTTTGTATATCATTTTTCAAATACCTAGTTTCTTGCACTATATTAACTTTAATGACTTTGATTTTCTTTTCTTATCTTGTTGCACTGTATTAACTTTATCTTTAATGACTTTGATTTTTCTTCCATATCTTTGGTTCTAATAATTTGACAAAATTCAATGTGTTTGGTAACAAATTTTCTGCAAATGGATTTTCTTATATATCCTCTTGACTTGCTTCATATCGGTGGGCTGTCTCTTTCTTGTGATCTCATCACCCACTTTAGAAAATGCTTTATCCACCCTCTTGAGTCTATGACTTCAGCTTGCCCATGGAAATCAATATTAATTACTTAAAAATTAAAAACCCTCTTCCCCATAATTTAAATTGCCTTAGATTAACTCATGTTATTAAGTCAAAAAAAAATTTAAAGCAAACAAGAATTATATTAAATAACTAAAAAATTGAATACACTGGATTAATGACTAGGCTTATCCAATGAAAACGAAAGAGTGTCAAGAATACCCATATTCGGCAATACCATCAGCAAGAATCCATTAACACCGAAGATAAAATAAATTAAATGAAAAACTGAAAACGATGCCAAGTTTGAATATCCAAAGACAAAGGAAGATCAGATTAGGTGGAAAGCCTTAAACGAGTTACTACCCCTTTTGCAAGACAATTTGCAATCACATTAACTTTTCTGATACAGTGAGTAATTTTTTAAAGTTAATGTAAATAGATAAGGCCTAATTAATAAGATTCCATTGTTAGCAAAAGTGCCAAGGCATTAGAATACTCCCACCCAGTGAAGAAGAATCACACTTTGAATACCCATCTCTTTGGTTTTCAATGAACCGTAAAAGAGGGCTGAAAATTAATATTCCTTAGATCGCTAGTTTACTGTCCAGCAGTGTGTACAAGCGCCTACACATGGAAGGGGTGAAATGACCATCCCGTTCCAGTTGGATGCTTGTGTGTGCACTCTTATTGGTCCCTTGCACTAGTACATGTCTTTGATGTGTTAATGGAATCCAACTGTAGTTGAGCATTGGATTAAATCTTGAATAAAAATCACTAGTTAGACTCTCTCCCACGATTGTATGTCATCCTTTATCTCTCCTTCTTCCACCGCCCGCTGTGGACCCGTTTGAGTAGGACTATGAAATAAAAAAAATTTAGCCTCCTCACCCACGTTTCCTTCCAACTAAAGGCTGGAAGATTGAACTTTCGGATGAGTGGGTAAGTGAAAGAGGTTCAGTCTTATAAGTTTTCTTTAAGTCAACCAAGAGATATTCTCTTTCATCAAACAGTAGTACAGATTACAGAGTGTTATATGGTTTAGTTTAGTAGGTTTGTTGTAATAATTAAGGCTTAATTTTTAATAATTTAATGAACACATTACAAGCAGAACAATTAATTAAGGAAGCACGAAGAGCATAGTTTACTGCTTGACCCCTTCCTGGTAAGTTCAGCAGCAGCCATGAATTTGCGTGCGTGTGTCTGTACTTTGTATCGGACAAAAGATGCGTGCCTGCATAACACGTGAAACCCACCAGAGATTTGGCACCGACGTCCCACTATTCCACTGGGACAGAAGTCCCTGGCCTCGGACTGATCGCTTGCGCAGTTGCACTGCAACTCTGCAACTTCAACACCACCTTATATATGCTTCATCTCAGTTTACAATAACTGTTCATCATTGTTTATATACAATAACGTAGAGAAAGATCGATAGCAAAAGCATGAATGAAAGAGAAAACAGAACACACCGATTTACGTGGTATATATATATATATATATGGTTTATGTTTATCAGTTAAAGTGGAGAAACTTTAAACCCCAAAAGTGTAAGACTATCTCCATTATTATTGGGAATAGTCCCACATTACTTAGAGACTAGAATTTTGGGCGTCTTATATATGTGAGAGTCCCTCGAAGACTCTAGTTCGAACTTTTGAGATGGAAACTTAACATGGTATCAAAGCTCCACATTCACTTTGTAAGGTCAGCCAAAAGAGGAATTACATGCCACATGTATTACCACTCAAAAAAAAGACAACATATGAGGAGAAGGGTTGAAAATTGTCCCACATTGCTTAAAGACTAGAAACTTAGGTGTCTTATATATGTAAGTCCCTCTACTTACCGGTTCGAACTTTTGAGATGGAAACTTAACAATTACAACTGCTTCAACATGTTTCCTATTTGCAAATAGGAGGGATGACAAGGGATTCTCATGGGAGGAAAAAGGGAGTTGGAGGAGAGAGGAAGAACTCCCTCCAAACGAATTGTTGAAAGTACCAACCCTACTACTCAAATCCCAATTTAAGGCCTTTGAATCCATGGTTGAAGATATTCTTCCTCTTCGCCATGGTAAAGGATAACTGGTCTTAAATCTTATTTCATTATTGAACTTTGTAACTTAATTCTTTTTAATTATCCCTGTTTTCAGTTGGGGAATGGTTGTAATCAATGGTCACATCGGTATCCTAACTACGCATCGAATAGGGAGAGCGGTAGATGTTGGTATTTAAGGGACTAAGATGTAAGATCTAAAAACATACAACCCTAATCGGTAAAGGGGAGCGGTAAAGCGGAGGATGAGAGAGAGAGTAGTAGTGTCTTGTTGAGATTTCCAACTCAAAAGTTTGAACTAGTAAGTGGAAGGATCACTGTATATAAGGACCCAAGGTTTCAATCTCTTAACAATGTAGAACTATTCCCAATACTCCCTCTCACATGTAGTTTCACCGTTAGCTAGGTAGCATATATGTGATAGTATACGTGGCAAATACATGGCACTTTTAAGTGACCATGGTCTCTCTTTTTGGGTGATCATCCTTCTTTTCGGATAATTGAAGTCCCGGTTTAGACGACTAGAATCCCTCTTTAAAGGACTGGCTCTCTTTTTAGGATACCATATGAGAGGGAATCGGGAGCTTTTGATCCCATGTAGAGATTTTCAACTCAAAAATTTGAACTAGTTAGTGAAGAGACTCTCCATATATGAGGACCCAAGATTCCAATCTTTTAACAATGTGGGACTATTCCATATACGTCTGTCCCCACTACGAAGAGGACATAACAGGCCGCCTGTTTGAATTGCGCTTTTGGAATCACAAGCTGCACCAGAGATATAAAACCTTGGATCACCAAGGTAACAAGGTAATAGGGTTGAGAGCTCTTTGACACTTTTGAGGGTTCCTTCTTTCCTATAGCAAAGCTGATCTCCTCCAGGCTCCAACTCGTCAGGTCATTTTCAGTTTTATAACTTATAATCATAAATACATACTTCCATAGCATGCTTATAAAAGTAAAAGGTTTATCAAAAGAAAAGCTGAGGCTTCACTTATCCTTAAAGGTAGGTCGTCTATGGAACTGTTCCCACCGTAAGCAATCTGGGTAAAGATAGTAGTTGCAGGGCCCAAGAGGAATGTGAACATCACCACTATGGGACCATGGTTTACCATTTTAGTCAAAACCAGTCTCTTCTCAGTGTCTCACTCACATCTCATGCCTCCAACACCCAATCACCATGGCCTAACATGGCCCTTGTCCACTTGGTCCACTAGAATTTAACCCACAAATGGTAAGTTTTTGGCTGGAGGAAAGGCAATAACCCCTACTAGATTCTCTTTCTCCTGCCACCCACAAGCAGGATATTTTTCTCTCTCCTTCCCCTTTTCTTTTTCGGCCTAGTCAAAGAGTAGGAAGCCAGAGTCTCTAATAACCCACACTAATGGATCCCTTCTCAACCATCTGTTCTGAAACTTATTTGGCTGTAGAGAGAGATTGATCTGAGATCTTTGAAAGCAGTACGTCAACAAATATCTGAGATTCTAGCAAATCACATTTCTTTATATGGACCAATTATTGTAGCTGTAGTGATTTCAATTATCAATAATACTTTCAAAAGAGATTAGATTGTGTAAATCTAATCAACCAACAGAAGACATGGTATGCTAAACCAGTGGAATAAATAGAGGCACAAACAGGAGGAAATCCCAAAAGTTAGTGATGAAGAATCAAGATCATTAGAGCCTCTGATCTCAGGCAAGAGTCAAGATTCACCTTATCTTCAATCCATCTCAGGCCCAAACAACACTGAGTCATTCAAATCAATAGTTGGTCTTCACCATCAGTTGAATAGTCACATTCAAAAAGGTAAGGGCCCACTGGCATTTCTGCAAATTTTTTTTTTTTTTTTGCATTTATTTCCCTTTCACATTGCTGCTTGTTGACAATGATGATGATAATGGTGGTGATGATGATGAATTGATGATGATGAAGATAAATTAAATAATAATCTTAAAATCACTTTGAGAAAACAAAACAAACATTGGGAAAAGAATGAATGGGAAGAGAAATCAATCTTTCTTCAATTCTCTTACAACAATTTCTGGGCATTTCCCCTGATGTCTAAGGTAATCAGCAGTAACAGTTTTTTAGTCAACTACTACTCGAAGAAAGAAAACTGAGTCTTCATTCAGAGAAAAGTCTATATAAAGCAGTGGAAAAATGTCTAAGTTTCCAATTTTCACCTCCTGAATCTCTCAGATTCATCATCATCAACGAACATACTGATCTCTGATCTTGAACCAATAGAAAAAATCAACTCTGTGACTGTGAGCAACCAAACTCTGATGTGAACTCTTCTCCTCCCCTCCCCTCTGATTAGAACTCTTCTCCTCCCCTCCCCCTCTCGTTTATGATAAATAGATAATCAAAATCAACAACTACAAATACAACATGGTATGAGAAAATGCGACCATACAGAAAGATCCATCACCTACATTAATGACCCTTCGACAAACCCTTGGGACTTTGGAGGGCACCAGGCAAAGACTACATGTTGTCCTTCACGACGTTTCTGCTTCAAATGCCATTGCAAACTCCCAGCAGATAAAAAAATGATAGGTGTGCTGTCATGTTTTGACAAAGAGTTCCCGCACCTAATAGTGGGTTTCTAAAAGGTACCCACAATATTCATTCCTCCTGCAGAGCTCAAATTATAACTTGTCCACTGCAACCATGTCTGTTTCTAACAGATGATGTATCCTTCTCACTAGCCTACAGATTGAAGCCTACAAGATTGTCACAAATGCCGGTGCATCGAGCCTAGGCCCTTCAAGAGACGGATACATGTATAGCTTCTCTACGGCATCCTCATTTGTCTCCTCTCCATCCCTAATTACTTCAACCACCAGGTGAGGCATCCTTTGAGCAACCTCTTTACAACCTTGAACAGACAGTTTACATGATGACATCCACAGGAACCTCATTTTATAATAATGGTGCAGACCAGAAACCAATGCAGAATCCCCGAATGGGCTGTCCCTGATCTCCAGCTTCTGCAATTTAGAGCAGCCCTCAAGCACATACTTCAACCCCATATCACTGTTTCCTGCAAATGCAACAGACAGGGTGCGGACCAATTTCCCATACTTGCCAATGTAACCGAAGGCCTTGTCGGTGAGCAATCCAGATACTGCAAGTCTTGTGAGCTTCTTACAGTTCATCACAATGGCTCCAAACCCTTCATCCATGGGTTCTCCAGTCACATGGTCAGGCAGGTGGCGTCCCATTATACAGAGACGGAAAACAACAAGGTCAGGACAGTTATTTGACATAGCCACCACAGCAGCATTCGTCATCTGCTGGCAAAAATATAGGATGGATCGCAGCTTCCTACAGCCCTCAGAAATCGCAGAAAGTCCCACTTCAGAAACTAAGGCTTCACCATCCTCACGGGCATCCATGGGAAAGACCCGAAGCTCACGGAGTTCCTTGCAAGTTGCAGCCACAGCCTGAAGCCCTTCATCGCACACAGAGTCAAGGGCCTGCAGAAATACCAACCAATAAGTAGGAGTCAAATTTCATTAGCAAATTAAAAACCTAGATATTGCCATACACTAACCACAACTGACTAGAAAGGACTCATACCCAGAATGTCTGAAGCTTATGGCAGTGATATATAACTGATTTGAGTTGTTCAGCATTGATGTTGGCATAGCTTAGATTGAGAGAGGTGAGTCTAGCACAAACTGGATGGATTGTGGGGAGATAGTCCTGCACAAAATCCCTAAATCCTGAGAGACAGGTTAAGGATTTGCATGTAGCAAAGGCCTGGAAGAGATTTGCTTCTTGAACTTCTTGTTCTGGGTGATCCAACAGGCCGAAAGACCCTGTTCCAAGATGGGTGAGCTGTGGAGCTCGAACCATCAGCCGGTGGAGTTGCCCAAGGGAGACATGCCGATTCAACTTAAGACTCCTCAAAGAAGGAGACCTAGCCACCAGTCGCTCCAATGCTTCAAAATTCACAAGCCATTCGACACAATCAAAGCTGAGAGACTCAAGACACGTCCCAGTCTCTGGGAAACAAGATATCCAGTCCACTTCATCATCCATAACATCATCATCAATCAGATCAAGCACTCGAAGTTGTCTGAAAAATCATCACAAGTTTATAAAACTGAAAAGGTGATGAAGTGCGCAGTTTCCTTCAACAAATATGCCTATCATTCTTTTGGATTCTTATTTTTCTTTCCTATTAGTTTTTCATTATAAAAATATTTATACATAGAAATGCCAGAAACGATTGTAAAAACAAACAAAATGCCAACTTGGTGATTAATCCTACAGTTGGGTTCAAATAATCACATAAAAACAAGCCTACATCATGAATAATGACAAAGCCAAAACATAAGGTAGGAACCAAATCGACAAATGGATGCCCTGTAAAATTTCAACATGAGCCAACCAAATTTATCAATGGACCTGAAATAAACAAGAAAAACCTAAAATGTTTCCACCTAGAAATGGATGCCCTGAAGAAATTCAACATGCTCCAACCAAAATTTTTCATGGGATAGTGGAATCATGAAAAATATTATTCAAATATAAAAAATCAATTGAAAAGAAAGAAAAATAAGAGTCCCACCGATTTATTCTTCAGCATCAATTGAGCCCAGAAGAATAGGGAGAAACACATACCTGCACTTGCTGGCCACGGCAGCAAGGCCGCTTGTACCAAACCCATCACAGCAAACGAGCACAAGCTCTTTAAAACCCGGGAAGGAACTGGCAAGAAGGTTCAAATCGTCATCAGTGACAAGCATACGCTTCAAGTAAACCTTTTCCAACCAGGGATAAGCAGAAGCCATAGCAGAAACCCATGGAAAGAAGTGGGCACCCCAATTGGGAGGCACCAAACTGAAATCAGCGAACCTTGGCTTCCCTTTCAGCACCAAAGACCTCACCCTTCGGAACCTCTCGATCGCCCTGCAAGGCGACACAGCATAACAGTTGCCGATAAAGAGCTCGGACCGAGTAATTGCCTCAGCTCTGTACCATGATTTGCAGACAAGGGAGACAGAGTTGCGGTCACGGCGAGATGTGAGGAAGACAAGTACGTTCTCTAGAACGTTCTCAAGGACTTGATCTGGGCACGGCAAGGGACAGCTCAAGGTCTTGTTGGATGATGCTCCATGGGCTACGCCGCCACCTCCACTGGTGGTAACACCATCAAGATCCACCGTTCTGTCCTCATCTTCAGACATTTCAATCTTCTCTGCTCTCATCACACCCTAGGAGCTTCCGATCTAACTACCCTATAAGAATTAAAAAAAAGGATTGTTTATGGTTCTCTTTTCAGATCATATAGCCCACTACCACTCACCCAGATCACACCCACATCACAGGAGCAGAGACAGAGGAAGAGAGAGAGAGAGTGTGTGTGTTTTTGGTATAGTAGGGTAGGGACGACGATTGGGGGGGAGAAATGGAGATTCAGAAATAAACAATCATCAGATTTGATGAAGCTCAGAGACGGAGAGAGAAGTAAGGTGAGATGAGGAAAACTAATTTATTGGGTATCCATCCACTCTGCTGTCCCTGTGCATTGGGATTCTCCATACCCTTCTGTTTCCCTTCTCTCTCTTTCTCTCTCTGCACTGTCCAAAGGGCTAAGACTCCTTCCATCCTCCATTATTTGGGTTTTCTTTGACAGTACAGTCCCCCTTCTCTGGCCCTTTCCTTTTCATTTTCAAATTTTCTAATCTTTTAGTATATTTTATCTCTGAGTCTCATCTCCTCCGTCTCTTTCTTGTTGTCTAGCTATGGAAAAAGAGGGAAGAAAAAAATGGTGGATAAAAAATTAAAAAAATATGAAAGAGTGGATGTCATTGGAAGGACTTCTTTGCCTTTAAGGTGTTGCTGAGCTAGCATTCTTTGTCAGTTTTTGCAATCTTCACTCCTCAGTCCACCTCCTTTAAGATCTGAATCTAATCTTCCTAGCCACCCCCTATTGGCCTATTTCTTCCTACTTCTCCTAACTTCCACTTTTTATCTTTTCATTTTTTTTAATCTCATTTTTCCTACGTTTTATATGAACTTTTAGGGTAATTTATTCAAACACCTTATTCATAATTGATTTACTATATAAAATTATCATCTTTCGTCTAAACTATTTCTAAAACAATGTTTTATAATAGTATAATCCATATTGAGCATTCAAAATTGATGAAATTCTTTAAAATAATCATATCTTTACTTAATATAAAATTACATGAATATATCATCATCTATCTCTGGAACGAGATCTCTGTAAGTTTTTCATTGTTTTAAAAAAATTCAAAATTTCTCCCATCAGTTTTTAATGTCCGATGTGTACTATACGGTTATAAAACATTGTTTTAGGAGTAGTCTATGTAACTTTTGTCCAGAGAGAATAATCCTATATAGTAAATCAATTGTCAAAGGGATGTCTAAATAAATTTTCCTAAAATGTTTGAACATAAAATTTTTAGTAATCGAATTCGGATCACCTTCATATACATGTACTCTTTATGGGATTCCATCATCATAGATAAGGGTGTTAAACAGTTTATAATCCATTTAACCGCTCGGTGCAGTGTATAAGAGGGTAAAACCAAAATTAAACTAACTAAATAAACGGTGTCAAAATTGAAAACAAAATCGATTAATAATCGATTTTGGTTTATCGATTTTTAAACGATTTTTCATTAATCAGTTTTGATTGCGGTTTGTAATAGACTTTGATTGCGGTTTATAATCGACTTTGATTGCAGTTTATAAACGGTTTTGATTGCGATTTATAAATTATTTAACGTATCGGTTATAAATCCTTTGTTGAGCACAAGTCAAAGGTCAATGTGTAGTCTTGATTAGTATTTTCTTTTTGTCTTCTCTAAATTTTTGAATTTTAAAGTTTTTTCATTTTTCCCTTCAACAGCATTATCATGCCCATTTTTTGGAATTTCTTGACTTATGGACAAATGGCTAATGAAAGTCAATTTAAGACATTAATGTGGCTTATTGAAAATGCAAATGTCAGCGCATTCATTGAATGATCTTAAATTATGTAATTGTAAAATGAAATGGAATAAACATAAGCTCTGAAGCATACCAAGCTATTAATTAATTATGCAAAAAATGAGAAAGAATCATGAATAAGGGAGAGGAATTTTTGTTAGCCTGAAATTTTTACATATAAAACTAGATTAGTAGTTAGTTGTGTTGATTTCATATTTCCATTGTATTGGATAATAAAATCACTACATGACTTAATGGTTCTAAACCTAGGTGTTTCTCCTACATCTTTTGCATGCCTATTATGTTTTTGTGTTTTGATTTTATGGTTTAAACCTTTGAGAATTGGTGTTGGAGTCTAGGAGAAATAATATATTAATTGTAATTGGAGTCGGGGTCTTGAAGAAATAATATATTAAATTATTGAGATTAGAATTTAATTTTTAGGGAATTAAACAATTCATTCTATTCGATTTAATCGATATCTAACTAGTGTAACCCATCGATAAAAAAACCACCTAGGTTTAAAACCATCTCCAGTTACCCGTTTAGTGTGGGACCCATTGGATTTCATCACGAGGTAATACTCTTAATAATTTGGATCTGATACCAAATACCAAAATCCCATGGGCTCTTTTGTTTTTGAGTCGTTTGACGTTTACATATAACATTTTATATATTAAAAAATTTTAAGAGATAAAAATTTAATATTTAAAATGATAATTGTAATTTATTATAAAACAAACAAATTTTAATTGGTTGAAATTTTCTTCCACTTTCATTATCAATTGATTGATTTCATGTCCAAAAACAAAACAAACAAAAATGTTATATCTGTAGTTCTGACTTTTTTTTTATTATTGTTGTAGCATATAGTGGCCAATAGCTGTGGTGCCTACTCGCCGGAGCTCAGGAAGTTATAACCCAACAAAACTGGAGAGCCTTTAAAAGCCTCCAAATCCCAAATAATGGGAGAAAGTACTCCTGAAAGACCAACGATTGCCCTTTTTATGCGTTCTTTCAGTTTCATTCCATGGATAGATTTGAAGGTGGCTGGTTGACCCATTGACCAGGGAAGACCCAGGCATGATTTTCTGATTCGCGTATAAACATCATCATTGGAAGATCAAGCAGATTCTGACCAAATACAAGGTCTCAGTTATGGGTATTTGTTCCATGCTCGTAAAGGATAGAGATCATTTCCTGCCTTTTGTTTTTTTTTTTTTTTTTTTTTTTTTTTTATTCAAATTACCAAAAGACTAGTTTAGAATCTTTAAATTAGGATGAACAATTAGGGAGTTTTGTTGGAATTCAACATATAATGGCAGGTCATTTATGATCCTCAGCCTTTTACTTTTTCTTCCTTATTAGTATTCTACTCAAAATACTAACTTAATTATCAAGTTAAGTCTTTCTAGGATGTCATTGAGCAATCACAAAAAAAATGGGGTATTTTGGGATTTGAGATAGGAAAGGGTTTTGGGTTTGCTATAATGCTGTTGGACGGCCATCCCGGACATTTGATCGGTCAGTTAAAAAAAAACCATCAAAAATTAATGTTAGATCTGTTAAATTTTCATCTCAAAAGTTCAAACTTGTAAGTGGAGGGATTCACATATATAAGGCACCTAAGGTTTTAGTCTCTAAGTAATGTGAGATTATTCCCAACACTCTCCCTCACGTGTTATCCCTCTTCTGGATGACAGATAGCACACATGGCATGTAATCCCTCTTTCGAGTGATGGTACAAACTGAACTTGGAGCATTGATACCGTGTTAAATTTCCATCTAAGGATTTAAACAATTTTATCCAAAATTTTAGATGGAAAAAGGGCCAATGTGGGTTCTGATCCTCTCCTGTTGTACGAGGGACTCAAGCCGTGATCTAGAGGATGGAATTCACATGCTCTGCTAATCAATACATCGGCATACGCATCAAATGAACTCTGAGCATAGAACAGGAAAACAAAACAAAATAATTCCAACCGGACAGCCCTAAATGGAGTGTTTTTAAACTTGCAGAGTTGCAGGTATGCCACGAAGGTAGCAGCCACAAGGAAGCTACAAATCTGACCAACACCCATCCTAATGGGTAAAACTAATAAGACACTGGCAATAGGTCTTACAGCAGCTCTCCCAGCAGAAGCACTGTTGGGTAAAACAAAAGCTTACAAGTGCTTGAGAAACAGCCAAGAACAGAAACCTAAACCTAAACTCAGGCACGAAGAGTGAAAACGAAGGAAAATACAAATCACAAACCCTGAGCAAACCTAACTAGAAAACGCCTGATGGGACAGATAACTACAAGAATCGTGGACTGGTGGATGCCATTTTCGTCATCGAGATGCCAAAAGTGAGCCTAGGAATCTGAAGGAACTGTAACACAATTCAATTAATCCAACCAGGTTGACGATCGAACACAAAAACAACACAAAAGCAAACTAATACAAAGATAAAATAAGAACAGAAAAATAAAAATAAAAAAAATTATCCAGCAAAAGCAAAAGATGCGGCACTTACAGAGTACCTGAGCAAAGAAAGCGTGAGCCGATAAAATCTCTCTCTGGTGTTCCAGTGTCTAGATGAAGACAATGGAAGCGTTTTTCTTGTAGGAATCAGAGACTTTTTTAGGGGTCGCTCTCAATGAACAATGTTTTTGTTGTCACTAATGGGCAATTCATTCTCACCGATCCTAATTTCCAGTTGGAGACACTCGCCGCAAGGATCGGTGGGAAAATGTTAGCCAAATTGGAGGCAGAGTCAAGGTATTAGTAATCCGTATCGGCCAATGTCGAAATCAATTCAATACCAATTCAGATCGGATATGGCATCCTCACAAGAGAAAGCATTCTATAGAATTTGGGTTTATGCCTACATTTGATGGATTCAAATCCTCTCGTCCAAGAGAATCTGGAGGAGAGATGGCCCCCTATTCATGAGCCGACACTGAAACAGACAGGGAGGGGTGTCGACTCGGATGAAGGGCTCGGATTCATCTGAGCTCCAGGTGTCATCCATCCAATGGGGACGCCACCTCTCAATCTGGAGGAGAGGATGTGGATCCTCATTTGATAGAGAAAAAAGGCAAAGGCAAAAGGAAAAATTGGAGTTTGGATCACTTCCATGTACATTTACTCTTCATGAGATTCTATTGCCATCTCGTTGGTGTGGGATCCACTTGTAGAATGTGAGACCTGGTGTATATGGACAATGATGAAATCTCATGGAAGATACAAATATATGCAGGTGAACTATTGATTTTTAAACGTTCATATTGGGTTTGATCGAAATCGATTAATGAGTTAATTAGCCCTTCAAATTAAAAGTGAAACCGGTTAGTTGTCGGTCCAGTCAGTTTTCGATCATTTATTGGTTATCAATGAATAAAAATTAATTTATATATGGTTCTTATGAGTCTATATGTAACATATATCTTGATTTTAATAGTTTTATTTAGGGGTGTTAATCAATCAGTCTCAGTCAAATTTAATCGAACACTACTAATTTAATACCTTGCATCATGACTAGTATATTTAACTAATTGATCCTCATTTGCGAGAGATGGACGCATTTATATTCGGTCAAGTTGGTCTCCATCGCTAATTGGTCTTACGTTAATTAGTTTAATTGGTCTATTAGCGGGCTTCAATGATGCAAACCAACCAATCCATAATCGGTTATGTTGTTTTGTCTTATGCTAATTGTCTCAATCTTGCCAACCGGTCCACAATGAAAAAAAAAACAACCCTTGGCCCATGCTTTATTGTAATTGGTCAGGTATAAACCTTTTTCTACCCAAAAAAAAGGTTTAGACCTTTAGAGATTTAGTTTAATGGTCATTTAAAAAGTCAGTCACAGTCTATAATCGATCAAACGACTGATAGACTGCACACTTACACCATAAACCATCAATTAATAATTGGTCCAAGCCTACACGTTTTGTAAACAATGTGGAACGGTCCGGGTTTTAATCGATTGGTTCAATTTCAGAGGACAGGTTGTGGGCCAGAAATTGATACCCTTAGTTTTAATAATTATAAGAATAAAATATATAAATAAACAAAGGATCTGTTTTTAGGCATGCACCATGTACATGCATAGCCACACATAAGGCACTTCATCTACTAGGAAGGAACAATTTCTCGGATAGAAGAATTCACAGCTATGAACAAAACCTTTTTCCATAAATAAATAAAATTTTCATTACTTTTATAGGATTTTTATCTATTTCTTTCTATTTGGTCGGTCTTATTAGTCCAATTGGTTCAAACCAAATTCGATTTATATTTAAGATTTCAAACAAAACCAGGACCAATAAGGAATTTGTTGGCATTGCCAATTCTGTCTACCCCCCCCCCCCCAAATATCTTTATTTCAACCCCCAAATCTACCCCCCAAATATCTTTATTTATTCAATCCCCCCCCAATATCTTTATTTATTCAATCGTGTGTTACACAAGGAAGACAGAACACAATTTACATGTATCTAAGGGTCAAAATTTGCCAGCCGTAGTTGAATGGACTTTCTTTGTTATCCTTTTGTTAAAAATAATAATATTAAAATTATTTTAATATTAAAAGAGAGGGTTCCTCACGTTCTTAATATAAGAGAATTCATCACGCCACATCAATCAAAGTATGAGAATCAATTTCTTCAATAAGGGTTTACATGGAAGAGAGAGAATGTCAGAGAAAAAAAAAATACATCACGAAAATTTTTTTCCCTCCTTCGAAACAAAACTTGGAGTAATAGTAGTACTTCAATTCGTTATTATCTTCTCTATTCCTTGCATAATTGACCTAAATTGCTAAGGAAGCATAGATATCTATTGGAATTTTAAATGACGTAGGACCTATGGATGGAAAAGAATAAATGAAGGGGCATATGGAGTGGATGGCTTGCTAATGGTGCTTGATCCATTTTTGAACTTACAAATTCAAAAGTAGAGCCCTGAAGAATAAAAAATAGGTTCCACTTTTGAATGATTGTATGTAAAAACCATTAGTACACTAGAGGCTTATCCAGCTCCAGCTTTTTTTTAGGGTAATAAGTAGCTAGGTTTTATACAAACGGCATCAAGGCCAGGACTGATGCAACACCATCTCCTTTATTTACCACCTTCTCTACCCTGTCTCTATTCCCTCTAGGCCTGCTCCTCTCTTAGGTTTCTTCTCTTCTCATTTTTGGCTTCATCTATAGATAAGATATGGTTCTCTTTCATGGATTTTCATGTCTTGGAACTGTAATTTTTCTTGTCTTGCATGGCTTGTTGAGTCTTTTTTGTTGGAATATATTTGTGTGAGTTTGATTAATTATTGGGTTCATTGAATAGTAGAAGTCTGTGTCATTAGATTGACTGATTCAGTTTGGAACGTCACAATATAAAGAGAGAGGCAAACCATGTTTCAATGTGGGATTGATTAAGGTTTGTGATAGTATTATATATATTAAGTCATTAGTTTCTGTAGCCCTAGTTGTTTTTCCTCTCTCTACACCCATGAACATTGAGAGTGAATCAGGTGAAACCTCTACGAGCTATAAAAGATTATAATCAAAGCTTCAAAATTAACAGTAGAAACCAATCTCTTATGCACAGGTATGTCTTTACAATTATGATTTCATTGTATCTCTATTGTGTTCTAAATCTATGTATGAACGATTTAGGGGTTTGAGATGAAACCTATGAATGTAAAAAAGTCTTAACATTCTTGATTATTATAAGGCACCACTTCAAGATTGTTTTTTGGTATGTGTGTCTTAGAAATGTACTCTTAGAGTAAAGCGTGTTCCAAAATTGACCACATTCTATGATTCAATAATAAGAATGCATACCAAATATTGCTTTTATAAGGGTTGTTAGCAAGTTCGTTGGGGCCGGTTTTGGTCCTAGCCAAGTCATTATCGGGCTTTTTAGGGGCACCCCGAAATATCTCCAATAAGTGATTCGGGTTGGGCTGGGCTACACTGTACACGATGGTTAATGGGCCGGTCTGGTGTCAATTTGTTATTAGGCTGGCTTAATGTACTCTTATTAACCCGATGTTGATTCAATTTTAGTTTACTATATGTATATGGAGTAAAAAAAAAGTAAGATTAATGGGCCATTATGGGTTGGTTCAATTTTGGAGTTGGTTTTCTTCATGTATATTTAATAAAATGTTAGCTTAATGGACTCTTATTAGTCCATTATCTGATCTGTTTCAGTCTTATTGGTTTGGTTTGATTTTGGCTTATCAAGTGATCCAGTCCGATCTCTGAATCGGATTGGTTTGGTTTTCGATTTGGGCCCAATTTGACACCCTAGTTTTTACCATCTCATAATGTATTCTTGTCCTAGAATGCATACCAAACAAAGCCCAAGATTGATCGCAACTCATAACAATTCTAACACCCTCTAGTCGATACACAAAACCCTTTTGGTAGCATTGATGACCCTGGTCCAATTTTTAGTTTCAGATATCAACTACGGTATCAGCTGCTGCGAAAACAGATCCGATATTGATCCAAATCAAGTATGGTTCTAATGACGTACTGACACAGGTCCGATACTGATTTAAAAAATATTTAAAATAAGAAATTAAGATTCAAATACCGGGATCAGCCATGGGCGAAACCCATAAGAATCAAACAATCTGACCAATCCAATACCGATTATTAAATGTCTAGAACCATGATCCCATGTGCACAAGCAAATAAAAAATAAAAAATAAATAAAAAAATAAAAAAAAAAGTCTTTGCTATCACCTCACATACTGTCTCCTATGAGACATAAGAGAAGAAAAAGCATATTAATGCCAAACGAGAAGAAAAAGCATATTAATGCCAAACGATGCTTCAGATTTTGGGCACAACAAAACATTTGAAAATGTTGAACGGACACTGGAAATTAGGCCCACAGATTCTGTGTTTTGGTTTATAAAAGTCACAAACGGAAGCTGAGTTCCTAATTTGCTGCCCGCTGATGTGTCACAGTGACAGCGGACCCTATCTTTTCCAATGTATTCAAAATTTCAAATTTAAATCTTAGCAACGATTCCACATTTTATAATATTATAATACCCCATAGTATCCTCTCATAATTATGGAATAAATTCAAATTTTCAATTAACTTTCATCACATACAATAACCTGAGGGTGTTAATTTTGGGATCCAACCAATAATTCAAGTCAGTTTAAATTAACCTACAACTATAACTCAGGTCAAATTGTTATCGGACATGTTTTGGGTTAAAATATATATGGTATATCCCATCGGTCTGCCTAGCTCGATGAGCTCGAACCCAATAATCCCCAGATCAGACCGATTTAGATCGAAT
Organism: Protea cynaroides; assembly: GCA_028583415.1. Taxonomy (NCBI): domain Eukaryota; kingdom Viridiplantae; phylum Streptophyta; class Magnoliopsida; order Proteales; family Proteaceae; genus Protea; species Protea cynaroides. The sequence continues at coordinate 27,675,114 of CM053272.1, forward strand.
ATTAAATATTTTTTCATTACCTTCTGGATGGGTTTAATGAGTTTTCTATCGAGCTTTTAACCCGAACCAATTCAATAAAAAACTAACACCAAACTGGCCCGTTAATTAATGTGCACAGTTCAACCCACCCTACCCCTGAACCTCTCAATGGACATATTTAGATTAAGTCTTATAAAACCCAATATCAATTTAACCCTTACCAAAACCGGCCCAGACCGTCCTGTTGACACCCTTGAATAACCCTTATAATTGGTTAATAACATTTTATGAATAACATGTTGTCTAGACTCTAGACTAAGCAATATCTCAAGCATGATCAAAACCGTCCAAATGGTATATTGTGATCAAAGTCTCTTTCTTCTTCTTATCTCTTTCTCTCCTCCGTCTAGCCATTCCTTTGGCAACTTCAATAACATCTGCTCTTATTCTTCGTCGTTTCTCTTTTCATCTTTGTTTCTGATGTGTTCTCTACATTTTTGTTGTCAATTCTACACCTTCTTAGTTGTTCTTTTAAATTTAGGAAAATTGACTCATACCTCCTTATAGTTTACACTTAATCCTAATACCCCCAAAACATTCAAACAATGACAACCTTCCCCACCATTCAAACGGTGTTAAGTAAACATGGTAATTAGACGATTTTACCCCTACTTCTCATTTGGACCACAATTATTTCTATTTCTTGTTTCCTTGTTTCATGAGTACAAATCGATGTGGATGGCCGATGTAGTCATTACTGCAACAGATGGGCTATTTAACAATCTTTATGAACAAGAAATGGAAATAATTGTATCAAAATCACTGGAAGCCAGGCTGTAAACTAAGGTCTATAGATGGGCAAAATTAGATACATTAACTACTGTAGAAGTGTGCTTTGTTGGGAACTTTGCTGCCTGTTGCCAACAGCAGCAACACGCAGCGGCCACCGCGTTTCAAAGGAGAAGAAGAAGGTGGAACAACAGCAACTTCCATGGCTGCCGCCACAGGAAAAGGAGGAGAAGGGAAGAAAAACTGACATTTTCGATTTGCGAGAACCAGCAACATACTGGTTGACGAAGCCCGGCCCTCTCTCCCCGGAGACTACTTTCGTTGCCCACTTCACATTTCCAATTGGCACGATCCAGCTCATGAGACAGATCTGATGTTCAGACCGTCAAGTTGGTGATCTGATTCATCACATGTCCCCTTCCGCCCCTTCTCTCTCTCCTCATTTCCAATCAACAGATCATCCAAATAAAAACCTAACCCCTGTAACTACGGGCTTAGAACTTTTTTGAATGCGGATCAGATTTAAGGACGAACATTTTCCACCCAAAACAGAGCAATGTCACAATCGGAGTGCTTTGGACTCAAAACCTAAAAACGTAAATGGAAGCCTACATTGTGTGAGTTAAAACACTATCATAAACTTCTGGAAATAAAATAATAATAATAATAAAACTAGAGGTCCCAAACCCTAGTTCAGATGGACGAGAAACCCATGTTTAGCAGAGCATGGAATAGTCAGAGCCTTGTAGTGGTGATGGTTGCCGGATTGAAGGTCGTAGAGTTGCAGCTCGCAAGTTGGTGTGGAGAAAAATTCCTAGAAGATATTTTCGACATTCACTTTTTACTAAAGGGTATTTTGGTCATTACATTATTAAGGTCTTGTACACATCATCACAAACGGTAAAAAGTTAATGGACTGGGCTTAATTATAATTGTGTTATACATGAAGAGGTTCTATGAGTCATTGTTTGAATGTTTTGGGAGTATTTGGATTAAGTGTGAACTACATACAATACATACAAAGGAGGTATGAGTCAATTTTCTTTAAATTTATATGGGTAAAAGACAGTTACCTCCCCTGTAACTTATTTTATTGACCGTTGACCCCCAAAGGTTTCAAAAAAGACAGTTACCTCCCCTAAATAACTATTAAAATCCAAATAGCCCTACGCGTTAAGAATATTCTATTAGATGGTAACAGTGGAAGTCCAATATTTTTTTAAAGACCAAATTACTCTTTTAGAAAGATGAACTACCTATTTTACTCTTATTATTTAATAGGGTTACTACTTCCCTATTTGCTCTCTTATATTTTTTCCTGTTTTCAAACCCTTGAATCGCCTTATTCTTCGGAGCTCTCCGCCGCTGCAAATCCTTGAATATTGAAGCAATTTCTCCTAAATCTCTCCAGATTTTCAATCCTATTTTCACTGTTATCTTCCCTCATCTTTCTCCCATTCCAGTCGCCCTTAGTTGACAGCAATTTTCTTTCCTATTTTTCTTTGGTTTCTTCTCTCCTAAAATCTATCTAGATTTTCAATCCCTATTTTCACTCCTATATTCCCTCATCTTTCTCTCATTCCAATAGTCTGCTATTTTAATAGTTATTTAAAGGAGGTAACTGTCTTCTTTGAAACCTTTGGAGGTCAACGGTCAATAAGGTAAGTTACAGGGGAGATAACTGTATTTTACCCAATTTATATATATGATTTAATATATCAAATTTTTTTTAAAATTTATTGGGTTTTATTCTGGATCGATATATGTCCATGCACTTGTTGTAGTCTATAGATTTTTAAAGTTTTATTTTTCATGAGTTAAATTCATTGGGTTTTTACTTGATGGGTTTTCTAGATGACTCCGATCGAAATCAAGGCCTGTTTGACCTAGATTCCCTTTGGTGCGTGATCATTTAGGCCTCGTTTGATAACACTTATATTTTTGGATTCCATTGATTCTGTCTCACTAGGAGCAATTTGAGAGCTGAATACTATTTGGTAAATCCGGTTTGATTCCAAGCTCTCAAGGAGTGAATCGGACACTATTTAACTTTGGGATCCCAAATTTGAGAGTTAAAAAAACTAGCTCTCATTACTCTATAGCAAATGAAATAGAGTTAAAAAATAGAGTTTGATCAAAACGATGACTTGACTGTTGCCACCACCCCACCACCCACCCCGACCACAGCCACCACCATAGCCACTGTCGCCACCACTACCACTACCACCTACCACCACCACCACCACCGCCGCCAACACCAACACCACCACCGCCACCGCCACATCCACCATTGCCACCACCACTACCATCACCTCCACTACTCCTAGTTTGCCACCCACTGCCATTATCTAGAATTGATTTCTTTATCAAAAGAGATTCTACTCTCAATAAGCTTTATAATCAAATATAGAGCAATGTTATCAAACAGTATTTTGGTTTCAAAAAATTGACTTCACAGTAAAAACAACGAATCAAGAGTAAGAGTGTTATCAAATGGGCTTTAGGACCTGTTTGATAACACTCCAAATTCTGGATTCTATGGATTCTTACTCACAAAGAACCATTTTGGAATAGAATCGTGTTTGGTAAACTCGGTTGGATTCGAGTTCTCACGGAATGAACCGGATTCAAATTGACTCTAGAATCCAAATTTTAGGAGTGAAAAAAAAAAACTTTTTTGTGTTGAAGCTAGTTTTTGGGAGGAAAAAAAGAGAGTAGAAAAGATGATTTCCTATCTTTTTCACAAAAGAAAGGCTTGACCGCCGCCACTACTACCGCCACCACCATTAGTTTTCTAGACTTCAATTGACAGTGTATGTCTATCAAATATATTTCTGTTCCAAAGATGCTTTGGAATCCATTGTAAAACTACGTTATCAAATATGTTTTTATTCCAAAATAATCCTGAAGTAGCATGGAATAAAAGTTTTATTTCCAACCAAAAATAAGGAATTATCAAACCGGTCTAAGCCATCGCAAATACAGAGGGTATTTTTGGTATTTGGTCAGACAAGACGTTTTGGTTTTGCTCGGATCAATAATATCCCTTATCTTGAAATATAAATTGAGGTCTATCATCCATACACTTAGGTCCCATTAACATACCCTTAGATCAGGATGTCGAGGCTATTTACGTCAATACGTGTAAAAGGTTGAGAGTTAAGTTCGAATCTGACAGTCGAAAACAATTAGCGCTGTTACTATCTTATGCCATTTATTTGGAATCAATTCCCGCTTCGACGTTCGAAATGCATCCGCAATTGACGCGCGTCGCTCTCGGAACCCAACAAGCGACATCGACGTCGACGTCGACGAATCTGACGAACAAGAGTTGAAAGATGGAGACAGAGAGACGTTAAACGAGGAGCGAAAAGCGAACAGTGTGGGAACGGAAGACGGACGCGCTTGCAAGAACCATCATCGTTTTGCTCTCACCTTCATTCTCAAGTTTCAACTGTCACAAATCAAAAAACTATTGAAATACAGATTCCAAAATAACTTCAATAATCGGAATCCTTGAGAGATCAGTCAGTAGTCATTTTCCTGAGATCCGAAACTCCAGTGGAGATGGATCAGCAGCAACAGCAAGGTAATCAAACCCAAACGAAGAAATCGGAGGGAGAGCATTCCTCGGCTTATGCCCCATACCCGAAACTCAATCCAGAAGACGTCGCTCCTCCTCCTGCTCCTGCTCTTGGAGTCGCTGCTGCTGCTACTAATCAGGAGAATTTGGGTTCCTTTGTGGTGGGAACTCAATCGAAAGGCGATCCTTCGACGCCGAATAGGCCGCAGAAGCAGGTGAGTTGGAGTGCCGAATTGGAGAAGGAAGCCCCTCCTTCCACCTTCGAAAACCATGCCACTACGATGCCTTCTGAATCCAATCCTTATGTCTCTTCTTCGCCTGCGCCGTCTTCATCGTCCATCAAGGGTAAGCAGCCCTCCAAGTAGGGTTTCTTTTCAGACTCTCTATCTCTCTCTCTCTCCCCGCGTGAGATGTTCTTTCTGTGGATCTTTGTTTTTTGTTTGATTTAGAGAATAATGAATTGAATGCGATTCTTGAAGATTGTTTGCTGTTTTTTCCCCCCTCTTTTAATAAGTTCATGTTCTGATCAGATAAGATGGATGCGGTTCGCAATGTGCTTGGGGTGTGGGGAAAGAAAGTGGGAGAAGCCACAAAGGAGGCGGGCGGTCTGACTAGAAACATGTGGCAACACTGTAAGTTTCTCTATTTAAGGGCTATTTCTATGGTGCCTTCCCGCTGTACCTGTAAGGCGTTCTATGTCAGGACGTGTGTTTTAGTCTTGAAATTGATCGGATCTGGGCATCTATATTCATTGATTTGATTATTGAGTGCTTGTGCCATTAGGAGATGCTTCCGTATCCATCATGATTGTAGCTTAAAGAAATGGATTTGAATTTGTTTTTTATGTGGATATACGGAGGAAGTTGTAATTGGCTGTATTTATTTCATCCATTATGCCTCCATATTCACAGTTCTCCATGATCAGACCTACTTCCCATTGGCAATGGAAAATGGTGAGTGAATTTTCACTACTTCATTGTGTCTTAAGACTGACTGAAGATATATATCTATACATGTCTGCTCCTCTCTTTACACTCTACTAGGCCTTTTCTCAACTAATTGAAGTGGGATACAGGAGTCCTATGTTGCCATTCCCTTCTTGAAAAGTGATTTTAACTGCTGACTGTAATGGAAACCTAGATTTGTGTGATGCAATGAAGCAAAGACAGCATTCTGTTGGACATGGATCTCAGTTTTTTTGGATGATTCTGAACAATGTGTGCCCACAGTTCAAGCAGAAGCTTTACTGTGAAAAGATGGGGCGTTTGGTACAGTGATTTTGATGTTTGAAATAAAATGTTCCTGATACTATTTTGATCATTTCAGTGAACAGAAGTTAGTGCCAACTGCCAAGCATAAAAATTAAAAGCCAAAATGTGGTTTCTGGAGTGAATATTGATATAGCTTGAATTTAGCTTAGGAATCTCATTATTTAAACCTTCTACCAGTTCATTGGTGTGTATGAAATCATCATTGTATGGTTGCTGGAGTTCTGGATAGTGACCTTATCATAGCACTGCTAATTGAATAATCACTACTACAGAGTTCCCCCCACTCCACCACAAAAAAAAAAAAAGCAGTTGCTTCCTGGTATCATGTCTATATACAACTGCTTGTCTCACTTCTTGCTGTTGACTGTTGAGCTCCTAATAGATCTTGTAACCCTAACCATATTTATCACGGCAACGAGGCCACCAAGGCATTGGAGGGTCGCTGGTTTCCAAGGTGCCCTAACCCTTTGGTATGATTGCTTAATATGGCCTCTTTGGAAGTATCAAGGGTATCCGACACATAATCTAAGTTTTAACTAAACCGTCGAGCAGGTATATCACCTTTTTTTTGCTTGCAAATATGGAACCTTAAAGCCTTGGTGATGAGGTCAATCATAGCAAGGTCGGTGATGAACCTTAAAGCCTTGGTTCCCTGCTCATCCCCTCTTTCTTAATTTACACCTAATTGTGTCTAACGAAATTTGAAGTCAATCGTAGCACATTCAATGCCCTTATGGTTCATGATAGTCCTCTCGAGAAGTTAAAGTTGCCAGAGATTGGTTGATGTGTAGATGAATCAACAAGTGATGAGATTAATATATTGTTGTTAGAAAGGTGGTGTGATGAGCACAACCAAGATTTAGGATTTCTAAGGCTGAATAGCAAGGAAGGGTGGTGGGGAATAGGATAAAATTGATTAGGTTTGAATTGGGTTTTAAGAACTAGAAGAGAATAGGGTAAACAAAGAATTAAGGACTGAAATGGGAACCGTTAACAGTAGCTTCAAAACTAAAAATCAGAAACACAACCTGACTCATTCTTCTTCTATTGATGAGCCTACATGGAGGAGTTCTAAGTTAACTTCAACTCATGAAATAAGTCCCAAACAGAATAGGCAACTTCCTTCATGTGCATGTCATGTTTGGAAGTATCCTAATCTATCTGAACAACTTAACTCAATGAGGAAACTGAACTAAAGAGGACTGGACATATCCCAACCTGACTAAACAGCTAAATAACAATAAAATAAAAGAGATAATAACTCTATTACTAGCCCACAACTTGTATGAAGATAAGGGTCCTGAAAAATCTGAAAATATGGAACCACAATCTGTGTAGAAGACTCCTAACTGCTTCCCATGATTCCTGGTTTATAGAAGAACCAGGTTTGAACCATCTTTGAACCATCTTTGAACCATGGGGTTGGTTTGAACAGAACAAACCAAACCAAACTGCAGGAAAAATCAGAATCTCAATTCGCTACCTGGTATTGCCTTTTTTTTTTTTTTTTACACTCTTAAGAAGACTTCCCTTTTAATTACATCTATCAACTCTCTTGGGTGCTTAACCACTTTGCTAAGTAAACAAAACTTATTTTAAAAATAAACCTCAAATAAAATTAATAATCTAAAGACTTAAATAAGATTAATAATCTCATTATTTTATAAAACTGAATTCTCTTCACTGAATTGCTCTTGTGTATATAGTTTGTCATAAATTTCCAAATATAGCATGGAATTGCATGACCTTGGTCTCATTGGAAAGATAACTTAATATGCTATCAAACAACACCAAAGTCATGCAAAACAAAGAAGTTTTGACCTTCCAAAAATAAGCTTGAGGGAAAATGACGGAAATGATATAATTTTCTGTAATACAGTGCTCCCAAACTCCAAAAAATGATCCAATGGTTTGTCAAACCATATGAATTCTGCTGTTGGATGCTCCAACATCATATAGTTAATTGATTTGGAGCTTCATCTAGGCAAAGAAATAAGTTGAAGCAGAATAATTTTATTAGATCAGTGATGATGAACATAGTTGTCAAGGTTTCAAAGTGACCTAAGGCGCTGGAGAGGTGCCTAGGCGTATCCAAGGCGTTGTAAGGGTACATCTTTGTAAGAGGATTTATATAAAAAGGAGGGGGTTAGCGCATCAATTTTTATTGTTTTTAATACGTTTGCATGATTCCATGATTTGTGGTGTATATATGTACTTCATACATCCAATAAAAAAGCTACAAATGACATTAATTAAAAAAAATAAAAAATAAATAAAACAGGGCATGATACAATGAGGTGACCAACCGCCTGGATGCTTAGGCGACACCTTGACAACTATGGTGGTGAAGATTGAGTGTGTGATGAAAATCATGAAAGAGCCTTGGCCTGTTCACTTGGAATTTTGAGTTCTTGACCAGTTTTCCTTGGAGTGCTTTCAATATCTTTGGTCCCACAGAAAATTTAATAGTTATTTGTTTTCTGTCCTTTGGTGTTGAAGTGGTCTAAGAAGCCAAGGGGTGTTCTGTTCTTCTATTAGCCACTTTTTTTTTGGGGTGGGGGGTGGGGAGTTTTGGGGGGGGGTAGGAGAAGCTTGAGCATAGATGGGGGGTCGAGGAGGTGGAGTGACAACTATTAAATTTTTGGGAGAAAAGCAAAACCAACTCCGTGAGGCCGTAGATCGACCAACGGTGTCTAATATATAAAATCGTGCTCCAACCATTAAATATTAATCCTACTTTCTTTTCATAAATTTGTTGCAAGAAATTTAATTTTTTAAGTAGAAAATCAAATTTGAGTTCGTGAAGTAGTAGATCTGTTTGGGGTGGCTAACTGGTAAAAGTTTGAAGGCCAACCACTTATTATTTATCTTATTATTTGAGAAAAATGTTTACCAAATCATTAGTGGAATCCAATAAATTTTTGTCGAAGATATGATGTAGTAGTCCCCAACAAGGTTGTCATGGTAACAAGGAGACGCAAGGTGTTGGAGGGTCGTTGGATGCCTAGGTGACACCTTGACAACCTTGGTCACCATCAGCTTGCTACACCACGATTTAGAGGTGAATTAGCAAAAAAAGTCAAAAAATAGGCAATTTCTCTTCTCCCCAGCAAAACCAAGAGAAAAGAGGCGAAATGGGTTGAAATATTGACCCATTTTAATCGAAATAGTGTATGTGTTATAACAATGTATCTTTTACCAAAAAAAAAAGTATCATACTACAATTTCACCAAACAATACGGTATGCAATACCAAAATTTCATCTGAAATCGTCTTTTCTTTCTGAGTCGCTGGCTATTTCGTTTTGTCCTGTGTCGAAATTGAAATATTTTAGCGAAATTTTGCCAAATTCTTGAACCATGTTTAGTCTCCAATATACCAAAAAGTAAAAACTAAATTTATTCCTTGTTAAGAGGTGGAGGAAACTGCATATAACTTGTTTATTTGGTGTTAAAAGGTGGCATAAGGCTCTAAGCCATACCTGAAGAAATGGGAAATGTGTAGATTATATTTGGCTCACAGTTGAAATTGAGGAGTTATGGGGATTTGTTTTTGATTTCAGTAATTTTCATCAAAATCACATTTTATAACTCATGCTAGTGAAGTAATCGCTGTTTTCTGGCTTCACGTTTTGTTTTGCTCCCAAGACCCATTTGAATATTCTGGAGCATGTGTAGGAAGAGAAACAAGAGTACTTGGAAATAAGAGTAGACTTTATTCCTGTTTTATGCTATGATGCAACTTGCAGGTTGTTTTCCAGCTAAAGACCAAGTCCACATGTTGTGATAAGGGCAGACATAAAATGTCCTTTAATCGAACCAAAGGGTTTCTCCTTTAATCTCTAGTTCTCTTTTCTTAGGTCTGCAGTAGTGCGTCTGATATCTTTTGCTGCCTCTCTTGACTTCTTCGGATAACTGGGCTGAAGCTTTCACAAAATCGTGGTGGTGATAGTGATACATGCTTCCAGCACCAAGTATTAGCATTTATTTTGGGTTTCGTGCATCTTCAATACTTGCTTCATGTGGTCTTGGTGGAATGTGGATTGTCATCAAAATAAAGAAGCATGTGGCTTTAGCTGCAGGGATGATGTTCTTTGCTTTAATTGATGTGCATACTAAAACCAGCATGTGTGGGTCTCAAATCTCAGTGTCAAATGTGCTTGCTTAAGCTTCCTAGTACCTTGGTTTGGCAGTGTCATCTTTTGTTGGAGAGCTGTGTCTGTGTGTCCTATTAATTCTCAAGTTTTCTTAAGAATATTTTTTTCTTGATAAATAAAGTATTTGTTTAATTTTTATGTACTTTTCTTCTTCATTTTCTTGGTCTTACAATTTCTTATCAGCAGCTTCCTTCTATAATAATTTGAGAGCTTTCTTTCTTAATCAGTGAAAACAGCACCTAGTGTCGCGGATGCTGCTATAGGAAGGATTGCTCAGGGAACGAAAGTTCTAGCGGAAGGTGGTTATGAGAAGATCTTCAGACAGACCTTTGATACTGCTCCTGAAGAGCAACTTAAAAAGTCTTATGCATGCTACTTATCCACATCAGCTGGTCCAGTTATGGGAATTCTGTATCTCTCGACTGAAAAGCTTGCATTTTGTAGTGACAATCCTCTTTCATTTAAAGCTGGAGAGCAAACTGAATGGAGCTATTATAAGGTATTCTGGTTTCAAGCATGGGGAAAATTGTAGCTTGTATTCCAAAAATTAACTTTTAGGGGAATAACAATAGAATTTTTTCTTTCAAACTATTAGCTTTTTATCATTTTTGAGTTAGTTACACAATTGTTCTTTATATTAATTAGAACACTAAATTTGTTGGTAACTAACTTGGTTACAACCATTACTGTAACCTTACTTATTCGCTCATCCCATACAACTTATCTACTTTCAACCATCCCACTCCATTTATCCACTCTTTAGGTAGGATTAGTTCTTGTCATTTCACATGGAGGTTTGAGACAAGTCCAGTCAGTTCCTTTTGCGCACAAGAGAGATGTTCATCCGTCTCCTTAACGGCTGTGCTCCGGAAAGATGAAGGTGCAACCCCTCTCTCTGTGGTAGCTTTGGGTGTCATTCAATTAGGGAGAAAAGGGATTCATAACCAGCGGCTTCAATTGACTTCCCTCTTTGCCCTCTTACTCTTGATCATAAATAGGGACAGCTCACAATCTTCCCTTTACTCAAGAGTCACACTTGGACATCCTCCTCAGCCACAACTGCAACTCCCCTTTTTCAATGTAGTTTCCATCGTCATCGTGTGTGTGTGTGTGTGTGTATGTGTGTGCTTGCACTAGGAGATTGGTAACACTTGGTTATGTTACAACAACAACAACAATAACAACAACAACAACAAAGCCTTATCCCAACTAATTGGGGTCGGCTACATGGATTCTTATCCGCCTATCAGTTTTGTTCGATGTAATACTTGAAGCAAGGCCTAAGCTATACATGTCTTTCTTCACCATCTCCCGTAGAGTCATCTTAGGTCTGCCCTTAGCTCTTTTAACTCCTTCAATCTGAATCAAATCACTCCTCCGAACGGGAGCATCTAACGGCCTTCGTTGAACATGGCCATACCATCTCAAACGACTTTCTCGTAGCTTATCATGTATCAACGCTACTCCCAAATCAGCTCTAATATGGTCATTTTTTTACCTTTTCCTTCTTAGTTTTGCCACACATCTATCTTAACATCCTCATCTCAGCTACACTAATTTATCAATATGATGCTTCTTGACTGCCCAACATTCAGCACCATACATCATAGCCGATCTTATAACTGTCCTATAAAATTTTCCTTTAAGTTTTAAAGGAATACGCCAATTACACAGCACTCCAGAAGCACTTCTCTCTGAAACATCGTCATCTATATCATCTCTTTGTTTATGATTGAACCTATATACCTAAAATGATCACTTTGCTGTATCTCCCTCTCAAGAATGTTCACCAACTCATTATTCGTCCTTGTGTGACTAAAGTTACACACCATATACTCCGTCTTCGTTCTACTTATCTTAAAACCTTTTGATTCCAAAGATGATCTCCATAGCTCCAACTTTGCATTAATCTCTGCTTTTGTCTCATCCACTAAAACAATATCATCAGCGAAAAGCATACACCAAAGAATTTCATCTTGAATGTCTTTGGTAAGATCATCCATAATGAGAGCAAACAAATAAGAGCTTAAAGCTTATCCTTGATGTAGCCCCATTGTAATTGGGAATTCACGACCTTGACCCCCCACGGTTTTCACAATAGTCACCACATTATAATACATATCCTTAACAATGTCCACATATTTGCTTGAAACGCATATCTTTTCTAGTACTTGCCTGATTAACTCCCTAGGGACTCTATCATAAGCCTTTTCTAGATCGATAAAAACCATATAGAGGTCCTTCTTTCCTTCTCTACAACTTTCCATGAGTCTCCTAAGTAAGTAAATAGCTTCTGTTGTGGATCTATCTGGCATAAAACCAAACTAATTCTCCATAATGGTAGTTTCTTTTTTCAAGTGGGTTTCAATAACTCTCTCCCACAGTTTCATAGTATGACTCATTAGTTTTATGCCTCTGTAGTTATTGCAGTTCTGAATATCACATTTGTTTTTGTAGATCGAAACCATAATATTACTTCTCCATTCATTTGGCATTTTTCCTAAGCTCATAATTTTATTGAACAACTTAATTAGCCAAGATACTCCATACATTCCTAGGCTCTTCCAAATTTCTATTGGGACCTCATATGAGCCTGGTGCTTTGCCTACATTCATCCTCTTATGCAGCCCAGGTCTACCACAGAAGGGGCCGACACAAAAAGAAGCTTCAGATTGGAATTGGGCCTAGCCCACATAGATAGTACCTACCATAGTTCGAAATCTCGGTTCTCGAGGGTGTCTCGACCCTTGAGAAAATCGAGATTATCGAGATCTCGACCGAGATCTCGGCGAGAACCTGCCGAAACTCCCAGAGGGTAAAAATGGGAGTTTCGACAGGTTTTTTTTATGGTTTAAACCATTTTTTGCTGTTTTAAGTTCATTTTAGAGCCATTTTAAAGCCATTTTAAGGCTATATATTGTAGGAAAATACTTATTCAACATATATAAACACATTTGAAGCATAAAAAGTAATCACATTATCGAAAAATCATACATTCATAAATCATAAATCTCACAAAATAATATAATTTACAAGTACATATTATTTGAAAGACTTAAATACTCAAAATGAAATAATACATTCCCATTAGTCCATCTCAATGTCTAACATATGTAGAGTGGCGTGCAGGTTCCATCTGATCAGATTGACTTTGTTGAAGAAAATATGTCTCGGTCTGATAAACAAAATCCTGCCACGACATCCTTCGGCTATAGAAGGTCTGGTAGTCTTCCACATATTTCTCATACATATGATCTGGGAAGATTCTAAAAATACTCAACCTTGGATACGATTCACTATAATGTGGAGTAAAGTGAGCATATATTGGTTGGTGTGGGGATGTGGTTCTTTGCAAATTTGGGACTGAAAAGAGACTGTCCACAAAGTTTGAGCCAGTCTGTGATGTAGCATTACTGGTATCAGCGGAATAATCATATGCGTTTCCCATCATGCGGTCATCATCACCGGAATAAGAACCGTACGCCGAAGTGGTGCCAAATCCATGAGCACTCCACTGCCCTTGCTCCTGTCCACTGCTACCCTCAATGCTCAGTCCTCCAAAACTTGTAGACATGCTATCAGTTGAAGGCATAATATCAGGATCAGGAATGATGTCAAAGAAATGATCTTCTTCTTCTTCCACTGGTTGCAAAGGGCGTTCCCGTTGACGAGATATACGTGTATACCCAGTTATAGGCCGTGATGAAGATGCGCGTTCACCATGATCTGGATCATGTATAACGTATGTATACTGACTCTCAACGGTCCATCTAATAATGGGTACAGTCGGTCTAGGATCATCACCACCACCCTCATCACCACCACCACCACCACTACCATCATCACCACTACTATCAGAAGTTGACCAACCAGTTTGTTCCATTGTATCATCATCGCGTTCTGAGTCACTACCAGTACCAGCTGGGGGGTCAAACGGTCTAGGCGACTGCGTGTACACGACCCTCATCCGAGGACATAAACCGCTCGAGATTAGAACCCATCGGAGCAGACACAGTGGGGTCGGGCATCCCACTAGGATCATCCATCACTGGTGCTCTGTCTCTCACCCATTCCACATAGGGATCCTCTTCATCTGAAGATAGTTGGAAGACGTCGGCTAGCTCGATCAACTCTTGTTCATTTCTTTGTTCAAATTTCAAGCATTGTACCCTCAGTCTCATGTTGTAATGGGCGTAGACCAAGTCATTTAGCTGTTGAGAGCCCAATTTATTCTGCCTCTTTGAATGGATAAGAGAGAAAGTACTCCAATTTCGCTCACACCCAGATGCGGAACATGTCTGAGATAGGACTTTGATTGCAATTCTCCTCAACTCAGCTGCATTCTCGCCATACAACAACCACCACTTAGCTGCACAAGATGAAGAACACATTTTAATACACATATTAAATAAGATATGTTACTTGAAAATTTCAATTTCCATAATTTCATACCAGGATCGGTCTTATCTCGTCCAGCCACTGCAGGGGGAGTTCCAAAACTCACAAGAGCATCTCTGAACGTTTTCATCTACACCCATTTCAAAATTTATAACCATTAGCCATTGTAATATGTGGATATTCAAATAATTTAGCACTTAAACCATACAACTCACCTCTAGATTGACCAGTGCTTTTACAGTATAATCTGACACCAATTTTGCCACAACATCTTTTACCGCACCGATAAGGTCAGAATTGAGCCCAAGCACATGTGAATATTGGTACTTGGGGTTCAAATAGTATGCTGCAAAATATGAGTCGCCAGATTAAAATAGAGTACTAACTATTAAGTTGAACTAAATTAAAGACATTATTAAATATACTTACCAGCCTTATGCAATGAGTGCATCAGCTGACTCTCCCATTGATCTTTGATAATCTTCACAAAATGTTTGTTTCCATGTGGAAGCACAGTTTTTATACGATCCTTCAACATATCCATGGCAGCATATAAATGTGGCATGGTGGGCTGGAATGCTGTATCCACTAATCTCAGCACCTTCACCACTGACTCCAAAATTTTAACTACATCCTTCAGTGTTCTCCAAAATTCCTCTGAAGCTATAGTAGTCTGTGCTTGAACCCCTCCAGGAGAGCTGGACTCCCTCCACCCAAACCAGTCCTCAGAAGCAAACATCGATCTGAGGCCTACCATCTTTGCCTGAAAGCTCTTTAGGGCTATGTAGTTGGTAGCAAATCTAGTAATGCCGGGTTTTACCAAGTCCCCTCCACATTTCTCCCTCAGCAAGTTTAAAGAACAGCTATGGTTGTACACAAATGTTGTCATCTGGCGTGCTTGTTCAACCACTTGCTTTACTTTTTGGATCTTGCCCATGTCTTTCAACATCAAGTCAATGCAATGGGCAGCACATGGAGTCCAAAAAAGGTTATAGTTAGCCATCATCATCTCTCCTGCCTTCTTGTAGTTGCTGTCATTGTCTGTCACAATTTGCACCACATTTGATACACCAACTTCATCCACCACTGTCTATAGCAATCCATAGATGTAGTAAGCATCTTTTGTGTATGCAAATGCATCCACATACTTCAAGAATGATGTCTTCCCATCACTGTAGACCATGAAGTTAATGATGGACTTTCTAGTGGGACCAGTCCAACCATCACACATTATAGTGACCCCATATGCACCCCAATTATTCTTTAACCCTTTTATCCATACTTCTAACTCTTTTTTAATTCTTGGGAGATAGACATTCATCACTTCATATGGAGTGGGGGCTTTAACACCAGGACCAGCCTGAGCAACTGCATCAAAGAAAGACTGATAGTATGGGCCACTATTGGTATTTGTTGGGATACTATTATAGATATACCACCTAGCAAAGGCATCCCCAATAAATTCTTTTGTACTTTTCCAATTCCACATACTCTTCAATCTCTTCTGTTTGGCGCCAACCTTTCTAAAAACTACTGGATCCTGCTGTAGAATCTCTACATAATCCTCATCCCTAGCAGTAAGTGGTGGTGCCTGGGGTTGTGCTCTAGTATTTTTTGATCTTCTAAACATAGAAGCCAACCTTCCCTTACTCTGTGTTTGTGGTTCTTCGGGCTGCTGAAATGATCTACTACCACCTGCCCCTAAGGCTCTTTGCCTCAACCTTTCCATTTCCATGTCATGGCTGACTTTACTAGCCATTGTTGTCCGTCTCAGATCTCTGGCTTCTTCCTCAGTCAAACCCCTGGTATCTAGACCATCATCATCTGAACTATCATCATCCAAACCACGCACTGTACCTCGTATTCTTTCTCAAATTGTTGTTTATTTTTTTCTTTCTCTGCCCTTCTTTGCTGGCCTCCCTTCATCTGTGCAGCTATGACCCTGGTAATCTCCACAGGAACTATAGGATACTTTGCCACATCTGTAGAAGTCTCACTCAAGTGTTGCTTAAGTCTGGTAATCCCACCAGACATGAGCTTCTTCCCACGGAATTTGCATTGGGTCTTCTTTCTATCACCGTCAGTGGCGGTACAATACTGCCAAGCCATGTCAGTACGACCAGCATCACTACCTCCCTCACGAGAACCCGAAGCAGCCATAATATTTAGAACGAGACACTGTTACATAAGATGATAAATAGAGAAATTTAAATCAATAGATTTACATTAATAAAACTTAAAATTGAAGAAAATAAAAGCATCAAATATGCGAATACAACTCAAAATACATTGAAATTACTTTTCAAAATTTTAAAACTATGCTACAAGAAAACAGAATATTTTTCCTAATTTTCCATAATTATTTAGATATTATTAATAATTTTGGATATTAAATAAAAATAATTTATTTTTTGAAAAATATAATCCGACAACGTGAAACCGTAGATTGGTCAATGATGTTCAACATATATTATTTTGAACACCAATAGATAAGTATTAATATTTTTTTTACTAATTTTTTATTGCTGGAAAATAGGATTTATTAATAAAAAATTCATAAAAATAAAAATATGTACAGAAAAAAAAAAAACTGAAACCGTGACCCCGTAGATCGGCCAACGATGTTCAACATATATTATTTTGAACACCAGTAGATAAGTATTAATATTTTTTTATTAATTTTTTATTGCTGGAAAATAAGATTTATTAATAAAAAATTCATAAAAATAAAAATATGTATAGAAAAAAAAATTGAAACCGTGACCGCGTAGATCGGCCAACGATGTTCAACATATATTATTTTGAACACCAGTAGATAAGTATTAATATTTTTTTATTAATTTTTTATTACTGAAAAATAGGATTTATTAATAAAAAATTCATAAAAATAAAAATATGTACAGAAAAAAAAACTGAAACCGTGACCGCGTAGATCGGCCAACAGTGTTCAACATATATTATTTTGAAAGTAAACTGATTAATATTTAAGAAATGTATTTTTTATTTTTTTTAAACAAAAAATAAAATAAATATATATATATATATATACAGAAAAATAAAAATGAAACTGTGGCCACGTAGATCGGCCAACGGTGTTCACCATATAATATTTTCAATACCATCTAATTAATATTTATCATATTTTTTTTAATTTTTAATTGTTGAAAAATATATTTTTTTAACAGAAATCAAAATAAAAAATATATATGCAAGAAAATAATTTCGAAAGGATAAGGTTGTAGATCGGCCTAATGACTCTCACATATATAAATTTCATGATGAACCAACATGTATTGAACATATTCATGTCAAAAAGTAAGTTTTAGGGGAAAAAACCATACCTCAAACCTTAGATTTGCAAAGAATATGTCAAAATGAGCCTCCAACAGCACTTTGATGGAGAGATTTGCAAAGAACAGAGGTTTTCGAACCTTAGATGCAAGGTTGGAGAAGAAGGAATGGAGGAGGAGAAGAAAACAGAAGGTTTAGAGAAGGAAAATGAGTCTCGGTCGAGATCTCGACCGAGACTCTTATATAAAGCCTTGGACCAGTTCGAAACTGGTCGAGACCAGACGAGAACCAGTCGAGAACTGGTCGAGACTGGTCGAGACCCAGTTTCGACCAGTGATCTCGTCTCGACCCTGTCGAGACCACCGAGAAGGTCGAGATCTCGACCACTGAGAAGGTCGAGATCTCGACCCTTCTCGGTCGAGTTTTAAAACCATGCTTTTGCCAACTGAGCTATCCCCTTGGGGATGTTACTCAATCTTATTATGACACATCGACCTTTGTTGATCTGTCTTTGCCACGTCACAACTTTGACTTTTCAATTGTAGTTTAAAAAAAAAGAAGAAAAAATACACTTGTGTTCACTAATCCAACAATCCTATGAATCTCCCATGACTCATAATCTAACCGTTGGACCGTTTTGATTTTGGTATATTTTACTTATTGTTATACTTGCTACCATGGTTTTTATTATTGATACGATACGTCTTGTATTGACCGATGCGTATCTGTATCAACAGTGGTCGATACCATAGTTGTCAAGGCGTCGCCTAGGCATCCGGACATGATCCAAGGGTCTGGGCGCCAAGATGCCTTATTAGTGTTGAAAAGGTGGTTGCCCAGGCGTTGCCTTGGGCGCCTTGGACGCCCAGAATGCCTGGGCGGTCGCCTTGGGCCTTATGTGTTTTTTTTTTTTTTTTGACTTTTCTTCACAAGATTTATTAGGCTAGGCAGGAACAACATTTATCAAGCAGTACTTATTTATGACTAATATCATTTAAGTAAGATATTATTCATAAATAAGCAAATACCTCCCCCCCAAAAAAAAAAAAAAAATTTGAATCCAATAAAAATTGTCTAAAATTCAAATTCCAAAAGGATAAAAAGTCAACCCTCCAGTTCAAGAACAAAAATTTCATTTTTGGGTGTGGGGGCGATTTTCAACTTCCAAATGCTGGACTTTTTTCAAAATATAAAAATTCCATAAATCTTATTATAGTAAAGCATCACTAAAAATCAAGAGCGCGCCAAAATAATATTTTGCTTTGATGCCCAAAAAATAATTTACATTCAGACGACTTTAAACAGCATTCGCGTACTCCGAACAAGGTTTGACCAGAGTGTAACTCCTTCATTATAACTCGGATTTAAGCAATCTCGGATTTGTCGGAAAACTGATTATGCTAGTCTTGCAACAAATTCGAGATTGCTTGAATGAGAACTACATTAAAGGAGTTACGTTTCGGTTAAATTTGTTAGAAATATGCAAATGTTAGTCATAAATATTTTTTTTGTCCTATACTTTATTCATTATTTGTTGCCTTGTTGGTTTTCTCATATTAATTAAGTTATGTCTTAAATATTGATTATTTATGTAGAATGCTGCATATATATAAACATTAATATAGTATTAATATTTTAGAAATAAAAAAAATACACTGGGAATGCCTTGGTCCCCTAGGAGCCTAGGCGTCCAGGATGGCCCCGAACGCCTTGGATCGCCTTGACAACTATAGTCGATACGATAATCTTCGAAACATATCTTTTTTTAAAACGAAAAGTGTATCCGCATGTATCGACCCTATCGAACCGATACGGCTCAATACACTTCGATATGGTCGATACATTTGATATGTATCGATACACTTGAGTTTCCATTTTCACACAAAAAATAAAAATAAAAAGGGAAAATTACATAGAGACCCCTTCTACAGTTGAGAAACTACACAAAATTACCCTGTCATTACAAAAACTACACAGATTACCCCTCTAACAATGCTTTCATACACTCTTACCCACACCATTATTTACAACTTAATGGGAGAATGTCAAATTTTTTTTAAGACAAAAGTACCCTTAATGAATGTAAAATGGCCTATTGTGGTGCAGGGGAGGATCCAAAGAAGATGAAAATGGATCCGCTAGCCTGAGTAGAACATAGGGGTTGCCGAAATCGCAACTAAAATCAGTTTTGGGATGGACGGTTTGATCTCAAGGATGTTGTTGATGCTGGTAATCAGTTTCCTTTTGAGTTTTGGGATGGACGAAGAAGGTGGGAAAATTGGTCGACGATGATCAATATCTCTTGATTTTCTCAAGCAAAGGGATGCTAATCTACATTCTGGTATTGATGATCATATTTTTTCTTCGAGATCTAACAATAATGACAAGTTCTTGGTGGTGATTAATTTCACAAAATATCTGTTAATGTGATTCGGGGCACGTTTTCTCTTCCAGTTATTTCTTGTATTTGTTCTGGAAATCGAACTCTGATTCTAACTTTGGTGCAGAAGAACAGAACAACAATTTGTAAGGAACTACTTCTGTTCCGAAGAAGAACAAAAAACAGAGCTCTCCAAACATAGAGTAATGGCTCTTCTGGCTCTGAATGCCTACCTCATCTCCTTCAAGACATTACCGACGCTGAGCCAAGATTCTTGATCGGTAGTGGACGAGAGCATATTCTTCTCCTCCTTCTCGACCTTTTCTTCTTGATCCAGGCTCACCATTTTCGGGGACTAATTCTCCTTCTTCCATCTCCTCATCCGGCCCTCGTGGAAATCAGACCTTCTATGAGGATCCAGATTTATTTATTTATTTATTTATTTTTAAATATTTCCAGTAGTAGAAGATCGAACCTGTCTGCTACTTCTTGACGCCGCTGATCAGAGAAATTTTTGTTGTAGGAACCAACATCGTTGGATCGACCGCATGAAATCAGATCTGAGAGTGAAGAAACCATATATTGAGATTTAAGAAACCATATCGCCGCCGAAATTGATCGAAGATTTCTCATTCCTGTTACTAGATTACCTCCAAGATATGAACAAAATAGATTTGAAATAAGATGAAAACCGCCAAAATCTGAACAAAAAAAGATCAGATCGCCACCATGAATTGGAACGAAATAGATCACATTACAGCTATGAGTTTAGATCGGTGGCAGTGAAGTCACAGACACGAACTAGGGATATGGATTTAGTTGAGCAGCAAAATAGATCAGCAAGAATGGAATAAAATCTGCTCATTCTATCGGTAGAGAAAATCAAGAAAAGCTCTCGGTTCGCATCTCCCGCTCTAAACCCTCTTCGTGAAACCCTTTTTCTCCTCTGTTTTCTTTCTGAAAAATCCTAAATGTGAGCAACTCCTCCAATGTCTAGATGTCTAGATGTTCAGAAGGTCATTTTGGAAGGAAAAATGTCTTCTGAGGGAAACAGAAGGGTTGTGAAGAGGTTACGAAACAGTAAGCAACGGTGGACGATAAGAGAGTAAGGGAAAGGCCTGGTGAGTTTTGGGATGGATAGTTCAAATTTCCTTGGAGAAAAACATGAACAGAGTTTCGTTGGAAGAGAAAACACAGATCTCTGTTTGTTTTTTTAAGGGTATTTTTGTCTTAAAAAAATATTCTCCCGTTAAGTTGTAAGTAACGGTGTGGGTGAGAGTGTATGAAAGCATTGTTTGAGAGGTAGTCTGTGTAGCTTTTGTAAAGACAGGGTAGTTATATGTAGTTTCTCAATTGTAGAGGAGGTGTCTGTGTCATTTTCCCGAATAAAAAAATCAAACTTGTATCGAAGTGTATCTAATCGATACGGCTCGATACACCTTGATACGCACCAATACTGTTCAATACGAATCGATACGGTTGATACCCGCATATAAAGCTTGATACAACTGATTGTTTCCACTTTTCTGGTCTTCTTCTTTGTTGAAAACCTATAGTTCATGCGAATTGGAGGTTGTAGCTCATTTAATGTTATCAAATATGTCTTTTATCCTTGAAAATATTTCAAGATCGCTTATTATAGTGTTTTTTATACTAAAAAATTGTGTTTTGCATGTTCCCTAATCATTCTCGTGTGTATCTTTCCTCATATTCTAGCGTATCCACGATATGATACAATACGCCTCTTAAAAATCCCCCGACCGTTAAGATAATGATATGCGATACTTTAATCTTTGCTTGCTAGTCTGTGTTAAGTGTGGGTTTTAATTTGATCATCGAATCGGGTGTTACTACCTCATATTACTGCTTGCCTGCTGTATTGTTGCTGCTATCTACTGATTGTCTATTGCTCTCTATCACAAGTCAGTTTATATGCTGCTTCCCTATGCTTGATCTACCTATTGCTAGTACAATCTAGTACTGTTCTGCACTTTGCTGCTGCCTTAAGTTACTCTAACTGCTACTGCCTTCTTTGTTCTGCTCAAGTTTGTGTCTCCCGTCGTAATTTGTCCACATGGAATGTTCCACGTGAGGGGGAGAAGGTGTATATATATCTGCTCAAGTTCATGTCTGCTCATTGAAGAGAGCCTATTTAAGCCTACTACTCCCATTGCACGTGATGCAACCTTCTTGTTTGCTCGTGATGAAAATTACCCATTTTCTCATAATAGAGTCTACTAACATTTACTACCTACCTATTTACTCATGGAGTCTACTACTGGCTACTACCTATTTGCTTGTGATGGAATCTACCATCAATGAAGCTGGTATTCAACAATAATATTCAGCAACAATGCAATCTGTCTGGTTTACTGTTACTTTATGTGGTATGACAAAATATAAAGAAAGAGAGAAGGACAAGAGAGAGTCGATGTGAGGACTCTCCTCCTACTGCTGATCCTCATTTAATAGAAAATAGAGAAACTACAATAGAATGAAAAGACTACGTCCATAGGTCTTTTATCAAGACTCGGAAAGATAAACAACTACGAAACATAAATAACTAGGAAATATAAATCCTAATTTAACTCTAAGTCTAGAAGTCCAAAGCATAGAAGTCAAATCAGATGGTGATGTGGCAATATCGACCCACTATTCAGGCATATACCATTAAAATTTAAGTGTTTATTTATTTACTTTTAAAGATGACTATTAGACCACCCATCCTTTGTTGAGTAGAATGTTTGACAAACAAGAAACAGGACACCCAAAATTAGTGTGGCTGAGATGCTAAGGACTAGTGGCCAGATTATAGGAATTGATGCATTTTCTTGAAATTCGACTATGATTGAGGGCATGTCCAAGGGTGGGTAACGGTGGGCCAAAATGGTGAGTAGTAATACCAGTTCAAGATAAAAAGGCATTAGAGAGACAAAATGAAGGTCAGATTTACTACTGTAAAGAAATAAGTGGATTAAAGCTGGGAGTAGGTCTATTTGAGTGTTGGTAGCCTTTATATAATCATGGCACAACCAGATTGAGAGTGGACTCCTAACTAAACTAATTCTGGAATAGATAATTCTCATCCTAATTGGTCAGCAGATATTATTTTTTCACGATAACTCTTCCAGAACATAACATTCAGAATATTCTTTATATGATAGATATCTCTTGGAAAACATGCTCTAGTGCATCTATACCTAGATTGACATTCTTAAGGGGATGATGGTTCATGGTCCTATTATTGGGTCTAGTGCCAGTGTCCCACTCTTTTCTTGATCTTTGACCTGTCTGGCTTAATTCATTAGATTGTTGGCATGAACAAAGGGAAAATAGTGTCTACTCTGATTGACAATGTGGTAGATTTGGACGCATTGGAAACTCAATTTTACCTTTAGCTTGGATACTGATGTTTCATTTTGAATCAAATTGACTTTGTCAATTTAGATACTTAAAGCTAAACCCTTATTTGATGATACAGTCTTTCTCTCTTTACTTTTTGAGGGAGTTTGGAGGAAAATGATGGGGAATTTGGTCTCAGACGTCCTGGATAGACATGGTTGTAGTTAATACCACCTCTATCAATAGCAATCAACAACATCACCCTGAGGAACAAAATGAATGAAAAATAGCTAACCCTTTTGTTGAAAGCACTCCTTTAGGAACTGAATGCTTGGATGGTCTTTAGAGACCAGTCAGCCTTGTCTTTATAATAAAAGAGAGAGAGAGAGTTACAAGAGATCTAAAAGAGGATTGAACAGACTCACAACTAGAATCAACAAAAGGGGAGTTAGAATCCAAGAAGGAAACTCTAACTCTAATCTAAACAAAGCTAGAAACTAAACAACACTAACTTGGTGATACTTAGACAATCGATACATATTTTAACACTCCCCCTCAAGTTGGTGCATAGATATCAGATATGCCCAACTTGGTCAAATTAGGATGAAAAAATTTCCTACCCGAACCCTTAGTGAATACATCAGCAAGCTGGTTTTCTAACTTCACGGAAGGCATACAATTCAGTCCATTCTCGAGTATATCTTTGATGAAGACGGTTGATCTCCACATGCTTAGTATGATCATGTTGCACTAGATTATGGACAATGCTAATTGCAGCTTTGTTATCGCAATATAACAACATTGAAAGACGAACAAGAACATAAAAAACTTCTAGTAAAATTCTGAACCAAAGTAATTCACAGATCCCGTGAGCCTTAAAATAAATTCTGCTTCAACACTTGACTTTGCAACAACATTTTGCTTTTTACTATGCCACGTGACAAGATTACCACCAACAAAAGTAGCATAGTTAGAAATAGACTTCCTCTTCAGAGATCCACCCCAATTAACATTTGTGTTTGTCCCAATTTGCAGATGATTTTGAGGAGATAAAAGAATCCCATTTCCAGGGGTTAACTTCTAGTAATGAAAAATAAGAAGAACAACCTCCATATGAGAGGAATAGAGAACATTGCATAAACTGACTTACCAAACTCACAGCAAAAGCAATGTCTAGCCATGTGTGTGAGAGGTAGATCAACTTTCTCACGAGCCGTTGGTAATGACCTTTATTAACTAGTTCACCATCCTTATCCTTGAGTTGAATATTAGCTTCCAAAGGAGTGTCACAAGGATGACTGCCCAACAAACTAGTCTCAGATAAAAGATCAAAGACATTTTCTTTGGGAGAAGAATATACCCTTTGAGGATCGAGCAACTTCAATTCCAAGAAAATACTTTAGTTTTCCTAGATCCTTTATTTCAAACTCACGTCCAAGGAAGTTCTTGAGGCGAGAGATCTCACCACTGTCATTTCCAATGACAATTATATCATCAACATAGACTATGAAAAGAGAGACTTTATAACCAGATCATTTAATGAACAGAGTATGGTTAGCATTCTTTATTTGTACTCTGTTGAAATCTTGTGAAACCTGCCAAACCACACTCGTGGAGACTGCTTTAAACCATAGAGTGCATGCTTCAATTTGCAGACTTTGCCATGAGTTATATCATAAGAAAAACCTAGAGGAATGTTGATATATACTTCTTTGTCAAGTTCTTCATGCAGAAATGCATTCTTGATATCAAGTTGTTGGAGATCCATTCCTAGATTAACAATACATAATAATAGAATTCGAAAGTATTTAATTTGGCAACTGGAGCAAATGTCTTATGGTAATTAATCCCATATGTCTCGGTAAAGCCCTTAGCTATAAGCCTTGCTTTGTACCTGTCCACTGTCCCATCAATTTTATGTTTCACCACACACTCATTTGCAGCCAACAGGTCGTTTTTTTGGAGGAAGAGCAACAAGATCCCGTGTATCATTCTTTTTCAAAGCTTTAATTTCTTCTATCATAGCTGCTTTCTACTTTGGATTCACATAAGCCTCCTGCTACTTCTGTGTAATACTAACAGAGGAAATGGAATATTACCTCAAAAAAAAAAAAAAAAAAAAAAAAAGAAAAGAAAAAGGAAGATACAAAAGCGCACGATAGGTACTAGAAAGAGTCATAAAAGACAATATGAGATATGGGGTGCTGCGTACAAGCCCTAGTACTTTTACGGACAACAATAGGTAATTCAGCAAAAGAGGAGATCTTATCGGATGGTGTAGGTGGCTCTAACTTGAAGGATGGCGACGGGATAATAGAAGGTGCAGTAGTTGTGGTGGTCTCAACTTGCTTTTTCTTTCGAGTCCTTTGATATACATGAAGGGTTGACTCTTTTAGATTCTCCTACGGTCTCCTGGACCGATACTGGTGTCTGTGGCTCAGGTTCCTCCTGATCGAGACTGGTGGTACTAGTGGTGGTTGCTCCCCTTGAGTTGGAATCGGGTGCTCCCTTGAGCTGCTGGAGTATCCTCAGGTAGAGTTGGAACATGAAATTCTCAAGAACAGACATCTTCACTATTCACAGACAACCCTTGAGGAGGTGGCAGTGAATAGTACGGAAGGGTCTCATGGAAGAGAATATCCATAATCACTAGGGTACATTGCGTAGGAGGATAGTAGCACTTGTAGCCCTTCTGAGTACCCGAGTATCCCAAAAAATATACACTGAAATGCATGGGGTTCTAGCTTGCCGGGAGACCGATGATCACGAGAATAACACAACTGAAGATTTTGAGAGGAACGACAAAGGAGCTAGAACCCAGATTAACATCAATTGGGGAACGAGGCGCCAATGTGCGAGTGGACATATGGTGATGAGATAGGCAGCGATGAGTACAACACCATTCCAATACTGAGACGGAACATGTCTGGCATACATGAGAGTACGGGCCACCTTCAGGAGATAGCGGTTCTTTTGTTCGGCTACCCCATTCTGGACTTGGGTGTTAACAAAACTGGTTTGATGGATGATTATAGAGTCTTCCAAATTAGTCTGAAACTGCTCCTCAAGATACTCGCGGTCATTGTTGCTTTGTAAAATTGTGAGGGGGACATTAAACTGTGTGCAGCTCACTTTTATGTTGCGTCATATATACTCGTGTTGTGTAAGAGTAGCAGTTAATGAATGTGACAAACCAACTATGACCAGAAATATATGCGTTATGAGCATGGTCCCATATATCAGAGTGAATTAAATGGAAATGAGATGCTCTTCTCTTATTAATGGGGAATAACTAGATGAGTTTGTTTGACCAAAATATCAGCCTCCCAAAAAAACTCATCCTTATAACATTAATTGACTAAATCAGGAAAAAATGAGATAAAGTCCCAAGAAAAGAGGGGGGGGGGGGTCTTAAACGACAATGCCACTGATGGAGATCTAAGAAGGGCGAGTGTAGCTGAGGAATTGGTGGAGATAACGCTGATGGAGGAAAATCATCGCCGAGCAAATAGAGACAACCATGTGCCTTACCACATCCAATCGTATACCCTATTACCTAATCGGCTGATCCTGAAAAACATGATGAGTTAGAAAAAAATACGACTTTACAATTCAAATCCCTAGTAAGGCTACTAATGGAAAGTAGATTTATAGTAAAGTTAAGGATATGTAAAAGAAGATATAAAGTAAGAGAAGGGGAACAACAGATAGAACCCTTTCCGGAGACAAATGAGAGTCTTATCAACCACTCGAACTTTGTCCTTCCCTGAGGATGGAGAGTGCTGATGAAATAGGCTAGAGGATCCAGTCATGTGATTAGTAGCACTAGAGCCAGTGATCATCTAGGAGCCAAAGAATATCGATGCACAATGACCACCAAAAGGAATACTTGAAGAGTTAAAATTGGAACCTGATGGAGCAGTGGCAGGTGTAGACGCAATGGAAGATACGTGGAGAAGTCAACGGAAGGCCTGTAGTTCTTTTGGAGAGAGACCAATGTCAGTACTGGGAGTAGGGGAAACTGTCTCAGTGTGGTTGGCTTTGTTCTTGAAGTGATCACGATCACAATCACAAACATGTTTGGCTTCAAAGTTAGCTAGTTTCCATGAAGTTTTCAATCCGTAGCTTTAGTGTGCCAAGATTTGCCACAATGTTTACATTTAATTAACGCTTTGGTACTGTCGTCAGAGCATGGAGGTCATCTGTAGTAGGGGTGGAATGGGAGACATTCTGTAAAGCTGTTTGGTCAGTAGTAGGAGACTAAAGTATGGCAGATCGAAGGCTCTCCTTAGTATGTACGAAGGCATAAGCTGGCACCGAAGTGGGAAAAGGAGATCTGCTGAGCACCTGAAACACGAATCTGATCGTATTCAATATTCAATCCAACTAGAAAATCATAGACCCATATTTTATCAACATGTTTCTTGTGACACTGGTATGTTGGTAATCAGCATAGTGATCAAGTTCTTACCATAGACTTCGAAGTTCGACATAGTACTATGAGACAGACAGCTCCTTTTGAATGATGTCATGAAGTGTTTTTTTTTTTTTTTTTTTTTTGTAATTCATACCCCTAAGCATCATTCCCTAATTGTCCATAAGTCTCCTTAGCAGCCGTCAAAATCTGAGTTGTAGAGTTCAACATAAGGTATCATCTGGCTATATTTTGTAGCATATAGTTGAGGAGAAAGGACATGACTCCGGCGATTTTAATTGTACCAGCAGTAGAGGGTTTCTCAGTTATACCAGTGAGGTGACTAGTAAAGCCACGACCAGCAATGGTCAGGTAAGTCGATCGAGATCAGATCAAATAATTAGTACCATCGAAGTTGATAGGCGTAGCAGCAAATGGTTGGTACTCATGTCGATTCTGTCCATCAGAATTGGAAGAGGCAGTAGTAACATCCAACATTGCAGCAAGAGGTATTTGTCGAACAAGAAGAATTTTGAACAGAGAATAAAGATCAATAAGAGCAGGAATCTATCTGATTTAGGGGTCTTGATCTGATCAGGAAATTGGATCTTCAGATAAGGACAAGTCCTTGTGTCCCTGTGTTGCAGATGTTAACCAGACCTGAGCTAGCAGTAGTCAACTAGGTTCTGTCAAGGATATCCTACTTTGGAAGGAATTCAATGGTTAGATAGAAAGATATAAGACTTTCCTTGTTGGAGTAGGACTCTTAGAAACCAAGTCAACAGCAACAGATATTAAGAACAACCCTACAATTGACAGGCAGAATATTCAAGCAACCAAGAACAGATCTGATATGAAACCAAACACAGAATTCGATGGCAGTCTTGAACAGATTACCAAATTTGTATATGTCACTAGAAGAATTCGATTATGACAGATTCAGTTAATCAGAGATCAGATCTAAAGCATGCATCAGTAACAGTAACATAATATGTATGCAGAATCAGACTGCTAATTGATATCTGCTTATGTAATTGGAGCTGAAAAGGTATCTCGATCCAAACTTCCCAGTGAGAAAATCTCCATCCCAAAACCGACATTGTCAGATAAGTCAAGTTGTGGCTTAACTTGAACCATTCTGATGGGTTGGTTGGGTGGGTCAAAAAATCTTGATTTCAAACTGGAAGTGAACTAATTGATGATTCCATACTGCAGAGGTAGATTTGAAGGGACCTTGGGTTTTGTGGGGCCCAACTTGATGCAGAAGTTTGTGAAGAGAGCATGAAATATAGAAGTGAAGGAAACCTAGGATTAGGTGCAGCCATGCAAAAGCCTTCAATTTTATTTGATACTACAGTCCGTCTAAGAAATCTTCCACTTAATAATACTACAATTTTTAACATACTGCATTGGCACTAACAGGCTGCATATTTTATTCCATTTATCCTTTGAATGGCTGAAATATAAGATAGTAGAGTTGCCATGGCCATGAGGTAGTTCCTTGCTGCATCCGGTGAACTAGCTTGGCCGTGAGGTAGCTCCTTGCTGTATCCAGCGATCTAGCTGCTCCGTATCTGTCCATATTTCCAGTTTCTATGCTGTGTGCTGCTGCTTCTCATGCCCCTTGTTGCAGGGCCTCTCCTTCAGCTTCTGCTGCTGAATTATGGAAACCATAGTAAAATAAAATCAGGTCTGATTTATTATATTGTCGAAGAACTGCTGCCCATCCAGCCGTTCTGGTTTCCTTATGGAAGCTACATCGATGAGAAGAGTATGATCTCTTTGTAGCTGCCAAATTTGGGGGGAGAGAGGGGGGGGGGGGTGTTGCACGTCTGGGGAAATGATGGAAAGGCTAATGCTGTTGTCATTGCATTCTATGAATGTTATTTTTCTTCAGCTCTTTCTTACAGATTATTAGTTGTATACATTCAAGTTTTTCTTGTAATAGTCACTAACCAGTTCATGCTTCATTTCATTAATAGGTGGTTATCCCATTGCATCAGCTTAAAACAGTTAATCCTTCAGCAAGCAAAGTCAATCGAGCTGAGAAATACATCCAAATTATTTCTGTTGACAACCATGAATTTTGGTTCATGGGCTTTGTAAACTATGATGGTGCTGTTAGCAATCTCCAAGACACTATGGCCGGCCGCAGCTTAAAATCTGTGTGATAACCGTATACACTTGGGATACGTCCCACTTGCTGCTGTATGTTGATTGGTTGTGATATGTTTGTGCTGGATACTCAAACATATATATGGAGATGAGAAAGTAAGCAACTGCTGTATGCCTGATCTGTTTTGAGTAATGTGTCTGATTCTCCTGTATTGGACCCTTAGCCTCTGTAGTTTCTTTTGTGATACAATTTGGGGAATAGATAGAAATTGTTGATGTGTATAATGGTTTTCAGCTTTACATGCTGTAATTGCTTAAAGGTAAAAGTATCTCTCAAAAGCGGCGAAGGCTACGCCCCGCAAATGTTTTTTTATTTTATTTTATTTTTTTAATTATTATTAATTCTTTGGAAGAAGAAAAAAAGAATAGAAAACCCTGTGAGATTAACTCGATTTCAAAGACCTTCAACACTCATCTCCGCCTAATCTATTTTGAGAGTAAGCCTTTTTGACATGTTTTGTGGATCCCATTTAGTTGGTTTAAGGTTTTATTGTTGTTGTTTGTCTTGGACTGATCAGGAAAAGATAGGATCGTCCTACTTCTTGGTTTATGGTTTTCTGGTTTTGCGAGATTTTCTCAGAACTGGTAAAATACTGGGAAAAAAAAATCAAAATCTCAAGTCTTTTTGGTTCAACCTGTGGTCTGTTTTAAAAAACTATGGTTGATAGTCATTGAGGCATTTCACGTACAGAATTATAACATTCCACTTTATTTGTATCAAAACATGAATGGAAATATTACGATTTGAGGTTCAAATCTGATCAGACATACCACAGCTCCTCTTGACTTTCAGTTAGTCATATACTGGAATGTCTAGCTGTGGACTTGGTAATGGAGTTTCGGACATTGAAAATGGAGCTCTTTCTTTGTATTTTACGTAAAAATAATTAATGGAAAATTCTTATTTAAAAACAAAAAAATCATTTTTCATCTTCTTACATGAAAGCAAATAATTACTGCTTTGAAAACTTGGATTTCTCTTCACATGCTTATGAATCATTTAAGGCATAATAATCCATTGTGAAATCTGAATCCCAAGGAAATCAGATTAAGCCATTAGGGTAAGCCGGACATTATTGGGGTATTCTGGGGTAGTTTGGGGGTAGTGTTTCTGCAAATGGAATCGTTGGTGGACCATCCAGGGACTCAGCCAGCTGCCCAAGTGCCCTGGATGGACAGCCCGATATCCCTTTCAAATACTGGTTTTGGAGGGAGAAAGGTCTTTGCACCAGAGGAATGGGCTATGGTATTGAAACCAACCCAATATAGTCCACTACGAGTTGCAAAACAACCCCCCCTCCTATGGGTATACTTAGGCTTTTCTCTTTTTCTTTTTCTTTTTCTGTCAAGATGGGTTCATCATAATGGTGGCCTCGAGGGGGATTAGGTACCCAATGGAGCCCCGGAGGACAGGAAGAGAAGATGGAGAAAGTGCCCATTGTGGGTCAAGAGAGTCAATCACTCATTGGTGGATTTGCACCAAACTCATTGGTTGGCCACCGCTGTGTGAAAGTCAAGAAAAGACAGTCTTAAAGTTAAATTGGAGCAAATGTGGTGTTATTCATTCACAGGTTCCATAATTAGGAATTCAAATGATAATGATGTTGACACGAAAATATTTGCTTAATGCTCTGTTTGTTTTAAAGAAAGCCCAAGTAAATGAAATTAAAATTCTACATTTTTGTATTGATTTTACATCCTTTATTTTAATTTATATTATTGTTATGAAATTTATTAAAAATTAATTTAAAAATAAAAAATGGTTAAGAAGATTAAAAATATTTACTGAACTGTAATATAAAAATTGAAAATTAACTCTCACTGAATCCTTATTTCTTTTCTCTGACACTCTCTTTCTTTCTTGGTCATATTGTTGCCTTTTTTTTTTCTTTTTTTTTTTCTCTATAGAAAATGTTTTGTAGCAGTCTTACCCCTATTTGTTCCAGATAATTGGCTATTGCAACTTTCCTCTAAAGTCACAAAACTACTTCCCAGGTCAGTCAACCATACCCATAACGTCGCATGGGTTCTTAATTAGAATGAGCCTAGTTAAATAAGGATGATAAAATGCAAAAAGTCAAAAAAGTTGCATTTTTCATTCAATTTAACTGTAAAAGGTACAAAATCACGTTCTAAGAACTTAATTTAATACAGTATTATTATCTAAACAGAGCATGATAATACCCTAGAAACTCCTGTGACACCTGGTAGTTGTTTTTTCACACTTAGAAATCATTTTCGTTTGTTGGCAAGCTTCCTCATGGTTCAAGCAATCATTATCGGATCAGTCAGATCAATCAATTCATATTGATTATAGACAACGATCCCTGATCCAATCCACAATTTAATATGTTTTGATATTATCATGACATGTCAATTTTCTATTGAATCCATATACCGTTGTTTTGGACATAACTGATATTGTGTCGGATATCAAGATTAGATCCTTGAATCCCTGGAATCACATCCACAAAACATAAATGGTGAAATCACTCGTTATGGGGTGATGCAACAAGTCTCATTGACATTACATCTATCAATTTGTCAACATCGCATCTCTATGATGATATCGTATGTGAACAGTTGGGACAATTGTGCGAAAGTAGAGTCATATAGGAGAGAGAGAGAAAGAGGGAAGTATTTCTCATATTGGTCATTGGTTGTTGGAAGACAACTGAGCAATCTTGAGCTATTTTTACCTTGCTATTCATGCACAAGTTAAAAAGTCCACAAAAACACATTAAAGGTGTTCTATTTTATTGGTATCAAGGTGGAACCCATGGCCCCTGTACTAAGTGCATGTGTAGGTTAAACCTTCATGGTCCCTCCTTACCACCCAAACCATTAATATGTCACTAGGCTGTGGATTTTACATCCAATAAGCTTAAATGCTCAAGGAAAAAAAAAACATCAATAATTGTGGTAAAATGCTAAATTGATGTACGGGCTGGAAGCCCCCCTGATAAGTACTAGCTTTTGGCCATTTTAACAATTGTTTCTTTCTCATGCACAATGGAGGATCCATATTTTGGAGGAAGATGTCTTTATTTGTTTCGAGGATGGAAGTGTATAATTCATTTTCCGTTGTTAGTGAAAATTGTTTTTTTTTTTTCCAATAGATGTATGCATTCTATCAAATCACATATGGCCTTGTGTTTTGTGAATGGGATTCAATTTTTATATAACCAACTTAATTGCTCTACACATGCAATCTTGCTTGCTAACTAGTTTTTTTAACTTTTATATTTTAGAAGGTAAGCCCAAGGAAATTGGAACTCTAAGAGCTCATTAAGGTGGTGTTGATACCAAGTGAGCTTATCACAAGGGTTCCTCTTTAAATGTCTCTCCAGCTCCCATGCATGCAGGATTCAAATCCTCTTCTCTTAGTGATTTGGGAGGAGGGGGACAATCGGATGATCGACACGAGGGGTTTAGATGAATCTAAATCTTTCATTCGAGCGAACACCGAGTCGACAAATTGAACAGACAGAGAGTATTGACTTGGATAAAGAACTTGAATTCACTTTAACCCTATGTATTGGCTATCCGATAGAAACATTCCCACCTCCCGAGTCTCTGGGAGGAAAGGATGTAAATCCCATGCAGGCAATGGATGGTCTTACCTCTCGTTGGTGCAGAGTGGAGAAGAGGTTAGTGGTGTTCTGTTCTGAAAAACAATGGGGTGTACTCTCTGTGTGTATCTGCACAAATGCCGTACTGGTCTTCTCCAAAAAATATAGTAGTCAAAGACTGAGAGACAATGTCAGGGAGGAGGGAATCCTAGCTAGGCATAGCTAGGGACATCTATCTATGTAGTATAACTGTATAAGGCATTATTATTAAAAAGCATAGGGACATATATCTATTTATAAGGCTTTATTGAAAGGCTCATGCACTATTCCACTGACACAAACTACAGCGGTTCCTACAAAAACGGAGCCCCACTTGTCCTAGCCAGATCCAGTCTGCCTATAAGGCCTAGCCGTTCTTGATGAGGATGAGATTTAAAACCGATAGGCTTCCAGAGTCTCAACCAAGATTCAACAGACCCTGTTTCCAACATTTTTTTTATTCCAGTTATACGAACACATGTTTAAATAGTGGTTCATGTCTCATCATTCATGACGTGGTCCAGTGGTAGAGTCAGAACACAGGGTTCTTGAGCTTAGGCACCTGGGCCCTTGAGCAGGAACCATATATGATAGTAGATTATGAATTGAGAAAGTGGTTAGATATTTTTTTCATGCCCATAGTGTGCAGCAGTGGTCACAGGAGAGTTGAAATGATCATTCCGTTTTCTTAATTTGATGTTTGTGCATGTATAATTATTCCATTGCTCCCTTGCATTAGTGCAGAAATCATTAGAGTCAGGACAAGAAACCCCTATCCTTTTTTTATATTTGTGAAAAAGATTCTCGGACCACATCACATGACATGATAGATAAGGTTTTTGGCACATACCCAACTAGAAGACGATTCAAATCTTCTCTTCCAAAGAAATCTGAAGGAGCGGTGACGCCCCTATTAGATAAATGATACTTGGGGTTTGGGTGAATTCGAGTCTTCATCTAAGCAAACACCGAACTGACAAGTTGAGCCTACGGTGTTGGCTCTGATGGAGGGCTCAGATTCACCCGAGTCTCAGGCGTTGTTCATCCATTTAGGGTGTTACCTCTCCGAACCCCCCATCCAAGCAAACATTGAACCGACAAACTGAGCCTGCGGTGTTGGCTCTGATGGGGGCTCAGATTCACCTGAGTCTCAGGTATCGTTCATTCATTTGGGGCGTTACCTCTTCTCCAGATTCTCTTGGAGAAAAAGATATGGATCCAATTAAAAACTAAGCTTTCGTCATGGGGATTAATGATGCATTAAATATGAAGCCATTGAGAACTGAGATTGCTTAGTTCCATGCGTTCCATTGAGGCCAACACTTAAAAATAAAATAATCGTAATCAGTTCACAGAGACTTCGTCACTATGGGTTTGGATAAAGTAACAATGGAACAACCTTATCATTACATTAAGATCAATAGTCTTCCGAGACTAACACTTGCAATATATGACAGAAATTGTTTTGTGAAAAGCTTCTGTACTATTCTATGTCTATTAACCTTTAATGCAAGCAACTATATAAAAAATATGGATTGGAACTTGGTAGAAGAACTGTCATTGAAACTTAAGCACGTAAGGAGTATATGGGAGCAAGCTTAAGATACACAGAGTCAAACAATCGAACATGATAGAAGTGAAACAAGTTGGTAAAGCTTCAAATGCTGCTTGCTGTTGGAAAAATTATATAATTGTAGAATTGAAGATGAAAAATAGAAAATCGTAATGTTTAATTGCGTGCAGAAATCTCCCCACACACTGTTCTTAAAGTGATTATTGCCCACCTTATAATTCTGCAAGGATTTTGATAATTCACCTTTAGGATTCAATTTACACTCAAAGAATTGTAGGCAATACTTTTGAAATTCCTTCTACAGAATTTCTCTTGAAATTGTTAAAATTTGTTAATTAATTTTAACAGTCACAATTTGGAACCCTTTCAAACATGACGGTTGGAAATTTATTTAAATTTTAATAGTCACACTGTTAGTTACAATTCAACTGTCATATTTGTTTGTGTCAAGAATAAGAACGAACTATATTCAAATTCAAAATTATTAATATATCTCAAGGGATTATGCAATTATTTCCTATAATCAAGGTTCTATTCGATTCATGCCAACTCAAATAACCATATAACTGTTCCTTATAATTAAGGTCCACTTTAAACAAATCAAGAGGTTCACGCACACGTAAATAACAATGATTCTAAAATATCTAAGAATTTAAGTTATTGTATAACTTTATTATATATAATATAATATAATAATTATTTTTATTTATAAATATAAATAAAAATAATAATTAAAGAGGTTTCAAAGTGTTTTACTGCACTTAACTTATTATCTACCAAGCTTTCCAACACTTGCAACTTGTCAAACGTCAACTTATTATCTATCAAGATTTCCAACATTTGCAAATTGTCAAATGTCATACCCGTAAAGACATTTGATCATGGCATCTTTGGCACGTCACCTCCTCGCCCACACCCTGCTTTGTTTTCTACCGAAGGGTCTCATCATGACTGACACTTACTAGTTGATTGACTCAACGTATCTTCTTTTGACTATTGAACTTTATCCATGACAAAAATTTATCAACCTTCAACACTTATTTTTTTTGGTTGCAGAGAATTTTCCTTCACGTCAGTGACTCAATGTTGAACTGGCTTCAGTGTTGGGAGGTTCTAAGACTTCAAAATCCCTGATTGGATCATTGGATATTGTGGGAACTTCATGCTCCACAATAAGATTTGGTAGGATTTCTTATTCTCTACATCTACACAACCAACTGCAATGTGAAAGACTTCTTTTAAACTGTTAACAATGGTTGTATAACCTAATTAAGAAAAATAAGGTTCTTGAACTGATGGAGTCTGGATCTCATTCATGTATAATCATATGCCCAACCCTGTTAATAAATCCACCAGGCTGTGTTCGGGACTGATATGGTCCTGAATGTGTCTTCTCACAAGTATTGGATATTTTATAGAGAAAGGATTTCTAATCTGACTGTTGGCTCATGTACCCACAGGCATCCAATTAGGGGGCTGATGGTTATTTTATCGTTCCTGTGAATCTTTTTCTCTATTTTATATTAGGGCAATGGTTTCATTCCCACGTAGGGTGGGTTGGAGCATATCCCATGCTATATGAATCGAGGTATAAGAAACATTTTCCTCAATAGAGACCCATATGATCAAAGAGAAGAGATAATGCATGTCATGGATCTGAGAAGGCATGAGAAAATATCCCCACATTGTGTGCTAATGATTTGCCCTCATTATTTAAGATAGAAAAATATATATAATTTAAGGGAAAAAATCTTTGTCCGGGTATATATGTCCTCCAACACCACCTCACAGCCCCATGAAATGTTGCATATACCCTCCCTGTTGGATTCCTGACATACTCTCCCTCATTGGCTGGGATGTTGGTGCAACTACATGCAACCAGAAATGATCCTCATCCATTTTAGAGTGAACAAAGTATAAGAAATATTGAAAATCAACACATGCATACACAAATGTGATACCTATGAAATTTCTCGATTTTCACTGAGCCTCAATTTTATTGGGAAAGCGATACAATTACTAAACCTGAATGGGACCTAATCTTAACCAGGTAAGATGTATCAAGTTGGTCTTAGTCTTTGTTCGGGCCCTCCATCAAGTAATCAGCAGGCAAAGCTAGCTAGACAGACTAGTACTCATGCACACATATTGATCACCACCATGAACTCATAACCAAAGAAACCCTTGGAAAACCCCAAAGTTCCTCTAACTTCACTTAGATTCCAAATAGAGCTTGGTCAAGCAATGAATATTGATCCGGTTAGCATTTCTCTTTATGTAAAACTCTTTTTCTCAGTAATGCATGGTATTTATTTTTACAGTAAGGAGACTATTTTAGTTTAAATATTTTATTAATCAAAAAGATCGATGTGAATTATATTCATATGGAGTTCTCTTACATATCTCACTAATTACTTTGGAAATATCTCGGTCTGCCTTAGAGCACTTCATCCCTCCATATTGACCTGAATATTGTGTTGGCCCAAGGAAGGATCAGAATAACATCGACCCATGCTTGATGTGGTGGAAAAATATAAAATGTCATCGGCTAATCAATGGTTTACACATGGCATGGGAATCTTATCTTTACCACATCTTCAAGGGTACAATCGACAAAAGCATTTTCGGCAAGCAATTATGAAGGCTGGGGTGGGCCCCACATCACCCCTATAAATAGATTCATTTATCAGAAATTACATCAAGTTCTGAGTATATCTTACATCACATTCTACTTACTCTCTTTCTATTGATTTAAGCATCAAAATGTACCCAAAACCCTGCTTAGTCCAACGACTCTTGTCCTTGTCGTTTTTGTCATTTGCAAGCTAGGTACCACCTCATAAGAAGAGTTCGGAAACCAACACCAATAGATGTGATGATGAGAATCAAGGTGTGTATTATCAGATTGAGCGAAGCCGATCCTGTGCGGCAACCATGTTGGCACGGTCCGTAAGGGCCGATCTAATTAACGTAAGATAATTTTCAAGGAAAATAGAGGCCAATCATGATCCAGATCATCCTAGCGAGGTAATTAAGGTAATTTTTAGGAATAACAAGTTTGATCCTAGGCAGGTCCCAATCTGAATTGAGATCGTCGGCGACCAATCCCATTCCCGACTTTGTTCACTTCAGCCTTGGTGGTATTTGGACTACAAATTAAGATGACATTCCATTTGGTTGATTTTGTTGGGCACTTGAAGTGTCATGTGGTGTGTTGTCGGTAACAATGAGCTCTTCACAGATAAGCAACATATGAACTTCATCGATGGGAAGAGCAGTAAGTACAGGACCGGCTTCGGATTGAAGAACAGAACTGGCGGTATTATGGTGGTAGACCATCAAGGACGAAGAGGATGAGGTCATCATCCCTGACAGGCGAACCTCAGGCAGCAAGCTGATCTGAGATGGTTTTGAATTGCTGAGTGTAGTCTGTCATGGATTGTGAACCCTTTTTAATGCGACTGATCTGTCGCTTAAGCGACATTGCATGGGCAGTAGTAGTGGAAGTATACCTTTGTTTCAGTAGATCCCATGCTTTTTTTGAAAACGACACACCAATGAGGTATGGAAGGATGGACTCGTTTAGAGTAGCATTGATCCAAGAGAGAAGCATTTGATCATTTTCATACCATAGAGGATCAGATGTCACAAGTGATGGAACAGAGCCATCAACGAGGTGCATGAGCTTATGACCATGCAAAATGGGTTTAAAAACGGATTTTCATAGTAAATAATTTGTAGCAGAGAGTTTGATAGCTAGGGATGAAGCTTGCCATGTTGGAAATTACCAACAGCGGAGTAGTAGTGACAGCAGGGGTATCAGGTGTAGTGGTGTTGGCAGTATTGGTCATAAAAGGAGGAGTCGTTCCAGAAGCCAAGGAGAGCAAATAAGAACAAAGAAACATGGGAAAAAAATAATATTATATGTGAAACTTATAGTTCTGATTCCATGAAAAATTATACAAAATTCAATTTTGAATGAAAAGTCTTAATGATTGTATAGTTTGGTATAGTTTCATTCATTAGATTCAAGAGTCTTATGTTACTGAAAACTTTTGGCTCTTCAGGTTTTGATTTGTAATAAAAAATTTATTTAAAAAAATATTTATTATAAAAATCTCAATAAATAAAGAATATATTTGATATTTAAGTTGAAAAGAAGTTATCTCATCTGACAGACACCCATTCAATTGAATAGGGATTTGGCAGAGTCAAGGTTGAAGACTCAATCTAATTAAATAATAAAAAATAACAGTTTTTGAAATATAAATAAAAGGGATTTTGTAAGCCTGACTGCAACATTTGTCAATTTGTCTGACTACTGTATCTGAACTTTGCACATGGGATCCAACAAGGTTATAAAAAGAGGGGTGATACTCTAAAATATAAGTATATTTTAATTAAGATTTGATTGGATACCAGGTCAGAGAAGCTGTGATCGATTTAATATAAGGTTTTGAAATATTGATTCCTATTAGACTCCATGTCACGAGAGTTTGCCATTTGTAAGTTGTTGAATGGGTTAGAAAGGAAATTCATGGGGAAGTATCCACTTTCCTGTGGTTAATTAGATGGTATTGTTTTACCCAAAAAAAAAAAAAAAGAAAAAAAAAAAAGATGGTAGTGGATGAGAAGTCCTTTTGAATATGTCAGTGGAGTCAGTCATATTAAAATTGATAGACATGAATTGATAGCTTAGCCCCTCAAAGCAGCACGCATTGCCACTCTGGTGATGAGAAGCCATGCCTCTCCTAATCCTAGGAAGCCTTGGTGCTCCTCTACCCAAAAATGATCCTCAGTTTGATTGTTCTGTCTGGCTATTAAGCGGTAGGGAGGATTTTAATTGTTCACAGTGTATCGATACACGTATTGATACACTGTGAGCATCTTCATTGCCGCTTTGTAATCCCTACAAAAGATCCCAGTTTCCTCTACTCCCACACTGCTCACAGTTTGATGTAGCTGTGGAGAATATGGGAATTAGATATTGTTCTAGAGCTAAAGAATCTTTGAATTTAGAGAAAATTATTCGAACCTTCTTTTGACATTTCGTTTACACTTTTTCAGACACTTATTGACTAATACAGACCTCCCCTATAAAGGTACAGAAATCCTCTCCCGCTTGAGTTTGAGTGGGAGGCTTGGCGGCCCGGATGGATGGCCACCACCTGGCTCTCGGGTGGATCCGAGTCCTCCATCCGAGTCGACACCTCTGTCGGCTCAGCTTGTGGGCTCGGGTGTCGGCTCCGATGGAGGGCTCGGATCCACCCGAGAGCTAGGTGGAGGCCATCCATCCTGGCCGCCAAGTCTCCCTCCCAAACTCAGGCGGGAGAGGATTTGGATCTCTCATAAAGTGAAACTTATAACACTTTAGTCCACTCCATTAGCAAATAACGATAATTGCTGATGTAAATATATCATATATTTCTTTAAATACCAAAATAGTCTAATTCTATTGAATTACCCTTTTTCACATAGTAGTGTTTAAGATAATTCAGGGTGTTTTAACCCCAATCGATTTTTTTAATCTTGAGAGATACCATTCACAATGAGTTACCTAGACTTTAAGAGTTAATTTTGACTAAATAAGAAATAAATTCATTTAGCTAAATAGAGGGTATTTTGGTTAGTAAAAAGTTTAAATTAACAATGCTAGTTTTAGGGATGTATGTGTTAGTCAATAAGTGACAAGGGAGGTCCATGTAGTAAATGAAATGTCAAGAGAAGATCCGAGTAATTTTCCTTTGAATTTATAAAGTAAAAAAACTCTTGAATTCATAAGGAATGAAAATAATAGAAACTTTGTTATTAAATTCAAGTTGTCTTCTAAGAGATTCAATTTGACTTCTATATAAGGAGAACAGATTACAAGAAAAGAAATACAAAAATAAAAAAAAAATAAAAAAAAAAAAGAAGAAGAAGAACATTAAAATTCAAAATTAAATAAATTTGGAATGAAAAATAAAATCTGACACAAAAAAGTTGGAAAATCCACAATACCCTTTAAACATGCATAGTTGGTTTCAACCACACTATTGAGCAGTGATTGTCATTTTGGAATTGGGATTACAGTGTCCATAACTATTATCGTAGCAAAAGTCATGATGAACCAGGGTTTGATCTAAACGATCCAAGAAATTCATAAAAATACTTTATACATCACAATCCCACAAACCATTAATCCAAGAGTCCCAAATCAAACAATTCTCCATAGAATCCTTTCTTTTTGATATACTTATGGATGGATGGATGGATGGAGAGAGAAACCATGTTCTTTCCTCCTAATAAGTGTTTGGTAATAATAGTAGCTAGGCATATTGTCTCTTGAAAGCAATAGATTAAGGAAGGGAATTGAAGAACAAAGGGAGAAGAAATGCAATGATGAAAATGAGAGTTTAGAGAAAGGAGAGTATTCCTTTTTACACATTCTTCCTATTTTCAAACCAAACAAAAGCTGTCATTGGTGATGGTGGTCGCCATGGTGGGATTGTGTCAGACACTTAAAAACCATCCTCCAAAGTCCAGACAGTTCCAATCTATTCCAAATGTTTTGAGACCACTCAAACAGCAATAGGATCTTGTATTTGTGTCCATTCATATATATGAGAATATGTGAAAAAAAGGATCCTTCCTTCCCGGCCAAGTGGTCCTCATCATAATATCATATTATCATATTATATTTTACTTCATCACTACACTAAATTCTCTACGTACCCATTATGCGAAATGTATATTTGCAGAAGAAAACAAAGACGGAAAAATAAAATACAACCTCTTTCCCCTAAGTTAAGCATTATAAATGTTCCTTTTTTTTTTTTTTTTTTTGAACTTTATCAATATACTGGAAAAAAAATTATAAAATGAAACATATCAAAGCTGGAGCTCCTCTCTCTCTCTCTCTCTCTCTCTCTCGTGTGGATGAAGCTGTAGCTTTCTTTCCTTAGTAGATGAAGCCAAAGCTCTCTTTGCTTTGTAGACGAAAGCAGAGTGGCAAAGTGAGTTTGGATCACCTGCATGTACATGTACTCTCTATGGGATCTTATTACCATCAATGTAGTGTGAGTTAATGTGGTTTGAGAAGTATAGAAATCCTCTCCCGCCTGAGTTTAGGCGGGAGAGTTGGCGGCCCAGATGGATGGCCACCACCTAGTTCTCGGGTGGATCCGAGTCCTCCATCGGAGCCAACACCCCGGCCGACAAGCTGAGTCGACAAGGGTATCGGCTCGGATGGAGGGTTCGGATCTACCCAAAAATCAGGTGGCGGCCATCCATCCGGACCGTCAACTCTCCCACCTAAACTCAGGCGGGAGAGGATGTGGATCCGTTTGAGAACCACCTCTAGAATGTGAGGACCA
Organism: Protea cynaroides; assembly: GCA_028583415.1. Classification (NCBI taxonomy): domain Eukaryota; kingdom Viridiplantae; phylum Streptophyta; class Magnoliopsida; order Proteales; family Proteaceae; genus Protea; species Protea cynaroides. The sequence goes on from CM053272.1 coordinate 27,717,431, forward strand.
CTAAAGATGAAGGGCAGTGAAATCCCATAGAGGATAGAATTATATGCACGTGAACTATTCTGTGGCAAAGTGATGGAGCATTAAATGCTTACTCCATTTTCTCCTCTCTATTTTTCCAATGGTTTCATTCAATGCTTATATTCTAACTCCTATATTCATGAACAAGGCCTGTTCCTCTCTTTGTACGATTCCCTTCCCCATATGAGTATCCTTCTATTATTTCATCACCATTCATTTTCAGTGAGTCCCACACTCCATGGATCATGATGACTTGTTCTCAAAGAATACCCATGGAAAGAGTCTAGACTTTTTTTAATTAATTAATTTATTTATTGTTTGATTGAAAGGAAGGGTAAAATTTAGATATGAATAAAAGTATACATGTGTATGTATTATAAGGTAAAAAAGATTATAAGAAAAAAGAAAAGAGTCGATCATTATATTTAATCTTTTGAAAAAAAAAATGAAATTTTTTATATATAAAATATTATACGTAAACAGAGCCGTAAGGATTATGTAGTGTAAGAAAAGTAACAATGGAGACAAATTATAGTTGTGAATGTTGGAGCCAATTGCAACCTCGGTTTTGGGATGGATGAAGGTGTGGTGGGTGGGTCCCTCCCAGTGGTGAAAGGGTGAAAGCAGGAAGAAAGCAATGGGGGTGGGGGTGGGGGTGGGGGTGGGGGGTGGGGAATTCTTAATTAGTTGAAGCAAGCAATGGGAAATGTAGAAGAAAGGTTTGGGTTGGGGGATCCACATTCTTTCTCGTCTGAATTTAGGAGAGAGAGTTGTTGGTCTGGATGGATGGCAGTCACTTAGCTCCCGAGTGAATCTGAACCCTCTATCGATTCAGCTTGTTGGTTCAAGTGTCGACTCGAATAGAAGATTCAGATCCACCCGAAAGTCAAGTGATTCTCATCCATCCGAACCACCAATTATCCCGCCCAAACGCAGGCAAAAGAGAATTTCTATACTGGTTGGGGCCGCAATCTTGCAAGACAGCGCCAAGGAGAGGCAAAGGCTGCCACTGAATTGAAACTGGAAATCACGGTCGTCCCACTCTTTTCTCGTCTTGTCACCATCCATCTCTTTTTCTCCGCAATACCCTCTCCTTCTCTCTCCTCTGTCTCTATATCTCTCTATCCCTTAAAAGATTCTACTGTTTCAACCACAAACCAACATCGATGGGAACGAATGGAAAGTAATCCTTCTCTCTTTAGACAAAATTTTACTGTCTCGTCAAGTGTCAACCATGATATTCTCTCTCTCTCTCTCTCTCTCTCTCTCATCAACTATTCTCAACGGAACGGAACTGAACAGAAAACAATGAAAGGATTGTCCTGGAGCGAGAAGATTTACTTCACTGGTTCAGCCATTTAGGTCATGAGTGAGAGTGAGAGTGAGAGTGAGAGAGAGACAGAGCATAGGGAATAGCAGGAGGCAGTGCGCCGGGGGTCAGGACTCAGCAACCGCCGAATGCTGGTGGGATAAAAATTCTCTCATGCTGATCTGCGGACTGCCAAGAGTCGAATTTTAATCAGACATACATATCGATCTATTGGTATGCATGCCTGATGATGTGCTGTGGCCTGCCACCAGGAGATCGCATGAGACAGTTTTACCCTTTTCTCTCTCTCTCTCTTAAGAGAGAGAAACAGTGGTTTCCTGCTAGCTGACAATACCAAGTCTGATGTATGGTGTCAGGGCGTCGCGTTAGATGTTTCGGTTTGCTAGCTGGTTGAAACTAACGATCATGTGAGCCACCAACCCGGATGGACCATATGTTTTTTTAATATTACCCTCTTATATGTAATATTATTCAGTCATTTTCAATCTCAAATAGAAAAAACAAAGAAAAATCAAATTTTCTTTTCTTTATTAAATTATATATACTATCCCTAGACTATGGACTATATGTTACTTTTAATTTAAAAAACATGTAATAAAAATGTTCATTCCATTAACGATGTTAAGTCTAAATTTTAAAAAATTGTTTTGCCTTTGTAGGGTACGACCTTTACTCTTTCTTACTTATAGACAACATTTTGAATTACCGTAGCTGCACGGAAGGCATTCAAGTCCACTTCGATCGAACGTCGTAGTCGTCGAACTGACCGTATAAGGTGATGCTATCAAAATAGAAGATGTTGAGAGAGAAACTACTGTTGAAGGCGAAGATTAATGTTTTTCTTCGTAAAATAGAATAAAAGAAAGACGAAGGGTTTTTTCGTTCTTAAAATTTTAGAACAATCTAACATCACCAACAAACTTAATATCATTAACAGAATGAACCTTTTCGTTTGACACTTCTAGAATTAAAAATGACACGTATAATTATCAAAAAAATAGGTATAATAAATTTATAATCTAAAGGTAATACATGTAATTTTTTCTTTTAATTATATTTTTCTCTCTCCCCTTTCCTCTCTTCCATCCAGGCCCTTATCAATTCCCAAGAATTTTTTTTGGAAAAAATCAATTCCCAAGATAGATGTTACTTCCACTCCATCGTTATATAAGTAGAACTATTTACAATTCCCAACACTTAAATAATTAATGATTAGTGAAAACCCGATCCATCCTTTCAGTCTTTCAACGTTCCGTGTGCATTCCCCGATACGATACATGCACATCTCTTCTTGTCTTGTTGCTAATAAAATTCCATCTAAGACACCCAACCGTCCGATCAATTCCCTAAACTCAATCAATTAACAAAAAGACAAATCAGAACATCCAACATGAACGTACAGCGTACAATGGTTTCTGCTCTCCGTTACGTTCTCCTGAAATGCCCATATTACCCTTAACCAGACTCATTCTATTAATAATTCTAGAAGTTCTGCTACGGTCATAAGGTTGTCGTCATCTGTTCAAAATCAATGGGCGGGATTGACACTCCCACGTCACGATCACCTTTCTTAACGGGAGATGGGAATCCCAACCTAGCATCACGGCCAATCTGGGACCCTCCTGACACCGATCTGACAGTTAACCCCTCACGTCAGTTATCCACGTTATTCCTTACTCTCTTTATTGACACTTTATCCAAATCCTCCTCCCCAGAGGTTCGGGAGGAGGGGCGGCGTCCCATTAGATGATCGAGGGCTTGGATTCACCCAAGACCTAAGTGTCGATCATCTGTTTAATAGGACCACCTCCCACCCTGTTAGATGACCGAGGGCTTGGATTCACCCAAGACCTAAGTGTCGATCATCTGTTTAACAGGACCACCTCCTCTCCTCTCAAACCTATGGGAGGAGAGGATGTGGATCCTTTACACTTTTTCGTTGATGCTAAAAATAAGGAGGCTTTTTAGGATTCGAGTGTTTCTTGTTCTTGATTGAACAAGAGTATAGTTGGATGGTATTAGACCAAATGGTTACTGGTTTACAGCATAAATGACTTTGGGGTGTTTTCTCCATGGACAATGCCACCTTATATCTATTTTTTAGTCTTCATCATTTACTCCTCCTTATTTTAGTAGGCGCCGGTCTCATTCCCGCTATAATCCGTACTTAGTTCTGGTTTTCTCGAACACTCACTTTGGTTGGTGACATGCTTTTGTATTTCCCATACTTATCTGTAAGTAAGTAAGAAAATGTTTTATTTTTGTTTCCAACTTGACTGTGAGTGATTGAGGGAAACAAACGTTTAAGTGATTGTATCCAGAATCACTCTGAACATTCTTTTAAACAACGTAAAATATACCAAAAGCCTTCAGTCTATCCAGTAATGTTCTAAATAGAGTCAGTTCAAACCTCACTATCTTTGTGCTTGCTTTAGCAGCTTGCAAATAGCTCACCTTAGCGCAGGTGGGTAAGAAGCACACCGAATCAAATGATCTATCCAAAAATCCTATTCACCAAAACAATGGAATTAACTTGCGAATAGAAGCTCTAATGCAACTTCTCAAAAGGTTCTCAAACCATTCTTCTTCTCAAGCTCATTGTCAAAATGATGAAGTCATGTTAGACAATCTATTAACTACTATATTGGATCAAACACCGTCAATGGAAACCCTAAAATCGTTCATCGAAGCCTGAAAAATCCTATAAATTAAAATCCTTCTAAAGGTTGAGTCATTAGCATGAAGGCTTCCTTAGATGGTGACAATGGTTTTTCTGTAGGTGAAGAAGCAAGCTGGTTTTTGTTGTACCCTATTTTGCGATTCTCAGTCACAAGAACCCTATTTTTTCTGTACTTAATAGCATAATTAATTCCAACCCACCATGATAGAATTAGGTTTTCCTCATTTTTTCAACGATTTTCCAATTTACATTCTTCAACTTTGTCTTCGTCTTTTGTTTTCCATGAAATGGATTTCTATTAATGCCTCATTTGTTTCAATGTAAAATTTTACGTGGAACATTTTATATGTAAAAAAAAATTTCAAGGTTTATTTCCAAGAGATAAAATGTATAATCTCTACGGGAAATGGAAAAGGAACTTCATCTTTCTTTTACCTACTGGAAACAAATTACGAAATTTTTTTTACATGTAAAATTTTACATCGAAACAAACAGAGCATAAGCTCAATTTGTTTTGACGTAAAATTTTATGTGTAACATTTTATATGTAAAAAGAATATTCAATGTTTGTTTCCAATAGGTTAAAGAAATACAAAGTTCATTTTCCATCTCCTTTAGAGATCATTATATTTTACCTCTTGGAAATTAACATTGAATTTTTTTTTTAAATATAAAATGTTATACGTAAAATTTTACTCCAAAACAAACAGTTGTCTCCATCCTATCACATCCAGCCTATCTACCTGCTTTGAGGCTAAATGATGAACTTTCTGACTCGAATACTCAATTATTAGATTGCGTATTATGATTTCTAGTGAATAGGAAACCTCTCTTGTCATCAAGGATGATTTTTTCCCTTTATTGAGCATTATTTTTGGTGAATAGGATTTTGAATAGGTCATAATTGATTCGGTGTGCTTCTTACCCACATGCACTTTTTATGCTATAAACCAGCTTAACCGTTTCTATCTAATACCATTCAGCTGTCGCTCATTGAGTGGCAGTTGGATGGTATCCTGTTCAGCTAAGAACGTGAGATGATCCAAATCCGGTTTTTTATGGATCCAAATCCTCTCCTATGGCAGGTGAGAACTGTGGCTGATCCAAGGGCTGGAGTTTAGTCGATGCACATACCAATACATCGGTATGTGTGTCGATTGAAATCCGACCCTTGGCAATCCGCAGGTCGGCTGGAGAGGATTTCTATCCACTTTTTATAAGTGTGATTTCATTAGTATGCTTCATAAATAATTACAAAGATTTACAAGGGCATTGTTTGTTTTTACATAAAATTTTACTAAATTTGCACATGTAAGTGTCTCTATCTTTCTCTTTCTTAAAATCTGAACCCCTTTTCTCTCTACTCCAAGTGACGGTTGTATTCCCATTTTTCCATTAGCATATAAGATTTCAATATGCCCCCGCTAGCTACTAATCCTCAATCCTTTTTTTTTTTTTTCAATGTTTATTTCTAGTAGGTAAAAGAAAGACGAAGTTCATTTTCCTTCCCACTTAAAAATCACTATGGCTCAAATTAGTTGCAAAGGAAATTAAAGGGAAGAGAAGTGAGATATTTCAAACATAAAAAGAAAACTTTTATAGCTATAACACAACATGATTATATAAATTACTTAAATTTCTTAATTTATTTAGTAGTGATATTTAGAAGATGTAAAATTTATTTTACTATTTTTTGTTAATGTTTTATTTTCAAATGCAAGGGATTTGGATTCAAAATAAAATATAAATTAATAACTAATTATGGAATGATTTGGAGTTAGTTATTTAGTAATTTGATAGCAAATCTACTACAATGATTACAGAAGTTTCATTTTTAAGTTTAAAATGTTCACTTCCCTTCCCTTTAATTCCTTAGCAATCAATCATAATCTATATTTTATCTCTTGGAAACAAACATTGAAAAAAATTTGCATATAAATTAAGGAAAAGTTATTCTTGGGAGTGAGCTTGTCTGTAGCGCTCCAAAACGCTACATACAGTTAGCATTTGTTAGATGGCTGCCAAGTAGACGAGCTTGCATCCGATGACCAATTTAAAAAAAAAAAACGCAATAGACATTGATAGATGGAGAAGCATTGGAAAAAATCTATCTAGCTGCGATGGTAGTGGTTATTGACAGATGAGGACGAATAGGGGGAGGGTTGAGGAAGAAAATATTTGAAAATGCATCCTAGCATCCTAGAAGAATTTCAATAATATCATATCAAAACTGAAAATCTATTACAAATGTCATGTCACTTGTTTAATCCAAGAAATTAAAAAAAAGTGTTGTACCTTTTTGACATTTTAAAATACATTTTATTGATGAACTCTATCTGTCTTTCTTTGAAGAACTCTATCTTTTGTGGAAGACCTTTGGATGATTATGTAACGAATCCATTTGATATCCAATGATCTCACAAGTAATTTGGGTGCTCACCCCAGCTGGACAAGTATACTATAACTTGGTATTTTGGGTTTTTCCTCCCCTTGTCTATATGACTTTGAGATGTTTTATATCTCTAGGGTGGAGATGACCAGTCATAACTCCAACCCTAAATGAGATGCTAGCCTCCTAATGCCATATCTAGATTACCTTTTGGCATACCTTGACAATTACCACAAATGCCCCTAGATAATAATTGGAGACAACAAAAATACAAAACTTTCATTTTTTATAAAACAAAAAAATATCATCACTTTTACAAAGAAAAATAAAAATAAATAATATTTTATATTTATAAATAAAAACATTTGATGCAAAATCAAACATAATAAATTTGTTCAAATTGGCAGTTTGTAGATACGCGCATACACTTTTATAATTGTCAAGTCACTGGCAATGAATATTAGACACTAAGGTCACCCCGCAACGTACACAAGGTTTTTTCATGAAGGACTTCAGAGACCATATGTGCACTAACCGTCGAGAGACTAGTCCCCATGTCTCCCATAGTCTGAGCAATTTTGATTTGCACCCCTCAAATCTATCATAGTCCAATCAATGCCTATGTAAACACAAAATATGCAAGCAACATGTCACATATATATATATATCTCAAAATAAAGATAAAAATGTCCCAAAAGAATACATAAAATCAACACAATAAACTTGTGTTGGGCCACACAAATCCAATAGGAAGAAGTCATGAAAAGTACATTTTCGTGAAGAACTTGTTGATGATGTCAAGGTAGGCAGGGCAGGTGAGGCGGGAGTAGTAATGGATAATCTCTTCAATATCCAACTCATGTTCCATGCTGCTCGCGTCCATCATCTCTAGCTCCATCAGCTTCTGAACCACCAACATCTTCCATCGGTTCTCCTCAATTCTTTCCTAATTTCTCTTCTTCTCTTCATGCTTGATCTTTGCCGGACTTTGCTTTCCGAAGTTCAAGAAGCTCCTTCCGTAGATTCCTTCATTGTTGATAGGCTTATGTTTATTTGACATTTGTGGTGGGTTCTTGTCTGTTACCTTCTTAGCCTTTTCCAGCTCGGAGGAATCGCATCGAGTGGAGAAATCTCCGTAAAAATTTTCCAATTCTTGAAAGCTTCGATGGTCTTGTGGAACCTCTTCGTCTTAGCTAAAGAATTTTGTAGTAGCATTTGTGGCACTGGAGTTTGCTGGCGGGGGCTGAAACTCGCCACCACCTATTGGAAGCAATAATGGACATCTCCAGTCAAGTGTGCCCAACCTCGATCCCTGTTTTCAGTCGAGGGCTTTACGGATTCAAATCGTCTCCTCCCTAAGATTCGGGAGGAGACGCGGCGACCCCCAGTGGATGGTCGACACCTGGGGGTCGAATGAATCCGACCCCTCCATTCGAGCCGACACTCTTTTGTCGGCTCAGCTTGTCAGCTTGGATGGAGGGGTTGGATTCATCCGACCCCCAAGTGTCGACCATCTACTGGAGTCGTCGCGTCTCCTCCCGAATCTCAGGGAGGAGACGATTTGGATCCAGGCTTTAATCATAGAAGGCAGATTGGTACTAAGACCTTTTCCAATGATTCTCTACCTATCTACGCTATATTACATTTTTTAAGAATTGATCGTCCGATGCAAGCTCGTCCACTTGGCATTCATCTAACAGATGCTACACTGTATGTAGCGTTTTGGAAGACTACAGACGATGATCACCTCGCTCCTTTTTCTTGTCTACACTTCAAGTAAGAAGACCTATGGTCTAGAGTCTAGACTGGCATCTCTTCACCCCTATGTGTTAGAAATTCTTATAATTCATACACTGTAAAATTTTTACATCAAAACGGATGGAGCCTAGCTAGATATGAAATGGGAAAAGGAACTCTGTTATTAAGGAGACAAATAAGGGGTGGCACCAGTGGAAGGAGAAAGAGAAAAAAAAAATCGTCTCATATGACTCAACTCTTTTAATCATGATTCGACCGTTGAAATTCACTCAACTCGATCTGAATCCTTCCCACCACAGGATACGATTTCAGATATATAAAGATTAAAGGGTTTTATTTTTATTTATATTTTTGGGTGAAGACAGAGGTGTGTGTGGAAGTATTATAAGCAGGGTTGGCGCCAAAGGGAACGTCACGCACTGTCCGAAATGGACACACGTAGGCAGCAGCCTTAAATGCCGACAATTTAATTTTTCCCCAAGTAATTCCGTGTTCCCCTTCCCAGTACGTCCCACCACCCTTGCCACCCACCCACACCGCTCCCCTTCCTTCTTTCCTTCCTTCTTTGTACGCTAATTCTCAAGCACACGACCCAAACAAACCCTTAGGGCCCCCATGCCACCACCCTACCCTTTTCCCTCTTCTCTTTTTTACCCTTTTTCTCATTTGGACTCATCAACCTGAACAGGGGTAATTTGGTCAATACATAACCTGACTGAATGATGTTTATCACGTGATTTCACTGATGATGCCCCTCTACGGACCTGATGTCCAGATCTGATCCCCAGACCCCGGATCACTTACTTCATCGTAACTAAAAATTCCTCATTTATGACATCAGGCCCAGAGAGAGGTAACTGAGAGGTAACTCTCTCTCACCTCTTTTTACGTATTGGGATCGGCTGAATTTTAAAAATACCAGTGTCAACTCGATAGCCGACACCTAATATTCCTTCACATCCAAGAGTATGGCGTTCAAATCCTCTCCTTCATGGCTTCTCGGCTCCCATCCTGTCCAACTGTTGGAGGGGTGAGTCGGCTCAAACTCCAACCCCGACACTTAGATAGGGTGGGAGCTGGAAAGCTATGGAGGAGAGGATTCGATTTAAAAAATATGAGAGTGATTGAGTGTTTTTACAATTTTTTTAAATTTTTCTTATAATTACTTTCATACCATTAGATATGAGAAAGTACCATGTGTCGACCATTGAGATGACACTGATTTTTGCCAAGTTCAATCTGAACTCGAGACAATCTCGTTCTTCTTTTTACCCCTCCACCTCCCACAACCTCCAGTAATTTTTCCGGATGGGTAAAATTCCAGCAGCAGTAAAAAAGCAAGAAACCAAAAGGGGGAGATAAAGACATGGTCTCCTCACTCCTGTTTGTTTTTAGGGAAGCAAAACTGCGTGAGACACCGGCTGTTCCCGGTAATATTTCAGTAGTGACCGGCTCAGGCAAAAGGGTTTTTCATTTTTGCTGGTGGACGGAAGAGAGAGAGGGAGTATATGAAAGGATTGGGAAGAAGACAACCCTTTTTTGCAGGCAGGGGAATTGATGACCACACTCTCCTCCTCGTATCTTCTCTGGGCTACAAAAGAAAAGTTCTTGCAGTGGATATCCAGAAAATGGTAGGCCTTGGCAAAAAAAATTGACAGAAGCTTCATCCCCGGCGGTGGTAGGGCCGGTGATGGATCTACCCATTTCTTCTTTCTCTCTCTCTGATCATCTTCACCATATGATCAACTTCATCTTTGTTCTTCTCTCAACTCTGTAACTTTCCTTACCAACCAGTAAACAAGAACACTCACAACAAAATGGATAGTGGAGAACATGAAGAACAGGAAGAGGAGATGGCAAGGTTACCCGTGTCAGCGAGTTATGAATCGCTTGGGAACTCGTCTAGACCCAAAACGGTGAACAGGTACCGAGAATGCTTGAAGAATCACGCAGTGAGTATCGCTGGACACGCTGTAGATGGATGTGGTGAGTTCATGGCAGCAGGAGAAGAAGGTACCCTTGATGCCCTAAAATGTGCTGCCTGCAACTGTCACCGGAATTTTCACCGGAAGGAGACAGATGGTGGGTCCTACCACCACCAATTCAACCCTTACTACCGTACTCCTGCTGGGTACCTGACTGTGGCACCTCATCATCGGCCGTTAGCTCTGCCGTCGACATCAGGAGGAGAGCAGGAGGATGTGTCAAATCCTAGTGGAGGTAGTGGTGGTGGTGGTGGAGGGATGAAGAAGAGGTTTAGGACGAAATTTACACCGGAGCAGAAGAACAAGATGCTAGCTTTTGCGGAGAGGGTAGGATGGAGGATTCAGAAGCATGATGAAGCTGCTGTGCAGCAGTTTTGTAAGGAGACATGTGTGAAGAGGCATGTGCTCAAGGTTTGGATGCATAACAACAAACATACTCTTGGTAAGAAAAAAACCTAATTAATTAATCTCTGCAACTTCTTTTTTTTTCTTCTTCTTCTTAGTGTGACACATTTGGTACCATTATTACTACTTCAGGAACAAGAAAGCTGGAGAACAACATGACACATGAGTACCAACAACAAGAACAAGTACAAGAACAAGAACAACTAGGAGAAAGGGAAATTCTATGAATATTATTTATCTTTGCTCTTGCATCAATTTTAGTTAGTCGTTTTTGTTTTGTTTTGGATGGATGGATAGCTTCATTATTGTGGATGGACCATGGCTCATCTTTCTATTTGTTCTCCAATTAATGGCAGATTGGTATTCTCTCCATTAGAGGCTAGCTAATGTCTAAACCTAAAACTAACTGAATAGAACTGCTTCTTGGGTTTTATAGTTTAATATCAGTTGTTAGTGTTGTTGGAATCTTTGAACTTTTTCTAGTAGCAGAGATCAGACCCCATGGCCTAACGTGATTGGCATGCAAAAGCTGCAATTTTTAATTCAACTTCACATCTTTCTATTTCTATCTCTTTTTTCTTCTAGGGTTTTGTTCTAATAAGATTATTATGATCATGAAATGATAACTATTGTGGGTGAAATCTCTGAACTCCATCCTGAGTAGCTGTCATCCATTGACTCATCTTGCTCCTTCATCTTTTCTGCATGTTCCTGAGTTGCCCATGTTACATTTTGCATTGACAGAGAGACAGGGAAGAACTGATCGTTACTTGTTACTTTTTTTTTTTTTTTTTTTGTTTAAATTAAATTAAAAATAGTCTGTAATGTACAGTTATATGATTATCCCACCCTGACGAAGAACGGGAAATGTCGAATCTATCAATTTTTTGACGGGTAACCTCGGGAAGAGAGACCTGAATTTAATGATATTATTATTTATTTATTTCAGAAAAAAAAAAAATCTCTCTCTCTCTTCCCTTCAGTCCTTGAGTGGGGGAGAAGGAGAGGAGATTGCAGAGCCATTCTTAGGGTCTTCATCACCATCTCTTTCTCTTTGGTTTTTCTTTATGATCAGTTCTGTCATGAAAAGTAAAAAAAGAAAACAAAGATCCATAATGAGATATTCACAGCACATACTGTTTTGTTATGTTGTGTATCTGCAATTACCCATCCCGGATTACATCAGCATTTTCATTTTCCAGCTGGGTTTTCTGGTTTGGTACGTAACATTACGAGCCTGGAATGTGTCTTGGGATCTGTATCATTACTGAGAACAAGAAAGCTGCACCATAATGCTCCACTTTGATGATTCAATCCTGCAAAACACAAAAGGTCCTTATCTATTAAGAAGAGTAAATGCATTGTAATGGTAAGTAGGGTTGTTAGTTTCATCCATTTTAATGGGGACCTTTTAGCTGTCAACAATTTCTCTGAAGCCACATGGTAATGGCAGACTAAAACCTGTTTTGTAGTTATTGACGAGTCTGATGCCACAAAATATAGATATGGGTGTGGTTGTGTGGACCCTTCTTAATCACTTGTACTGCTTTGTGTTTTTTTTATGTTACAATTAACAGATATTTGAAGTGTAAAATCCTATGTATGAAGACATTTAATGGAAACTTTCCTATTTAAGGTCCTTTTGGATGGGGGGAGGAGAGAGGTCCAAGTAGCAGAGTCGCAGACCTTGATATATGGAAATAGCGTCACGATATTTATAATTGTGCTTTGCCTCCGTTCTTGTTCTTTTTCTTGTTTTTTTTTTTTTTGCCTTTTAATTTTCTACTCCAATGGGTCCATAAGGGACTACACTATTAGAAATATAGGACAGTATGTAAGATGGGTCTTAAGGAGTAATGTGAAGAAAAGAGAGTCAAACCCATGACCCTGATGCCTACATTCAATGGATAGACACCAATCGACTCGTGTAGGCATTTCTTATCTTTATTGAATGTCTTTATGCATTATTATTTAGACCAAAGATGTGTAAACAAGCGTTCAAAGAAAGTATGCAGATATACTTGTTCGTATCTCACAAATACACAATTAGAGATATAGGACAATGTGGAAAAGGGGTCTAGCTTGAGGCGTAATGTGAAGAAAAGAGAGTTATGACCTACATTCAATCGATATGACACCAACCGATTGATCTAGTCACTTCTTTTCTTTATTGAATGTCCTTACGGATTATTATTTGTACCAAAAATGTATAAACAAGTGTTTTCTTTTCTTTATTGAATGTCCTTACGGATTATTATTTGTACCAAAAATGTATAAACAAGTGTTTTGAGAAAGTATATGGAAATATTTGTTCATATCTTACAAAAATTTTCATTATTATACATACATTTCTACTCTTAAAGAAAATTTAAAAAAAATCCCAGCTAATTTTTTTTTTTACATGTTTTCAATTAATTTTCTTTTTGATACATACATTTCTACTCTTAAAGAAAATTTAAAAAAAATCCCAGCTAATTTTTTTTTTTACATGTTTTCAATTAATTTTCTTTTTGAAAAAAATTATTTTATTAATTAGAGGGTTTTTTTCGTGTGCATTTTAATGTCTTTTCTTGTTGATGGCAATACCTAAGGTGTGGAGTACGTAACTGTGTTTTGTATTGTATCTTGTCTAAGCACTTTGATTTTCTTAATATATTCTTTGCTAAATTTTTAGCAAAAAAAAAAATTACTTTCTAAAAATTGCACCAAACATAGGTAAACTTATGAATATTTTAACTTAGGTGCAGATCCTTCTTCCCTCAATCAACTATAACAATTATGAAGCTTCCCAACTTTCAAAACACTTTCCAAACACTTATATCCCAACGGGTACATTCCATCTGCTCTTTTACCATCTCCTATATATGTATTTTAGTTTAGATGAAAGATAGAATTATTTGTATTTTTCAAATGTAAGTGTGCCAATGTGAGCCCCGTGATGAGATGAGATCCTCGCTGGTTGTGAGAAAATCTCTAACTTAGATTGAGTGAGTTCTTGAAAAACCTCAAAATTAAACAGTTTTTTCTGAGCCTTAGGTTAAGTGATCCTCTATGGCCCTCTCTATCTTATTGTTGTTTCTTCATTCTACAATAACCTCTAGTTTCTTTTTCTTTTTCTTTTTTTCCTTATTTTGCATTTCTCTCTTGAGCTGTATCACCCTCCATCGGAAAACCAAATCTGACTAGTGGCAACAATATATCTTTGTCTCTCTCTCTCTCTCCAACACTTTAATTGATACAAGCAGACATCAAATTATTGACATTCAATGATTGCATAATTTATATTTATCGCTGGCTTTTAAAGGAATTAGAGTTGTGTAGTTCCTAAAGTCATAACCAATATTCATTTTTTAAATTATCGAAAGAACAAAGAACTTGGTTAGTAGCACACACGCCTGCAAACAAGCTGTAGGGATGCTATACCTTGTGCCCTTTTGATTTGCCACATTGTATAATTATATGAATTTTTGTAAGTTGAATTCATTGGGGAAAAAAAAAAGGGGGTTAAGAAACCATAATAAAATTTTCAAAGTTTGATTAGAATCTTATGAAAATGGGATAAATCATGATGAAGATTTTCTATTGATGTTAGACTACCACAAATTAAATTTGGAATCTTTCAAAATCTTAGTGCCCAAAATGCAAACATAAGATCATCAAAATTAATTTAAGAAACAAAGTTTCATGTTCGGTTGTGTTTCCCTACGACTCGTCATAGTTTCTGTGAAACAACATCCATGTGCTCCTGTTTGATTCTTAACACACCCTCCTTATTGGTTGAGACACTGGCACAAACTACATGAGTCTTAAGCTTGTTGAATTCGAAAATAAGATGGTGAACAACAAAAGCACTCTCAAGTCTCAATGTTCAATCCAATAATTTTTTTAAGTTTAGAGTTGTACAAATTCAACTAGTTAAAATTTGCAATTATATTTTTAGTATACCCAACCCACGAACTAGTTTCTTTTAAAGCATATAGTCTCAAATCTTTAAGTTGAAGGTGTCAGGGATGAACGACAAATCAGAGAGAAAGAACAAAGATTAAGCAAACACACAAATACAGGATTTGTCATGGTTCAACACCCAATCTGGAATGCTTACCTCCACCATAGAGAAACAGAAAAATTCTTTATTCTCAAGAAAATTCTACAACTCTCCACCTAACAAAGTGTTCTCTTTTGCTCAGACTTTACCTATAGGGTTTTCCCAATAGAGACAATATATAGGATTCCTAAAAACCCTAATCCCCCACACAATTATAAGTTTATCCTCAATCATGTAATAGACTCAAATTCTAATACAAATACAACTCTCCTAACTGTGTGGATCCCACAGAATACAAGACACAAACCCCAATAAATTTTCACTTGGCTTGGATTCTACAAACCACCTTGAATAAGAACCCGTTGATGTCGATTTTGCAACTCGTCCATTTTCTCTACCAAACCACTACACCCAAACCAATATAGCCCACATCACGTCCTGGTGTCCCACACAGCTTATCGCTATACGATATGATGTGACTCCACCTCTCTTACTGCTATAGCACCTACCAGAGAGATCACCGTCACTCAGTCCTCTGCAACTTCAATTGCACCTAGAACCCGAGCCTCTCACCTCTGCACCTCCAGCACAGACCTAGAGGTCTAACTCCTCATCCCAGCCCGCCAGTCCGCCTTTAACCTATAGTGCAACATCAACTGACCATGATGCGCACCTTGTCGGGGATTCAAACCTGTCGTCGGATCAGAGAAAAAACCTCCTCGATCCAACTAAATCTACCAACCGATGTCCTCACAGCCATCGCACCAGAAGTCTCTAGAGCTTTCTCACCCTCGATTTCTCAGAGTCCTGAGCCACATGCGAAAATAAAGGACCAGATCCTTTTTCCTTTGCCAACTCAAAGACATTGGACATCAGAGCTTCCTCACCCGAAGCCACATGCGATATTGCACTCATCACACAGGCAGAACCTGCACTTGACACCTCTCATTAGCTCCCGCACCATGAGCATTATTGCCTACATTACCCGACATCGACACCTTGAAAACTTGATTTTGTATATCCCTTCTAGCACCATAGAAGGAGATACTCCTTGCACCAGTCGGCCCAGCTTTCGCGGTAGCACCTTCCTTCGATGGCACAATACCATGTTCCATAAAAGGAAATCCCAAGAAACGCTTTAGATCTACATATTATTGCCTTCCATTCTAGGGTCATTCGGTACACCCTGATCCACAGTGAATTGCCAGTGATCCCGTAGGTGCACCAGATTCCTGCAAACTTTACCATTGCACCAAAGACCTTCCTTTCTTGGATCATTGTCTACCATGAGAGCCCTGACCATATCTTCACAAGGTTTCACCGTTCCCATCAAAGCATTCACCAGACCATACTGCTTTTTGTTCCCCCAAGTCGCATCCCAATTACCTACCATTCGTACCCCGTAGAAGATGCTTGTTAGGGATGAAAGCACAAACCAAAGGGAAAGAATGAAAATCAAGCAAACACACAAACACAGAATTTGTCGTGGTTCAGCACCCAATCTGGAATGCCTACCTCTACCACAGAGAAACAGAGAAATTCTTTATTTTGAAAAAAATTCTACAACTCTCCACCTGACAAAATGTTCTCTTTGCTCAAACCTTACCTAGGGTTTTTTTTCCAAAAGAGACATATAGGATCCTTAGAAACCCTAATCCCCCACACAATTATAAGTTTATCCCCGTACATGTAATAGGCCCAAACTCTAATACAAATACAACTCTATTAACTGTGTGAACCCTACAGAATACAAGACACAAACCCAACACAAGGATTGAATGTGCTATTGTTCTAAAAACATCATTTTGAGGATTGAAATTGAAGGGAGATGTTTTTGCTGGTTGGTGGATGAAGATGTTCATCGTTTTTTTCTTTGATTGTTCTTTTTCCAATTGAATTTGGGAAGGGGTTCTTTGGAGATGTTGGGTTCCTAATAGGTGAATATTGTCTTTCCATCATGGTTTTAGTTCACGGTATCGAAACAAATATTGGTATCAGTATTGGATGTGAGTAACGGTCTGTATCGATCATATGCTGATGTGGTATACCTTTTTGGTATTGATTCAAGTATCAGTCCAATATCAGCTGGGAAATTATATAAAAAAAAAAATTCGTACAAATTTTAAAATATACATAAAATCAATGCAGAAAAAAAAATCCACCAAATTGTTATACCACCAATATTTTGTAGAAAGTTGATATTTTGAACAAAAACACCATCAAAACCGAGTTTAGACTTTAAGACATGAAAAATATCTAAAATCAATATTCTGGTGAGACCACCTGATGAGAGCTCGGATTTGCGGGACTAATCATTAAAACTTTATTTATTATTATTATTATTATTTTTCTTTTTGCACTATTGGTTGTGAAGATAAGAGAAAAATGATCCAGACCTCCATATATTGTGAAGATCAATGAAAAAGCGAGAGGGTTCAGTAAGGGAGAAGATCTCCATTACAAATAGAACAAAAGGAAAAGGGTTTTTCATAATGACCAAGGCTAGTGTCATCAGTCCAAAACTTTCTCTATTTACGAAGTTTTCATTCTATCTTTTATTTACAAATTACTTTTAATTCCCTTATTTTCGATGTTGTTAATCCTCACCTCCAAAAGGAGTTGATGTCAAAGGTGTCGAGGAAACACCAAAAAAAAAAAAATAATAAATAAATAAAATGAAAGCTTATACATGTAAGTAGAGAGAAGATCTTCCGCTTTTGAGCTTGAAATATTGAAATTTTCAATTTGAAGTGGCTTCCAACGTCAGCATTTGGAAAAAGCCTGGTCCAATGTAAGTATTGGAAGTTGAAACCTGAAATGTGCTGTAAAACTTTCCTTTTTCCAGTTTTACGTGTAAGCATTGGGTTGCAAAAACTTTCATAAACGATTTTCATTGTTTTGTTGTTTTGCTGTTGTGGTGTTTTGCAGGTCTTGAATCGATAGAGGAACGATACTATATAAATCAATTTAGGTTTTTTCAAAATAATGGATCAAGAGAGTGAATTTATATACATATTCACTTAAATTAATCACAAATTATGCATAATTTGATAGATTTGTGTAATTTTAGAAGAATAATTGTAATTTTTTCATTACAAATCAGAATGATCTGATTCTAGTGGCAAATGAAAGTTAACTCAAGTGACTATTAAGTCTTGTGAAGAATGTTTTCCTAGATTATGAGTGGACGACATGCTAAAATGGGCTAAAATTAACGTGAAGTGCAAGAACAGACTTTGGAAATTTTTCAAGTTGTAAGAACAAGAAAGTAATCTTCAACAGAGTGAAGGTAGAGTGACTTACTTATTTTCTAGGATGTAAATCAACTCTAAATATGGCCTATAACTCTTTTCAACGTAGGTGAAGAATGAAATTTCAATTCTTCTAAGATTGAATGAAACTTCTTCAAGATTTCAAGGGAAAACTCTTCTAAGTTCAAGGTATTATCCTTAAAAAAAATTTCATTCATAAGAATCACTTCAATTGTCTACCTTACAAGCTAACTTTTGTAGGTTTTTTATGACATAATAGAGTAATTAAAAAGATAATTATACCCTTACAATCCAATGGCTGAAAATATAAACCTTGAAACTTAAGATAGAAAAGTTTAAATATTTAAATTAATAATGGGTTCTTCTAATGCAAGGGGTTGTTTCAATATGTCTTGATATAAGCTCTAAGGTTTTGATGTAAATTCTAATATCTTGATACTTCAAGGGGATTAAGGCCAGGTTCTTTGATTCTTTTTTGTAGCTTAGTTCTTGCCCTGGTTCTGGGCCAAATGGGCTTTGTGGGCTTGGACCTAGATGTGGGTAGATATCCGCAATGACTTGATTGTGGAACTTGGAAATAAGTGGGTTGCATCACTTACCAAAACTGATGCAACTAAATGCTGCCATATCCTTTTGTTGCATATCCGTCGATAGTGGCTGATACCGATACATATCGACCGATACGATATAGATTCCTTAAACCATGCTTTTGATAGAGAATGGAAATAGATTTAAAAAAATATATATATCTTCATAGGTAATACAATTTGTGACACCATTGGCAACCTGGTTTTTTGTGCAACGTTTTATCATATTTTGTGGGAGAGAAATCTTCGGATGTAAATAGCAAAATCAAGATAATTCATTCAAATCTAGGAAGCCATTTTGTTTGATGTTTGGGGAATGATCTCCCCTATTTCTCGAGTTTGTACATCATGATTCCTCTAGGAATAGATGTATAACTTTAACTAGGAACTTATCTATCCAGTTCTAATGTGGATTGGTTCCACTCCTCCCCCCTTTCTCCGAAGTTGCAATTCTTTTTTGGGTCTAGTTTAGCTTTTTCAGGCTGCTAGCCTTGTTTCCTTTTGGATCTTGTTATTATATTCATTTATTTGCCCAAAAAAAAAAAATTAGGTCCGCCACTTCTAAGCATTTGGTCACAAAGGTGAAATTAAACCCTAAATAAAAATAGATCTTCGTTTTTATGAAAATTACGTAAACTTTCCCTTGACAAAGCATTAAATACACATCTCATCCCAAATGGCTGCCCGCGTTTTCAAATGATAAATAGCAGGTAAATTGGCAGAGGATGTTAGGAGAAAGAACATCTACTGCATCGCACATCAACTTACTGTGTAGTGTATCTTTCGAACGATCTCTTGCAGTTGGCCTTACTTTCTACTTGATAAAGTTTTGATCACTCATACCAGAAATAAGAACAATATCAAGGGGTATTTTGTGGGTTTACACCAGAAAGAAACCAAAGATGATGATCAAACAACTGGTTTATGTTATTGTCCATGCACTTCAATTAGAGTTCAAACCACACTGACGAGGTTCTACCTCAAAACAAGCTCCAGTCAATGTCACAACTCACAACAGAATGGAAATAACAATATTTCTAACCTCATAACAGGGAAGAGTTGAGAATTGCATATTAAAGCAGGCTGATTCATTTTGGTTTGCTAAAGAAGTCATTAACTGAAGGCATGATTTGAGGGGTCTTGTTGCGAACCAACTTCCTCAGACCATGTTCCGCATACAATTCTCCCTCTGAATGGTTGTCCAAAACTCCAGCAGCTCTGTTTTGTTTGTTTACCCTGGTTCCAACACAAAAAAAAAGAAATGATTCTGAAAAGGAGAAATTCAGGGCCACTGCAGGTTGGGAGGGGGTGCAAGAGAATGTAAGTTGAACCAGTAAAGTGGGGATGGAAGAGAATGTAAGTTGAATCAGGAAAGTTCAATATAACACAGATTCATCATGATCTATCACTAAACTTCTATGTGAAACAGAAAGGCAGAAAAATACAGACATTTCTCTCAATATGAAAAGCCATTGTACCATCTATAACGGTAGAGTCTACAGCTACCAGCGAAAGGCACAAATTTGGGCAGAAAATGTGAATCGATACTATAACTACAGTTTTCACAAAATTTCAGCTCAGCTATACACGGTAGACTGATAAAAATTACCATACAAATTGACAAAGGCAGAAAGTATTGCAGCAGTGCTGGAGTCCACCCTTCTTCAATCGTACATTTTTTGGTAGGTAAAGAGCCCCACATCCAACTTATGAGGATGATTAACCAGCTCATGAGCCGTAAGATCCAGACTGGTTTGCAAATGAATGTTAACAATTACTTCTTGTAGTCTCAAGATGGTCATGATCCAAATACAACATAAGTTAGAACGAAATACAGAAGTGGTGTCAAAGGGTGTGTGCTAGTACCATAGCCGCTCCATCACAACATTTTTTTTTTTTCTTTTTGTTTTTTTTCTTTTTTTTTTTTTTGTTCTTTAGACCCCGAAGGGCGCCCATAGGCTTTGGGAGGTGGAGGTGGAGGTGGGGGTGGGAGTGGGATGAGACGCATGCACCCAAGTGAGGCCAGGAGAGTCGAACACTTGACCTCTGGGTTTTGGCGCCAACACTCAACAGCCTGACATTCTCGCCACCTTGCTATGGAGCAGTCCTCCCATCCCAACAATTTTAAAATATAGAAATATGAACAAATTCAATACAGAATTTTGTTTTTCCTCCTTTTCAGGAAGGTAATTGGTTTTACATAAATATCATGGGCATCCACCAACCAGAGGTAGGGTTGTTAAAAGAGGCGAAAAGGGAGGGAAGCCATACTGCACAGACGGTGAAGCAGTATTGGATCCTGGATCTTGGTTATGACTAGCAGAGGACCTTAATTACCAACTGAACTAGCTGGTAACTTCAATTGCATACATCATTCAAGTTAAAAGGAATAACAATAACTTCACATTTGCTGCATCATAGTACCCATCCAACAGTATGTTTGAAATGCTCACAGATTTAAGTTAAAATTCATGATTAAAACATCATTGACTAAAAATTTTAAAAAAATTGGCAATCATGACAAAAACCACAAAACAATGTTAAAAATAGAAAGGCAACTCGAGTAAAACCGTTTCCCCCAGCACAACTTCTTCAGAGAATTGGGTCAATAAATGATAGAGGGGCAATTGATTGTAAAAATCATAAGCAGAAGTTTCTCAAATATGAACTACATAAGGTAAGGTTCACCCATTTATTATCAAAGATTTCATCCAAGAAGATGCTACAGTTGTAACCATCTTCAGCAGATGACATAGTACAGTAGAACATATCCACAAGTTTATTGGAAAATTGATCTAAAAGTCAGAACATCTAGACCAAAGGGATGTATTTATGTTGGCATAACATCCAGATCTATGAACCAATGTCCCTACCTCTATCTACACATGAACAATTCAATCAGAACATGCACATGCATGCAGGAAAGGAACCATGAAGGCCACAGAATACCTGACTTCAGGATTGATGCTAATGTTACGAACCAACTGAAACCCGCAAATTCCCAAAGCAACACCAACTGCCGCGAACAGGGGGTAGACCTTCACAAACCAAAATCAAACTCATCAGTCCACCAGTACAAACCACACTGGGAACACCAAAAAGAAAACTCCTTCAAAGAATTAATTAAACAGAATCCAATTCTGTTTCAGCATAAAAAAACCAAACCCAAAAACCTAAAGAGGATGATCTACAGTCAGTCAGCACCTAAAGAGAAGAAAGAAGATTTTTCAAGAGTAGAGGGTAATCTACTTCAGGCATACCTCAGGCCTCAACCAACGATTAACACCGGAAGAAGCCATGATGATCAGCTGCAGACAGAGAGAAGGGAATGGATATCCACGCAAAATGAGAACAGTGAAGACAGCCTCCCAAAAGACAAGACAGTGAACCTGCACGCCCAACCATGAGTGAGTACTGAACTTGCTTTTTATAATTTTCTTTATTTTATTTATTCTGAGGTGGATGACATGGATCCCCGGGCCCCCCCCCCCCCCCCAAAAAAAAAAAGAAAAAAACCCACCCCCCCCCCCCCCCCCCCCCCCCCCCCCCGGGGGTGGTCCACTATTTTGACCGTTTAAGAAAAAGGAAGGAAACGCCGTTTCTTTCGACTGCCGAATATCCGTTTCTCGTATCTTGGAACGGATATCACTCTGCACTTCTGTACGAATCCCGGCAACTCGGTCATTGCTCGGATTCACATCGTCTCCTCCCAGTGGTTCTGGGAGGACGCGACAACCTATCTTAAAAGGTCGTCATGTGGCTCTCGGGTGAATCCGAGACCAACGTCTGAACCGACATCCTCTGTCCCCCTATCGGCTCGACTTGTAGGCTGGGCGTCGACTCGAACGTGGGTCTTGGATTCACCGAGAACCACGTGTCAGTCATCCAGGATAGATTACCACTGTCCTCCCAAAACCAATGATAAAATAAGATGCGAATCCATCATTGCTCCGTTCTTCTCAAACGCATATATATATATATATATATATATATATATATATATATATATATATATATATATATATATATATAAGCAAAGGATCTTGAGTTAGTCACGAAGGAACTTCATGAAATCTTGATGTTAGAAATAGTCTAACATAGGGGTTGTGATTTACAATGGATGATGATCAGAATGGTGCCTTTTGGAGAGAAGGATGAGGAGGCTGAAGGACGAACTTCATAGGAATTTGTGAGGATAAATTGCTATGTTCATCAACTTTGTGCAAATATGAAAAATAAAATGTTTATATTAAAATTATGTGGAAAAAATTCTATCAATAATTTCCCTTCTATAATTACTCATATTCTTTTACTAATAATTTCTTTTTTAATTTCCTACCGTTGTGTTTGGTTGTAAGAGGAATTGAAGGAAAGTGAAGGGAAATTTTTTAATTTAAAAAAAAAATTCTTATTATTGTGATACAAAATGATTGTATAAACTACCTAAATTTTTTAATATATTTAGTAATGATATTAATAAAATGTAAAATTTATTTTACTTTTTAAATGGAAGGGATTTGAATACAAAATAAAATGTAAGTTAATAACTAAATAAGAAATGATTTGGAATTAGTTACTTAGTAATAAAATAGAATGTATTGTAATCAATACAAAACTTTCCTTATTAAGTTAAAAGATTTTACTTCCCTTCTCTTCAATTCCTCTTACAACCAAACACAATCTTAGGGATTATAATTTCATTCAAATGAAAATAAAACTAAAAATAAAAAAACAAAAAATAAACTGAGATATTTGGCAATTACAAGGCTACATGGGATGTATGGTAGGGCACTTATTTGGTATTATAGTAATTTATCATAAGTGGGGAGCCATTTATATCATGAATTAGAAAGTAACTCATGGTTAGGTAATCACAGTACACAATTGGGCAATATATCTTTTATATCCCTAACATCAAAAAAAGATTACTAATTAGGGGTATCAATTGGTCAGTCCCGATCAAGTCTAATCGATCCCCACCAATTTAACACATTGCACTGTGATCGACATGTTTAACTAATCGGTCTTGATTTGCAAGACATTGACTCATTTATTTCGGTCCGATTGGTCTGAGTTCCTAATCGATTTTATGTTAATCGATTTAGTCGATCTATTAACGTCTATAATCGGATATCTTATTCGGTCTTATGTTCGGTTATGCTATTCGATTTTATGCGCAGTTATAGTTAGTCTACTTTGTCGTAGATCCAACCCATTAATCACACCCTAAATTTCTAATTTCATGGTCACCAACAAAATGATGTCCTGATGATTGTTTACCTCACATTTGATTGCTCAACTGTCACTTATACTTGAGTCACAATCTATCTCTATATACTCCAGACCATAGTTAGTTAAAACGGGAACGACAAAAAAACAAAACGGGACGGAACGGGTTTTAACGGAGCAAAACAAAAAACGGTACGGTCAAAAAAACGGTCAAACATTTCGAGAACGGCAAAAAAACAAAAACGGACGGTACGGGTTTTAAACAGATCGATATATATACGGTACGGTGAAAAACGACAATATACTCCCATAAATTGAAGAATTATATTAATGAAACATGTAAATCTATTGGAAAATCATACCTAAATCAATAGGAACAGATGACATTTATGAAGTGTTTGGTCATAAAATGGTGAGAATTATCATCTTCAATCAAGTAGTTAATTGATATTTTATGTTTGTCTAAGACTTTAAGCATGAATCCATATGGAGAGAGAAAGAAAGAGAGAGAGAGAGAGATCAACAGTGGCTCAAAATATACAATTGTTATGACTCATAACTCACACCCCACCCTAACAAGTAATAAAGTAATGAGTTTATAAACAATTATGAGGAAGTGGCAGCCTTTAATCCCACATCGGTTACATATAGAAAGCAATAAGAATATTAAACAATATGGGATTAATCGATTCATTATTTATTAAAGATGCAGGTTAAAATACGTTAAAATACGGATACGGTACGGTACGCGTTTTAAACGGGTTTTAAACGGCAAGGCTTGGAATATGGAGTATTTTAAAGTATTTTTGAGATCAATACGGTAATACGCGTATTAAACGGTTGAGTACAGTACGGCAGTACGGTACGCGTTTAAAACGAGTTTTAACTAACAGAGCTCCAGACTTCAGAAAGAAGAGAAGGATAAAGAAAAAGTTAAAAGTTAAAAGATGGGAGGGAAAAATGGATGGGAAAAATAGGTAGGAAAAAAAAAAAAAACCCTTAAATCAGTCTATAATAGGGTTTTAGTCGGTGTATACCAAGTCGGGCTTTAGTCGGTCAGTCCAATTGGGCGATTGTCAAGTTGCACCCCTGCACCATGAATGATCTAATATTAATTGGTCCAATCCTAAAACTGACATATTTATTAAATAGTCTGGCTCGGTAGGGTCCCCAAATTGACACCCCTAGATTACTTACCCAACTAATAAATTAAACCAGATTAAATGGTTCGGAGAAAGACAATTGCCTTGCTCAGGGTAATCTAGATATTCTAAATACTAGAAGAGAAAGAGGCACTTGAATCTTCTCCCGTGCCCAGCCATTCGTCAGATGGATTGAGATGCTCAGCACGTATGCCAATGCATCCCAGCTTGTCCCACGAAAGACTGACGAAGTGGACAACAGGAGAAGATTTTTATCCAAAAAAGAGAGGTAAAAGTTTGATTTTCTGAGAGCTCAGAAAAAAATTGTTAGCTTCTTTTTACATCTTTGCAGATATTGTTTTATATTTTACCTAGACTATGCAAGGCAAGGCCATTTGTATGAACTTTATGTTTTGTGGCTCTCTCTCTCTCTCTCTCTCTCTCTCTCTCTCTTAATTGGAGGGTTAGAAGGATTCTAGAGAGAAGATAATGCCATATCAATCATCTTCATTACTTGGCAGCAGTTGCCATCCATACTGTCTTACATTTGTTCAGTAGAAGCTTTGTAACCTACACCTTTGTTTGAGCAATAGGCAGTCTAATTGGTACCGAAATTTGTTATCTTCATTTGTTGTGCCTTTACCATTGCGAAGATGAATTACATTCACCACTATACTTTAAATATATGAACCAAGTTACAAACTAACAAACTTAATATCCAATCCGGACTGATAATTCAAGAATTTATTCAACCGGGCCAAAACCAGATCACTAAGTTGTTGAATCAGTATTTTGAAGATCTTGCTAATATTTTGTTGAAATTGAATAACCAGTAATTAAGGTTAAGAGGAATTCTGAAAATAAAATGCTTCGTATAAGCCTTTGATGGTATGCTCAGTATTTGTAACTCGGAGGATCAATATATTAGTAAAACCTGGGAGGTTGGATAATTGGATTGGATTAAGTTTACTCATTATAGGAGTGTAATCCTGAAGGTTTTGAACTTTAGGAACAATTAATGTTGGATTCATCAGAATGATCTCATAAAATTTTTGTACTTTTTCCCATAGACTTTTTTGTTTTCACATAAATTTTTACATGTAATAGTAAAAAAAATTTCAATGTTTTTTTCCACTAGGTAAAAGAAGATAACAAACACTGAAAGAAAAAATTCAAGATAAAATGTAACACACAGAATTTTCAGTAAAATTTTTCATCAAAACAAATAAAGCCATACTGCATTGCTATTCTAACAAAATTACATAAATTACATTTTGAATTGTATCCATTGGTGAAGCACCAATATATTTTGGTTCAACAATGAAAAATGCTATCTGTTTCCGAAAGTATTGGGGTTTGGGTTGACTAAAATGGACCAATTTGAACACAGATGAAACTAAGTTATTGTAATTTGAGGATATTTTTATAAAATTAAACAGAATAAAATGTGGATAGTTTCCTTGGTATGTGACTTTATGTAATGCGTTTGTTTGGTGGCAATATTTGGATTTAATGATTTGGTGAGACTAACAAAGAAAACATTTTAGATGAACAAGGGTTTGTTATGCGTATTTACTGTTTCGGAAATTTTGCCCAATTGAGAAATTGTTGCTAAACTTGGCATAAGATGTCATGGAAGTCTTTTTTTTTTTTTTTTTTTCATGAACCAATTGAGGTTGGTTTTAAAGCCATTTCTGCCATGCAAAAATTCTTTGGTAAAGAAATCAAAAAGAAATTTTATTCATTTTTTATATATTAATATCAATCAAAATAAAAAATAGATAACATGCCAACCTTAAAGGATAGCAAAATTTCTTCCCTGATTTTGTTACCAAAGAATTTTTACACGACAGAAATGGCTCTAAAATCAACCCGGATGCATCTCATGACATGAAGTCACCAAGTTCAACAAAAATATCCCAATTAGGTAAATTCTCATAACATTAAACCACATAACAGGAAACTAATCCTCACCATCTCTAGCTCAATCTTATAAAAAATATAAAAAAATCCTCAAACCACAAAAACCAAGTCAAATTACAAGTGAATCCGAGTCAATCATTTGGACCAACCCAAACTCCAATACCTTCTTTGTATGCTGATGGCAGAAGCTTCTTCCATATCAACTACCATATCCTTGTTCCTAACACACCCCTGCATTAAAAATGAGGGATAAATCTTTTTTTAACATAGTTCATAAAATTTATTATTACATGGACCTTTTGATGTGATTACCTTTCCGTACATGTCTATTCCATCAACTTGTTGGTCCAGTCTGAAGTTTACGGGCCCGGTCTCGCCAAGAACCTTGTTGCCTAGTGAGCACCTGTGACCAAGACAGAAAAACACTTTGAGCATTTGTTCTCTCCCTCATAATTCGAAGCCTCTGACAATAAATTATAAAAGACCAACAGAAAGCTCTCACCTTGTCACTTATCAGGTCTGCAATAATGGTATTTTCATTTCTCTCTTTTCTCTCAGTTTCCTTGCTTGGTACTTCATCTGCAATGACAGGTGGTTGGGCAGTTGGCGCTCCAAACATGGCCTCATCATGAGCAGCCTTGATTTCTTCTTCCCTTTTTGCCTTGAGTAACATGAAAATAAGCATCAGAAACCATTGAATTTCAATGCTGTCATACTTCCATAAGAATTTATGATCTCCAAGCACAAAATTAGACATCAATCCTCACTCAGATCATCAAACAACTATAATGATAAAAGGCAAATAAATGATAAAAGTACCTCCACAGCAGAAAACCGAAAACTCTGACCAATATGCTTGACCAAGACCTTGTCATCATCTGCCACTGTAGAAGGGATAGAAGGAGTAATCAGAAAAAGTACCTCATAAAATAAATGGTAAAGATGAGTCATGAGATTCTTTTCCAGCCAATGATTTTCAGTAAAGATACTTTCAATCTGGAAAGTAACATGAAAAATGAGTACACCAAATAACAGCAAATCAAGTAATAAGATCATCTGCCAGGACAAACATTCAGTATACTATACCCCAATCTATGATCATTCATCACTATTATTTTAACTGAAAATTTTACTGAAGAAAAGAGAAGAGGAGGAAGAAACAAAGTACAAAACAGAACGTATCTTTACAATAACAAGAAGGGACAGCATGGACCAAGAGGGAAAAGAAAAAGTACAAATGACTAAACAGGATATAGGCCCAAGTACAAGTACTGCCTAGAAACACCACTTCTGACCAACTCATCTGCAATGGGATTAGCACAGCCCTCATCCTTCAGGACAAAGAGAATACCCTCTGCTTGCAAGATCCCTAGGGTTTAAGGTTTAGCCTCCCTGATAGGTCTGAAGCCAATCAGTTATTCACTACAAAATAAACCATGTATTTAGTGATGGTAATCAATAAAAGGTAGATCAATGTTCCACTCATCTTGTTTTCTGCATACAATGGAAAGCAACAATGAAACATTTTTATCTTCAGAGTGGCTTTTCCAGGTGAACACCTCATAAAGAGGTTCTTTCTTTCTTTCTTTCTTTTTCTTACATAGTTTTATCTGAAAACAAAGACAGCCACAGAAACAAAGTTCTCATTTTTTCCATCTGTGTAGCTTTCAGCATTGCATTGTATCTATTCCTCTCATAAGAGAGCGATATAAAGTAGCTAAAATTTGTTGCTATCTTGAAGAAACCTGCTCCTCTTATGAACATAAAGAGCTCAATTTGGTGAGGACCTTATCAGACAGAAGCATTCCCATTGTTCTCTTTCCGGTCATTGACGTAAGTTGCAAAATGAACTCAAAAGACCACAAAATGAAAGTTTGGTGAGGTTAAACAAAGTTCACCAGTATCAGGAAGCTACCCAATTATTAAGTTTACGTGCATGCATACTAATTTCTGATGATTGTACTGGGAAATGATAAAAGAGTAGCTAGGGTAGCTTTGCCAGGGTGGCAAGCAGAACCATATTAAAGCCTATCTAGCAAGCATAAAATGAAGAAAGGATCTGAAGCTTCAACATTCAAAGGTAGTTGGGTAATTATATGGGCTATCTTCATCATTTATCCTTGGGTCAAATTGTGGGAGGTTAAAATATTTATATTTTGGAGTAATTTTGGTGCATTTGTAAGTTTATTAGGTTGTAATAGTCATCAAGAATCACAAATATTAGATATTTACATAAAAATAAGACATTGAAGTAAAGGAAGCTTTAAATAAGATAAAAATAGGTAAAGCAGTAAATCCAGATGGTATTCTAATAGAGGTGTGGAAGAGATTAGGACATAGTAGAATAATTTTGGTTCTAAGTTGTTTAATAAGATTATGAGCACAAGAAAAATGACACATGAATAGAGGAGAAGCATTTTTGTTACGATTTATAAAATAAAGGTGATATTCAAAGCTGTAATAACTATAAGGAAAAATTACGTGTATCTCGCCCCTGTAGTTTGCCGGTAACTTAGATACATCCCAAACTTTTCAAACAATTACAAAGATGTCCCCTAAAATCAAAACTAATTACAAAAAACCCCAATCCATTAGTCATTTTCAGTCAGTTGACGACGTAAACACAAGGTTTAACTTTTAATTCCCAAAATGCCCAAAATATAAAGTGAAGGGGCTATTTTACCCCCACTAAAGAATGACCTTTACTACTGTTGAGAAAGAAAACATGTTATTCTCATTTCGCCCACAAACTTCCACTTGAAGGCGGATCTGGAATTTCTGATATGATTTTTGCTTTGTATTTCATTACACTAGCATATAGGAGTTACTCATTGAGCTTCTAGCTCACCACATAAGTGTGATGATCATGATATTACAGATGAACCTGAACCATGTGAACCAGAACAAGTTGAGAATAAGCAAGGGGAAATTAAAGGGAAGGACTGCTAATGTCCAGGATGTGAAAACTGTTGAAGTGAGATTTAGTTTAAGAAGAACCTCAATTACTTTTTGTGAAGATGATGAATTGTGAAAGACAGAAGTTTTATTTTGGGACATGATTTTGAATGGGTTGAAGTATGAACAATCTACATCAGTTTCTTTTTGTTTAATTGGGAATCTATGTAAATTGATGATTAATATCTTTTGGATAAATATGAGTTTAGAACTGGGATTTGAGCATCTTGTGGAAGGAATTTGTTTATTTTGGAAGTGGTTGTATGATATTTTTGTTTTGACTCAATGGAATGTTATATACAATCAGATTATTCTGTTTTCTACCCTTGAATTCTCAATCCTATGAGATTTGTTGGAGCCAATGAGTTAATTGCAAGGTATCTGTACGAGTAGAAAATAGAACCATACGTCACATCACTGGCATGACAGCAAGGGTAGACCTATTCCCTTCTCCGGTTTGACGTTGTTACATCAAAATCTTATTGAACAGTTTGATTAGCTAAGATAATCCATATATTTTATTTGCTTTTTTTTTCTTTCTTTTTTTTTTTCTTTTTTTTTTGGGTGTTATGGTTTCGTTTAGGGGCTTATATGGAATAACTTTTATGACAATTATTCTTCTCTGAGGTGTTCCTTCACACATCCTTTCAATAAAATCTTTAATTATTAAACAAAATGGAAATGATACAACGTGAAAATAAAAATAAAATGAGAATGGGAGATCAATCACCGGAGCCTTGATGATTTTCACTTCTTATCAGACTAAGCCATTATCTTGCTTTGTGATTGAACTGTTACTTCCTATGGAAGCCAAGGACTGCAAATGGTCTCTCATCTAATTTAGCAAAACGAGTCACTCAAACTCTTCTGTTTTGGGGACGAAATTCCCCTCTGACATATGTATTTTTTACTTGAGTTAAACTTTCGGAAGTTTTTGGAGCTTTCTCATTTTCGGAGGACTGTAATGCTACTTCTAGTAAAAGTCATTCATTATGAAAAATGAAATAAAATAAAATAATGCCACAGTAGATCTAAATGGGAGTCATTTCGGCAAAATGCAGGGAGATAATCACATTAGTTGAATATACTGTATATAATAAAGAAAAATGTAGTGATGCGTCAAAGACTTGAAGATAAAGCAAAGGATCCAAGCAGCAATAATTTAGCCCCAACATACGTTTGGCATAGTTAGTTAAATGGGTAAGGCAATGGCAAAATTATACAGATGCTTAAGCCAACAATTTTTGCAGACCCAAGATCTTTGGCAGATATTCAGAAAGATACAAAGACAGTATGTTATAGAATGAACCTTCTATTTCTTCCTCATCAAGTGGAGCATCTTTGTTGAACTCGAAGCGTTCCCATCCAGCACCTATGCCCATTGCTGAATCCTTCTCAGCTGCAAAACATACAGGTTTCAGACTAATATAAGAATGTTGCAACCTTAATTTGGAATTTGGTTTAACAGATTAATCGTTATCCATGGAAGTAAGTACCAGTCTTCAAAAACCCTGAAAGATATATCAAGAAAATAATCACCATAAAAGCTAAGAGCGATTCATCTCCTAAAGCAACTCCAGGATCTAGGAGACAAAATAGGGGATCTTTCCTGTTACAAAATAACTCTGTAGTTTCAATTTCTCAACTATTGCTTGTCATTCTTCTTTCCCCTAAGTATGCTTTCCTTCAGAGAATTCAAATATATACGAGTTGGAGTATGATACATGAATGGTCCTTCGGCATTTTCATCATCAGACCTCTGAATAGAACACCATTAACAGTCTGCTAGTAACAAGTACTTTCAAGATACTGTTACTATCCATAAAGATGAAAGCGCCTATTTAAGAAAAAAGCATAAAACTTCCACAAACTTTATCTTTCCAATAAAAATTTCAGCCTTAGCTCTTGGATAAACAATTTTTCTCCCACAGAGATCAGTTCCATTCTAGTTCTGAGTAATAGGTTTATAATAACAGAAATAAAGGCAGCAAACAATCATCAGATGGTCACAGAAATGAATATATAAGATGTCTGCATGTGTCTAACCCTAGGAAGGGGTAGGTGCAGGGTTGAGCAAAGGAACATAATCTCAGAAGAAGAATGCAACAGTTTACCTGCTTGTTTAAGCTGAAGCTTCATTTTGGCTTTAACTCTCTCAGCTGCAGTCTGTCCAACATCAAAAAGATAATTTTATATGGTCATATTTCACAATTAAGGGAACCAGCAGAAGAAGAAATATAATAGTGTTTATGCAAGCAATCTGGCCTAAGCAGGTAATTTATATGTATATGAAATCTTTAAAGTTTAGATGTTTACTACTTTTAGGAAGAAAGGAGGGAGGTCTCCAGCTGTACAGTCTGTTGCAGGTTATGTAAGAAGAAATGATGGTGAGGGATGTGAACATATAGTAGGTAGCCAAAATTTTGAAAATTGAGGCAGTGTAACAAAAATTGGTAAAGAAAGAAAAGAGGCGAAAAACAAACAAATTAATTGTGCAGAACACTGATACTCTTACGTGGGAATGTCATTAACAAGAGGCATTCAGACCCAAAAATTCCAAAAAATAAAAAGCCAAATCAAGACCAAGAGACCAACACTGTTCTTTAGTTATACCTCATAGTTGCATTCCCAATTACCAGCTCAGTTCTCCTTTAGTAATGCCTCATATTTTGGTTTCAAATGAAAAAAATGGTCTTAGGAAAATTGCAGCACCTATTTTTCCTCTATTAAAACAAATCTATGGAATCATAAAAGAAAAAAGTATTGTAGTTGGTTTAGAAGAACCTAGAAATCTATGGAGTATCATGGTTAACCAAGTTGTTCAATAAGATTATGAGCAGTGAGCATAAGGAAAATGCCAGATGAATGGAAGAGAAGCAATGTGGTTCCAAATTATAAAAATAAAGGTGATATAAGAGGTATAATAACTACAGAGGCATAAAACTAATTCGTCATACTATGAAATTACGGGAGAGAGTAATTGAAACTCGCATGAGCCAAGAAATTACTATTATGAATAACCACTTTGGTTTTATGCCAAGTAAATCCACGACAGGAGCTATTTACTTACTTAGGAGACTCATTGAAAATTTTAGAAAATGCAAGAAGGACCTCCATATGGTCTTTATTGACTTAGAAAAAACTTATGACAAAATACCTAGAGAGTTAATCTAGTAAGTATTAAAGAAGAGAAGTGTTTCAAATAAATATGTGGAAGAGAAGTATTTCAAACAAATATGTGGCCGTAGTCAAGGACGTGTATTATAATGTGGTGACTAATGTGAAAACCCTGTGGGGTAAAGGTAGTGAATTTTCAATTACAATTGGGTTACACTTACACTAAGGATCAGCTTTAAGCCTTATATGTTTGCTCTTATTATAAATGATTTAGTTAGGACATTCAAGATGCTCCTTGGTGCATGCTTTTGTTGATAACATTGTTTTGGTGGATGAGGATTAACGCCAAGTTGGAATTATGAAGATCAACATGCAATCAAAAGGCGTTAAGATAAGTAGAACGAAGACGAAATATATGGTGTGTAACTTAGTCACATAAGGACAGATAATTAGATGGTGAAAATTGATAAGAGTAAGATACCGAAAAGTGATTACTTTAGGTATCTAGGTTCAATCATAAAGAAAGAAGGTGATATATAAAATAATGTTTTACAAAGGATTAAAATAGAAAGGATGAAGTGGAGAAGTGCATTTTGAAGTGCTGTGTGATCGGAATATTCCTATTTTAAAAGAAAATTTTATAGGACAATCATTCGACCGGCTATGATGTATGGGGCGAAATGGTAGACAATTAAGAAACATCTAGATAAACTTAGTGCAACTGAGATGAGGATGTTGATGTGTGGCAAAACTAGGAAGGAGAAAGTAAGGAATGACCGTATTAGAGCAGTTTTGGGAGTAGCGTCAATACACGATAAGCTACGAGAAATTCATTTGAGATGGTATGGTCATGTTCAACAGAGACCCTTAGATGCTCTAGTACGGAGGAATGATTTGATTCAGATCGAAGGATCTAAAAGAGCTAGAGGCAGACACTGGGGAGGTAGTGAGAAAAGACATGCATAGCTTAGGCCTTCTTTCAAGTATGATCTCGAACAAAGCTGGTTAGAGGGCAAAAATCCAAGTAGCCAACCTACTTAGTTGGGATAAAGCTTTGTTGTTGTTATACTTTTCATCCATCAAAAAGTTCTAAAATTAAAATACATATGATGGAAGATACAAATTTTATCCTCACTAAATCTGCATCAGAAATCAATTTCAATTCAATGCTCATACTTTGTCTTTTGAAGGAATGTTATAAATGACTCTTTCTATGCATGGAATAGTAGTATTTGTCCTACCAACATTCTGATTCAAAGTACGCAGTATGCCTAAGAAACATTCAAAATAAATTTCCAAAAAAGGGTCAAACAATATCCATCCAAAAAATAAAGTCCACAAATGCAGTTGTACCCTCGTAAGGATTATGTTTCCGTACAAGATAAAACTTCTTGAAACACCTAGCCTTAGAATCCTCTACAAACTGTTTCTCTTGGCTTCCATGAGGCTCTGCAAGAGTGGAGAACACAACTTTTCAACTCAGTCTAACTAAACATCCCTCTAAGTTATAGTTATCTAGCTGAGCATACCATGGATAATGACAGACCTTCATGCTACAACTGTGGGTGATTTGCACATGAAATAATCCCTCAGGACTCATTCAGTGGAATCAATGACAGCATTTTATTTCCCTGACTAAGACAGCAGGAGAATAGCAAAACTTATAAATTGCATATGTTTTTATAGTTCTTCATCAGAAAAAGTTGAAAGATCATATTGTATACATTTCAAATAATAGATAAAGCTGGTAAGGTGACGCCAGGTCTTGGGATCGAATCTGCCTGCACCTTCGGTGGGTTGAGTTGAATTGGATTTTGTGTGTGTGTGTGTGTGTGTGTGAGGGAAGAGGGGGGGGGGGGATCACGTGTACCTTCCTTCCCAATAAAATTAGATCAAGCATTCAACTTTTGAAAATCAACAAATATTGACGCTATCCACTCCACGGCCTCCCTCTCTCCCAATGGCTCCATTTCCAACGATTATATTCCAGTGCATAGTTATCAAGGCTTCGCCTAGGTGTCCAGGCGAGTCAGATAGGCTAGGCAGTTGGTCGCCTTATTGTATCACGCCTTGTTTTATTTGTTTTTATTTTTTTAATTAATGTCATTTGTAGCATTTTAATTGGATGTATAAAGTACATATATACATCATAATGCATAGAATCATGAATATGTATTAAAAATAATAAAATTGATGCACTAACCCCTTCCTTTTTGTATAAATCCTCTTATTATAATGTACCCTTACAAGCCTTGGAAACGCCTTGGCATGCCTAGGCACCCAGGCACCTCTCCAACACCTTGAGTCGCTTTGACAACTATGTTCCAGTGGCCATATTGCAACGACTATTTGCCAACGGTTATCTTCATAAACTCCTTTACCCTCTCCTATAAATAGTATTTTTACACTTGTGGGTGTATAAAAATAAGTCCCCTTGTAATGAGTGAGTCAAGAGACCCTAAAGTTAAGTAGCCATCTTTGACCTTTGGGTTAAGTGTTCCCTATTACCCTTGCTATGATGTAGTTGTTTTCCTATTTTGTAATAAACTCTTCTTTATTTCTACCTTATTGTGCATTTTGAAATTGAGATGCATTAATTTGGTATCAAAGCATCTTCTGATTCTTGTGACGAGCAATAACTTGTACAATGGAAGAACAAGACAAATTTCAGAAGACACTTGGATTAGTATGTGTTTTAAAAAGTTTAATCATGAAACATGAATGAAAATGACCATTTCAAACTCGAGAACGAGTTCTTTCAAAGTGGAGAGAATGATGCAATCCACTCTACATTAATGCTTCCATGACATCATTAGCATTTAATACCCACTACACTTTCTCCCTATCTCCTAATGGCTCCATTTCCAACAGCAATCTCCCAACGGTTATATTCTAAGGACTATATGCCATGGTCATATTACAACCAATGTTGTTAAGGCATTGTCCAGGCGTCCAGTCAGGGTATAAAGGGTTGAGTGATGGTTCGTTTATGTGAATTGCATAAAATCGATCAACTGAGGCTACCAAACGTCGTCTTAGACGCCTCAGATGACTTTTCACTTAGACACTCGCTATATAATATGTTATTTATTTTTATTTTTTTTAATTATCATATATTGATTCTTATTTTAAGACATGGATTGGGTTGCTGTAGAGCCACTTTCCAGGTGAGATGCATGGGATTACAACTTATAAAAGGAGGAAAAATGAAGAAACCTGATTCTTCTCCATTAGTCCATTAGTTCATACATCAGAGTTCAGTCCATTCTCTGTGAGAAAGATCACCCTACCTATGATGGTGGCAAGAAGTGAAAACGAAAACCACTACCAGTTCCGGTGGTACTGAATCCGGTGGCACCCTATTCTGACAGCACCATTGATTCTCCAACTAGGTAGGGTTTTTTTTTTTTCCACTTTTGTGTACTTTTTTGGTTTTCTTCACCCTATTCCGACAGCACCATCGAATCTCCATCCAGGTAGGGGTTTTTTTTTCTTGTCCTCTTACGTGTACTTCTTTGGTTTTTTTCTTCTTCCTCCTCCTCCTCCTCTTCGTTTTTGTCTTCCTTTGCTTCATTCTTCTTCTTCTTCATTTTTGTTTTCAATTTCCTCCTCCACTTCTTATTCTTCATTGCTCCTTTTGTTTTCTTCTATATTCTTGTTCTTGTTCAGTTTTCTTCTCTTTTTTTTCTTCCTTCTTTAGTCAATGGTACAGCCCTTTTCTTCTCCTTCTGTTTCTTTTTATTTTGCCCCTTAATTCTCATATACTTATTTAAGTTATTAAATACTTTTCTGATTTTCTTCTTCTTCCTCTTTGTTCTTCTTCTCAATTCTCATGGGAACCTTTTTTTCCTTTTCTTCTTCTTCTTCTTCTTTGTCGTCTTCCTTTGCCTCATTCTTTTTCTTCTTCTTTGTCTTCGTTTGCCACATTCTTCTTCTTCTTTGTTTACGTTTTCTGTTTCCTCATCCTCTTCTTATTCTTCATTTCTCCTCCTATTTTCTTGTTCTTGTTCTGTTTTCTTTTTCTTTTTTTCCCTTCTTCAGTCGTGGAACAGCCCTTTTCTTCTTCTCCTTTTCTTCCTTTGTTTCCCTTAATTTTCGTATACTTTTTTAAGTTATTAAATACAAATGCTTCTCTTTTACATATTCCATCATTGCATATAGTGACTGACAGGGAGTTGAAAATTTGAAATATATTGAAGGCCATATATGTACTCATTTTGGGCATCATAGAGGTAAGTAGGTAATTCTGTATAATAAATACTGACTTGACTTACAAGTTTACATGCTTTATAGTTGTGCTTCTTAATTATATGTTTTTTTGCTCTTAGTTTATTGCTTTGTGTCTTTCTGGGTCAAAAAAGAAATATTGTCTAGTGCCTTTGTTTGTTTGATAAATATGTTTCATTATATCCTATACTTTGATCAATATTTGTTAGTTTTTTCATTTTAGGTTATTAGTAGTAGCATAATTATATCATATTGCATTGTTATGCCTTAAAAGTTGATTCTTGATGCAGCATAAATATAGCATTGTCATATTTGGTATAATGGATACAGTGATAAACTGGAAAATAATACACTAGGGGGCTTTGGGCATTTAGACAATGCCCACGAGGGCGACTTGTCGCCTATGCGCCGAAACAGCCTCCAACCTTAGGTCGCCTTGACAACCTTGATTACAACAAGTCAATGACTATCATCCAATAGTTATCTTCCAACGACTCTTTTACTCTCCTATAAATATATATTTTAGTGTGGAGATTTTTAGGACTTGTTGATATGCTAATGTGAGCACCCCCCCCCCCCTCTCTCTCCTCCCCCCTCCCCCAACCCCGCGGTGATAAGTGAGTTCCCAAAGACACTCTAGAGTTAAACGGTTATATTCCAACGGTTCTTTTACTCTCTCCCATAAATATGTATTTTAGTTTCAAGACCAAGTAAATGATTTGTACTTTTGGACTTACAGATATACCAATGTGAAGCCCTTATGGTGAGTGAGCTTCACACTTGGGTTGAGTGAGTCTCATAGGAGAACCCCCCCCTTTCTTCATCATTAACCCTTGGATTCAATGATCCCCTACGACCCTTGCTACCATGTACTTGTTTTTTCATTTTGCAAGAAATTCTTCTTTATTTCTACCTTATAGTACATTTTGGATTTTAACTGCATCATCAGATATTCACTGCTCTCAGTCTTTTAAACTGTGAAAGAAATGATGATACATATTGCCCATTTGGCTAAGTTCCACCTTCAAACCCAACAAAATGGATAAGAATTGTATATATGGTAAGTGCATTAGATAAATTTCAATACAAATACTATCAATGGTGATAATAGAGCCCATTTTAATTCCTTTTTACAACAAACACTTATCGAAGAAACAAACTGGTGATAGAGAACAAAGGTCAATTGAATTGAAAAACTTGTCCAAATTTTTTTTTGAGAAACTAACCATCTCCGCGTACCCATTAATGAGTTGGGAATAGTTGATTCCATCGTTCTTTTCGTTGTCGTTTTTACTCTCACCCCTATCTTTACTCCCGTAGTTTCTATTCTTTTCTGACCTTCGTTCCCGAGGAGATGAGCTCCTGCTTCTCCTTTTTCTCCCTTTTCCTTCTCGAGAACCTCTGGGACGCCTTCTTTCTTCATCCGAGTAGCTTCGTGACCTGCTCCTCCTCCTCCTATGGCTTGTTCTATCTCTATCTATTCTCTGTTCGTCCGAATAGCTCTCAGACCTGCTTCTCCTCCTCCTCTCTCTTCTTCTGTCTCTATCTCTTTCCCTGCTCGGAGAACGATATCGGCGCCTAGAATCATGGCCATCTCTACTTGTACTCGTCCTTCTCGAATGTCTGTCTCTCTCCCTACTAGAATCATCCCTGCTGCGATGGTCCGAAACTCTTGACTCGTGTTCGGAGCTCTGTTTCTTCTTGAGCTTGTTTTGAATGTTTTCAAGCTGTGCTTGTTTCTCGAAAACTTCAGTTTTCCCTGGGCTAGAAGCCCTAACGAAGTTGCTAAGGAAGGCAGATGATGATGGAAGAGCAGAACCTCTCGCAGGCCCATTGTCGATGGCGGTATCCGACAGAGACGAGAATCCGAGGCCTTGCTTGAATCTCGCAGCACGTTCACCTTTGCGCGTGAGCTCGTCATAATACGCAGCTGCTTTCTCCTCCTCCATTGATCAGTTTGAGCTCATAACTCTTTAACCCTAGCCTTGGCCTAAGAAACACAGGTGCCTTTACCGAAACCGAAACACAGACTGCCAAAATATGATTAAAAAAGATGATTGAGATCGTCTCTAGTTCGTCTAAGTTGTGAATATGCATATTAGAATCAAAAAACATGTCTATCAATACATTAGGAGCGTGTCTTGTAATTCTAATCCTTCTAATCGCGACTAAATGACTGGACGGGAGACGATCTTTTTCCTAAAAGAGAAGGTCTTATTTGGTGTAAGTGTAACCACGGTTAGTTACGCTGTAGCCATACGAAAGAATCCCTGGCTCCTTTTTCTTTAAAATGCAAATGGATAGTCAAAAATTTGTATCATCCTATCCGTTTAAGGAAATCCGAAATCATTGGATTTGGAATTGAATTCAGATACCATAGATGGGATAAGGATCTCAGTTAAACGGTCAAGATTATATCTACTCTGTTTAGCCTAGTGTTAAGATGCATATAACCTTAAGTTTTAGAGTGTTAAGAGACATGTAACCTTAGTATTTATGTAGCTATTCAAGGTTTCTTCTCTTTATTTTCTTAGAGTAAGCTATATATTTGTTTTAAAAGGTATTTTCTCATCTTTTATATAATTTGTATTCAAATTTTATTTTTTGGATTTAAATCGAATTTTTATCGGATATCCGGTTTAATTTCTAATTCGGATTAATTTCTAATTCGGATTTGGATTTTATTCATCCATTGGATTCGGAAAATGTATTTAGTAAACTAATTCGGATTCAGATAGTGGTGTATCCAATTCGAATTCAATTCGTTTACGTCCCTATTTTTCGCACATGAGATTTTTCATAAATGAGGATTGAGAATATATTGGGATATTATTGACAATTCACAATGACCCAATGAAATTTTTATGCCCTTTAATGAGTTTAACACTCTGACTTATGAGGGAATACTACATTGAAGATCTTCTCCGTTCATAAGACGTGTTGAGATGCATCGACATGCATATCAAATATCTCAGTTCGTTTGATGGTTGAGATGCATCAGCATACATATAGAGCATCTCAACTCATACGATGAATGAGCACGGCTGGGAGAATGAGATTACTGTCCGATTGTGTTGCCCTATATGGTTGTGCCCTCTCACATAGGGTGTGAAATGACTATCTCATCTTTTTTCATTTTACATCTCACGTGAGGGCTGGGAGAGAATAATCCAAACATCCTCACACCACCAACGTGGGGATTATTTTCTATATACACTCTTACAAATGTCACTTTCTCTTTTTCTGACCTTTTGAACATCCACTGAAGATTCCGTTTCCTACATGCCTATTGATGTAGCGAAAGAAATTCCCCAATACCGACCGTATTATGGGAATCCATCCTTTCAAAACCGACAACTTTTTATTTTCCCAACATTTTCTAGGTAAACAAACAGAGCAATACTAAAACTGACTTTCTATTCGGATCAGCTGGCCACGAAAGTGAAGTGAGCCGATTTCGAGTTTTCCTTTCCCCTTCTTTTAAACCCTTCAGATTGCATGATACCCGAAGTAACGTCTCTCTCTCTCTCTCTCTCTCTCTCTCTCTCTTCTAATCGACTTGATTACGCGGTGGTGCGGTCTCGGGGAATGCTTGAGGGAATGCTTGAGGGCGTGTGTTACAAACGGACAACGAATTTAGCTATTGTGATTCAATCTCCTTCTTCGATCTAGGGCTTATCCTATTATAGAACCTTTTTCTTATTCTTCTCTAATGGCGAATTCGCAGAAAGGTGCGCTGCTTGGGGCTGATCCCTACAGATCGAGGTAATCCAATCCTCCTGAATTGGGAAATTAGCTTGTTGGCGATTTGGTCTTTCTCTCTGAATATTTTATTTTAATTTTCTCAGAGGGGGTCTTAGCACGAGACCGGTGTCGTCCAATTCAAATGAAGTCCAAGTGCAGATCGATCCAATGCATGCGGATTTGGACGAAGAGATCTATGGTCTCCATAGAAAGGTCAAACAATTGAAGAATGTACGTTCCATTTCCTTTTTTTCTGAATTATTGTTGTTGCTGTTTTTGTCATTGATGTGTTTGTCGTTTCTTCGATTTAATCGAGCGAATGTTGCAAATCTTTATGTTAAGAATTTTACGGCCTCTAGAATGAAATTTTCTTTCATTTTACGGCCTTTGATTGATCCCTGTTGAGAATTTTCTTTAGATGACATCGTTATGGGGAAGGTACTGCCCAATTCCGCTCAAAACTAGTCCCTCAGTCCAATACTGTTTATCGAATGATTCTGATGAGTTTGAGGTTCACCTCACTGCATTGTTAAATATGATGATTTATTTTAAATCACTCTTAGATGAGACTGCTGCAAATGTAGAGTTTAGCCGTTAGGATGTTATCACTAAAGTATAGAAATCCTCTCCCGCCTGAGTTTGGGCAGGAGAGTTGGCGGCCAGGATGGATGGCCGCCACCTGGCTCTCGGGTGAATTCGAGCCCTCCATCCTAGCTGACACCCCAGCCGACAAGCTGAGCCGACAGGGGTGTCGGTTGGAGGGCTCGGATTCACCCGAAAGCCAAGTGGCGGCCATCCATCGGGGCCGCCAACTCTCCTGTCCAAACTCAGGCGGGAGAGGATGTGGATCCATCACTAAACCAAGCACTTTTTGGACCCGGAGAAATTGTTTTATTTCTATGCTCAAGGTAGCTACTCTTGTACAGTGCAAGAGGAAGAGGCAGGGAGTGTAGAATTGGAGAAGGTGTTGGTTATGGTTCCCTGGGCGTTTTTGCAAGCATTGGCAGAACCTTATGGTCACCCACTTGTTGGTTGTGGGTCTTGAAGGTTCTTTTTCTGTGTGGGCTCCCCTACACTTCCCTACTTGGAGCTTTTTTTCTTGCTATATATCCTTTGGAGTAGTTTTGCATCCTGTTAAATTTGGTTGCCAGTACAATAAAGGGGCAGGTGCAAGGGGGTGACAAGGTTTAAAAAGTAAAGCGAAAGATAGTTGTGGGCAAAGCACTTTTAGCCCAACTCTTAGTTCAAAGAACAAATTGAAAGCCAGACCTAGATTCAGTAAAGAATGGCTTTTATAGCAAATCTGGAATTCCAAATAATAACCAGAGTACCAGACTGAAGCAGCTGCACCCTATGATTGAGGTTTCCCTTTGACTTGAGGGGTCTAGTGGACCCACAGATGATTCTCTGTGAGACTAAATGCATTTCAATGTCTGGTCATGCTCATCAATCCCTCCTGCTTGAAAAGTTCAACCCAATCGAGTTAAAAGACTTCATACTAGGAACTGGAGCTGAACATGCAATATTAGAATTAAAGTTCTACAATAAATTATATTTCCTCCTTATGTTGAACTATTAAAATCTTTATGTGCTTATGTAAGCTAGCTCTCTAAACTATAATAACCACCAATGTGGTGAGATCAGCTTTTTTTGTTTTTTTTTTGTTTTTTTTTGGGATAAGTAGAAATTTATTGAAAACATGAAAAAAAAAGACAAGGCCCGAAAAGAGCCCCAAACAAGGCATCCAATTAAAACAGGAGGCCAAAAAGAAGGAAAAGGACCACGTCACAAAATATAACCAGTTCCAAGCAGCCAAAAACTAGGGCAAACCTTTACAAAATCAAAATGAACTAGGCCCGTACAACAGACTCATTCTTTAACATCTTGGAGATGACTAGAAGGGGTACGAAAATGGGTATTCCTCAGAATAACCGGTGAAGTAGAACTAAGAACTCCCATAGTATCCCCCTCACACATTGAATTAAGGATTCCATCAACCCCATTAAGATCCACAGGCGAAGCTATGACGATGGATTGATTAGTCTCTCCCTCCCGAAGGTAGGGGTCTGACTTAGCATCCGCCACATCAACTTCCTCATCATTGAAGAATAAGGCCTTTTTCGTCCTCCACATAATTCGTTTCAGAATCATCTTCTGCCCTAGGATTAAACGGTTCAGAGTTGGGCAGTGGAGAACACGTTGACCCAGCTAGTACTCGGTTTTCGTCCTCAGGAGAGTCCATACTTGGACCATTTTTCATTTTTCTTTTTTTCCTTAGGGTTCTGTATCACTTTTCCCTTGCTTCTCCCTAGGCATTTCCAGATCTGAGAAAGTAGAAGAATCAGAAGCAGGTTTTGTACAGTACAGTTGCAAGGACAGGTTGACCTGCCACAATAATCCTTTCAGATTTCCCCTTATCGCACACACCTTCTTCCCCAAACATGGAAAAAGAGTTATTAAGCTTTAATCCTTCCCCCTCTGCCTGGCCAAACTGATGAGGCTTGGTACCAGAAACCCGATCTGATTGGTTGTTGCTTCCAAGAGGCAGAAGCAACGTCAAAATTGAAACCAGTTTCTAAAAGTGTGAAGTTTGACTCTGCC
Organism: Protea cynaroides; assembly: GCA_028583415.1. Lineage (NCBI taxonomy): Eukaryota > Viridiplantae > Streptophyta > Magnoliopsida > Proteales > Proteaceae > Protea > Protea cynaroides. The sequence goes on from CM053272.1 coordinate 27,760,838, forward strand.
TCAATGGTTTTCTGCCCATCCCAGGAGGTTCAAAAGACCTTCTAGAGGTACCTTCCAGCTCTCCGGTGAACCTCTCCTTTTCTTCCACATCTGCCACCCTCAATACCTCCCTATGCAGTGGTTTGAAGCTCGGAATCTTCTCCCCTTCCTGCAGAACAACATCAGACAGCAAGGCTTCTTTAACCCTAGATGAGGGATTAGATAGTTTGCTGTTGATCACCTTTTTCTTAACACGCCATTGTTTTTAGTTTGCAACCGCTTTTTGAGCTCTAGTTGAGTTAGACATGCAATGTCCAGTCAGACCAGTCAAGTGTTCGAACACCTTAGAACAGCGATCTGGCTTCCGGTCAAAGAGAACTGGCTGCGAGAACTTGTTTCCCATGTCATCTTCTATGAAGACCTTATCCTTCAGCTCTTTCTCTGCATTGAGTTCAGCACAAGCTCTTGCGAAGGCCAATCGATCTTGTAAAATGGAGGTTCTGTCAGCATATAAAGGTTTGCCCAGCACTGAACAGATGATACTTAGTGCTTGATGGCTCCAGAGATGAATCGGGAGCCCCGGCAAAGAGATCCTAACTGGGACAGATTGGATTCCATTGCTGTTGAGATGCATTTGTCTTTTCCAATTCTTGAAGAAAATAGGTTTACCTATAACGACATAGACCCCTTTTTCCAGAACTCTATCGCTATAGGCTTCATCTGAGAATTTAAAGATGAAATTACTGTCTAACAGGGGATAAGTGTTTACCTTACCTCCGGTTTTCCATTGCCTTTCAAAGGCACTTTCCACAAATGAGAAGGCAAGTCTTTTACCTAAGAAGAACCCAACCAATGCAAAGTCCAGTTCCTTCACTTCAGGCTCAGTTGCCTCCACAGTGCATCTCCCCACAAAATCCTCACCAACTTGAATGAGGAGAACAGTGCAGCTTCAAGGAGACCCTCAGCTCAGTATTGCAGCTTCCAAACATTTTCTGGTTCCAAGAGATTGAACTTCTATTCCCATCTGCATTGTGGAGGCCAGCAGCACCTTCCACAATTAAGTTCTCTTCATTTCGACCAGCCACCCCTTCAACATCCACCACCATCCTTCCGTTTGGAAGAAGAAGGATGTCAATGTCCGAAAAGGGGCAGTGGCGCAACCTTTCTCCATGCCCATGGTCTGCTTTCTTTCCACCCTCACAAGAGGCTTGGGGGAGGGGGGGGGGTATTGATCTTGGAGAAAACAGATGTAAGCTGAGAAAATGCTGCAATAACATCTCCTCTATAAAATGCCACATGAATAAGTCAAAGATTTCATAAATAACTTGAAGGAATCAGATCCATTTTTCTCTGCAGAACCAGATCCAATGTTTCTAAGAAATCTCCTCCAAATGGTCTTACAAGACTTCCACTGATTATCAAACTTTGCCAAAGTTGGCAAATCCACCTCCCTCTCATGACATTCTCCTTCCTCTTCTTCGTCCTCCTCACCGCACTTGTCCATCCATGAAGATTCAGTATTTGTCCATCCTCCATTTTTTCAACCGTTGATTGCTCTTGAAAGTTGCTTTATTTTCTACTTTGCTGTGAATTGTTAAGATATTTGTTTCAGACATAACCATCTCATTTTCCATTTCCATATCTTAAGAACTATGTGTTGAATAATGGACTGACTTGTCTGTAATAGATAGAGGTCTCATGTATTTATAATATGAGATTTGTACAAGTATGGTAGAGTAGGTGAGATGTTAGGTAACATCGAACCTGGACAATGTTAGGTAACATTGAACCTGGCTAATGTTAGGTAACATTGAACCTGGCTAATGTTAGGTAACATTGAATCTAGACATAAAATGAAATACGTAATATTGTCAACACTTCTCCTCAAGTTAGTACATATATATCATGCATGCCCAACTTGGACAATATCATATGGAAGGATTTTCCTAGCAGGCCTTTGGTGAAGATGTCTGCTAGTTGGTCCTTTGATCTGACAAATGGAATCTCGATCTGTCCACTGTCCAGTTTCTCTTTGATGAAGTGACGGTCTACCTTAACATGTATTGTCCTATTATGCTGAATCGGATCATTAGCAATGCTAATGGCTGCTTGATTATCACAGAATAATTTCATGGACTGGCTACACATAACCTTCAAATCTTTGAGTAGTCGTTGTAACCATAGTAATTCGCATATTCCATGCGCCATTGCTCTGTATTCTGCTTCTGCACTGGATAAGGCAACCACATTTTGCTTCTTGCTGCACCAAGTTACCAGATTACCACCCAAGAATGTGCAATAACCAGAGATAGACTTATGATCAGAACTTCTAGCCTAATCTGCATCACTATAAGCCTCCACGATTTGTTTGTTTGGTAAATCTGAAATGGCATATGCCTACATTTTCAGAGGGTCAGGTTCCTCTTCCAGGGCTGACTTTAGGTAGTGCAGTATCCGATAGACAGTCTCCATATGTGTAGAGTATAGGTCGTGCATAAACTGGCTTTGGCTTACCAAACTAACTGCAAATGCAATATCTGGCCGTGTGTGGGTAAGATATATGAGCCTGCCAACAAGTCTTTGATATCTTCCTTTGTCTTTTGGTGTGCCTTCTTTTGCCCTTAGCTTGGTATTGGGATTGAGAGGAGTATCACAAGGTCGAGCCCCAAGTAACCTTGTTTCTGAGAGAAGATCAAGATCATACTTTTTTTGAGACAGATAGATGCCTTTTGCAGATCTGACAACTTCAATACCAAGAAAGTACCTAAGTTTGCCAAGGTCTTTGATCTCAAACTCCTTCCCTAGAAATGCCTTTACTTTCGTGATTTCATCATTGTTATTGCCAGCAATGATGATAACATCTACATATACAAGTAAGACAGTAAAAAAAGTATGGTCAGCATTGCTTTGAACATAGCCAAATGCTATCATAACTTTATTAAATCTTCCAGACTATACTTTAGGGGATTGTTTTAGACCATAAAGAGATCGCTTTAACTTGCGGACTTTTCCTTGGCTTATATCATTTGTGAAACCCGGTGGGCAGTCCATATAGACATCTTCAGTAAGTTCTCCATGAAGAAATGCATTTTTTACATATAATTGTTGCAAGTCTCAGTTGTGATGTATAGCACAGGATAGTAAAACCCTATGGGTAGTCATTTTGGTCACTGGAACGAAGGTTTTTTGGTAGTCTATCCTATATGTTTAAGTAAATCCCCATGCAACCAATCTAGCCTTATATCGATTGATAGTCCCATCTGGTTTCTGTTTCACTGTAAAGATCCTCTTGCATCCTATTGGCCTTGATCCTGCAGGAAGTGGAACAAGATCTCATGTACCATTTTTCTTCAAAGCCCTCATTTCTTCCACCATTGTAACTTTCCACCTTTCATCCACAATTACATCCTGCCATTTCTGAGAAATAGATACATAAGAGAGCAAAGACACAAAAGCACAGAAAGAAGGGGAAAGGGAGTCATAGGAAACATAATTGGAAATAGGATGTAGGGTGCAAGCCCTAGTACCTTTTCGAAGTGCAATTGGAAGATCAAGATCAGAAGGAGGAGTAAGTTCCTTACCAGAAGAAGACTCAGTTGACTCAGTTTCTGGATCCAGGGCTAGCGAAGGGACATGTGCAGGAATGGTGGTGGCCTTTCCTTGCTTGTCTTTGGCACGACTACAAACTTGCAGAGGTGGCTTGGTGGTTGGATGCTCGAATGGTGCAGCTGTATCAAGCACTTGTTCTTGGACTATTTCTGGTACATCAGGTATATCCGGTATAAGTACATTAGGTATAACAGGTGCATCTTCAATTGTCTATGTCTCTCCCCTGAAGAGGAGCTTGATAATAGGAGAGATGCTCATGAAAATGACATCTCTACTAACAAGGATCTGATGATATGGAGGATGATAGCACTTATATCCTTTCTATGTTGCAGAATACCCAAAGAATATGCACTTTAATCCACGTGGATCAAGCTTGCCAGGGGAACGATGGTTACGAGCATAACAAATACATCTAAAAACGCTAGGAGGAAGAACAAAATCAGAATTTTCAAGTAAGATGTCCAAAGGAGTCTTGTTGTCCAAAACTCGAGAAGGAAGGCGGTTGATCAAGGATGCTGCAGTGAGGACAGCATCACTCTAGTATTGAGCGGGAACATGTCTCTCAAACATTAGTGCTCTAGCTGTTTCGAGCAGGTGGCGGTTCTTTCTGACTTCATTCTAAGCAGGAGTGTCCACACAACTTGTCTGATGAATTATCCCATTATCAGCCAGTATTGCTGAAAAAATCCTTCAAGATATTCCTTACCATTGTCATTACGAAGCATCTTTAATTGAGTTTGAAACTGCGTCTTGATCATATTGTGGAAATGGTGGAAGCATGCAAAGACCTAATTTTTTTGACGCATCAGATAGACCCATGTCGTACGAGTGTGACAATCAGTAAAGGTTACAAACCACCTATAACTAGAAATAGAGGTAGTCCATGTTAAACCCCAAACATTAGAATGGACTAAATCAAAGATACAAAGACTTCTCGAAACAGAAGGTAAATAAGAAATATGAGCCTGTTTGGCCAAGACACAGGCCTCACATAATAACTCGTCTTTATTACATTGTTTAAATAATTTTGGAAACAAATGAGATCGAACAGCAGAAGAGGGATGCCCAAGACGGCGGTGCCACTGCTGAAGGGTACTAGCTACGGAATGGAGGAAGGTGCTGAACGACCATTGTTAAGCAAGTACAGACCACCATGCACACTACCATGTCCAATCGTTTTTCCGTTCTCCAAATCCTGAATCACACAATAGGTAGGAAAAAAATGTTACTTTACAATTTAGAAACTTTGTAAGACTACTAATGGAGAGTAAATTTGTGGACAAATTAGGAACATGTAGAACATAATTCAAATCAAGGGAGGAAGAACAGTGGATGGATCCAATTCCAGATATAGGAGAAAGGAATCCATCAATGACCTTCACAATAATATGTTCAGAAGAAGGAGAGAATAAATAAAAGGATTCAGATGAACTAGTCATGTGGTTAGTGGCTGCAGTATCCATAACCCAAAGGCTAGAGACAGACAAAGCACAATGACCATCATGAGAAATACTTGACTGAACAAAAAAAGAACTTGGATTGGTAGATGCAGATGTGGATGATTGATTTGTAGCCGCATGAGGTGGTCGAAGGAGATGCCGGAGAGTTTGAAGTTCTTGTGCAGAGAATTGTGGTAAACGACCAGTAAGAGGACCTGCTTCAGTTTGATGTGCTTAAGGTGCGTGGGAGGACTTTGCTTTTTGCATACCTTTTTCTCGGCGTTTTGCTTCAAAATCTGCCGGCTTGCCATGAAGCTTCTAGCATGTGTCTTTGGTGTGCATAGCTTGCTACAATACTCACATTTGATAACATCACGGGAAACATGAGAACTCTTGTATGTCTAAGTATTTGCCTGGAGAGCAGACCTATCCGGAACAGAAGGGGACAACATTGTTATTCGTCGTTAGTCCTCTAACTGAACCATGGAATAGGCCTGTTTGAGGGTGGGGGGAAAATGTCCCTACTGAGAATTTGTGAGCGGATGGGATCAAACTCTACATTTAGTCCTGCCAGAAAAGTATAAACCCTGTATTTCTCTTCTCTTTTGTGAAATAGGGTAGCATCTTCTTCACATTTAGCATGAATAGAATTATAAAAATCAATTGTTTGTCAATAGCTCCTCAACTTAGTATAATATTGGGATACAATCAATTCTTTTTGAATAGTTTAATGAACACTTTTTTGAATGGTATAAATTGAAATAGCATTCCCAACTTGGGAATAGGTGTCCTTAGCAGACTTCCAAATTTGTGCAGTATCCAATAACAAATAGCCCTCGGCTTGATGCAGTCCAAGAAGGTCCAAGGCTCAAGCTTAAGTTGGTAATGGACTAGCCCAAAGAACTAGTCGGAATTGGTCCATTGGACCAGCCCTAAGGCCAAAGAACCAGCTGAACACTGTTTACGTGAACAGTGCCAACATATTTCTTTCCTATTTTATTATGTTATTTAGTCTCCTATATATTTGGTTCAGTTATCTTAGAGCTTGTTTCCTAAATTGTTATAGTTGAATCAGTTTTGAGGTGTTTCCTTTTGTTTGGAAACTTATAGAAACTTTCCTAATAGATATAAAGGAAAGATTTTCTCCTTTTTATTTTTGGACATTCTCCTTAAAGAATCAGTCCTTTCTATCTTTTGTAATTCTTTTTAGCATTATAAATAAGATGAATGGGAGAAGGGACATAGACTTAGTAGAAACCAGAAATTTTGTGTTCAAAATTCTGGTTAAGTCTCCCACGGTTGTGAGACTCAATCACATACTTTTGCTTTTGTTTTCTAAAAATTGTTCTTGCTATTGAGTTCTAGTTCTTTCTTACTTGGTTGCGACATACTTGCTGCTGTTTCTGAGAATTAGAACACATCTAGGAGGAAGATACAACCAAGTTTTCTCGATCTGATCTCTCTTTGGGCGGAGTCAACAGGATAGTCAATTTTTGTGATCTTGTGGTTTATTTTGTAGTGGTCAGATGGCTCTAAAATGTAGATATGTTATCTTGCATATCCCAAAGGCCTTTCCTTCCAAATTTGAGCCCTTTCTAACGGCTGAATCTCAAGATAAGTGAGTTTTTCCATAATTTATAATTCTGGTTTGCTAAATTACATGTTTGAGACCTACGGGCAAAATTGGTTTTGATCCCATCCGTTGGATCAAGCTCATCTTCTGGGATATTGTTCCTCATATCCTAAGGATCAAGGATCCCAATTTTTGAAGCATTCTTACAGACGGATTTGAAGCTGTGGAATTATTTGTTCAATTTCAATTATTCTTGTTTGTTAAATTTGAGTTTGAACTGAATAGAGATCATGTAGCAAAGAGGGATCTATGAATTGGATGTGTTGAAACCTTTTTTTGCCATAACAGCTATAGTGGGTTGCATGGAATTGAGGAGATATTGCATTACCAATGACTTTTCATCATGTCGTTTCTCCAAAACAATGTCCTTGGTAAGAGGTTTTTCTTGGTGCCGGTGAGATATCCTGATAATCTCGGAGCTGTAATTGAGAGTTGGGTGGCCCGAGACCACATTAGGTAATTACCACCATCAAGTTTAGTTGTATTAGTGGGAATAGTGAAATTGTCCATTTTAAAACTCTCTATCTTGGAAGAGGTTACTTTAGATGTCATCCTTGAGCTGCGTATTCAGGAACAAACACCCAAAAACAATGTCAACAGCCTCCCTGTTTGGCTATAACACAATATATGGAGATCAAAGTAGAAATATCACTTGTCAGATATGCTAACTTGTCCCATGTGCAACATAATATATGGAAATTAATTCTGGTTTGCACCCTCTTTTTTGTTTATTGGGGTAAACTTAGAAACTCATAGATATCCGACCAGACTGAACTATATTATTAATATCCAGACTGATAAAAAAAATTGATTTCCAATAAAGAGAATAAAAAAAATGATCCGTAATGAGGGATAAAAGGAAGGGCAGCACCTATATCATTGTATGATTCCCTCTCTAGGTGCTGCCCCTAGTGGGGAGGGAAAAAAAAAAAAAGAAAGAATGAAAGTCGGTGGTCTACGGTGGTGGGCTAGTGGCGGCGGTGGTGAGGCGGCGGAGGGATCTGGCGGTAGAGCTAACTTGGCTTTAATTCCATGTTGAATAATGGAATGACTTGTCTATAATAAACAGAGGTCTCATGTATCTATAATATGAGATTTGTACAAGTATGGTAGAGTAAATGAGATGTTAGGTAACATCGAACCTAGACAATGTTAGGTAACATTGAACCTAGCTAATGTTAGGTAACATTGAATCTAGACATAAAATGAAATACGTAATATTCTCAACACTATGAACTATCACATTATCTAATCTGTTATTTGTGTTTATGTATGAGGAGGTTGTACATTAGTTGGTGGGAGTTGCTTGTTAGGTAGGGTTATTCTACACTGGGTTGATTCGTTAATCCATTTGTTTGGTCTAATTGCTTGGATGAAAATCTCAGCCGATTCATTAATAGGGAGGGGCGAGCGAGCGAAGCCTTCAACGTTGGAGACTTTGCTCCCCCCCCCCCTAAACGTATTAGTCGTAGTAGTCGGCATTATGGTAGGAATGCCTCCTTGGTCGAAGAGCTGGTACGGCATGCCTCCTTTTTCATGATTAATTAGCCGCTTTTTAGAGGGCATAAGCTTTTCAGATTCTCCTTAATTATCTACAAAGAATCCTAGCATTAAAACTATCTAATGATCTAAACTGATACTTAACAGGGTTGGTAATGCTTGGCTCAACTAACCAATCAGATCCAAACCCCTCTTCTTGATTATGATTTTAGGTCAGTCAGTCCAATTCTTGATTGGCTTTGTACTGCGGATCTCCCAATAGACTTACCCTTTTCCGCCTTTGAACTAGGACCCCTCTCTCTCTCTCTCTGTCCATTCTGGTTTTAGGTTGTTCAGTTCAATCCTTTGTTGGCTTTGGACTGCAGATTTCCCAATAGCCCTACCCTTCTCCACCTTTGAACTACTCTCTCTCTTCTCTCTCTCTCTCTCTCTCTCTCTATTCTTACCTTCCCAAGCCAGTTTTAATAGCACAAGAAAATTATCTATCAGCTGAGTCCTATGATTCTTTCTTTGATAAGAGAACTTTATATGTCCTGTAAATTCGTTGTTTTAACATCATGTTTTCTAATGAGTCCTTATTACTTTCTGGTAGCTTGTCGAATGCATCAATTTTAATTAAATATTTCTTTACTGACCTGATTAATAAACTGTAAATAGGGTAAGCAAAGGTCAATCCCACAAAGAGTGATTTGATCAAAATTTATATTCTACTCAAACTAAATATACTAATTAACGCTAGGTAAACACAATAACCAAGGGGGGTTTTGGTTGGTTGAATCAAATTGAAAGTAAATAGACAGAATTTAAATAGGAAAATAATTAGATGAGAAGATTTAGTTTTTGGTTCAATATCCACCCACACATGCAATGAGTAAAATTAATCGCAACGTTAATCTCTTCGTCTCAATTAGAATTAAAGATCCTAGATAATAATACGCTCTGTTATTCGAGTTTTCCCTTAAGTGTCTCTACTGAAACAAGCTCTTCAGAGAGATCTAACCATTGAACAACACTGAATAAGCTCTCAATGTTTAATTCAATGGCAGCATTAAGGTGGTGGAAAACAGATCAATCTAAGCAACAATCACACACAAGCGGGGATTATTTAACTTAGGTTATATTATTCACAATGATGAGATGAAAACTTGGACATAATCATCTACCACTGTTTGTTACTTGTGATTAGAATCAAGACGATTACGTATCACAGATTATAGATCTAACAATTAATATTAATCTAACTGATTCAACATGCCATTATTGAATGATTCAAACAAATATCATAAATAAAGATAAATGAATAACATAAGCAATTCCAATAAAAAAGAGAAGAACAACAACGTTACTGAATTGAGATTACACCATTGACATGAGTTTGGGCTTCAAAATCCCTTTAAACTGAATGAGAAAATTAGCTAGACATTACAATCCTTTCAGAAAGAGAAAAAATTCCAGCAAAAGAGAGAGAGATATTTATTATCTTCAACACTAGTGCTCTATATATAAAACATGACAATTTTTTGTAACTTAGAACTCCTTTGTGTAGGATTTCTTTTTTATTTAGAATTCTGAAATTGTAGAGTTTTCTTCTCTTCTTTGGAGTCTTCTATTATAGGTTTCCTAACTTAAGTAGGAGACTCTTTATGGAAATTTCATCCACCGTTGAATGCTTTAATCAGATCATACGGTTGCTCTAATTCGGATTCGGATCAGATTTTCGTATCAGACTTTGAGGCAACATTTGGAGGCAATTCAGATTTTTCTCCATAATACCATTCCAAAAATGTTGAGACGTCCTCTACAATTTTACTGAATACAACTTTTCAATTCTAGAACTCTTTCTACGTCAAAAACCTGTATGAAACTCAAAACGTCAATATTAAGAATGCTGGAATTTTCTTATCTTTTAGCAATTAATTCACAATGTTTCTAAAATATGTCAAATTAATAAAATTCATCCTATTCAATTCAATAAGGCATAAAACATATTAAAAAACATAATGCAAAAGGAATAAAAATATAGAAATCACACACTTATCACTTTCATTGCCTGATGTTTGTTTCTTTTCCTTCTTTTTTTGGTTGGCTCTCCCATTCATTCTGTTTTCTGATTTCTTATTCAATTATGGCACTGCAGGTAGCTCAAGAGATCGAGTCAGAAGCAAAATATCATAATGACTTTATTTCTCAGTTGGTATGCTTCGAACATTGTATTTATGTTGATATTTTCATTGAAGTAATTGTTTTTTTATTCTTGAGGGGTGGTCAATACAACCATTATTTCTGTCTTCTAAACACATTATTTCTGTCTTATAAACACATTCTAGTTTGTAGTCCAATAATACTTACCGTTATGATGTCAAAACTCTTTTGGAAGCAAGCACTGATTGATGACATTCTGAACACAATTTTCTCCAAGTTTGTAGTCAGTGTGTTAAAGTATGAGGAAAGGCACAAGGACCTTCAAATGGATGGATTATGTGCTTCAAATTTAAATAAAGCAGTGCCTTCGTGAGGACCAGATTGTTGACTTGACTACCGAGGGCTTCATAGCCTTCATTGCCTCGTTAACATAAATTTATCCAATCTATACTAGATGGTGAATTAGCCTTTGGTTAGTTGACTAGTTGATAAATGAGAAGCATATTTGTATTTTGCATAAAATAACTTGAAAATGTTGTTGTATTGTCTGCTTGTAAGCAACTTCAGCACCCCGAAAAAATGTCAAGCAGTCCCTTTGTCTAGTGCTTATAAAAGGCCAAAACACATGCATTATTACTTCTGTTTTAAGTAGCTGCTTTATTACTTGATTTTAGCTTTTAATCTATTAAGAAATTTTAAATTTTTATTTGTTTTATGTTTTATTGCAAAATGGTTTCCTGATGGCCCAAATATCTGCCACATGGTAGCTCCATTGGTGTTCAGTTTTTGTGGTCATGTCATCATATATCAGATTGGCAACTTTCATCGCAATCCGATTTTCTTGACATGAAGATATAAAGCTGTGAAAACTGGTTAAAAGTTAAACTAGCTGTTTTAGTTAACTATTGAAAATGCAAGGGTTAAAGCTTAATACGTGTGGGCCATATGTATTAGATGGGAGCCTACATTTGGCATGTGGATAATCCATGTGATGAACAAGAATTCAATGGTAGGATTGCAAATAGCAGCCCCTTATCCGGTGCAAAATGGTGGGTTGTCAAGATAAGCATATCTTGACTGGACTATGAATTTGAGATGCAGATAGTGAATCATTAAATGGTAATCTCACATTTCATACCGTGGGGAAAGAATATATAGGGGCATGTTAGTTATGTTTTTCTATAATCTACTGCTTAGTATTCTTACGTAGGCTTAAACACTGCCCCTACTTTTATTATATTTTTCCCCCAAACGGCCCTTGTTAAACCTTTTTTTTTTTTTTTTGCCAACCCAAAAACTCAGCTGAGCCCGAGCCCCAAAAAACTGTACAAAATCCAAAACTTTTATGTAAATATATCCATGTGTATGGCATATACACACATGCATTATATAGTATAAATTATTACTATAGATCTTTGGACATATTATAGCTTATTCATCATATTGGTTATCCACCAATTATACAGTTATCAGTCATTTTACTCACATCAACCAAAACAAGCAAAAGAATGAATCAATAAATGAATCAACAAGTCATTTTACCCGAGCCTAAGCCTAAGCCTAAGCCCAACCAGAAGAAACCCGGACCTAGCTGTCGGCTCCAATAGTTTCGCTTGGGTTGGCTTGGCTGGGACTGGTTAAGCCCGAGGTAGGGTTGGGCTAGGCTATGGTTTCTGTTCTAGATCTCTGGTTGGACTTGGACCATCTCACTAGCTCACCCAATGCAACCGTCGCCCACCCTTTTAAAGCCTAATAAACATCAATTGAACCCTTTTTAAATTTCAGTTGTAATTTGCTCTGATCAACCTACAGATTCCAGCCTTCTTTGTTGTACAGTGTGAATTGTTTGATTACATTGGCTCAATGACTGTCACTTCTCAGACCTATTTGTTGCCCTGATAATACCCCAGTTTAGATAATCAAAATTTTTGGATCTTTAGCTCCTTAGTGATCCAACATCATATGAGCCTTTCACTACTACTACTGAAAGGAGGGGGGGAGGGGAGAATCACTTGGAATCTGAAGGATTGAAAGGAATGTCATATTTACACGTTGGTCAGTGTTGAATTGTCTAATGCCATGCTTTTTAGTTTTTACATGGCATGAGGCAACTGAACTTACAAATCAGAACAAACATGTTTACTGTCCATTCATCTTAACAATATTAAGTTTGAATCTTAAGCATTATACCTGCTTACAGGGAGAGAGCTTGAAAGAACAGATATCAAGATTGTGGAGACTCTCTTTGTTAGTTAATTAGTACATTTCCCATTAGTAGAGTAATGATTGTCTGTTTTTTTGACTATTTTACTGTTTCTGGGTTTTAAAACAGCAAATGACGTTGATAAAAGCTCAGGCAGGGGTAAAGAACAACATGAGGAGGTTGAACATGAGCATCGTCCAGCAGGGCGCGAACAATGTTTTGCATGTGGTTTTATTTGCTTTATTTATTTTCTTCGTTGTGTACCTCTTGGCCAAAATTTTCAGAAGATGAAAATGGCTACCTACTCAGCTGTGGTTATATAGGACAATGAATATGCAGATTTTAAATGTAAATGATTGCATAGCCAAAAAAAAAAACTAGTACATGTTCTGTTCTGAAGCCCTCTCCTAACTTATGCAGGGTTGATGTTTGTCTTTGGATGGATTTCTCTTAGTTTATTCCAAGTTCTAGAAACGCTGCTCTTCTCTGATAGATTATAGCATAAAGATGCACGTGTCTTAAATTTAAATTGATTTTTCTCTTTACTAGTTTTATGGCACACTCTCCTCGTTTACAACTACAGAACAAAAGTCCATGTTAGGGTGGGTATATGTTATTGCTATTTGAAATTTTTGAACCCTACAACTAAAACACCAGTTAGTCATTTAATGTAGGGTTCCATCTAAAGAGCAGTCAAGGCCTCCCTCAACCCACCTGTTCGACTAGCACAAAGAAACTGGGATTGTGGATGATAAAACTGAGATAGAGTTTTATAAATAACTCTTTTAAATACTAGTACATTCTTGGATCTAACTCTTTTAAATACTAATACAGTCTTGGATCTCAGCCCATTAATATTTTATAGTCAAGCTATGCATTAGCATATAGTGGGGAAGATGATTTATTTCTCTGTTCTTCAAGTATAGAACCCAGAACAGTCTTGTTAGGCTTCAATGTTAGGGTAGCCCTGTTGTCTGAAGGAGTTCCTCCTTGCCGATGCCAAAACAGTCTTGTCTGCAACTATGAAATAGGCCGCACCAGCCACTGAAATACACAAGTTCTACTTTAGCAAACACAAGGTAATTAACACTGGCTCAACATTAGCAATGACTACTAATGAGGACTGAGTGATGGTAACCTGTAGAGATGATAAGAGCCTGAGCTGTGTGATTCAGGTTGGCTCTAGCCCAAGGCAGCATTCTCACACTCGCAAACTGCATTTTGATTTTGAGTTCCTCACAGTAAGTATAAAAACAAGGAATTTGTATTGAAATTTCTATCTTTAATTTCCCTAGGTTCATCTCTGTTTGTTCTTCCCGTATAAAATGGTGGAAAAGAAAAAATTCCTGTTAATAGGATTTTCTACTGTTTGTTTGAATGTATATGAAGAAAGGCATTGAAAAGTAGAAAATTTTACATGAGGAATATTTTTCATGTAAAATATCGTTTGCATGAAAAAATTTACAAAAAAACAAAAATCACCTATGAAAAAAGAAATGGTGATGAATACTTACAGTAGGGATTGCAGCAACAACGCTTGCAGCAATAGCCGCCTTCGCCCCAGCAACGACGCCCTCTGTTTATCCAATTTCCAAGAAAATCAAATTACCATAAATCCAGAGATTAAGAGTTAAATAAGAGAATCTTTTTTGGGAGGCAAGAATATTAATGTTGGGAGTTTAATCTCACATCTACTACTAAAACTATTAAGGAGTGTCTTTTCACCTATGAGTTCGGATTTTTAAGATGAAAACTTTACCGATAAACTACATTGCGAGAAGCCCACATTTCTAGAGGACATGTATACAGTACAACAGATCCGGAAATACAGAAAGGAGCTTGGAAGAGATACATTGAATAAAACAAATTAATACCATGAGAGCATCGTTTTGCCAAGGCCAGTTTCTGATCTAGTGAGGCCAACCCATTTCTTTCCAGAGGAGACTGAGCTACATTCTTTGCCATTTTAGAGACGAACAACAAAGAGAAACTGAAACTATATATTTGTAAATTGGAACTTCAAGAAGGGAGCTCTACTTACTTTGCATCAAATCTGAAGCTCAGGTTGGGTTATTTATACATAAGAGACTTGGGTAGTGAACGGCAAAGTTTGATGGTTTCAGCTTAATTCCAAGGTCGGAGGCACCTGTTTTAAGTTTGATTCTATGTCTGATCTCTCTGTTGGGGTTGGTGGTTTGTCAGGTATTTTCCCCATCAGGTACTGCTAAGGGTGAAATGATTCAATTACCTTTTCATCACCTTGTCTCTGTCTTAATTTTCTAATCACTTTTTGATTTCAAAACCGTGGGTGCTGGTGCTTTGGATCACGGAAACAGCAATACCTTTGGATGGGCACCACGTGAACAGATTTGGAGCGTCTGGATGGATTTGTCTTTCTCTTCTCTTTACGAACAGCCAACAGTTTTGACAGAATGACTGGTAGCATCACATGGTGCCTCCCTGAAAGGATTCCCCACTAACTTTGATTAATCATTTCTACTAATTTCAATATATTTATTCAATAATTGGTGGGGCTGGGTTTTCATGCAAATAATTACGTAGGGATTATTATTATTATTATTATTTTAATGATAGAAAGGGCCACCGACCATATAAGAGTTGGGGGAGGAGATGTGAGAGAGGAGATTCGAACACGAGATTTTTATTCGATCTATTTCGATAAGATATAGTGTTATCAACACGTCTGCAATTATAGGGGGATTATGTGGACTAATCAACAGAATCCACCAACTTTTGGAAGTAGGAGAAAAGGCCTTTGTTGTGTTTGTGGCAGGTATCGAATGCGGTAAATTGATCTAATACAGATTCAGATCGGATACGAAACCAATGGTGTTACATGACTTGTGGCCAATAAATAAATAAAATAAAAAATATGAATAATTAATGTTGAATCGGGATCGATAATGATCAAAATCAATATGGATCAACTGTTCTGATATGATACTGACTACTAAAACCATGTCAGCAAATCCTATTGAAGAATATATATGACTAAGTTTCATATTCTAATTAGTTCTTATTCTTGTGAGTCATCTTTTCAGTCCTCAATCTCTTCCACTGATGGATTGAAATTAAGAATTTTTTTTTCAGATTCGAAAATATTTATTCTTCTTCTTTTTTTTTCTTTTTTTTTTTAATTTCCCTTCCAACCAAATTGAACCAGGATGACTTCACTAGAAAAAAAAATTCCGAAAAAACCATTTGACAGCTTCTTTTTCTTTTAACAGCAAATGATGTTGGTAAAAACTCACACAGGGGCAATGAAAAAAAAAAACAGAAGAAAAAATGTTCAAATAAAAAACACCTTCCAGGCCCTAACAAAGGAAGAAATGTTTTGTTTTACTTAAATTGTCAAACTCTCTAAAAAGGTTATTGATCTGGTGCCTGTTTCACAAAGGAAGATGAATGAATGCTGTATCACCCCTCCCCTGTGTGCCAATATTTGATGGAATAAGCCGGAAGTTCAATTTGGAAATAAAACAAAAGAAAAAAAAAATTTCTCTAGATTCCATTCTCTCACCCATCAGTGGATGGTGAAAAATTGTATCTTTAAACATATGAACGAAGCCGAAGGAGATTATATTTCCTATCAGCAATTTTTTTGATGAATCCTACTCTACGAAGTCAAAGGAGATTAGATTTCCTATAAGCTTCTTCTTTTCTTTTTTTTCTTTTTTTTTTTAATTTATAATATATGAATCTTATTCTAAGTTACACTATTAGGAGGGCGAGCCTTGGGGTGTAGTAGCGAGAGCCTCGTTCACTGAGACGTCTTTTTTATTTTAAGTTATACTACTAGGGGTGTAGAAGGGAACAGACATAAGAGAAGAGACCAAAATTCAAAACTTCCTTCCAACCCCTTGCTTCAGCAAACCAAGGGCGCCTAACTACCCAACCAAACAAATGTTTGCTTTATTCAACTATTCTCTAGCTTATACGTACACTCTTGCATGAAAGGATCCGTTGATACTTATTCACAATTGATCATCCGATGCTATTAGTTCAGCAGATTATGTTTGAATATGGATTGCCCTGGACCACCTGTGCCTTGGGGAATCCTAGCTTTATAGGTCGAAACTGCCGTGGCAGAAATAGCCTATCACTAGGCTTCCTACGTAGATTCCTTCAATGGTGTCTATGCAGAAAATCCATTATTTCCTTTGTTCAAGACCTTTTACAATTTTCAAATTTACTTAATATTTTCCATTACTCATTTACTTAATCAATTGTAGTTTCTTTGACAAGAAAAATGATATTTAGGAAAAAGGAGTTGAACTTTATAATAGGGTCATGGATTTCCATCTGAGAAAGAGCATTTGGGTGTGAAGGCCCACCGGTCGTCTCCAAGTTAAGTGATTTTAGCCGTGTCCTTGTCCTCAAGTTTGTTGTGGTGGTGTTTATTTCACTTTCTTATTCAATATGTTGATGATGTAATTTGGGGTCCACCTTTGGTAGCTTGGAGGTTGTCAGCTTCTGCCCAAGTTTCGATTTGGTTTTGCTTTGGATCTCCTCTTTGTGGTCTATCTTGTTTGTTCCTCTCTTTTGGATTTAATAAATTATCTATTTGAAGAAAAGAAAAAAAAAATAGATATCTACTACAAATACCACTAGTGTTTTCTAATGGGGAAGAGGAAGAGAGGTGCCTTAAAACGCATGGTGAAGACAGAAGACTGGAATCCATGATCTCTTCGGCACCTGCATTCTACCGGCAAGACACCATGCTACCTTTGCAAACTGTTACCTTAACAAAAAAATTTCTTTGTAGATGCACACAAAGTCACAAAGTATTGTTTCTTTTATCTGTGAAACTATTCAAAACTTCATTTTGTATGATCATCAGTTTGGTCTTAGCTAGTTCTACTTCTTCATCAAGAAGATATGGATCATCAGCTTAATCGGCATAAACAAGTTATTAGGGATTGATTGAGCAACCATAGCCGGGAGAGTCAAACCTGCCCTCTGAAGTGAACCAGGATCATGAGATTCATCAAAATATTTTCTGAGTTTCTACAATTTGTTGGAGGATATATAGAAATCCCCTTTTTTCTATGTCTAAAAGTTAAAAGTAACACTTTTTTTGGTCTTATTTTTGAGAAATGTTTATTGGAAGAGAAAAGAAAGAATACAGAGGTCTCTCACCCAAATTTCAGGAAAAAAAATGAAGAAAGGAAAACTGAACTTACATATCAAGAGCAAAGGGCATAAAAAACTGACCAACTGTTATATAAAACTACGATCATGAAAAAGTCTTTGCTTAAAAATAAAACTCATTAAGAAGCTCACAATATATACTTCCCCCAGATAAATTACAAAAGGAGCCATAGCCCACCATTTCATTTTTCTCTAATGATAAACAAAGAATAGATTAACTAAAGAGAGAATGCATACATTCAAATGCAAAATCGATTTGAAACTCTACTTTCGGTATTGTCATAAACAGAGAATTCAAATAAAAAAAAGGCATAAAAATGTTAGGGAAAACACAAAGTTTTTCTCTTCTGTATGCAAATCAATGGAGATATATAACCACAAATATATGCGGAGAGTTATAGTAGCGAAAATAAATGGAGTCAATCAAACCACAAGAGACAGACACACCAATTTTTACGTGGAAACCCCTTCCAAGGTGAAAGAGGAAAAAACCACGAGACCTAGTCCAGATAAATCTCCAATATGATAATAATGGGCACACAATCCAATCTTCTCTAGTCATAGCTAGAGGTTATCCATCATCAAGAGAAACAACTTGCTCTTGGATAATCGAAGAACTCACCAAAACAATAAGTGGTAATCCAAAATAAGAAAATAGAGCAAAAGTCATCTTGTTTCTACATGATTTCCATCTTCTCATGACTTGGTGGTTAGTGTCTTTCATGTGCGTGCTCTGTATAAGACAAAATCCATGGATGTCCTGAAACAACCACCATTTTGCTTTAGACATAATGAAGCTTAAGAAAAATCAATCAATTATCCCCCCTCCCCCTCCCCCCCCACCACAAAAAAAAAAAAAAAAGAAAAAAAAGAAGAATATTAAAGACAAATGAAAGGAAAGAGAATCTGAAACATACTCAGTACTTCATCTGTAGTTATCCTTGCAGACACTTCCCTATTCAACATTCTGCTCATTAGATCCCGAGCCGGTCCAGATATCGACTTCCAATCCCCACTATGGAAGTCAAGTTGCTCCTTTTTGATAGCCTCACTAATTTCTTCACTAATCTCTCTATCAAATGGGTTGGTGCCCACCAAAAGACCATGTAGAACAACACCAGCACTCCAGATATCCACTTTATTTGAATAATCTCCCAACAGAACCTCTGGGGCACAATATGGTAGAGTTCCAATTTGACTAGACAATCTCTGACCTGTGAAAAACAAATTGTTACTTGCTATTTTAAAATGGCACCAAAATATCCTACATAGGTGCATGATACAATCAAACATGTCATTTAAATTTCTAAAAGTAATCTCGAAAGTAATAATTTGCTCTAGTTACAACCATACTAGTAGAAGGTAATATTTTCAAAGATAGATAAAATTATATGATATGCAAAGAAAAAAAAAATCCTTGTTCTATGTCATCTACAAAAGGGAAAAAAAAAAATCTTTGTTCCATCAGCAACCTGTACATAAACCATTGTGCAAATATCGGTAAAAAATATTCAGAGAACTCATTCAGCATGAAATGGTTCAGCAAGTTGGAATTGATAAGTAACAATCTTCTTAATTAGAACAAGTAAATAATAACATGAATGAAAATCTGACTTCATTTGACTATTTTATTTCTTGATTCAAACCCTCTAACGCATTAATTTCAAATTTAGTTTTGCAGGATTGAGTCGAGTAAGATACCATTTGAAAATCTAACAGCTAAGCCAAAGTCTCCAAGTTTCTTCTTTCCAGAGAATGTAAGAAGAATGTTGTCAGGCTTAATGTCCCTGTGAACAACTCCCTTTTGATGACAATATTTGATGACTAA
The DNA here is from genome assembly GCA_028583415.1 of Protea cynaroides. NCBI lineage: Eukaryota > Viridiplantae > Streptophyta > Magnoliopsida > Proteales > Proteaceae > Protea > Protea cynaroides. The sequence continues at coordinate 27,780,343 of CM053272.1, forward strand.
AATCAATTGCTTGAGTATGTTAGCAGCCTTGTGCTCTGAGTATTGACCCCCACTTTTATTCATATGATCTAGCAAATCTCCACCAGAACACAACTCCATCACAAGATGGACACAGTAAAAATCCTCATACACTGCCTCCAAGTTGACAACACTAGGATGTCTAGAGAGGTGTTTCATGATTTCCACTTCCTGATGTACATTCTTATCCTTTTAGCTCAAAGTTTTACAGGCATACTCTGCTCCGCTAGTCTTACACTGGCACAACCGAACCGATCCATATGCACCTTCTCCAATAACATAATCTAAATCATAATCTTCCTCAATCTTCTTCTTCTTCCAACTTAACTTATCAGTAACAACATTAATTTTCTGCTTCTTTATCTTGAAAAACTCTCCAATAACAGTATGTAAATCATAATCCTCCTCAATCTTCTTCTTCTTCTTCCAGCTTAACTTATCAGTAACAACATTAATTTTCTTCTTCTTCATCTTCAAAAACTCTCCAATAGGAGTATCTAAATCATAATCCTCTTCAATCTTCTTCTTCTTCTTCATGCTTAACTTATCAGTACCAACATTAATTTTCTTCATCTTCATCTTCAAAAACCCTATATTCCACTGAAACTAATGATAACAATGTGATGTCTCGAACAAACTTTGCAGACCTACCATCGAAGAAAAGTTTCAGTAAGTAATACAGTTCAGGGTTCTAGAAAGAATCTTGACCCCCACCCCCCTCCCCCCCCAAAAAAAAAAAAAAAAAAAAAAAGTTTAGTCCAAATCGAAGATTCAAATATGAAAATACTCTAATACGTCACAGAAACTCAAATTTGCAAGAAGACATTCAATTTCAGCAGATATATAACCAGAACTAATTGAAAGTAAAAGGGTGCAAGAAATTACTTTGCACTAACACTAGAACTCATTCAGCAGCTGATCAACTTCAATCGAATGAAAAGCATTTAAATATATATATATCCAATATGGAATGAAGCAAATGGAACCACTTGAATGCTTTCGAAAACAGAAGCTCCTTCAGTCTCTTGTTCTGATCAAATTCTTGAATTTCTAAGAAATCTTCTAGGCCTACCTCCAAGATTCTCTAACACACGAGTCTAGACCGTTGACTTCTAGAATTTTTAAATGGCATTGATCGTAATCCCTTCCCAAGAAAAAAGGAAAAACATACAGCTTTCACATAACTGTATAACTGATTTATGTGCTGATATCAATAAAATAAAGAAAAAAAAATATAACTAGACATATGTATTAGATTTTTTTTCGGTAAGAAAACCCTAATCAACTAGATAAGAAGATAACCGATAAACTGATTAGATAATTACGTACAACTGTTTCTTGAATTCATATGTATCACTTAAGGGTGTTAAATGGTGCGGTTTGGTTTTGATTTAAAATCAAAATCGAATCATTTATTAAACGATTTCAAAATACTGACCAAATCGATTATTAATCGATTTTGGTTTTTCAATTTTTCAACGGTTTCATTGCTAAAAGGGAAAGAAAGAAAGTTAGAAATAAAGAAGAGGGAAAACCAAGGAAAACATTAAAATAATTGGAATCATATTGTCACCACCCCACTTTTGCTTATTGTAAAACCTGTTTTAGTCATTTAGGCCTTTATATATAAAAATCACAAAAATTGTTTGTGAGCCGGGTTTTTTTATTCTATTGTTGAGGTGGGCTAGATTTTACTAAGTTGCTATGTTAAGGATTAAGTCTGGGCCTGGGCTCAGAGTTGATAAGATAGGATTAAAAAAAATCAAAATCAACTAAAATCTCATGGGCTTAAAAGCACATACCTTTTTTTATAAGTGGGGGAAGTGCTTTTCATTTTAGTAAGAGATTTAGGGTTTGGCTCATTTGAAGAAAGGGGGTAATCTGGTAACTTCACATGGTTGTAAGAAAAAGGATTTTTGGTTTCTAAAATTCAGGAGAAGAAGTAGGGAAGTAGAAGAAAAGATATAGGAGAGGGTTTCAGTAGCCACAAGAAGGGAAAAGAGGGAGAAGCTGCGGGGTGCTGTGAATAGGGAGGAAAAATTCGAAAAAAAGAAAAAGAAAAAAAGAAAAGAGTCGGATAGAGAGAAATAGGGAGGAAAAAATGGAGATAGATCAAAGGAAGGACAGAGAGAGAAGTTAGAAGAGTGAGGAAGAGAAGAAGTTGTAGAACCGGGAATTGCAGGGAAGGTCTCATGAAGAAATGCACAAAAAAGAGGGTTTCATGAGTTTGGAGATTCTGATCCAGTTATCTTCTTCAGTGGGGAATTGAATCATTCATCTCCCTACATTATTTCATATAATATACAGAAATAAATAAAAATAATATAATTGCATAAGAAACGTAAAACTGATCACTACTCCAATATTCAGCACTATCGATCTAAATGACAGAAAAAAGAAAAAGAAAAAGAAAAAGAAAAAAGAAAGGGATACAAGAGGACAGATCGACAACTGAACCATGCATCTTTGTTGTTGAGGCCTGACACCAACAAACTTCTTTTCAGCATCTTGCAATTGTTGACTCAATGATACCGGATAGATTACAGAACACATGAAAATTGCTGCCATAATAAATTCTAACTCTGCATACTCAAGAATTAATAATAGTCTAGACTCCAAAGTCCTAATTACCCCAAAACATTCAGGATAAATTCAAGACTTCAAGACTTCAAGTAGACTAGCTAGTATCTCCATGAGGGTCTTGCATGCAGCCGTTGAAAATAGACAATTGTAGACTAGCTAGCTAGTAGCTGGACACAAGACAAAATCAAAGAACAAACTTGCCGAACGACACAAACCTTGTAAGTTGTAAGCACTTGGGAACCTTTCTAATTCTTCTATAGTAGACAATAGGGAAGCACCCATATACCTCCAAACATACAGCTTCCACGTAATTGAATAACAGATTTACGTGCTGATATCAATAAAATAAAGAAAAAATATCTGACTAGACATATCTAGTAGATTTTTTTTGGTAAGAGAACCCTAATCAACTAGATTAGAAGATAACCGACAAACTGATTAGATATTTTGTACAACTCTTTTTTGATTCATATGTATCTTCTAAAGATTTTGAACGATGTGGTTCAACCGTTCTTAAACGTAAATATAAAATGGCTAGTTTCTTACCAGTGGGCCGTGCTTCAAGGGCGGCAGGGGTTTCTAATAAAAAAGGTTAACGGGAGGGTTATCGGTCAGTGGGAGAAAACATAGGAGAAGAAGTAGGGAAGAAGAAGAGAAGAAGTAGGGAAAAAAAAAAGAAAAAAAACCGTAGATGTGAAAGAAAATGGGACATTGGAAAAAAAAAATGGGGGAAAGCCATGGATAAGGGAGAGAGAAAACACGAGAGACAAGGGAGGGGGAGAAAACAAAAGAAAAACAGAGAAGGGGAGAAGAGCTCCGTAAGGTTTTATCGAATTGGATTTCTTAGATCTCCTCCTCTCCTACTCACTTCTTTTTATTTTTCAGTTCCATGGATGATGTATTAGTTACAGAAAAGATCATAAAAACGATTTCACCTCTATTCTTCAATCTCCAACTCGAAACCATGTCAACAGTAGCCCTCTGGCCCGCAGACTCACTTTATCTCTCTCCCTCTTTTGAAAATATCATCCCACTTTTAAAATAAACTCAATAAAACTTTATTTGCCCAAGAAAAAACCTCAACAAAACTACTTGTAAACTGATTTCAACTTTGCAGTTAAAACGTACCGTGACCTCTGGGTAACCATGGATAAAACATCCACTAAAACCTAGGAACCTTGAATCCAGTCATCACTTGAGGCTGCACTTTCTTCTTCTTTTCTTTTTTTTTCTATATCTTCTCTTCTACTTCCCTACTTCTTCTCCTATGTTTTCTCTCACGTTCTGATCGATAGCCCGTATCCAAATATATTGAATGACTAATTTGACATTGCTAATGGAATTTATATTTTGTCTCTCTCTCTCTCCTTTCACTCTCATCCAAACCCTAAGATCCAAATTGTCTCCTATTGAGTAGTCTCGATGATGGACATGTGTCCTATATTTAATCCGACGGTGATCAAAGAATCTGTCGCAGGAGATCACCCTATGAGCCATCAGCAGGCGATCAAAGTTTGCCCGCGATTTCAGCTTAAAGGAGAAACAGGATCTGAGGATACCTCTGCAACTCCAACTGCAAATCCGGAGGAATTAAGGCTAGCAAGCGTAGAAGAAGGAAATAAAGAATTTGGAGGACGACTTCTGTATCTTACAGAGAGAAAGAGAGCCAAAGAGAAATAGAGAGAATTTTCAAACGGCTAACGATCGAAGAAGATAGGAAAAAGAAAGGAAGGAAAAAAACTACGGATTTCACAAATTCCATGGTGGAGATGCATTTGACAACACTTTGAAGGATCCGGAAAGCAGCAATATAGAAAACCTTTCTTACTGAAGAACTCAGTTCAATTTTTTGAGTTAAGGTTTGCTCTTTGAATTGGACAAGTTGTTCTGTAACACCAAGCATTTGGTCCACCAGGTTTTTGAAAGGTTCTTCAACATAAAATTTTAAGTCCTCATTGGATCCAGGTGAGGATGGAGGATTCTTGAGCTTCTGCACAAATTTGACAAATCAGTTTTCATCTGTGGATTTTTTAAGGAGCAAGATTTCACCATGTTTCATGGCGAATATAGCCAAAAGCATCACCACTGTCGCATCCCATGAGAACCCACTAAGAAAATCCAATAGTTCATGGATAGTTTTATCTAGAAATTTCTTTTATCTACGTCCATCTCGCATGCAGAATTGCTCGTTGCTAAAGTTCTAAAGGCCCAAACTGATTTAAGGATCTCCTCCTTTCATGCGATCTTCGTTTATTCTTCTGTTTTTTTTTTCCTTCGATTTCTTGTCCTGCAACTTTTTTTTTCTGCTTTCTTTCTCTTCTTCTCCTTTTTCTTCTGCAGTTTCCTCCCAGTCTTGCAGGCGTGGTCGTTAGAAGAGCGACTAATATGATCATCTCCTACAAACAAACAAAAAAAAAAGGGTTAAAAATCATGACATGAATGGAGATGAAAGATCAAGAAGATGAAATAGAAATAGGGTATTTGAACCAAACACCTTCTGATCTCTAGTTAAATGCTTTTAACCCATCTATTCCTCGAATTTCTGTGAGTTCTGTGTCATATCCAGCCAGAATCGGCCATAACCCTTTAAACCTTCGAATCGACTACTTTCTGTCCACCTTCCTAAAACCATTGCTCCATGACAGAAAAAAATTATTCTCTAGAAACAGCAACTCGTTTATTGTGCAATTCAAACTGAGGAGGGAAAAAAATATATAAAAAATAGGGATCATAATGGAAGCACAATTCATACGCATCTTTACAAGTATGGATACAGCAGCGATGTTTATGTATACATTGCTCTTGTCGATTTTTTTTTATTCGAAATTGGATGATATGGGGAAGATGAAGGCACCGTCGACGGCGAAGAAGAAGAAGTAGAAGTCGGTCTTCGTCGTCCTCGTCAAGAAGAGGTAGGGTTTTCTTTTCCCTCTTTTTACTGTTATTGTTTTGAAGTGAAACAGAGGGAGGTAGGGTAGTAAATATCAACAGGGTATAATCGTCTTTTCAACAGGTCAAAAAGGTATTCTCATCTCTGAAATATTCCAATCCACCTGACGTCAGCATTTAACGGGAATCAACTGATGGAGTGGACTTCTTTGATTACCATAGCCAAAGTTTTGGGGTGTAGATGATGTTTTTGCAATCTTATGGGTGTAGATGATGTTAACGATCCTCGATGGGGTCTAGATGAAATTTTTTCTAAAAAAAAAACCGAATCACATACCGAAACTGAATCGAACCCGTTAAACTGAAACTATAAAACCAATTATTAAATGGTTCAATTCTAGTTTCAAAATGAAACCAAATCACATACTTAAACTGAATCGAACCATTTAAATTGAAACCGTAAAACTAATTATTGAACGGTTTAATTCTAGTTTAAAAAATGAAACCATTTAAACCAATTATTTGGAACTGTTAAAGCCGATTACACCATTACTTTAATCCTTTAATGCTAAATGTCTATATTTGTATTAATAAATTTTATTTTAATATTTTTCACATGGTATACTTCTAAAGTATAAGTCCATTACTTTAATCCTTTAATGCTAAATGTCTATATTTGTATTAATAAATTTTATTTTAATATTTTTCACATGGTATACTTCTAAAGTATAAGTCCACTATCATATTTGATTCAAATTATTTGAATATTTTCCTTAGCTTTCTAGCTCCTTTGCTCCTAACTCTTTTCCTCTCCCTTCTAGCAATAAAACTATTCAAAAATCAAAATACCAAATCCGATTAATAATCCGTTTGGTAAGCATTTTGAAATCGTTTAATAAGTGATTCGATTTTGTTTTTACTCATTACAAACCGAACCGAAACCAAACTGCACCGTTTATATAACACCCTTAGGTGATACATATGAATTCAACAAAAAGAAAAAAAGAAAAAAATTTGTACATAATTATCTAATCAGTTTATCGGTTATCTTCTTATCTAGTTGATTAGGGTTCTCTTACCCAAAAAAAAAAAAAAATCTAATAGTATATCTAGTCAGATATTTTTTTTCTTTATTTTATTGATATCAGCACATAAATCAGTTATACAGTTACATGGAAACTGTATGTTTTTCCTTCTGTTTATGACAATACCGAAGTTGGAGATTTAAATCAATTTTGCATTTGATTGTATACATTCTCTCTTCAATTAATCTATTCTTTATTTATCATTAGATAAAAATGAAATGGTAGGCTACATGTGGGAAGTATGTTGTGAGCTTGCTAAAGAGTTTTATTTCTAATTAAGCAGAGACTTTTTTTTAATCTTAGTTGTTTATCTAACAGTTGGTCAGTTTTTTGTGCCCTTTGCTCTTAATATGTTAGTTCAGTTTTCCCTTCTTTCTTTTTCCCTAAGAAGATTTTTCCGAGAGATCTATGTATTCTTTCTTTTCTATTCCAATAAACACTTATCAAAAATAAGACAAAAAAAAAGTGTTACTTTTAGCTTTTAGACATGGAAAAAAAAGGGACTTCAATCCTCCAACAGATTTTAGAAACTCATAAAATATTTTGATGAATCTCATGGCCCTGGTTCACTTCGTAGGGCTGGTTTGACTCTCCCAGCTCTGGCTGCTCGACCAGTCCCCAATAACTTGCTTATGTAGATTAAGCTGATGGTCCATATCTCCTTTATGAAGAAGTAGAACTAGTTCAGAACCAAATAGATGATCATACAAAATGAAGTTTTGAATGGTTTCATATAAAAAAATATATATATATATATATATATATATATATATATATATATATATATATATATATATATATACTTTGTTAGTTTGTGTGCCTCTACATATAAATTTATTTGTTTATTTAAGTTTTTGTTTTTTTTGTAAGATAATAGTTAGCAAAGGTAGCATGGTGTCTTGCTTGTAGAATGTAGGTGCCAAGGAGGTCATGGATTTCACTCTTTTGTCTTCACCATGTGCTTTAAGGTCCCCATCTTCCTCTCCCCCATTGTTACACACTCTAGTAGTAGTTGTAATAGTAGATGTCTCATTTGGCACTATTAGATAAACTGAAAACCAAAAAAGAAAAAATATGAAGGAATCTTTTTTTTTTTTTCCAACAAGTAGCTAATTTATTAATTCTAAAAGAGAGATGCAAACAAGTTAGACCACCAAAGATAAGATCCAAAACAAAAACAAATCGGAACTTCAACAAAAACACAACAACCACTAGGCCACCAAAGGTGGACCCTAAATTTTATGAGTGGATTTATTGGATTGGTTCATCAATAGACTTCAGGGAGAATCCTTTTTTGACTCTGCGTCAATGATTCTACCATGAATGAAATGAAAGTTGAAGAAAGGGGGGTTGAACCCTTTTTCTGTCGGACAAATCATTCCCTCAGGGGATCCTATACTTAATATTATATTAAATAAAAAAATACTAATATATTTAAATATACTTAATTTAAGTATTTTAATTTTAAGTATATTTAAATATACTTATTATTAATAATAATAAAATAATTTGATTTCATTTTATTACAATTAAATTTATATATAATTATATTATATATAATTATATATAAATTTAATTATATATAGAATATTTAGATTCTATTTTCTATTAGATTATATCTAGAATTCTATTATTATTTATTATTATATTAGAATATTCTAATTTATTTTAGAATATAATAGAATAAGAAAGTGAAATCTACATAGGTTAAGTTGAGAATCTTGGGTGCCTTATGTACTTGAGAATCCCTTAACTTAATAGTTCGAATTTTTGAGATGGAAACTTAATAGAACCAAGATCCTCTATAGTGACTGTCAAACAGTAGTGAGATCCTTACCGCTCACTATGAGTGGTCAAGATCTTCACTACAAAGCAGCAGTCACTATCAAGGGTTTTTTTTTTAACTCAATATGGTGTCACAGCTCCAGGGATAAATTTTCAACACATTTCTTTGCATTTTATATTAAAATAAATGATAAAAAAAATCATATGATACGAGAAAATTTTACTTCCACCTTACATGAAAACAAACCAAGCTTACAAGTTTCACAAGGAAAATGAAACCGTTTGCAATGACTTAAATATTCAAACTGAATTAGCACAGAACAAGGAATTGGAGAATAGTTCTCCTGTATGTATTTTATGCTCCATAGGATCCCATCACCTTCCATAGCCAATGGGTCCCACACCACAACGACAGTGATAAGATCCCATAGAGAGTACATGTACACACAAGTGATCCAAACTGAAGGAATTGTATTGAATTTGAATTGAAAATTTGATTACAAAAAAATAATGTATGATGCTGAATTTGAATCGAGCCTAGAGAGTGAATTCAAAGAAACAATTCTACTTCGAGGGTAGAAGCCTCTTGAGATGGAGATGAGTGAGAAATTTGGAGAATGATTCACCTTCATGTACTTGTATCCTCCTTAAGATCTCAAGACTATTCAAATCTAATAGGTCCCACCCCAGATAGACGGTGATAGAATCCAATGAAGTGTACATGTACATGCAGATGATTTGAATTCAGAGATTTGTGAGATATTTTAAGATTGAATTTAATTACTTCTTTTGTTTTTGCTTTGGAAATTTTCATAGACCTCCCATACGGTGAAATGTTACATATCAGTCTCCATTTGAATTATATTCAATCAAGTTCCCAGCATTACATTGAAATTTTGTCAAACCCCCAACCTGATAATTTATCACCGTTACTTATTTTCAAAATCCCAATTCTACCCTTAACTTTGTGTGCAGTTCCAATTTTACCCCTTGGATTTTCATTGCCACCGTCTCCGATCTTGCTTCCCTCTCCCATCCCGAACCCTAAACCCCAAAAAAAAAACAGCGATTTCGAAACCGACAGCCTTCCCACTGCAATTCTGCCCACCACCGGCGGCCTTGGGGCTTGATACAGAGCAGAAGTGAATTCAAGCCACCGAATTAATATTGACGTTAATAGAAGGTAGCATTATCTTTGAAATTTCTCTTCTGAACCATGTCTTGTGATAGAGAACAGAGTGAATACAAGCCACCAAGTTAATTGGGCTTTTTTTTTATCTGTGATTTGATTCTTTTGGGTAATCTATGCACACAGTTACTACTAACCATTTGTAACTGATATTTGCAGCAGATTGTTGGTTGGTAGGCTGTTCATTTTTGTTATGCCATCGTTCGATAAGTATATCGTCAGCTTCTCCGGCGGGTATTCGTGCCCCAACACCGACAGAGCCGTGTTGACCACCCCCATGGGAGGCTCCTTGTATGGGTCCGCCGTGCATATGAATACGTCCACGCCTGGGTGATCGTAATCGGCCCTTTCCTCAAACGATGGCGGATCGGAACTTACACTCTTTGCTTTCATGGAGGCCGCCAAGTTCGCCCACCACGGGCTGCCTTTCTATAGGGAGCCTTTAAAAGGGCCCCGAAACCAAAAAACAACCAAAAAAAAAACCAAAAAAAAAAACCAAACAACCAAAAAACCCCCAAAAAACCCCCCCAAAATAAAAATAAAAAAAAATAAAAAAAACCAAAAAAAAAACCAAAAAAAAAAAAAAAACCAAAAAAAAAAAAAAAAAAAAAAAAAAAAAAAAAAAAAAAAAAAAAAAAAAAAAAAAAAAAAAAAAAAAAAAAAAAAAAAAAAAAAAAAAAAAAAAAAAAAAAAAAAAAAAAAAAAAAAAAAAAAAAAAAAAAAAAAAAAAAAAAAAAAAAAAAAAAAAAAAAAAAAAAAAAAAAAAAAAAAAAAAAAAAAAAAAAAAAAAAAAAAAAAAAAAAAAAAAACCAAAAAAAAAAAAAAAAAAAAAAAAAAAAAAAAAAAAAAAGAAAAAAAAACCCAAAAAAAAAAACAAAAAAACAAAAAAAAAAAAAACCCAAAACAAAACCCCCCCCCACAAAACAAAAAAAAAAAAAAAAACCAAAAAAAAAACCCACCCCCCCCAAAAAAACAAAAAAAAAAAAACAAAAAAACCAAAAAAAAAAAAAAAAACAAACCAAAAAAAAAAAAACAAAAAAAAAAAACCAAAAAAAAAAAAAAAAAAAAAAAAAAAAAAAACAAAAAAAACACAAACCCAAAAAAAAAAAAAAAAAAAAAAAAAAAAAAAAAAACAAAAAAAAAAAAAAAAAACAAAAAAAAAAAAAAAAAAAACCAACAAAAGAAGAAAAAAAAAAAAAAAAAAAAAAAAAAAAAAAAAAAAAAAAAAAAATACAAATATTTATAAAAATAAAAAAAATACAAAACCCATATATACAATACCCCTTTAAAAAAAAAAAAAAAAAAAACAAAAAAAAAAAAAAAAAAAAAAAAAAAAAAAAAAAAAAAAAAAAAAAAAAAAAAACACAACAAAAAAAAAAAAAAAAAAAAAAAAAAAAAAAAAAAAAAAATATAAAAAAAAAAAAAAAAAAAAAAAAAAAAAACAAAACAAAACACAAACAAAAAAAAAACCCCCAAAAAAAAAAAAAAAAAAAAAAAAAAAAAAAAAAAAAAAACAAAAAAAAAACCTCAACAAAAAACAAAAAAAAAAAAAATTAAAAAAAAAAAAAAAAAAAAAAAAAAAAAAAAAAAAAAATTTAAAAAAATAAAATATAAAAAAAAAAAAAAATAATAAATAAAACCCTATTATTTTTTGAGCCCACAAAAAAAAAAAAACAAACCCAACAAAAACTTTCCGTTTGATTACCTTCTTTAATTCCATTTACAATCTCATTTCCATCTTCTTCTTCTTCTCTCCTCTTCTCTGCAACTTCATCTCCAGCTCTCGCATGCAACCCATAGAATCTCCCGAGCTTCAAGGCTGCGACTGTAGTAGTTAAGATCATAGTATTAGTGGTGTTCTTGATCTGCCGGATTAGAGGAATTTCTCTCCTTCACTCGATGAAACCCAGTTGCAGAAACGTAACTCTAATTTGAGAACTCGAGTGCGCAGAGTTCGTTCATCTACAACACCATGACCGAAGCTTATCTGACTCACGGTAATCCGAGGACCAGTTTTATTGTCTACTCCCAAATGTTAAGCGAAGGCTCAATTTGTCCCAAAAGATTTTAGGTAGAGGGTTTTCGGCAAACTCCATTAACAAGGATGAAGTTCTTTGGGACATTCAGAGGGCAGAAACTGGGACTTGTTTTGCTGCTGAGGATTTGAAGTATTGGAAATATGAATTTGTTTCTCCAGATTAATGATTTGCAGGAATAGCGATGAACGGGGAAGACGAAGAGGTGATAATGGTTAGAGGGCATAATGGTCTACAATGATGGTTAAGGGCAAAATGATTCATTTAAAACTTAACTCTCTCATCAAGTCTGTCAGAGGGGAGTCCTATATGTATTTGAAAGAAGGGTCTTTTTTTTTATCCAAAAAAATAAATAAAAACAAGGGTTCTTTTGTAAAATTTCACGAATCTGCAGGGGACGTCTAAGAAAATTTCCCATTCGCCTTTTTATAGATGTCCAGCTAAGATTTCCAACTGTGCTTCCCACGTCATCCTCAAGAGCAATGGTTTCCTACCCTACCTTGGCTTCTGCGTGGTAATAACGGTTCCGACTCATTCGATGTTGTAACACCATCTTCAGCAGAGCAAAGATGACCTCCCCATAAACCCATCTCAAAATCCACCAAAACCCATTTGCGGAGCTCGTCGGACTTGGGTAATCCTTCTTTCTCTCTCTCTCATCTATCCTTGATTCCTTTAATCAGTCTTGAAAATCTGTTCTGAGCCAACTGTCTCACTGTCTCACAAGATGAAGGCCTAAAAATTTTATGTAGATATAAGGCAAAACTGGAAATTTGATTCTTACAGAAGAAACACTCAGGTAATGCCCCTCTTTCTCTCCCTTTGAAGATTCCTCTAATCGACCCTGTTCATGAGTATGAGAAACATTGATCCTTATTTTATATGTTTTACAAGAGGAAGTAATCTTTTTCATTTAGGCAAAGCAAAAAAGTGTGCTTTTGTTTTTGATTGTCTGATTAATCAAAACACATTTTTTTTTCTACTCTAGTTTGCCTCTTGATGAGTACAACGGAACATGGTTGTTGGGTTAGAAAAGAAAACCTTGATGTGTTTGAGTAAAGACTCCAACCAGGGTAAATGCCATGATTGAGGAGCATGAGTAAAGCCCGCAGCCGAAGTAGATAAAACAGTTAGTCCTCCCATTATCCTGCCAACACACGGTTGGGGGATCCCTAATTAACCCGAGATTTGGGTTATTTTGCTTTTGAAGACTAAGGAGATTGGCATGACTGCTTGGATGAATTGATGCTTGATATGGTGTTCTCTGTTTATGTCTTATGTATAAATGAGTTAAACAATTCTCTCCTAAGTTTTCATTGGTTGGTTAGAGATTTCTCTCTACTAGCTACGGTTTGGAAAACTGTTTTCATTCTTCCCCTTGTCTCGTTCTCTTTTTTTTCAAACAGCAAACTTGGGAGTTCCTCCTCTCCCTAGATGGATAAGGGGGAGGCTGCAAAATAAAACGGAAACTTGGATGGTTATCGCAAATGGGTTCTGTCTCCCCATGATTGCTCCCATTTTCTTGGTAATATAGTAGTTCCTTTCTGATTGCTGTCATCTCTTTTTGATTTCGTATACATGGTTTTTTTTCTCCCCGTGATTATATAGGTCATTTAACTGTTCTTTTTTATTCCATTTCCTCAATGTCTTCATTGGGTCCTGCAATGACAGCTTTTTGCTTATATAAAGGCTGTTAGAGATTGTCTTGAAATGCGGGTGTTTGGTAAAATGTTGGACATGAAAGGGTCTTGCGGGAGTGGCATCTTGTCGTGCCGTCATGATTCATGTTACAAAACTACAATATTGGCAAACATGGGTGGATCCATTTGATATAGGATTCTACATCCATCTCTTTGATAAAATTTCAGCTCCGAACAAGTTGGGAAAGTGTGTTAAAATTGAGTTCAAAGTACTAACCATTAGATCCTTAATAGTGAATTTTATTTCTTATAATTAATGCAATTTTAAAAATTATTTTAGCCCATTCCCATGACTATTTTAGGCTGAAATTTGATCTATGACTGAGCATGAGGTCATCTATCATATAGATCCACTTAAGCGCATTCAAATTGTGCCATGTGGGCAAGAGAATGTGACCTTGTTATGTGAGACATGTCACAGTGCATTGTGATACTAAGATTTCCATTTTTTTTTTCCGTATCTTTTGATATTTCTATACTTAGTTACATGTTGTTATTACTTGGAGATCTACTCAGCCTCAAAGTTAGTCGATCTTCCGAGTTCTTAAACACTGTGAGGAAATAGCTTTTATTCTTTACTGCAGGATTGTACACATACAGCAACTCAGAGCGGCATTAGAGATGCAAACAACACAAAGCTTTTTTCACTTACAAGGCTGGGAGCAGATAGGGGGAGAGATGTCTCAGTCAATTTCAAGCTTGAATCCTCCCAAAACCTTCAGCAAGAAAAACGCACTCTTGCCATCCTTTCCTTCATTCCCTTCTTATTCTCTGTGTACGTTAAGGACAAAGAGATTGCCTACGACTTCACTTGCAATAATGTCAAGCCAACAGCAACCATCTCTTGACATACTTAACCAAGGAGGCCATCATGATGAGTTACTTAATGTCATTCGGAGAACCTTGTCTAATTGTCTCTCTGAAACGTATCTTCATGAAACTGTTCCTGGTCTGAAGTCCAAGACCAGAGGCAAGGTAGTTCTTCATCTATCTCCACTTTGTTGCAGTAATATCCACTTGGAAGTTGGAATCCTCCTACCTCTCCCAACCCTGAATGGATAGGGAAAAAAAAAACCCAGGACTTTCTTTGTTTGTTATTTTGACATTTGGATTGGTTTTAAAGGTGAGGGATATCTACGATGCTGGAGATTACCTCGTACTGGTCACTACTGATCGCCAGAGTGCTTTTGATAGAGTTCTTGCTTCCATTCCCTTTAAAGGCGAGGTCTGCTATTAATTTTTAGTCTCATCACTGCTATTATATAGACATCCATCTTCTGCTGTTAGTTTGTCAGTTAATCAAGTCAAACTGAACCACTTTGAAGAGAAAAAAAAAGCAGTTTTTTGAACTTTTTATTTATTTGGGTATGACTTCCAGGTTCTTAACAAGACCAGTTTATGGTGGTTTGATAAGACTCAGCACATCACTCCAAATGCAGTGGTGTCTGCTCCTGATAAAAACGTTACAATTGCAAAGAAATGCTCTGTTTTTCCAGTCGAGTTTGTTGGTAAGTTATCATCGGAGTGACAACTTGGATTTATTTGTAGGATTAAGTCAGTTTAGGATTAAGTTTTTTTTTTTAGTAATTATGTGAAGGCAATAATATGTGTATTTATCTGGGTGGTTATCTCTTGCATTATTCTTTGCTTGGGGGGGATTTGAGGGAAGTACATGTCTGTTTATTATGCAATTAGATTTTTGGCTGGCTTTTGCCACTGTTCCACAATGTGAACATTCGAGAGACTAGATACTGATTTTGGTTTATGATGAAGGTAATGTTCAATTTTTTTTTATGCCATACGAAAGTAAAGGATTAGCGGAGTTTACAGGTTTACCAAAACAACAACAACAGCAAAAAAGCTGTATCCTCATCCTCCAATCAGTTCCATTTGAGGTGATACTTGATACAAGCCCTAAGCAATGCATGTCTTTCCTCACCACTTCTTGTAGAGTCATTTTATGTCTGACCCTGGCTCTTTTAGTTCCTTCAATCTGAATCAAATCACTCCTTCGTACTGAAGCATCTAAAGGGTTCCGTTGAACATGGTTATGCCACCTCAAACAACTTTCTTGTATCTTATCATGTGTCGGAGCTACTCCCAAATCATCTCTAATATGGTCAATCCTTACTTTATCCTTCTTAGTTTTACTTTTGCCACATGTCCATCTCAACATCCTCATCTCAGCTACACTAAATTTATTTATATGATATTTCTTAAGTGCCAAACATTCCGCCCCATACATATTGTGAAAATTGCTTGCAACTAATTTTTGCTATCAATGCTTCTTCTCCATGCAGTAGTGGGTTTTGATTTTAGTTGAGCTGGTCATGGTTATGTCTTGGTAAGTGCTTGGGAGATGGAGGCGTATTTTGCATCTAAAAGGTCATGCATTGCAGTATAAACATATAAGAAGCTAAGGAATGCCGGTGTAGACTGAAACAAACTCAAAGCATTTTAGTCAATTATTTGTAATTGTCTGTGCATTAATTTTGCATTGATAAGCTAACTTTCATCTATGATATCTGAAAGCCTGCATTTTATCCTACCTTAATTGTTTATGATCTTAGAAGTTTATAAACTTTAATTTAGTTGTCTTTTGATCATGTATGCGCCATCTTGGGGGATGTGAAGAGGCATTACCAAGGCTCTGGTTTGGGTTAGAAAAATTTGCCAAACAACAAGAAAAGATATGAATTTATGAGACGTAAGAATCTCACCTAGATGATTCTGAGTGATGCAACTGGAATTTTGGCATTAGATTTTAAGGTGAACTAAGAAAATTGAAGGACATACTAGTGAGTTGCCTGATGGTCAGGTGGATTCTAATATTAATTTTTTGGATTGGAGAAAGTCCCAGAGTAAAAAATTTGTAGTATAGTTGTTTTACTGCCTAATGAATTCAGCATAAGTCGCTGCCTTCAGTTTTTTAAATTGCTGGAAATAATCTAATTTTATTGTTTTAATGATTTGTGTAACAAAATAGAAACAAAGTAAAGTGTTGAGAGGAATGATCGACTTGTCTAGAATGACAGCGGTCATGTTTTATTTATAGAGAAAAAGAGTTACATTGTAAATGTGGTAGGTGCATATAATTAATGCGGTAGGTGAGGGCAGTAGCTTTTCCTGTCAAGGAAGGCTGTCCCTTTTTGTCAAGGAAGGCTGCTGTCCTAAAGTCAAGGAAGGGCCCCTTGCCTTCTAGATGTTATAACACGCTCCTCAAGTTGGTGCATAAGTATCACGCATGCCCAACTTGCAAACTATTAGATGGAATAATTTACTACTTAACCCTTTGGTAAAAACATCAACTAATTAGTCTCCAGTTCTGACAAAAGGAACACAGATTAGTCTTTGCTCCAGCTTCTCCTTAATAAAATGTCGATCGAATTCCACATGCTAGGTGCGATCATGCTGGATAGGATTGTGAGTAATACTGATTGCTAACTTGCTATCACAATAGAGCATCATAGGTAGCGGAACAGGAATAAGTAAGTCACTCATCAGTTGTTGGAGCCACATTAACTCACAAATGCCATGAG
Source organism: Protea cynaroides (assembly GCA_028583415.1). NCBI lineage: Eukaryota > Viridiplantae > Streptophyta > Magnoliopsida > Proteales > Proteaceae > Protea > Protea cynaroides. Next base: position 27,797,167 of record CM053272.1, read on the forward strand.
ACATAGCTCGGAACTCGGTCTCAGCGCTAGACTGGGCAACAACAGCTTGTTTCTTGCTTCGCCAAGTGACCAAGTTGTCGCCGACAAATGTACCATACCTAGTAGTAGAACGACGATCGTTAGACGAACTGCCTTAATCAGTATCAGTGAAGTCCTCGACCCGTTGGTGACCATTAGAGGAGAGAAACACCCCTTTACCAGGAGTTGATTTCAAGTAACGTCAGATGCGTAACACTGCTTCCCTATGGGTAGTATAAGGATCATGCATATATTGGCTGACCAGGCTAACAACAAAAGCAATGTCAAGACGAGTATGCGAGAGGTAGATCAATTTGCTAAATAACCTCTGATATTGACCTTTATCAACAGGGACCCCATCCTTGCTAGAGAGACCAATATTGGATTCGAGTGGAGTATCGGAGGGCTTACAACCAAGCATCCCTGTCTCTGAAAGAAGATCTAAGGTATATTTCCTCTGAGATAAGAAAAGACCTATAGTGGAGCGAGCAACCTCTATGCCGAGGAAGTAGTGTAACTTTCCAAGGTCTTTGACTCTTCAGACATAATCTCATCTGTATCACTTCCAGTGATCACAATGTCATTCACGTACATAATAAGAAGAACAATCTTATCACCAGATTATTTGATAAAAGGGGTATGATCAGCATGACTCTGAGTGTAGCCATTCGATACCATTGCCCTATAGAAGCGACCGAACCATGCACGAAGAGACTGTTTTAGGCCATAGAGGGCTCGTTTAAGCTTACAGACCTTCCCTTTTGTCGCTGAGGTTGAGAATCCTAGAGGAATGTCAAGGTACACTTCTTCAAGTTCACCGTGGAGAAATGCATTCTTGACATTGAGTTCTTGCAGATCCCAACCTAGGTTAACAACACAAGAGAGAAGTACTCGAGCAGTGTTTAGTTTTGCAAAGGTGCAAAAGTCTCCTGATAATCAAGGCCATAAGTCTGAGTGAAGCCACGAGCCACTAACTGGGCCTTGTACCGATTCACAGTACCATCAATGTTTGCTTTACTGCAAACACCCACTTACAACTCAATGTATGTTTTAGGGGAGGAAGAGAAACTAAGTCCCAAGTGTTGTTCTTCTTCAGGGCTTGCATTTCTTCAACTATGGTCGCCTTCCATCGGGAATCGGTAAAGCCTTCTGCCAATTTCAAGGAAGGAAAACAGAAGACAAAGAAGACATAAAAGTCCAATAGGATGGAGATGGAGAGTCATTCGACACCACCTGAGCAATAAGGTGATGCGTACAAGATCTTGTTCCCTTTTGGACAGGAATGGGTAAATCAAGAGATGAGTTAGAAAGTCTAGGAGAAACAGGTGCGAGATTACCAAATGGAGAAGGACTGTGATCAAAACCTGGATCAGGAGATGGCGATAAGCTGGGTAGACAAGGTCCAATGGTGCTGGTCTCTAGGTGTTGTAGGTGGTGCCGAACATATACCCGCACAGGGTTTTGAATCTTCGCACTACATGTTATTATTTTGGATGTATTTTTTTTCAAACTAACATGTGAAATAGGTATACAAATGTTGAAATAGGATACCCCCCCCCAAAAAAAAAAAAAAAAAAAAAAAAAAAAGAAGTTGTGGACCTCGAAACATGGGTTCCAAGTTTTCTAGGAAAAATCCTAGATTTCGTTTAAGTTTCAGTTGAAACCCGAGACAACTCGGTTTTGAGACTGGTTGAAACCGGCACCTTGAACCATGGTTTTAAAGCCTTGAGGCTCATGGACTAAAGAGGACAATATCTCGACGGTTGTGCGGAGGTTGGAGTGTTACAAGAGTGCCTGGATCCCATCATTGATCTCGCACAGGGGTGTGGAACCTGACCCATCTTTGGGAGGTCAAACAATAGTAGTATTGAGCAAATAATATATCGAAAATCCTATGTGATCCAACAGGCCATATAAAGAGATAAGAGAAGCCCTAGTATGACTAGGAATATGGTAAGGATGCAAGGGGATTGTTGATAGTAATTGAAAAGGTCAAAGATCCAATCAGCAAATGTGGAACAAAAAATGGTAGCCCAGCAATTAATGGCAATTAGGATAGGTGAGCAAAAACTGAATACAATCTGATGGTGGGATTAGGAATATTAAAAAAATCCTAGTTGAGGTAGAATTCTTTGATTCAGAAGTAGTTAGGCAATAACAGATTAAGTGACAGCAGCTAATAATTAGGATCTTTGTGGAACTAGGAAACCAGAAACCAGATTTGATTGCAGTAGCCGAAGCAATAGATTCAGAAGTAGTAAAACAGAATTCGATAGCTAGGAATCAATCAAAACAGATTCAATAGGGACGATTCACAACCAGGTTTAATCAGATTGCAGAATATCAAGTAATCAAATTTAAAATCTGGCATTATAGTTAGTAATGTGTGATCACTATCAATAACAGAGCAGAATCGATGACAGCAGTAGCAAACCGGATCAGATCAGATCAGATCTAATCAGATTAGTATAGATTGCAGCAGCAGGGTATAAGAACAGTAACAGATCAAATCAGATCTGAGAAACAGATGTCAGCAGTAATATAGTATTGGTGTGTGATCGTCATAGTTGTCAAGGCATCGCCTAGGTGTACAGGCCCTCTTGTGACAACTTGGAAAATCGGGCGCCTTGGTCGCCTAGGCAGGCGCCTCGTCAAGCCTCCACCGCCTTGGTTCGCCTTGGTTTTGACAACTATGGTGATTGCAACCAATAACAGATCAGAATCGATGGCAGCAGTGGTAAATTGGATCAGATCAGATCTAATCAGATTGGTATAGATAGCAGCAGCAGGGCATAAAGAACATCAACAGATTAAATCAGATATGAGAAACAGATCTCAGCAGTAATATAGTATTGATGGCAGCAGGAGGAACTGAAAATAGCAGTAGTATATCTAACAGATCAGATTGATAGTAGTAGGAACAGAGCAGACTAGATCAGATCAATTCTGATCAGATCTGGTCAGTTTCGACAGCAGCAGTATAGCAGTTGTAACCATAGTAGATCGAGATCATATAAACAAATAAGAGACTAGTAAATCTGATCTGTAGTAATAGATCAGTAGGCCATTACAGTAGCGCCAGAACTCAGCCACATATTTGCAGTAGTAGCAGTAAGAGGTAGTAAATCTGCAGAGAGCAGCTTATAGAGAATAGGAAATAGAAGCAGCAACGGTAGCTGCATACTAGATCGATGAACTTAGATGGCTCTCAAAACGGCAGATCAGATTAACCGCTCTGATACCATGTAACAAAATAGAAATAAAGTAAAAGATTATAGTTGACTACATCAACACAATCCTGAAGACTATTAGGAAGCCAGCTTGACAGCTGGATGGCCCTAATCCCGAGATGGAATTAGTGCTTCCTTGGTGCTGTTGAAAATGGGAATGGACCCTGGTGAATGGGTCCATTCTCTTATAGATAGATAGTTAACAGTTTGTTTTTACATTCAACCAGCATCATATTTATTTTTTTCTTTCTGTTTTTGTTGGGTGACCTTCTTAATGAATTAGAGCCCATGTAATGAATGTCTAAAAAAAAAAAAAAAAAAAATCTACTTCTAGTTTATTAGGACATGACTGTGCTTACAATTAATGTGTGCTAAATTTATCCAGCTTTGATTCTTTTCTGTTCATGTTAGCCTTATATGGTTATTTGTAGTTAGAGGTTATGTGACTGGAAGCACCGAGACATCACTATGGACGGTATACAAGAAAGGTGTCAGAAATTATTGTGGCAATGTACTCCCTGAAGGTTTGTTTCTGTGATTTAGATTGTTCTATGCTTTTTTCTTTTTTTTTTTACTCATTTCTTGCTCATCTTATGGTCTTTAAATATGTAGCAGGGATGGTGAAAAACCAAAAACTACCTGCAAATATACTTACACCAACGACTAAGGCCACTGATCATGATGTTCCTGTAACGCCCACTGAGGTTGGTCTACATTTTTTTTTTCCTTACAACTTTGTATCTTCTGGTTGTTTGGATTGAATTATGGGGCTGCAATTTTATAATGTTGTTGGCCGAAGGCGCCATTCTTCATTTGGTATTTTCTTGATGATTGATTGCACCGGTCTTCCTCAATGTATTTGTTCTGGTAGAGTTTCTTTTTTTGTATGACCTACAAATAAAGTTCTTGGTTTTACAATGCTTTGATGTCAGGGGCTCCATCACTTGCCCTAATTTCTATCTAGTGGGCATTTAATTGTTCTCTGTTTAATTTGACTTTGAAAATGATGTTTGATGGATAGAGAAGGTTGATTCTTTGATTTCCAAATGGGTTACATATTCCCTTGATTGTAGAAATAATATACTATATGTTTCCTTATGGCCTCCCCCTCCCCCCTCCCCCCTCCCCCTCCCCCGGGAAAATAAATAAAAAAAATAAAAAAAATAAATAAATTAGAGAGATGTTTGCATATATTATAGTTTCTGCTCTTGGAAGCACTTATATGCTTGCAAATAGAAGATCCAAGAGGTCAGTGAAAAGTGAGAAATCATTGGAATATTTTTCCTGCTCCTTTTGGTTCATACTGGCTTTGATCAAGTTTTTTTTTTTTCCTTCAAAAGAACATGGTCCTAGGAGATAAGTTTCCTCTGGTGATTGATTAAATATTGTTGCTTTCTTCTTGTCTGAGACTTTTGAGTTGGTTGACTTTTGTATAATGCAGTTATCGTTCATCAAATCTTGTTGTTTATATCTTGTGTGGACTACTGAGTTAGTTGACTTATTGATTATGCATTTATTGTGTCTAGATAATTGAACGTGGTCTCATGACACAAGCTGAATATGATGAAGCAAGTACGAAAGCATTAAGCTTATTTGAATATGGACAGGTGATTGTCCTTTTCATCTTCTTGCATATTCATTGTTCTCATACCTTCGTTGAAATGCAATGGTTCAGGACTCAATCCTGTAACTCTGTTAATCAATAAACAATAAATTCAATTAAACACCCATTCTGTGTAATTCCCCCCAAATCTTCCTAATGTTAATACTCAGCAAATATCTGTATGTTTGTCTTCTGCTATTGAAAAGGAAAATACCTGCATATCAGCAATTATATATTTTTTTTCCGTTTTGGTTTTACTCTTTTGTCTTCTCTGTCTACGGGTCCATTAGTCCCTTATGTCCTCTTACTAATGGTCCTGGAAAAGATTAAACTCCTTTGTTTTTGTTGCATCTTTTTGGAATCTTGTAACTCCCACATTATTATCCAAAACCATGTTGACACATCTTCCATATGACATGTCTCAACAATGATTCTACTATTCATTGATTCTACTATTTTCATGTCAAATAGTAGAATCAATGTTGAGACATGTCACATTGAAGATGTGTCAACATGATTTTGGATAATAAGCTATAAGCTATTGTAGCGGATGAGATTCTATGTCAAACTTCTTTGTTTTCACATATCCATATATTGTTAATAAATATTTGAGACATAAGTTCTCTCAGCATGTGATCAGGAATGCCCATGGTATTTATGTCACAAATGTGTAATGCATGTGCTGAGAAATTAATGTTCGTCACGCATGGTACTTTATGATGCATTATAGGCTATGGCATTTCGCAGGTGTTGGATGTTATATGCATAATTTTGTTGGGAATGGTCCCACATTGCCTAAGTTTGGAACCTTAGGTGCCTTATATATGTGAGAGTCCCTCCACTTACTAGTTCAAACTTTTAGGATGAAAACTTAACATGGTATCAGAGCTTCAGATTCTCTTCTTACGGTCACCCAAAAGAGAATCACATGCCATGTGTACTGCCACCCAAAAGAGGGGCAACATGTGAGGGAAAGTGTTGGGAATAATCTGACATTGGTTAAATCTGGAGCCTTGGGTGCCTTATATACTTGAAAGTCCTTCTACTTACCAATTCAAACTTTTGAGATGGAAACTTAACATGGTATCAGAGCTCCAGGTTCCCTTCTTATCGTCACCCAAAGATGGACCACATATGTCACGCGTACTGCCACCCAAAAGAGGGGCAACACGTGAGAGGGAGTATTGGGAATAATCCTGCATTGGTTAAGTCTAGAATCTTGGATGACTTATATATTTGAGAGTCCCTCCACTTACTAGTTTGAACTTTTGAGGTGGAAACTTAACATGGTATCAGAGCTCCATGTTCCTTCATTACAGTCACCCAAAAGAGGAACCACGCTCACCTAAAAGAGAGACGGTCACCCAAAATAAGGGATTACGGTCAACCAAAAGTGGGACCACATTTGCCACCAAAAAGGGGCAACTCGTGAGGGGGAGTGTTGGGTATAGTCCCACATTGCTTAAGTTTGGAACCTTGGGTCTCTTATATTTGTGAGAATTCTTCTACGTATTAGTTCGAACTTTTAGGATCGAAGCATAACATGATATCATAGCAACAGGTTCTCTCCCTACGGTCACCCAAAAGAGGGACCACATGCCATGTGTACTGCCACCCAAAAGAGGGGCAACACGTGAGGGGGAGTGTTGGGAATAATCCCACATTGGTTAATGGTTAACTTTGGTACCTTGGTGCCTTATGTACTTAAGAGAGTCCTTTCACTTCTTAGTTCAAACTTTTGAGATGGAAACTTAACAAATTTGTTTCATTTTATATTTTCATGTGTCTCATTTCATACTTACCTGTCATTCTTCCACCTATCAGCCTTGATCTATGTGTGGCTTATAGCAATATAAAATTCCTACATTCAGTTTGAGTTGTATGATGGAATTTATAGATCTCTGATCAAATTCATCAGTAATTTTCATTCTTTGTGAAATACAGCATGTGGCTTTGGAGCATGGCCTGCTATTAGTAGACACAAAGTACGAATTTGGAAAGAGACCTGATGGTACACTTCTTTTAATTGATGAGGTGAGCCATGATTTTCTACTAAGTGCCATGGTGGTTATTTTGTAATTGAGAATTTGATGTTAAACAATTATAATATTTTCTTGTAAGTTATTTTATCCGTTGTGTTAATTTTTAGGTGCATACACCTGATTCAAGTAGATATTGGATTGCACAATCATATGAGAAGCGCTTTCAAAATGGGCTTGAACCTCAAAATGTTGACAAGGTACACTCTAATCTTGTCTTTCCTGTCAATTTGAGTGTTTATCAATCTGCCTCTGTATCCTGTGGGTGTATATAGAATTTTTTTTGTGCATTTTTTGATGACTTGATGATTTTTGAACCAGTGTCATTGTTGCCCATTACATGGAAACTTTCTATATATTGTCTCCTTTGTGTTCTGTCTTTTGTTTTCTTAGTAGGAATATGTCCTCAATGGGCTAGGGATGGTTTGCTGACATTTCAGACTATGATCTGTTACCAGGAATTCTTGAGGTTGTGGTTCAAAGAACATTGCAATCCATATGAAGATGAGGTAAGTCCCACATATATATTTATCTCCATATTGTTTCTCCCCTGAATTTTGCATGTGAAGCCATGCATCAAATCTCATCCTGGTGGGGTAAAATTTGTAGGTTCTTCCTGATGCCCCCGATGAACTTGTTTGTGAACTTGCGCGAAGGTATGTTATTTCTCTTATTTATGTCCTTCAATTAGGTCATGCTTAAATAAAATGAAAAAGAGGGAATTAAGGGAATATCTTTGCCTTACAGGCAGTCCTTGACAACATCACAGCCTTGCTTGAGAGTTGATAAATAATTATAATATATTTGTGGTATGGGGAGATTGATAGTTTTTCATGTGGCTTCTTTCTTCATATAACCATTTATTATATTATTCTCTTGGAGTAATGAATCAATGATGTACGATCAAATCAGCTGGGTGGTTTCTAATGTAGATTTAGTAGTGAAGAATAAGAGTATATGAGTAATTAAAGATTTAATTGTAAATTCAAAAGCAAAATGTTAGATATGGAAAAGGTAGAATTTATATAGAGGTAAGAGGTGTGTTATCATACAATTATATAAAAGTATGAACCCTTCTCTTAGTATTTTCGATGTACATTTTTCTTGCTAAAATACTCTTCTTTAATGCCTACTTATAAGCAAAGTGTCCCCATATACTTACCTAAATCCTTAGCATATCTTTCACACACATACTTTCTTACAAGGCAGCCTCCACATTCAATTTTCCATGTTCCTTAAAACGTGGAAGGAGGATGAGGACAAGTAGACCTGTTTGCTTATAAAGTTAGACAGTAAACAAAGAAGAAAAAATAAGACACCTTTCTGCCGTTGATATGCAATTATCAAATCTAATACTTTGCCTTTCTCTCTCTCTCTCTCTCACACACACACACACACACACACACAAATGGTTAAAAAATTTCAACTGAAAATTACCCATTTTGGTCGAAATATTTTGGATTTTGGAAAAACCGAACCGAAATACACCTTTGAAATTAAAAAGTATCTAATTTTGCTCCAGAATTACTATTTCGACTGAAATCTCTAGTTTTGGTTGGAACTTGGTCCAATCACCTTATAAAATGTCAAGTTTCAATTGAAACTTGTCTATTTCGACCTTCGAAATTTGGTATCGACCTTAGAAGTCAGATAGTACAAGATAGGGATCAATATACAGGAGAGACAATATACATCACACAATACTTATTTATGACTAATATCATTTAAGTAAATTTTTATTTATTTATTTTTTTTATTTTTTTTTCATTTACTTAAGATATTATTCATAATAGAAATAGCTTCTCCACATTATGGGGCAAGGCTGTGTACATTCTGCCCTTTCTTAGAACCTGCAGTAGCAGGAGCCTCGTGCATTGGAATTTTTTTTTTAAAGATATTATTCATTAATAAGCAAATCCCCCATTTGAATCCAATAAAAATGGTCTAAAATTCAAATTCTAGAAGGATAAAAAGTCAACTTTTCAGTTCAAGAACAAAAATTGGAATTTCAACTGTGGGACAATTTTCAATTTTCAAATGCTAGCCTTTTTGTTAAATCTAAAAAAAAATTCATAAAAATCTTATTAGAGTAAGATATCACTAAAAGCCAAGAGTCCGCCAAAATATCTTTTGTTTTAATGCCCAAAAAATTATTTCCATTGAAGACTTTAAACAACATTCGTATACTCCGAACAAGGTTTGACCGAAGCGTAACTTCTTCAATATAATTTGGATTCAAGCAATCTCATGATAAAAAAAATTCTATTTTTGTTCTTGAAAAGTTGACTTTATCCTTTTAGAATTTGAATTTTAAGCTATTTTTATTGGATTAAATTGGGGTGGGGGGGTGCTTGCATATTTATGAATAATATCTTAATTAAATGAAATATAAAAGTGCTGTCTATTTACTTAAATGATATTAGTCATAAATAAGTGTTGCCTATTTAATTCTTAATACAATCTCAGGTTCCAGTATACACTTGCAAACTTGGGTCCACACTTCATAATACCATTTTGGATTTTTTTTTCTTACACTAATTGATGGAATACTGCTACATAAACAAAATCAGGGCAAACAACCAACTTCTGGGTTTCGAAACCAAAGTTTGGTGTTCAGCCAGAAAATATCACAGATTTCGGCCCCATTTTGGAAGCCAGCCCCAAATCCGAAATTTAGAACCTCGTCTCTCTTACACACACACATATACACACACACATATATACACACACACACAAAGAGAAAAGAGCAGTATCCAAAGTACAGAGACTTGAGTACGCAATACCTGCTTTAAGGAGAAATTGGCACCACTTTCCTTGTCTTCCGTCCAAGCTCATTTTATTAGTCCAAGTCCAAAGTACTGGTAGTCATATTGGCTTGATTTCTTACAGTCATTGCAACTTGCTTGTCAATCTTCTCTTTTCAGTTCTCCTATTCAAGAAACATTTAAGAGGGGAAAGCTTCCAAAGGATATTTAAGAAAAAAAAATCTTTTTTTTAAATGATAGCATTTTTATGGTGAGGTCTACTTTTTTATAGGTCCTGATCATTTAAAATTATGGTGAATGGCATGTTTATTAGAGCTTCATAAGAAGGGTTAACAGTGTTGTCTGACTAATTGTGCCATTTGGAAGGATGATGTGGTAATTGAAAAAAAAAATTTACAAATCTTAGACACACAAATGAGAATTAAACTATAAATAAAGGTAGGTGAAAGTATTTCTGCTCTGCCCCTCAAGACTGCCGTTTTGTGGTCTTGCTTTCACACCTGCTTTTTCATGTTGTGAAAATGGTCTCGGTTCAGGTTCAGATTTAAAGTATGAAAACAGTATCAGCTGATTTTTTCGAAAGGGTTTGTACATGGTTTTGGGTTAGTTTTTTTAAAGGTTCTCTGGAGGGCATGGCCAGAGAAATTGAACCCACAAAGATGAAGCAAAAGCAAAGAAAGAAGAAGTGATAACACAAGGCTGCTTTTGAAAGAAAAGCGCTAGAATGAAGAAGACCATTTCGATGAAAGGAAGGTTGATTGAGAATAGAAGCTCGCAGCAGATTGAACAGCAGAGGAGAAGAATAATTCTAGGGCATTAATTCCTTAATACTGGGGCTATTTTCACCCCGGAAAGAATTAGTTACCTGTTAAATATAAATAATAAAATAAAGACGATGGATTTTTCAAAAGCAATTTTGCAGAAAACAATAGAAAATCTTAGGCCAATAAACAGAAAAACCTATTTACATTCTTAAGCGACTTAATTATAAGATATATTTACTTTGTTCTTATTACATTTCTAATTTATAAAAAAAGGATGCTCTTTTTTCACAGCCCTTAAGCGTACTTTGCTACTATCATTGGCTTCATTTATTGATCATTAGTTAAATAGTATCATGACTCATGACCACTTGTTAGTTTTAATTTCTTGATCTTTTGTTTACAAACTCAAAAGAGTGCGCCAAGATGTAGCACTTTGTGCACCTCCAATCTAGAGTAATCTGATCCTTCTGAGGGACCTAAATGCTCACCTTTTGTTAAACTTGAAATTAATTCTGTCTTTCGATAGTGCACTATATGTTTTGCATATTTATCCGTACTGATGCTATGGTATTTATTTGTTTATGGCAGATATATTTTGTTGTATGAGACAATTACAAATTCAAGATTTGAGCCACCACAAGAAGAGGTAATTAAGTAATCAGCATTCTGATATTGCTTAATGCATGATGGCTTACAGTATCCTCTGTGCAGGAGCTGATACATGACCGGATATCTCGGAATGTCTCACTGGCACTGTCATCTCTTAAGCAATGAACATGCAAGCCATAAACAGTTCTAGATTCCCCATGTCAAACCCTCACTTTTGCCTGGGTTCCTATCTGGAACATTGAAACTTATTTGTTCGTGGTCAGAAACTTCCAAGTGCAAATCATGATTACCTATAGGTGAAACAATGGATCGATAATCTGTACTTTATCATGTGGGTAGACATGTTTGGTTTTTGTTGCATGGACGTGCAGATTTTTAGCCTCAGGTTCAGTAACAGTAGTGACTAAGGGCAGGAAGATTAAGGTCTTCTGAGAAGCATAGTCTGGGTGTTGGTGACTGTTACATAGCTCTTTTTATGGGTTGGCTTCTCCATTAATCTAAGTTCTGTCTGTATGTACAATTGGATTGTCTTAATAAATACCAAGTATTCTTATTTCTTTCACAGGCTTTATTTGCCCTCAAAATGTTTTTTGATGAAACATTTGCACTCACTGTTAGCAGCGTCCGAGGATGAAATCTGCCTTTTGAGGGGCTGGGGTATTTATGATTGGGTGAATTATAATTTTAAGGAAAAATATTTGGGAACATGGTTCACATAGGTACAATTTAAGGCTGTGTTTGGTAATGCATTGTAAGATGACAAGTAGTGATTGATATGTATTCTGAGATGATAAAAACAATGTTTGGTATATATTCTCTTTCTTGGATCATGGAATGCAGTAGATAATGTGGATCGTTTTAGAATGCGCCCTTTGGGCCATTTAGTATTTCGGAGCCTAGAAGGAAATGTTGTGCTATTTAGTTTGTTCTCATCCTATTTTATTGCAGTCTCTATTATGAGAATGCATTCTCTATCTTAAGAGTGCATACCAAAACAAAACACATAACTTGGTATCCCTTTCTATACATCTTATGGAATCCTCCAGCAAGTTCTCAACGTCAAGAAAAGACAAAGGAAAAAAAAAACTGACTGAAGACGGAAAAGAAAATCCACTTCTCCATTGGTTTTGTGTGTAACCTACCTTATGATTCTTCTTTCATATTTTTTTTATTGAGATCCCACCAAGTTTCCTGTTGTGTTTCAGTATTTTTATTTTTATTATTATTATTTTTTGGAGGAAAGGTCCAAGACTTGATATCCACAATATAATGGAGGCAATCAATCAATATAGATTGATCCAAAATCTAATTCAAATCTAATATAACACCAATGGATACATAAGAAATGAATCGAATTGATTATTTTTAGTGAATAAATCCAATCGCAACTTTGAATATGGAATTCAAAAGGATCAGATATGCGATCAAGAGGTCTATTCATTGATAAGAAAAAGAAAAAAACGCAATTGGTGATTGGATTGATGATAAAATAGAATCTTATATCGCAAATAGTGATTCAATTGATGATGAAGAAAGAGAGTTGTATTCCATCAAAAAGTTTTATTTTAGATCAAAATGATCGATAGAGTTTAGTAGTATTGTTTCCTGCATATATAATCACCTAGTGAAAATGTCTTTCCATAGCAAGCTTAAGCCTTCTTTTAATCCCTTCAAGTTCTACCCATAACACCGATTTGAAGGATTAACTCTGGCTGGAACTGCAAAAGATGCGGCAGTTGACTCCAAATGATACCACATTTTAACTTAGAAACTGATCCTCTGTAGGAGGAAGGAATGGTCCAATGTTCACTTTCAAAAAGAGAGCTTACATAATCATCTCAGTATCATCCAAAGGCTGCAATAGCACCACCCATCACTCTTCTTTCTAGAATATAATACCCACTGAAGGGTGAGAAGACCCCTTTGTTGCCCACCATCTCCTGTGAAGTGCCGGACTAGAGGGACTGTAATAGCTCTGGCTTTTAGAATAGCATGAAAGCAGGAAGAGGAAGGGGGGATATGGAGAGAGAGATAATCCCATTTCAAATAGACTGGTGCTAGAAATTAAGTCCCACACAGGCAGCATTAAGTCAACCTAATTTCATTCCTCACCTCGTCTAAGACCGAGGCCATACTTGTTCTTTGGATGGCACAATCGGGCCCTGGCTACCTTGAACATGCTCGTATCTGAATTTCCAAATCAAAGAAATTTTTCCAAACTTTCCTTCCATTTGAGGGGATTTCATTCAATAGGATTCCGTTGATTTCAACTTGACCAGCATAGGAACGGTTACGGCTCTTAACCAGTAGAGAGGATCATTGAGAGCCATGAAGGCCAAAGACAGAGGACCTGCAGCAGTTAATAATATGCTGACGATTACATGGTTCATAGTTCTCTAGCCAATCAAGCTGACTTCTAGATGTTTTACCCTGATCTGCTTTTGAATGAATGCAACATACAGAAGGTAGGCAAGGGGAGGTGTTTTGAGGTTCTTGTCTAGTAGCCCTTTGCTCAATTGGAGTCCGATACTGTGTTGCACTATGATGCAGTCTGAACTCAATGAACAACTTGGATCCAGGGATTTGGAGGACTTTGCATATGCAGGGAGCAAGTTACAACAGCTCCATGGATGGGCCACAATGATCTCTAGTTGACACCTGACAGGTTCATTGCATATTCCAGCACTGGGTCCCTGGTTGGCATGTCACTGATTCTTCAGTGTGGCTCATGCTATCCTAGTCTGGTACTGGTATAGAAAAATCTTCTTGCAATTTTCTCCTCTTTATAAACTTGATGCATGCCCACCGAAATCCAAGCTCAAAACAATCGGCAAAATTGGAGTCGATGCATGTCCAATGAAATCCAATCTCACAACAACAGATGAAATTGGAGTTAATGTGTTTGCTTAGCAATTAACTTGGAACAAAAATTTCAAATCCATCTGTTGGCTTTTACCCAATCCGTCCATGAGAATCTCCCATCTTATAATTTGGAGAACCATCATTCTCCAAATTGTGCTAATGCATCGATTCAACTTTTTCAATCCATCATTTCATCATTTAGGCCCCAAGAACATTAGGAACTCTGATATACTTACAATACTCTTGACTCCCATGCCCTGAAGACTCTCTCAGCTTCTTCAATATTATGAACATTCACCAAACACAAAATATAGTTGGCACAAGTTATTTTGCCACCCTATAGCTTTACTGGCTTCCCAGAGCTGGATAACTCCTTCCTTGTTGTTTAAAGCAGCATAGTGTAATGAGGAAATAACCAAGACGGCTACAGTCCTGAGGGCCATAATGGCATTATCAACCAGGCCTAATTTATGTAAATGTTGGTCAACGTTTAGGGCCTGCTGATCAAGCCCAGTTTCATATTCTTGTCATTTACCATTTCCTAGTACACCAACGCCGTCACCTGCATTCGTCCAGAGGCTGTAAGAGAGAACATAAAGTGGTATCCTGTTTTGCTTAATCCGTACGTTTGCAACTTTCTAAAACTGACATGGAACCATATACAGATTCATATACAGAATTATCATCTCATTGTATGGATGAGGCTCCTAGTAAAAAACAAGTCATGAATCTATAACACGAGAGCCTCAGCTTTTTCAGACGCCCCTGCTTTTTCATAAGAATATATAGTATTAGGAGACATGCTACTAACTGTGCAGTCCTCTTCAGAATATTCTTAGAATACTCCACAACCTCTGATAAGCCACACACTTCAATTATCAACTCCAACCTGATGGCATAATCAGTTGCTGACATTAGCATTTGGAAGCTGCTTTGAGTTTCCATGCATGTCAGCATCTGCATGGTTAGAGAAGACGATGCTTAACACTAAAGACATGTATCATGCCAAATAGCTTCACTGAAGACTGACTAAACCACTTATGAGTTATGAATTGTATATTCCATCACAATAACATAAATACACACACATAATCAGCAGGAAAACAACTGCTTGCCCGGTTGGTCGGTTGCCTGCCCGTGAAATTCAAAAATGATTAAGACAATGATTCTATTATTTGAATGATATGACATACTTTCTGCATTGTACTAAGATGAAAAGATAAAAGACAACAATGGCACCAAGAAATTGCATTTCTCTCCTTCTCGGCACTGAAACCATATAAAACTGGCCAGCATTCAATCCCTCATCCTAACAAACACAATATTGCTCTTATTTTGATTCAGAACAATTCTTCTCAATAAGAAAATGGAGTGATTTGGTGGCTTCTGTCAACTCAGCCTTTGCAAAGGCATCCAAAAGCCTATTACATGTGGATATATCGAAATCTGTGGCAGTGGACTGTTTCCATTCTCCAAGAACTTCTCCTGCTTCTTTCAACTGCCCAAGCATCAGATAAGAAGAAAGAATACATATATAATTTCTGCTCGTCATTTTCAGTGAAGTCATTCTCAAAGACTTCCATATCTCATCAATTCTCTGTTTGTTTCTCAGTCCAGTATAAAGAATAATAAGGAAGTCATAAGTTATCTGTTCTCTTTGAGTAATCCTTTTATCAGCCTCAACAAGAGAGTTGAACTCTGAGTTCACAAGATGACCTATGGTAACATAAATGTCAGTCAGTTTGATATATGTCACCCAACCATCATTAGAATTGGAATCATGACTCATTTCATCCAGAATTCGTCTTACTCCATCAATGTCAAGGGTGGCTGCATATGCACTTATCCACAGGTTGTAAGTGAAGAGATCTGGTGGGACCTTCTGCCTTTTGAGCTCTTCAACAACTGAAGAGATCTTGTCCAACTGCCCAACTGACATGTATAATGTCATCATCTCATTATATGTAAGGGCACTCAAGGTAAGGTTTGATTCCTTAATCCTTTCAAAAAGCTTTTCTGCCCTTTCCGTAAGTTTTGCTCCAGCAAAGGAGTGAAGAAGTGCAGTGTATGTTTCACCAGTTTTCAAGTTCAGGGGTAGCCCTTCAAAGTAGCGTTCAGCAGCATCAATACCGAAAACTTTAGTCATCAAGTCGATGCAGACAGCATAATCAGAGTCCAATAACTCAAACTTCAGATGAGCAACCATCCATTCTGATATCTGCGAGCTTATATCAGTTTCAAAGCAGGTTTCAATAACATTATAACAATCATGCATACAAAGAAAAGTTACAGATTTCTGAATCTCAAGAGGGTAGAACTCTATGCTCAATTGATAGGGGGATCCATGTTGCAGATATAGACGGTCCTAGTTAGTAATTGACCATTCATGCGATCACAAGAAGTCTCCAAATGCATGGGTTAGAACCGACGTTCAATGAATCTTACCTAGAAGACCTTGTGGGCCAAAAAATCATTATGACTCCACAGTCACAACATTTGATCCTTAATTAATAATCTTTTGGAAAATGAATAATACCAACAAGAAATGATTGAGAAAAAAGAAAACAGATTGGACAGCTTTTATCATTCATTAAAGACATAAAAAAACCACGTTTGCAACCAAATGAATGCTGCCATCAAGGAATGCGAAGAGGTGGATCCTTAAGAGAATGGGTGGGAGACTAATTTACCAAGGTTATAGTTATCAGGAAGACAAGGCAACCCAAAGCCGGACGCCCAAGACTCCCTAGTTCCCAAGGCACCTGGACGCCTAGGTGATGCCTTGATAACTATGGTTGAGGTATCTTCTGAACCATCCTAACTTGGGTATTGGAGTTGAAATTGCTTCTTCTATAGTCATGGTCTTAAGGCCATACAACTAGAGTTCTGAGCAAGGATCACAATTCCTGATGAAATTATATTTGGCAGGAGATACAAGCCCAGAACTCTCCTATAAACTTTATTTCAGTGGCACGATCATACCTCTTCCGTGTAACCTTATTTGTTATTATGAACCTTATTTGTTATTATGATCTAGCTGGTCAATGATGACTTTTAGATTTGAAGCTTTCAAGAAGAATCATGCTTCCCTGCAGAATTTTCAAGGAAAGTTTCCAGTGATATTTCCATCAATTCAACTTTCCAATTATCATTTTCCATTTGTATTGACTGAAAAATGCACCTCCCATTGATTGGACTGGGAACAAATTGAGTTTTTGGGTCTCTAGGTTGCATCTTAATGAGTGGAAAAGAGAGCTTGAGACACGCCTCTATTCCCACCCTAAAATTTTCAGATCTCTAACAACTTTCTTAGAAAAGAATGAACTTGCAGTTTGCTGCATACTGAAACACTCTTCTCAATAATTATATCTGATTAATATTCCAGCAAATATGGTGCTGGTTGAGTGGGCGTGACAAAGCTACAGTTCTATGGTTGGACCAGCTTGGAAACCCAACCCATGAAGAACCGGTCCAAATCTCGTTTCAGTCTATTAGGATATTTAGGATTTTTTTTTAATCTGAGTTTATCTATTTCTTTTATTGGAGTTAGATAGCTTTAGGAGATAGATCTTCAGTTTTAGCTTTAGGGGGGCGGGGGAGAGAGAGGGGGGGGGGAGGATAAATTGATTCAGGAAAAGAATGGGTTGGGTTCAAGGCATCATTCAAAAAATAATTCAATAACCCAAGGAGAGGAAAGTGGTCAATTGATCATCCCATTGATGTCAAGAACTTCCAGACAATAGAATGAGCTACCATATTAACTCCCCTGGAAATTAAACAAAAGGAACAAGACTCACAAAAGGCAAAGAGGGATCTAACATCCTCAATAACCAACTGAAGAGAGAAACTGTCAAGAGAAGAGAGAGAGAGAGAGTTATGTAAAAGGTTGGTAGGGAAAATCCCCACAATAGCATTGTGGGGATACTTTTCCATAACAAATAAATAAATTATAAAAAATCAAACAAAAGAAAAAATCAGCAAAATGCATTGGAAAATGTTCTGTTGGTTTGCTGGTTGCAAGTTCTGCCACGTTAGAGCTGATTCAATTGTTATAGCAGTTAAATATATATATATATATATATATATATATATATATGATTGTTATATGTTTAAGTTATAATTGTTATATGCATGTTATTTGACAATTCTTATATGTTTTAGGGTCAATCTAGGTCGGATCGACCCTGAAACAAGGTTAACCCAGCCCTGTCAGGGTCAGAGTAGGTTGGGGTTAGACCCAACCCTACAAGGTCAGGGTTAGGGTTATATATTTTCTAACCCTGGCAGGGTTGGACTGGGTTAGGGTTAAGTTTAAATAGTCAGGGTTAGGGTTAGGGTTAGGGTTAGGGTTTTGAAAAATCCAACCCAACCCCGCCCGGTTGCAGCCCTAGTTCATGGTATGGATGGGACCATGTGGAGTCAATAGCCAACAATCCAATGATCAATGAAAACCATAATCTAAGCAAAAAAAACAAGGATTGTGGACAGTATAATGTGACATTAATGTTTCACTTATCTCAGATAAACAAAGGCAGTTCTTACATTGAAGATTGACACAAGAAAGAGGGAACCCATAGCCAGGCAAGTGATGTTTAGAAGTGGCTTGTTAACTTTCCTCTTTAGGTTTCTGTCATCCACAACTATTCATCTGCTTTTCAGGTTAAAACTAAGGAAGGCTCATGTAGACAAGGGCTCTCAAGACTTCGACAGATAATAAGCTGACTCTTTGACAGAGCCATTTCACTTCTTGTACTCGTCTTGAAACTCATGTGAAGGTACAAGAAATGAAAAGAAACAACCAGTGAAGACAACATTTCAATTCTTGTATTCTTCTTGTCTTGAAACTCATGTAAAGATACAAGAAAAGGAAAGAAACTAACAGCAAAGACAACAACATTTCACTTGTATTCTTTTTGTCTTGAAACTCAGAGGTATAAGAAAAGGATAGAAACAACCAGTGAAGACTAACAACATTTCACTTCCTGTATTCATCTTGTCTTGAAACTCAAGTAAAGATATAATAAAAGGAAAGAAACCACCAGTGAAAACAAGAAGGCGGCTAACCATATTAGATGAGGAAGGAGCACATGGTAGTATCTTGAGATCCTTCGGTTAGAAAAATAACCATCAGAAATTCTGGTACAACATTACGGAAATGTCCCAATCAAACTGTAAAATCAATGCCACCATACAATCTCTGTCACAGATTCTCTACCCTTCCGACCTGTTATATACACAGGAAGTTATTTCTCAAATTTTGAATCCACAGATCTCAACTCTATTGAAATTTCATTTTTTTAAACTGTACATCAAGGACTGCATGGCCTCCTGAATCTTAGTGCCATGTGATTGCCTGACTGCCTCAGATGCCTGCTGCAGGCTTTGGAGTCCACGACCCAAATTGGTAATAGAAGGGACCGCCGGGAGAGATTCAACTGCAGATTCAATCCCATCTCCATACAAAAGCAACCCAGAACATGTGGCAACACTACCCATAAACGTGGTCCATGGCATTGCCCGAACTGGTTGGACTCGCCGCTTCCTCATTATTTCATAGAATGCTGTGCGCATGGCCGAAAAGCTGGTTCGCTGTGCAGATGCTATAACACTGTGGGTCACTGTACGGATTTTCTCTGCAGAGGCAACTGCCTTCATGACAGAGCTGGTCTTAGCCCCAGAACTTGCCAACCCCGGGACTAACACTTTTGACGAGCCAACAGCCTTACCGAAAGCAAATGCAGCTGCCTTTTGGGATTGGGATAAAAGGAGTTTAAACGACACAGGGACTTTGTAGGTAAACAGCTTCACAAAGGTCGATGCAGGGAGAACTTTGGAGAGAGATGAAGCTCCCAAAACCGCCGTTGCTCCTGCACCAACTGCCACGACTGGTTTGTCTGATAGTAATCTCCTTCTTTCCATATTTCCAGCAGCAGGCATTTCCTTGTCACATTCATACTCTGTAAAGTACTGTTCAATTAAATCCTCAATATCCTGAGGCACAGAAGTATTCCAGTGTTTCCTAAGCCCAGCTAACCTACTTGCATCAACTATGGCCACTATGGATCTAAATTTCTTAGTCTGGCTTCGAAGTGCTTGGGCAAAGAGCACATCGGACTTCTCCCCTGTAGAAAGCTCTGCAAACTCAATTTGATCCTTGTTATTGTTCCTCGTCTTGTTAATGGGGCTCCGACCAGCAATGTTAAGAGCAATCCTCAACCCCTCAACTGCAACTCGGAAGTTGTGAATTTCGGATAGGAGCTGTGTGTCCACAGTTTCTCCTTGTTCCACATAAAAAAGCAACTTCTGTGCATGAGCCAAAGCCCTCCCAATTAATGGGAGATCGTTGAAGATATCATGTAGATCCACAAGTACAGAATAAATGGACTGGGCAAAAGCAGGTGCCTGATAATTGGACTCAGGCTGAGAATCACCAAATCCTGCCTCTGTAACACAACTAGAGGTGGCCACATCAAAGGTTGAAAGAGCTGAAACTAAGGATTTCAGAGTCTGTGATTGAATATCATCAATGAAACGGAATCTGTATGAACTAGAGGAAACTATAGAACCCACTTTTTGATGAACCAAGTTGCTTGGCTCCAGACCTAGGGCTTGAAACTTGTTTCCAACATCAGCTTCACCTGTTGATCCCCCACAAGCATTCACATATGGAGATTCCAGCAACAAGAAAGAGGATCCAATCTCATTTGCAGCCTTTTTGGCAGCCATGAAATGTCCATGAAAACCAATCCCAAAAATCTCCTTCAAAACCACACCACTGGCCAGATTTTCATACTTATCTTTGCTAAACTTATTAACAAAACAACCCTTGAGGACACCAAATGCAGAAATAGGCACAGTGTTCTCCAAATCATTCGTCAAAATACTTTCCTCATCCTGAATCTCAAGTAAAGCAGATGGAGAAACTTCAGCAATGACAACGTCAGGCCGAATCTCCTTAACAAGACACTCAGCATCCGCAGCTGATCTTTCAGATAAGTTCTGTACAGCAAGGATATAAATCACAGACTGCGTTTCAGGGACACGAATAGCAAACACAAATTGTTTACTCTGCTTAGAAAGCGAAAGCTGATGAACCAATCCATCTGATACTTTTAGATCATCCAATTTTCGTGGAGAAAACGGCCACAAACTTTGCAGCAGCAGGAACCACGCAGGTCCCATGAACTAACATCTAGAAGCAGGTCCAATGCTAGATCAATGAATCCAATATAAACCAAGAAGCCTCACACAATACCCAATAAACAGAAGCCTTCACAAGACCAATTCTTTCACAACTTCTAACCCCTGAATCAAAAGACATCCCAATTCGGTCACAACCTCATCAGATCAGCAAAGCCTCTCCAAAAACAAAAGAATGAATGAATTAATAATCAAATTCAACCAAAACATAATCCTCGATCACACACACAAACAGAGCAAATCTTATCTGTCTACCAATAACCAGTTTCTGAATCCAAAAGAAATCAACAAGTTCTCCGCAATCCAACTATCTTTTAGTCTACAAACAAATAGAAAAGGCCAAACTATTTCCACAAAAATATCACAAGATCTCGCTCATCCGATTTCACTAAAATTCCACGATTACACAAAACTCACTCAAATTCCATGATTACACAAACTTCAAGAACAAAATTTATTCGATTCCACCAAAACTCAGATTCTGAACCACAAAAGAAATCAACAAATCAACTATTTGCAGTCCCAAATCAAGAAAGCTAAATTGTTTCCAAAAAAAAAAAACTATCATAAGATCTCGTTCATCCAATTTCATCAAACCCTAGCAATAAACCCAGAGTAGCCTTTTCACATTCAAAGAACCATGATACAAAATGATAGGTTAATATGAAAGAACAGAAAGACATTTGACTATCGTAGGAGTGACAGATAAAAAATTGATTGGAGAGTTCGTCTTACCTCAAACTTTGAATGTAAATCTCACCATAAGTTCTCTGAGTTCTCTGAGTTCTCTGATCATGTAGAAGATCTGAATCGTGTTGGAGAGAAGAAAAAAAAATCCAGATCTAAAGACATATTTCGCCGTAGAACATTGCTTGCCGTCGCTCTACCATCGTCGTCGTCGCCATTGCTCTTGCCGTCGCCCTAGGCCGTTGATGTCCGGTCGCCTTCCGCCGTCGACTTCTCCTTCTCAAAACTGCTCAAACCCTCGCCCTCTCTGTTCTTTATTTCGAACGCAGAGAGAAAAATGCATGCTTCTCTCTGGGTCCTTCTTTCTTTTTATATTTCTTTTTTTTATTTTTATTTTTTTTATTTTGATTTGTGATGACGTGGTTGGAGTTCCCTTCTCCAACACGTGAGCATTTTTTCCTTTGTTTTTGTTTTTGTTTGTTTGTTTTTTTTTATTATTATTTTATATGTATATTTTTTTATCTTATTTTATTTAGTGAAACAACTTAAAAAATTATATTTTTATCATAATTAGTTTAATTTATTTATTATTAGTTTTTATCATTACATATTGCTTACTTATTTTATTATTTATTTATGATTATTATTATTTATCTATTTATTATTATCATTATTTATTATTTATTATTTTTTATTTTTTATTTTTTTGAGCTATAATTTAGTTTCTTCGATAAATTTGAAACGTCTACAGATCAATGGATTTCCGAATCCAATTTAGATATATAACAAAGAAAAGAAATGTGGTTTTTTTTTTTTCTTTGGTTGGGATTGGGGTGGGTTTCCTTTTTAGGAAGAACCGTGGAATCCAGATGCCTCCAGAGTCCACTCTGTTCAGAAAAGTCAGCTCATGCTCCTCGGGAAAAAAACCTTTTTCGTCTATACACTCATCGAAAATCCATTTAGAACGAAATTTCTGAAACCCTTCTAATTAGTAATTAGAGATGTAAAGAGATAGTGGAAATTCTTTTAATTAGAGATTTAAAAAGATAGTGAAAAATTCGGATTCAATTCACATTTGCATCTCTTTAGAGGAATCCAAATCTGATCATCCGAATTTAGATAGATGGGAAGGAATTCAGATATGAATTTGGATATCACCTAAAGAGAGCAAATATAATCCGTTTTGTTTTCATGCATTTACGATCAATATAGCCTTATGGGTTATGACGTATATGGCTTTATGTTTTCAGAGTACAGTGACTGAGTTATTCTTAGGTTTTCATTACTGACATCTTGACGCAGTCCAAGGACCAGCCAGTAGTGGACCAGCCCAAGGACCCGTCAACATGGGTTCAACCCACACTGTTCATGCGGTACTGTTCACGCGAACAGTACCAACATAATTTTTTTTTTTTTTTTTGAAATCTTTATTTTCTTCTTAAAATCAATAAGTTAGATTTAGTTCTATAAAATTAGTCATTAGTATTGTTTCCTAAGGGGGTGTTTGGTAAAACTTCAACTCTGGGATTCTTACTTCTGGTTCAAATTTCTACTCCAACTTCAAAAGGATTCAAAAGTATGAGAGAATATAAACATGTTTGTTAACCTAATTTAGTCATGGACTCGAGAGTAGTGGTGGGGGGTGGTGGATGGTGGCACTAGTGGTGAGTGGTGATGGTTGGTGATGATGGTGGTGGGTGGGAGGTGGTGGTGAAGAGTGGCGGTGGGTGGTTGGTGGTGGTGGAGGGTGGTGGCAGTGGTGGTGGGTGGTGGCGGTGTGGTGGTGGTGGTGGTGGTGGTGGTGGTGGTGGTGGTGGCAGCAGTGGGTGGTGGAGGGTGGTGGCGATGGTGGGTGGTGGGTGGTGGGTTGTGGTGTTGGTGGTGGTAGTTGGTGGTAGTAGTTGGTGGTAGTAGTGGTGTGAGGTGATTTTTACTCCAAAATTGTGCTCTAAAGTCGAAAAGCATCTATTTGATGCTCCAAAAAATTGGATTCTAGAGCTCATTTGGAGCCGGTTCACTCATGGATTCTCCAGAAGTCCGAACCGGATTTACCAAACAGGCTTCTACTCCATTTATGCTCCAGAAGTCAGAATCCAACTTCTGGAGTGTTACCAAACACCCCCTAAATTTGTTTTGTTTCCTAAGATTGGATGTCATATGAGCCAGTCATAGATGTTATTTGTTTTGGAAACTTTCCTAAAAGTTATAAAAGAAAATTTCTCTTTTTATTTTTGGACATTCCCTTCTTGGAACCAGTCCATCTATCTTTTGTATTTCCTTTTAACATTATAAATAAAGAGAAAGAAGAAACTGGCAGTAGAGTTAGCTAAAGTTTTAATTAAAAAATTCTGATTGAGTCTCCCACGGTTGTGAGACTCAACCGAAACTCCTATTCTGTTCAATCCAATTTTTAGATGATAGTGGTTTTTCAAAAATTCATAACTTCTTCATCCATGGTTAGATCACCTTCAAATTTGAGTATGTTATCAAGCACTCTTAGAGTTCTTCCCCTCTAAGTTTGAGGACCTTCCAATGGCTGGATTCTGAGATAAGTAATTTTTTCTACTACTATATAATTCTGATTCTGTTAAAATACCTGTTTGAGACCTACAGGTAAGATTGGTTACGATCCCACCCATTGGATCAAACTCATCTTTTGAAATATTGTTCATCATATCCTAAGGATCAAGGATCCCAAATTTTGAAGCATTCTTACAATCAGATTTGAAGTTGAAAAATTATTTGTCTAAAATCAATAATTCTTATTTGTTGTTAAAGGTTAAATTTGGGTTAGACTGTGATAAGATCCTGCAGCATAGAGGGATCTTTGAATTGAATGTGTTGAAACCCACTTTGCCATCACATCTCTACTCGCAATCCATCTTCTGCCTCTACCCATCTTCTGTTTATGCGAGGTTGCAAGTCCATCTTCTGCAACTCACGTGACTGCGCAGAGGCAAAGTATGCTTTGCATCTAGTTCTTTCTTCCTTTTTTTTTTTTCCTTCTTTCTGTGATTCTAATTCTCTTCTCTCTCTTTTTTTCCTTTCTTCCTCTTGTTTTTCTTCTTTGGTGGCCATTGTTGCTGCAATTGTTCCAGTGGCAACAATGGTTGTCTTTGCTACAGCTGATCTGCAGTGATAGCAGCTGCAGTAGTCATGGAATTAGTTCACGGTATTGGAATGGGTATTGATATCGGTATCAAAATCACTATCAGATATGGACTTAGTTCATTGTGCCTTCCATGGTGAAAGAACTCATCGAAATCATCCTGGTCATGGTTTCACCTCAAGAGGAAGAGGATTTCCACAAACAAATCAATAGTCACATTCAGCAACACAATTTGTTCCTCATGGTCGTAAAGACTCAACAACAGGGGAGAAAATTTTCCACCTACCACTGATAAGAATACTAGTTTGGAATTAAACAACTCCACTACAATACAGTGTCAGACCTGTAATAAGTTCAGCCATAGTGCTCTTAAATGTTGGAGCCGCTTCGACAATAATTTCCAGGCTGAAAATGTTCCACAAGCCTTAGGTGTTATGCATCTTTCAGACACACATGACACTGAGTGGTTTCCCGATACCGGAGCTACAGCACACATTTCCTCCACTACAGCTATGCTCGAGCATGTTGTTCCCTTTCATGGTCATGATACTGTAATGGCGGGAAAAGGTAAAAGGTCATCTTTACACATGTTGGAGAAACTACAGTCAATACTGGTAATGTAAATCTGCCACTGCATGAAGTCCTTGTTTCACAACTCACTCAAGATTTTCCATGTTATTTTGAGTTCATTAAAGATGGTTTTCTTATTAAGGACCTCAAGACAAAGAGGAAATTGGCATTCGGGAATAAGTCGGATGGACCACACACTCCACCTCTTCCTTTCCTTGTTGAACAATGTCACAAACAGCCCTCTTCTCAACATGGTTTTGCACAGTATCAGAAAGTATATGGCACCAAGGCTGGGCCATCCACAGAGAAGTGTTATAAATCTTCTTAGAAACAATGGGACTAATACAGCAACACAGTCCCCTTCCTTATCCATTTCAAAGTTTTGTCATAGTTGCTCCATTAGCAAAAAAAAGTCAGAAATTACCCTTTGTCACCTCATTCACACGTTATACTGTTGCCTTGGAAAGAATCCATTGCGATTCATGGGGAAAGGCACCTATACTCAGTAAACAACTTTTTGGATTCTATGTGCTATTTGTTCACGACTTTACCCTTTACACTTGGTTCTATCCTCTTAAAAATAAATCAGATTTTTTCAGGGTATTTGTTCAATTTCAAACCATGGCTGAACGTCAGTTTGAACATAAGATAAGACCCTTCAAACTGACGGAGTGGGAGAGTTCACTTCTCATGTTTTTTCGTGATCGTTTACTTTATTTTGGAATAGTTCATCATATATCATGTCCCCACACACCAGAACAGGATTGTCATAGTAGAGAGGAGACAGACATATTGTAGAACTTGGACTCTCGATGTTGTTTCATGCCTCATTTCCACGGTCCTATTGGGTAGAAGAAGCCTTCTCATGCTGCGTTTGGTAACGTTCTGTTACATTCATGTTCTGGACCGGTGTTATTTTTTAAGAAATGGTCTTTTTCTGTTTATATTCTGAAACAGTATTCTTTGGCTGTTCTCTTGTTGTTCTCTTGGCCTTATAAGCCTGTTTGGCAAACATGTTCCAGAACTAGTCTGAGAACACTGTTCAGACCAGTTTGTTGTTTGGTAATATTTGTTCTAGAACAATTTTTTTTTAAATGATTCAAATATTAAAGAATTGTCATCAAACAAATATCTTGCCAATTTAATTTATATTAATGACATTTAATTATACAAATATGAAAATTTGTCTAAAGAAAACCATTATCCCATATTAAAGATATATAAACTAAGGAATCTTGAATTAATATCTCAATTTCTTATTTTGTAGGCTCTTTTGGTTTCTGCTGTAATTTAAACAATGAGAACTCATCCAAATCAATGAAACCATATAAATTATGCACGAACATATAGCCAAAACTGGGCATTACCAGTCTCCATTACTTGTTATTAAAACTGGGTGTCAGTAGAAAATCTCATACAGGAAACCATATAAATTATATTCAATGCATGAAAATAATTTTATAGTTCAATATCAATCTAGTTGCTATCCCCTGAATCTGGTTAATTCATTATCACTTGCTGCAACACAATTTTATTCATACAAATTCAGGTGATCAGTCAAAAATTGTTTTTTTACTTCCAATTTTAGGAATTGAACTAAAAACATGGTAAACATCATTTTCTGATAAAATTTTATGCTAGAATTAATTATATGACCCAATTAAATGCATTTACGTTTTATAAATATTGAACCAAGAGAAGCAATAGCAGGCGCCGGCGCCATTGATGAACCTCAACCAACGTGAGATTATGCAAACCGGGAGAAAGATGGTGTAATAATTAACTGCATCCCATTCCTCTATTCAGAGATTCAACAGTGGAGAAGCAGGGAGTTCCTCTCCCTGGTTTTTTTCCTCTTTTTTTTTTTTAGGGGGGGGGAAGGTGTGGTCCAGATCAACTCCCCATATGAGAAGAGTAATTCTTCTCCCCCACCATGATATACGTGTTCAGTATAAACTAAGACTAAGCTCTCTGCACTCTGCAGATTAGGCGACTAGCAGTAGCAAAGCAATTTAAGAAGATATTCCCATAACGTTAATAATAAACAAAACATTAATTAAAAATATACTTATCAGATTATCCTACTGACATGCTAATCAGTGCTCTCTCAAATCTGCAAACCTACACAGTTAGTTTCAGATCGAAATCTACAAACCTAGGTACCGATTCGGATATAATTCCCCAGGTACCGAGTGAGAGAGAGAGTGAGAGGAGAGGAGGGAAAGAGAGAGGGTGAACATACTTGGAAAGAAACTTGCACCTATGGAGATGGCGGAAAAGGAGGAACTTCTACGAACTGTCGTGAAACCGCAGTACAACTAACGCTCGAACGAGGAGCTTCTATTAACATGTAAAAAAATATCAGAGAAGAGAAGAAATGGAGATGGAGGAGAAGTACAAGATGAGAGAGAGAGAGAGAGAGAGCGAGAGAGAGAGATTGAATGAGAAACAGAGAGATGAGGAGAAGATACCTGCTGCAGAGAACGAACCCTTGCTTCTTCGGTCTGGTGTGGTGTGCTTCTCGGGTTTGGGCTGGCCATGCTCCTTTCTGTCCTGGTACCTTTTGGTAGGCTCGGATGAGGGTTGCTTGCCCGTAGGGTCGGGTTTGGTTTAAGTCTGATCCCTTCTTCGGTGGGTTTGGGTCTGATTATTTTGTGGGTTCCTTTTAGTGGTGAGAGGTGGGTCGTCTGTGGTTTGTTGAGCTTTCTTGGTTTGGGTTGGGTTTGGTTTTAGCAATCTTGCTGTGAGCCAGTTTATTGTGTTCTTTTTCTCCGAGTTAATAAATTATCTATTTATCTAAAAAAAAAAAAAAAAATCCTCAATTTTAGATTTTTATTGAGAACAATTTTATATTTTTGCTTTTTTCAAACTTGTTCCAAAAAGTAAGAACGTGGTAAACCATGTTCTGAAATTTTTGTTCTTGGATTTTTTTTCATCCAGTTTGTTCTGTGAGAACGGAAGAACAAACTAGATTTGCCAAATGGTTTTTAGTTGGTCTGAACAATTTTTCTGTTCTACCAGAATGGAAGAAGAATGGAAGAACAAAAGAACTACTTTTCAAGAGAGTTACCAAACGCAGCCTCAACGGTTGTATTCCTTATAAATCGTCTTCCATCTAGTGTTACAGATGGATACTCCCCTCAATGTGTTTGTATCATCGGCAACCAGATTACACAATGCTTTGTGTTTTTCGGCACACTTTGTTTCCCTTGTCTTAAAGATGTTGCTACACACAAACTAGAGTCAAGATCACTACCTTGTGTGTTTCAAGGCTATTATGAGAATGCATTCTCTATTTTAAGAGTGCATACCAAACACAACACATAACTTGGTATCCCTTTCTATACGTCTTATGGAATCCTCCAGCAAGTTCTCTCAACGTCAAGAAAAGACAAGGAAAAAAAACTGACTGAAGACGGAAAAGAAAATCCACTTCTCCATTGGTTTTGTGTGTAGCCTACCTTATGATTCTTCTTCCATATTTTTTTTATTGAGATCCCACCAAGTTTCCTGTTGTGTTTCAGTATTTTTATTTTTATTATTATTATTTTTTGGAGGAAAGGTCCAAGACTTGATAGCCACAATATAATGGAGGCAATCAATCAATATAGATTGATCCAAAATCTAATTCAAATCCAATATAACACCAATGGATACATAAGAAATGAATCGAATTGATTATTTTTAGTGAATAAATTCAATCGCAACTTTGAATATGGAATTCAAAAGGATCAGATATGCGATCAAGAGGTCTATTCATTGATAAGAAAAAGAAAAAACGCAATTGGTGATTGGATTGATGATAAAATAGAATCTTAAATCGCAAATAGTGATTCAATTGATGATGAAGAAAGAGAGTTGTATTCCATCAAAAAGTTTTATTTTAGATCAAAATGATCGATAGAGTTTAGTAGTATTGTTTCCTGCATATATAATCACCTAGTGAAAATGTCTTTCCATAGCAAGCTTAAGCCTTCTTTTAATCCCTTCAAGTTCTACCCATAACACCGATTTGAAGGATTAACTCTGGCTGGAACTGCAAAAGATGCGGCAGTTGACTCCAAATGATACCACATTTTAACTTAGAAACTGATCCTCTGTAGGAGGAAGGAATGGTCCAATGTTCACTTTCAAAAAGAGAGCTTACATAATCATCTCGGTATCATCCAAAGGCTGCAATAGCACCACCCATCACTCTTCTTTCTAGAATATAATACCCACTGAAGGGTGAGAAGACCCCTTTGTTGCCCACCATCTCCTGTGAAGTGCCGGACTAGAGGGACTGTAATAGCTCTGGCTTTTAGAATAGCACGAAAGCAGGAAGAGCAAGGGGGGATATGGAGAGAGAGATAATCCCATTTCAAATAGACTGGTGTTAGAAATTAAGTCCCACACAGGCGGCATTAAGTCAACCTAATTTCATTCCTCACCTCGTCTAAGACCGAGGCCATACTTGTTCTTTGGATGGCACAATCGGGCCCTGGCTACCTTGAACATGCTCGTATCTGAATTTCCAAATCAAAGAAATTTTTTCAAACTTTCCTTCCATTTGAGGGGATTTCATTCAATAGGAGGATTCCGTTGATTTCAACTTGACCAGCATAGGAACGGTTACGGCTCTTAACCAGTAGAGAGGATCATTGAGAGCCATGAAGGCCAAAGACAGAGGACCTGCAGCAGTTAATAATATGCTGACGATTACATGGTTCATAGTTCTCTAGCCAATCAAGCTGACTTCTAGATGTTTTACCCTGATCTGCTTTTGAATGAATGCAACATACAGAAGGTAGGCAAGGGGAGGTGTTTTGAGGTTCTTGTCTAGTAGCCCTTTGCTCAATTGGAGTCCGATACTGTGTTGCACTATGATGCAGTCTGAACTCAATGAACAACTTGGATCCAGGGATTTGGAGGACTTTGCATATGCAGGGAGCAAGTTACAACAGCTCCATGGATGGGCCACAATGATCTCTAGTTGACACCTGACAGGTTCATTGCATATTCCAGCACTGGGTCCCTGGTTGGCATGTCACTGATTCTTCAGTGTGGCTCATGCTATCCTAGTCTGGTACTGGTATAGAAAAATCTTCTTGCAATTTTCTCCTCTTTATAAACTTGATGCATGCCCACCGAAATCCAAGCTCAAAACAATCGGCAAAATTGGAGTCGATGCATGTCCAATAAAATCCAATCTCACAACAATAGATGAAATTGGAGTTAATGTGTTTGCTTAGCAATTAACTTGGAACCAAAATTTCAAATCCATCTGTTGGCTTTTACCCAATCCGTCCATGAGAATCTCCCATCTTATAATTTGGAGAACCATCATTCTCCAAATTGTGCTAATGCATCGATTCAACTTTTTCAATCCATCATTTCATCATTTAGGCCCCAAGAACATTAGGAACTCTGATATACTTACCATACTCTTGACTCCCATGCCCTGAAGACTCTCTCAGCTTCTTCAATATTATGAACATTCACCAAACACAAAATATAGTTGGCACAAGTTATTTTGCCACCCTATAGCTTTACTGGCTTCCCAGAGCTGGATAACTTCTTCCTTGTTCTTTAAAGCAGCATAGTGTAATGAGAAATAACCAAGACGGCTACAGTCCTGAGGGCCATAATGGCATTATCAACCAGGCCTAATTTATGTAAATGTTGGTCAACGTTTAGGGCGTGCTCAAGCCCAGTTTCATATTCTTGTCATTTACCATTTCCTAGTACACCAACGCCGTCACCTGCATTCGTCCAGAGGCTGTAAGAGAGAACATAAAGTGGTATAATCCTGTTTTGCTTAATCCGTACGTTTGCAACTTTCTAAAACTGACATGGAACCATATACAGATTCATATACAGAATTATCATCTCATTGTATGGATGAGGCTCCTAGTAAAAAACAAGTCATGAATCTATAACACGAGAGCCTCAGCTTTTTCAGACGCCCCTGCTTTTTCATAAGAATATAGTATTAGGCGACATGCTACTAACTGTGCAGTCCTCTTCAGAATATTCTTAGAATACTCCACAACCTCTGATAAGCCACACACTTCAATTATCAACTCCAACCTGATGGCATAATCAGTTGCTGACATTAGCATTTGGAAGCTGCTTTGAGTTTCCATGCATGTCAGCATCTGCATGGTTAGAGAAGACGATGCTTAACACTAAAGACATGTATCATGCCAAATAGCTTCACTGAAGACTGACTAAACCACTTATGAGTTATGAATTGTATATTCCATCACAATAACATAAATACACACACATAATCAGCAGGAAAACAACTGCTTGCTCGGTTGGTCGGTTGCCTGCCCGTGAAGTTCAAAAATGATTAAGACAATGATTCTATTATTTGAATGATATGACATACTTTCTGCATTGTACTAAGATGAAAAGATAAAAGACAACAATGGCACCAAGAAATTGCATTTCTCTCCTTCTTGGCACTGAAACCATATAAAACTGGCCAGCATTCAATCCCTCATCCTAACAAACACAATATTGCTCTTATTTTGATTCAGAACAATTCTTCTCAATAAGAAAATGGAGTGATTTGGTGGCTTCTGTCAACTCAGCCTTTGCAAAGGCATCCAAAAGCCTATTACATGTGGATATATCGAAATCTGTGGCAGTGGACTGTTTCCATTCTCCAAGAACTTCTCCTGCTTCTTTCAACTGCCCAAGCATCAGATAAGAAGAAAGAATACATATATAATTTCTGCTCGTCATTTTCAGTGAAGTCATTCTCAAAGACTTCCATATTTCATCAATTCTCTGTTTGTTTCTCAGTCCAGTATAAAGAATAATAAGGAAGTCATAAGTTATCTGTTCTCTTTGAGTAATCCTTTTATCAGCCTCAACTAGAGAGTTGAACTCTGAGTTCACAAGATGACCTATGGTAACATAAATGTCAGTCAGTTTGATATATGTCACCCAACCATCATTAGAATTGGAATCATGACTCATTTCATCCAGAATTCGTCTTACTCCATCAATGTCAAGGGTGGCTGCACAAGCACTTATCCACAGGTTGTAAGTGAAGAGATCTGGTGGGACCTTCTGCCGTTTCAGCTCTTCAACAACTGAAGAGATCTTGTCCAACTGCCCAACTGACATGTATAATGTCATCATCTCATTATATGTAAGAGCACTCAAGGTAAGGTTTGATTCCTTAATCCTTTCAAAAAGCTTTTCTGCCCTTTCCGTAAGTTTTGCTCCAGCATAGGAGTGAAGAAGTGCAGTGTAAGTTTCACCAGTTTTCAAGTTCAGGGGTAGCCCTTCAAAGTAGCGTTCAGCAGCATCAATACCGAAAACTTTTGTCATCAAGTCGATGCAGACAGCATAATCAGAGTCCAATAACTCAAACTTCAGATGAGCAACCATCCACTCTGATATCTGCGAGCTTATATCAGTTTCAAAGCAGCTTTCAATAACTTTATAACAATCATGCATACAAAGAAAAGTTACAGATTTCTGAATCTCAAGAGGGTAGAACTCTATGCTCAATTGATAGGGGGATCCATGTTGCAGATATAGACAGTCCTAGTTAGTAATTGACCATTCATGCGATCACAAGAAGTCTCCAAATGCATGGGTTAGAACCGACGTTCAATGAATCTTACCTAGAAGACCTTGTAGGCCAAAAAATCATTATGACTCTACAGTCACAACATTTGATCCTTAATTAATAATCTTTTGGAAAATGAATAATACAACAAGAAATGATTGAGAAAAAAGAAAA
This sequence comes from Protea cynaroides, assembly GCA_028583415.1. NCBI lineage: Eukaryota > Viridiplantae > Streptophyta > Magnoliopsida > Proteales > Proteaceae > Protea > Protea cynaroides. Next base: position 27,830,367 of record CM053272.1, read on the forward strand.
CAGATTGGACAGCTTTTATCATTCATTAAAGACAAAAAAACCACGTTTGCAACCAAATGAATGCTGCCATCAAGAATATGAAGAGGTGGATCCTTAAGAGAATGGGTGGGAGACTAATTTACCAAGGTTATAGTTATCAGGAAGACAAGGCAACCCAAAGCCGGACGCCCAAGACTCCCTAGTTCCCAAGGCACCTGGATACCTAGGCGATGCCTTGATAACTATGGTTGAGGTATCTTCTGAACCATCCTAACTTGGGTATTGGAGTTGAAATTGCTTCTTCTATAGTCATGGTCTTAAGGCCATACAACTAGAGTTCTGAGCAAGGATCACAATTCCTGATGAAATTATATTTGGCAGGAGATACAAGCCCAGAACTCTTCTATAAACTTTATTTCAGTGGCACGATCATACCTTTTCCGTGTAACCTTATTTGTTATTATGAACCTTATTTGTTATTATGATCTAGCTGGTCAATGATGACTTTTAGATTTGAAGCTTTCAAGAAGAATCATGCTTCGCTGCAGAATTTTCTAGGAAAGTTTCCAGTGATATTTCCATCAATACAACTTTCCAATTATCATTTTCCATTTGTATTGACTGAAAAATGCACCTCCCATTGATTGGACTGGGAACAAATTGAGTTTTTGGGTCTCTAGGTTGCATCTTAATGAGTGGAAAAGAGAGCTTGAGACACGCCTTTATTCCCACCCTAAAATTTTCAGATCTCTAACAACTTTCTTAGAAAAGAATGAACTTGCAGTTTGCTGCATACTGAAACACTCTTCTCAATAATTATATCTGATTAATATTCCAGTAAATATGGTGCTAGTTGAGTGGGTGTGATAAAGCTACAGTTCTATGGTTGGACCAGCTTGGAAACCCAACCCATGAAGAACCGGTCCAAATTTCATTTCAGTCTATTAGGATATTTAGGATTTTTTTTTTAATCTGAGTTTATCTATTTCTTTTATTGGAGTTAGATAGCTTTAGGAGATAGATCTTCAGTTTTAGTTTTGTTTCCAATGGTCGGATGAGATTAAGAGTTTTAGAGTCTTTATTTTTCTTCATATATTGGTATGTAACTCAACAAATTAATTAGAGATTCATGAAATAGAATTTAGTTTTGGGTGTGCCTGCATGGCCTGACAACTTGCAAGCTGTGGATTCTTCTTCTTCTCTCTACTTCTTCTTCCCAATGATTCAGAACCACCTTCCTCTCAAGTGTGTTCTCCCCTTCATTCTTCTACTTCTTCTTTGGGTTTCTCCTTCTTTATTTCCTTCACTGATTGTTTCTCTGTTGAACGCTATTGCTGATCTATTGCTGATTTGGGAGAGTTCACTGGAACTCCATTGATGCAAATCTGTTTGACCTGAGATTTGTGGCAATAGTAATCCTCCCTTGGGAGATTCAAGCCTTCGAATCTCACTCCCAGATTCTTCTGTTGTGAGAAATCAAACTGCAACTACAATAGGAGCACTTTGTGGGATTTTATCCACGAAGCTTGTGCAATTGAAGAAATTTTTCTGAAGAAATTGTAGATAAATTCTTATTGTTGAGGTGGAGATATACAAGGGAATCACATTATTGAGAAGAATGACTGCACTTGCATTGACCTGAGGCCTCTTTCATCGAGAGAGAATGTTGCAAGAGCATTAGGTTTTGAATAATTATTGGTTTAGATATAAGGCTCAGATTAGGTAAAATAATCCCATAGACAGAAATTTTATGGTTGTTGGCTGGTCCTTGTTTCTTTTAGCACAGAAGTGCTTATGCAGTTGAAGCTGGTAGGATTTGTAAAGAATCCAAATTGTTTAAGTTCAATCACTTTTCCCTCAACTGGTTTTCATCTCCTTCCAATTTTTTCCTATTTTCACCTGCATTGTCATCTTGATATTTTTAGCTTATGTATACAAAATTATCTCTCATATTGGCATCCTTTTCTGCAGACAGAAGCTATTCAGAAAGCATTGGAACCAAATCTATATTAGTCTTATGAAGGTACCATATGCAATATTTTGGATAAGCATATAAACCCAATCAGAGAGTAAGAAGTAGCTACTGATAAACAAGAAATGAGAGGAATTTAAACACTTGAAATTGCAGCAACACTGTCAAGATGAGAATCTAATGAAATTTACGAGATTTCTAATACACTCCCTCAAAAATCTGCGCCCCCCCCTTCTCCCCAACCAAAAAAAAAAAAAAAAAAAAAAATCCAAAGCTGAATATGCAATGCTAACAGACTGGTGTAAAAATAGTTTGTGAACAACTAGGCCTTCATCGAAAAAGGTAGTGGTGTAACAATCCTGAGCTATGCTCCCCCTCCCCCCTCCTCCACCTTCAAAACCAAGATGCAATGGCGAGTCCACTAATGCTAACGACCAAAAGCAGCCTTGGATTCCAATAGAACTTTTAAGCAGGCTTAAACTAAGAATCCGATAGTTACAATGAAGCTGGACCAAAGACTATGGAAGATGAGGGGCTACCCATTTTGCAGCAGAAGATAGTCTAACAATAAGCAGTTGACGAATGAGCGGTAAATTATAAGAAGAAAAAAAGAAAAAACTCAACCACAGTTCTGATATTGAAATGAGGATAATCAAGTGATCGAATTAGATTAGAAAGGCCTCGTGAGATCCGGCAGCTAGACCACAGAAGCACTAAACAAATTACTCGGAAAGAGAGAGAAAGGTACAAACCTCGAGGGCGTGCTTATGACGTTGAGATATCCTGAGTTCTTTGGAGATGTGTCTAAGTTCAGAAAGCGTCACTTTATTCCCTTCGCCGACCCATTTCTGAATCGCAATCGTCGCGCTTCGCTTGGGGAATCTGAGCCTGAAAATCCTGCTTTTCAGATCGTCCGGAGGAGCAGACGGAGAATCTTCGAGCTGATGGCTGTTGAAGGCGCTCGAAGAGAGAGACCTCCATAGTACTTTCTCCTCTAACAATAGCTGACGAAAGGGAGGGTTTTGGCTGCATTTTCTGGGGTTTACGCAGGGTTTCCGAGTTAACACAATACTAAAACAGAATGAGCTACAGTTTACAGAGAAGGGAAAAACCCACCAAAGGAAAGAACAGAAAAAATAAAATAAAAACATTGCAACAATCAGCCTTACCTTCTGAGACTGCCCAAAAGCAACCGAATCGCCATCGCCGCTGTTCGATTACCTCTCTCAGCGTCGGTCAGTATAGGCCATCTCGAACGCTCTGCGAACTAGTACTAATAAGTCAAAAAAACTAAGGCAGCGTTCAGTTTGAGAAACTACCAAATCTCTCCCCCCAGTGGTTTTGGGAGGAGAGGACGGGACGGGACGCTCCCATCAGATGGCCGACACAAGGGTCTCGGGTGAATCCGAACCTTATGTCTAAACTGATACGTCTGTTGACTCAGTTTGTCGACTAGGGTGTCCACTAGAATATGGGGCTTCGACTCATTCGAGACTCAGGTATCGACCATCCAACGAAAACGTCCTCATCCTCCAAACAGAGGAGAGGATTTGAATTCAACCACCTCCAAACTGGGAGGAGAGGAAGCGGATCCTTTCATTTTATCAATCAATCTACCCACTGAATGTTTGCAATAAGGGTGTCAAAACTGGGCCCGGCCCGATAGCACGGACCGAGCCAGCCCGATATAACCCGAACCCAGCCCGGACCGAGCCTTAATGGATATGTTTTGGTTTGAGCTTGTAAAGCCTGATACTGTTTCAGTCCAAACTGAAACCAAACCGGACCGGTCCGTTAAGAAACCCGAATTAGCTCAAACCGATAAAACCCAATTCGAACACCGATAAGGTCCATTCGGGCCCAATTTCTTAATTTTAATGGTTTTAAATTTTAATAGATTGTGTTACACTATTAGAGTTCGCTTAATGATCTAGAAGATTATATGAATCTATACTTAAAAAGATTATGTTAATTGTTATAGTTTATTAAATTACATACATATGGAAAAAATAATACTAATTTTATAGATATAAATAATAAAATAAGCTATATAGTTTACATATAAAAGGGGTTCGATAAGCCCGATAAACTCGATCCGGACCGAACCAATTCGAAATCACCTCAATAAACTCAGCCCGATAACAAACCAACACCGAACCAGCCCGTTAGTTATTGTGTCCAGCGCAATCCACCCCAGCCCGAACTCTTAATGGACATGTTTTGGGCTGGGTTTATAAAACCCGACACTGATTCAGTTTGAACCAAAACCGACTCAGACCGACCCGTTGACACCCTTAGATTGCAATAACGAAAGAAGTAAGATAGAAATCGTCTCCATACCTGGAATTACACTGTTGCTGATCCCTGATGTGCGACACGTGATTTCTTTCTAATCGGACGTCCCTCCAAAGTCCGCCGCAGAAAAGATGGTGATGAAGACGAAACAGCTTAGCAAATGACGATTGAAGAATCAGAAGAGCAGGGAACTTGAAAACGTTTGTTTTAGCAGAGGGGAGAGAGTTGAAATCGTTTTTCAGCTAACCAATTTGTTTCAGGGGGGAAAAGAGGGCAGGGTAAGAAGAAAGTTGAGAGATTTGTAAGCGCTCGAAAGCATTTCCCAGATTGAAGAAGAAGAGCAGGAACTCGAAAAGAGATGGTTTCAGAGGGGAGAGAGACAGTCGAAATGTTTTTCAGGTAGCCATTTTGTTTTAGAGGAAGAAGAAAGTTACTTGTAGACCTTTTTTTTTTTTTGGTTTTCTGCAGTGCCGTCGTCCAACTTCATCTGTTCATGATTTTGTAGAGCTTTTTTTTTTTTTTTTGGTTTTCTGCAGTAGCCTCCATGTTGCTAATTTTGAGTCGATTCTGGGGCTCCGCCACGTCTCTTGCTCCTTGAGGCCATAATACTTGAGCAATTGAATATCCGGATTCTTCTCCCTCTCTTGCAGGACTTTCACCATGTTCCTTAGGTTTATGATCACTTGCTCTGTCTCCTCTGTTTCTGCAGATACTTTGCTTGCCACAGCTGTATCTACGTCTTCCCCAATACCGGCGTTGTTGGAGCTCGATTCGAATTCATTAGGAACAATCTCGGTAGACTCCGGCAGCAGCTGCAATTCCTCTTCTTCCCCAGAAGGATGGGATTCTCCCTGCAAGAGAAAGGGAGTAAAGTCAATGCTTGGTTAGTCCGCACAAACAAATAATCTCTTGCAACAATCATTTTAAATGGATCACAGTTCACTTTTTAAGGATTCTAATGAACAGGAAAACAAGGAGAAACAAAGACGAGATTAACAGAGGAGCTATTGCATGCACTTAACAACTCCCCAACAAACCACGATCGTGAGGAGAACCAATAGGAACCCAAAAATAAAACCCAGAGGAAAGCAGAAAACCGATTGAAAATATTTAAATGGCAGAGAAAAGAAGAAGAAATGAATCGACAGGATGAGCGTTAAACAAACTTACAAATACAAGGGCTGTAAGGGAAGCATCGTCGCAGGAACAGAGAGGTGACGATATGGAACGGAGATCGTCTTTGAGGTCTGTATCGACCTTATTGGCATCACCAGAAGGAGACGGAGGAAGAGGCAGGCGTGGAGAGGAAGTGGTTGGATGCGTTCTTCGGGTTTTGAGTTTGGAATAGAGAAGGCATGTTGGATTGGTGTCTTGTATTATGTGGGATTCACACAATTAATAGAGTTGTACTTGTATAAGGGTTTGGTCTATTACATGTACGAAATAAACTTATAATTGTGGTGAGATTAAGATTTCTAAGTTTTCTTATATATTGTTTCTGTGTGGAAAAACCTAGGTAAAGGTCTAAGAGTTGTCAAAGGATCTCCTCTAACAGTGGAGAGTTGGAATGTTGTAAGGCTGATAGATGAGATAAACTTGTCAGATAGAGATTTGTAGACTGTTCTTGGGAATAGAAGAAAGTCAATATTTTCTCTGGTAGACGTAGGCATCCCATGATGGATGCTAAACCACTTAAATCTTCTTCGTGTGTTTTTCTTCTTGTTTGCGTGTTTTCAATCCTAACAAGGCCAGCAAATAAGAAAACCAGATTTAAAATTGTCGTTTGCTAATTTGTTTCTATTTCGTCGTTAGGTTTTTTGCGACAGAATTTGGAGGGACGTTCGATTAGAAGGAAGCCAAGTGTCGCACATCCGGGGCCAACAGTCGTGTAAGAACCATGTTCTAAAACCGGGTCTAAACCATGGTTTTATGTGACGACAGGTGCTCCAAATATAACTAGAGAAATACTCCCATGGGTGGTCTCCCTCTATTAATAGAGAAGGAGACACACCATTTCTCCTTCTTAAACCCTCTCGTCGTCGGAGAAGACCGAGAAGGAGCAAGCGGTGGAGGCCGCCCGGGAAGGAAGAGCACGCCGCCAACCGACAGCGCCGGTAAGTGCTCTGCCGTTAAAAATGTTATGAGGTCGGATCGAGCCGCAAGTGGCGCAATGATCCCAAAATTTTATAGTTTCCATTGTTTTCCTCATTCGGATCTAACCCAAGTTTGATACGGGCGTCTAGCCGAGATCCGAAGGACATTAGAAGATTTGGACCTTAGTATGGGATAAGAGAAACCCTAGAGTCCTAACCGTTAGCAAACAAGGGGGAGTCGAGATCTCACTCTCGGATCAAACCGCGAGGGTATACCGGATGGACTATGAGTCCGCGGTATGGCCTAGCGGTATGCACCTGCACACATGGTCTCACTCGGTGAGATCCGAGTGAGACCGGTAAGTGCAACCGGTATGTCCGGTCGCGCATACCGGTTGCGGATGTGCAACCGGTATGTGCAGCCGGTATACATACCGGTTGACCTACCGGTCTCACCATAGTGAGACCGGTACCCGCAACCGGTTGGTTTCGAGCTTGGGTTCTGGCCAAACCGTTCCGACCCCGGCTTTAATAAATGAATTCTAACATGGAATGTGGTTATGTAGGACCTGTAAAAGCTGTGAGTGAGCTTTCGACGCTCAACCGGATCATTGTCACGCTCGGGTAAGGAACAAGACCCTAAACCCTAATAACTACAACGGTAACCTTGAATATAATTTTTTGTGATTTCTTTGCTTGTTGTTTGTGCATCTCACATGCCATGTAGTTGTGCTTTTAATTATTATATCTCATGCATTTCTATGCTAGGTTGTTGTATGTTAAGCATGTGTATGTTTTTCGTTAGTGTGTGGAATGTGAAGGGGATGTGCCCCTGGATATATCCACGCTAACCCTTTCTCGTTTGCCTTTACCTTAGCGACTTGGTTGTCTAGGGTATCGGGGAGGACGTGTGTTGTGGTTCTTCCCGTCCGCGGACTCGGCCCTTCTCTGGTCATGGGAGCCATCTTTGGGGTGAGGCTATTGAAACCGTACAACATCTAGGATTGGTTAGAAACGGTCCCACTTGCAGCCCTTGCCAATAGGGGTTTAGGTATTGGTCGGTATGGGGTATCGGGGGGGGCGTGGGTTGTGGTTCTTCCCGCCCGCCGACTCGAGTCCTATCTCCATACCGGAGTGGTGATGTGGGGCAACAAAGGTAGTGTGGTAGGTGCCCGCCGTTGGGTGTGCTCACACTCGTGCATGGAGGTGCGGTGGCCGCCAAACCTTACCATAGCACATTTGCAAGTTATACCGCCCAAATTGTAATGTTATCTCATGCATTTTGTCTTGTTGCCTGGTTTTGTACTTCCGGCTAAGTTGTGGCTCACCGATATATCTCGTATTCTTTTCAGATTTGGATGCAGGATACCGTTGTGACTCGTGGCGCCCCGCTTATGGTACGGTTCTGCCATGGATACCCAAGCAGAGGATGGCGAGCATGTGTGTCATCGAGTGCCCTTGTGTTTACTCATAGTTACTTGGGTTTATTTTTCGATAAATATTGTAATAAAATTATTTAAATTGATGAATGTGGAATAACTTGGTTATTTATGTTAATTACAATTTAGTTCTCGGCCATTTATTATTTCCCTGCTATGTATTATTTTCTCTGATTATGTTGGATTGCTTGGGAATGATTGGTTGACACGGTCTATTGAGATCCTGGTGTGAACCGTGGTTTAGAGCCGGTTCACTCACACTTCTGGTTCAGCCGGAATTGGGGTGTGACAAGTCGTGTCTCCATCAGATACCAGGGATGGAGGCGATTTCTATCAATAGAAAGAAGTGGATAGAAATCCTTTCCCTACTTCTTTTCCTCTCCCTTCTCCCTCTCCCTTTTCCCTTCTCCCATTATCATTTCTCCCCTCTTATCACTTTATTCTCCGTCGTCCCAAATCAACACAACATTTTCGCAATAATCCAGAAGCCAAAAACCACTCTTGTCTCGAGGTTCAACAATTTGAAGGTATATGTTACGATCTATGTGTGTGGTATTGAAAAACGATCGGCTAAAAACATTTCTTCCTCCTTAACGTTATTCTTGTCTTTCTTCGCTCAGTGTCTCTTCAAGAACTACTCCCATGTGCATGGGCTACTATGGAGAAACTAACGATGAGTTGTAGAGTTGCATATGATGGTGCAGACTTACAACCAAATTGCTAGCTCCCATCCATTAAGCTTAGGAAGATTTGATCAACATTATTGCATTTATAATGGATAGCAGCATTGTCTATCAACAAAATTCTCAACCAATGGCAGTAACTAACAACTCCTGACCTTCCATTAATTGTATCGATGGCTGCTTCCTCGTTCTCTATCATATACTGCCTAATTGAAACCTAAAGCTTTCAACAAAGTAATTGTATATGTTGCTGCACTGAACTAGATAGTCTTTAACTCACTAGAATTCTTGCACAAGGATGAAAAGAAAACACCGTATGATGGTTGGGTTGGGTAACCCTCAAACCACTCTGATGCCTAAATAAGTCTGGGTGTGCAAGTAGTATGGAACTGACCCAAGTGTGGACTATTCCTTTGTCAAAGAGGATTCAAACAACTATCTCTACCAGTGTTTTGAGTGTAGAGTTCAATGTGTGTTTACCTTTGCTTGCTCGGAACATATAGGTTTGTAGTGGCTTGAATAGGAAAGTCGAAAATGTTGCCTGATAAGGCAAGATATCATTGCATGGGGTGTGGATCACGCTCCATGCCTAGGGGATCATGCTCTAGGTCATATCTCTTTGCGAACATCCTCTATGGATCGCTCCTGGATCTTGGGTTGATAGAGACCTTCTTACCAGGAATGAGCTCCTTGGATAAAACTTCCACGTGCCAATTAGACAGATTGTTACCGACCCGAATACTGAGTCCTGAGGTGTTCCTCGACTAGGAACGATGTGTTGAGCTTCGAGGTGGACCTTGGTGGTGAATGAGGAACCAAGGTCCGAGGTGGGTCTCAACTGTATGGCATGCCGGGGTCTAGGTCGCCTCCGAGGTCAGCCTCGGTGGGTTTTGGATAAACAGGGTAGTGCATAAACCCACTTGACTCCACTGTCATCATGGACCATTCTTCCCCTGAGCTTGGATACACATGGCAGGATATTATTGGGGGACTACAATCCACATAACAGTATCTATCAAGAGAGGTTTCATCGAGGCAGAAACCTGCAGTGGGGGATACTATGATAGAACTTTTTAACAATAACTTTTTTGGTGGAACCTTTTAACAATAACCAAAGCAGTATCACCGTAAAACTGTGAAAGACTCGTCAATTTTTTACCATCTAGTTTCATCAAATCATTCTGTGCATTCCTCATCCATGGGAGATGCAAAGAGGAGGAGACGCTGCGGACAATGGTAGTTGATTGAATGGACAATGAGGAGCAGGAACACTATTTTTTGCATATGTTAGGGTGGAGGTAAGATGGCAGGGGATGCAGGGGTGTCGTGGTTGGTTGAATTGCTTTGCTTTGCCTTGCTTGATTCGCTGGAATTTAGGTTCGGCAGTTTTTTGTGGTTGAATTTGGAGAGCTTAGGAACAGGAGCGGAAGGGGGGTTGGTTTGCAAAGGGAAGGCGGGAGCGGCCTGTTGTCATCGGAGAGTGTGCTTTTGAGGCTCAAGAGGGGAGCGGCAAGCTAGAGGAATAGGTAACAACGCACTAGCCTTGTGTGACATGGGAAAGAAGAAGTGCTTGAAAAAGGGGGAGAGGTGTTTATGGGAGAGAGAGGAGAGAGGGAGAGAAGAAGTAAAGGAGGGTAAAAATGTCAATTCAAAGATAGATGAAAAGTCAAGTTGCAAGTGGATACCATTTTGGATAGATAAGTAATATTGAAACTTCATTTGTGAGTATGCTTCTAATAACAGAGACTGAGAGAGTAGATTGATAAATGAAACCCAAAAATTGAAAATCAAGTATAATTTCCATGGAAAAAACCGATGCCGAGATGTTGAGACACTATTTTATGGTATTTACTGTGCAATCAAATGAAGCCTGATATGAAAATGATTCCAAAAATTGATAATCAAGTATAATTTCCATGGAAAAAATTGATGCTGAGATGTTGAAACATTATTTTCTGGTATTTCCTATGCAATCAAATGAAGCCTGATATGAAAATGATTCCAAAAATTGATAATCAAGTATAATTTTCATGGAAAAAACCAATGCTGAGATGTTAAGACACTATTTTCTGGTATTTCCTGTGCAATCAAATGAAGTCCAATATGAGAATGATTCCAAAAATTGATAATCAAGTATAGTTTCCATGGAAAAAATCGATGCTGAGATGCTGAGATGCTGAGATGCTGAGACACTATTTTTTGGTATTTCCTGTGCAATATCAAATGAAGCCTGGTATGAAAATGATTTTGAGTGAACGTTCAAAAGTGTTATATGGGGATTTTATTGTTAGATTGGGATCCAGTCCAACGAATTTGCATATAAATTCCCTGCATAATCCATATTGCAATTCTTCTGGGTTTTCTGTGTAAATCAATCACAATGGACAGTGGTGTTCTAGATGAGAATTGGGTATCCGGTGTGTTTCGAACGAATTGGATACCTTAACTGATTACTTTATTGTATCTCCTTCTCATGAATATTTACCACCTCATTATTCATCATTATGTGACTAAAGTTATAGACCAGATACTCTATCTTCATTCTATTTATCTTAAAATTTTTTAATTCCAATGTTGATCTTCATAGCTCAATTTGACATTAAATCCTATTTTTGTCTCATCCACTAAAATAATATCATCAGCAAAAAGTATATACCAAGGAACTTCATTTTGAATGTCTCTGGTTAGATCATACATAATGAAGGAAAACAGATAAGGGTTTAAAGTTGATCCTTGTTGTAACCCTATTGTAATTGAGAATTCATGACCTTGACCCCCCATGATTTTCACACTAGTCACCACATTTTAATATATATCTTTAACTATCTCCACATATTTGTTTGAAATACTTCTCTTCTCTAGTACTTGTCATATTAACTCCCTAAGATCGAACTCTATCATAAGTTTTTTTTTCTAAATTGATAAAAATCATATGGAGGTCATTCTTGGTTTCTCTACATTTTTCCATGAGTCTCCTAAGTAAGTAAATAATCTCTATCAAGATCTACCTATTATAAAACCAAACTGATTCTCCGTAATAGTAGTTTCTTTTTCTAAAGTGAGTTTTAATAACTCTGATCACCACAGTTTTATAGTATGATTCATTAGTTTTATGCCTCTGTAGTTCTAATAGCTCTGAATATCATCTTTGTTTTTATAAATTGGAACCACAATATTTCTCTTTTATTCATTTGTATTTTCTTTGAGCTATAAATTTTATTAAACAACTTAGTTTGTCAAGATAACCCATATATTCTTAAGTTCTTCTAAACTTTTATTGGGATCTCGTTTGAGCCTGGCGCTTTGCTTACATTCATCTTCCTTAAAGCTTTTTTCCCTTTTGTCACCCTAATTATACGTATATACTTATGACTGTGATGTTATGGTGGGTAATGCAGTGTTTTGGGACATTATTTTCTAAGACTTCTTTATTTAGTAAACTATAGAAATAATTGTTCTTTCTCTCTTTAATGTTTTCATTTTTACTAGAACTCTTCCAACTGCATTTTAATACATCTAATATGATCTAAATCTCTACTCTTTCTTTTTCTCATCTTAGTTATTTTATAGATATTTTTTTTTTTCATTCCTTTGTCCTCTGATTGTTTTAAAGATTTTTATATTTCTTCACCTTTAAAATGAACGTCAATTCAATTAAAAAAAAAAAAAAAAGAGAGAAAGAGAACTTACGGTTTTTTATTATTATTTTTTTTTTGTGAAAGCTTATGACTTTAATTAAATGGACCACAAAGGAAAATGATATGTCCCAAACCCTCTATGAACTCGAAATGACATAAACAACTCTTGGAATTCATAAACAGCTAGCACTCCAATGCAGCTTTGTTTCTCCCTCTTGCCCTTTTTCAAGTGCCGTAATCTATGTTAGAGTCTAGCTTCCTAGTACTCGATCCAAGACGTGGAAGCCCAAATGGTCTTACGTTCTTTTCCAAGTTATTTGTTTACCCAACCAGATTTGTTTGAATCGGTTCTGGTTATCTGTCAACCTTCCAAAATATGCAGGTTGAAATTTTATTCAATTTATCGCGTCCAAAAAAGGAGATTTAATGGTTCAATAAATAAGAAAAAGCTTAAATTATACAAAATGGACGCCAATTGAGTAGAAAGTCAAAAAAGAAAAAGAAAAAAAAAAAAAAAAAAAATATATATATATATATATATATATATATATATATATATATATATATATATATATATATATATATATATATATATATATATATATATATATATATCCTTCCTTCAGCAATCTGTTACTATCTATAGAACCCCACAGGTGCACCCACTTTACATGTATCCATGTTTGTTCATTAAATTACTCAACTACTTCTCAATAGATTTCAAAATTATAAAAAAAAAAAAGAAGAAGAAAAAAGAAAAAAAAACATTATAAATCCCAAGACCTTTCTCCTTAGAACTTCTCATCAGCTCCTTTCGTAACATCAGCATCCATGGGAACCCTCTCTCAAGAACCTGCATCTATCATTCAAGACCTAAAGGTCACCCTACAATATTCTTCCACAGTCTTCCCTTTAGAGAAAACTGTGAAAAGATCTATGTTCCTCTCAAACATAGATCAAGTTCTTAATTTCACTGTAGAGACTGTACATTTCTTTCTGGCCAACCCTGATTTCCCACCGGAAACCATAGCCGGGAAAATCAAGAGTGCCCTTGAGAAAGTACTTGTACCATATGATTTCTTGGCCGGAAGGTTGAGGTTGGATCCTCACAAGGGCCGCCTAGAGATTGACTGCAATGCTGCCGGAGTTGGCTTTACCATGGCTACAAGTGAAGTGTCACTGGACGAGATTGGAGACTTGGTTTATCCTAACCCAGCTTTTTGGCAGCTGGCCATGGCGGCTTCAGATAATTTAGAGCCAGAGAACGGGCCACTTTGCCTTTTTCAGGTACCAAAATAGTAGACTTCCAAATTACATTTATGCCTTAGTTTAATTATTTCATAGTTGGAACAATACAGAATATTACTTAGATTACAATTTACATTTACATAAGATGTGTTTTTTTACAAAAAAAAAAAAGAAAAAAAAAAAGATGTGTTTATATCATTTCATCATGATCTTAGAAGTACAGAAATAACATGTCCAAACCAGAGAGAGAGAGAGAGAGAGAGAAAGAGAGAGAGAGAGAGAGAGAGAGAGAGAGAGAGAGTAGCATGTTTTGCAGCAAAAGACATCAAAGATCAAAGAGAAATTTCGTGTTGTGCCTGTTGAGGTTTTGTTCTGTTTAACCAAAATCTGAAAAGAATGAGGTGCTCACTTCCACTATATGTCACCCGAAATCAAAATCAGGAACAAATTTGTTTTAGGGTAGAGGGATTTTGGTCAGTTTCATGGGATTTCATCACTGTCGATGTGGTGTGAGACTCACTGGATATAGATGGTGATGAGATCCCAAGGAAAATACATGTATATGTAGGGGAATTATTCTCGACTTTGGTGGGGAGACTTGAGAAATCGTAAGGTGTACACACGAAAGAAGGTGCAATTATGGGAATTTGTATATGATGGGGATTTGTATGTTTTTAATGGTAGATGACTCCAGTCCATGAAATCTTATACCGAGTGCTTTTATCACCTTACAATATTTTTTAGGGTTGTTACACATTGCAGAGTTTGTGAACATTGTCTTCCATTGCAATTTTATTGCTATATAGATGACATAAGTGGTTCCATATATGGTAAGACCCTTATGCCCTATGATTATGTACACGGATCCGGATTCTCTCTGTCACCCAGCTCATTAGTCGAGCATCCAACAGGTTGGGATGCATCGATATGTGTGCCGAGCATCCTAACCCATCCAATCTTCGATGGACACAACTGGACAATAAGAGATGAATTTCTTCCTCCAAACACTACTCATTATTAACTCTTAATCATCCCAACCATACATTTGACCTCACCCCCTTTATTCGGAAAAGAAAAGTGATTGTGAGTTGAAATAGACTTAATTCTCGTGATGGTTGAGATAATTAAGGTGATATTGGAGAACTCTGTTTGAAGGAGAATAGTTCATCTGCATGTACTTGTATCCTCCATAGAATCTCATTACCGATAATATTCAATGGGTTTCACATCACATCGACAGTGATGGAATCCCACCAAGAGTACCTATACATATAGGTGATCCCAACTCCTGCTGTAGCTTCAGATGTGACATAGGAAAAGGAAACCTATCCACTTTTTGGATTCATAAAGCCCAAATTGTATCAGCTGTGGCATTAGATGTACCCACCGAAATTGGAAACCTATCTACTTTTTGGGTTCATAAAGCCCCAAATGTGTCAATGACAGTTCTAATGTAAATTAGATCTTTAATTACCAATTTTTTTTTCTTTGGATGCTTAGCCCACCACTTATTATTAGGGCGAAGCCGTACAAACTAGTTTGGTATTATAGATTTAGAGAAACCATTTATGTGTAGTTGATGTACAATTGAAACTGAAACATCATTATTATTATTATTATTATTATTATTATTATTATTATTATTATTATTATTATTATTGTTATGGGATAATTATCTTTGTAATAATTTAATGTGAAGTTTCAAAAATACGATAAATCTAAGTCATTATTTTGTAGATTTTTTTTGTTAATTTAAACTATATAATCTGTTCAGAGTTGAAAGAATGCAGAATAATTTTAAACCTATTGATACATATCTATATGTGAACATACATGTATGTAAATACAAAAAAGTAATTAACTGAATTAGATCCTGAAAAATAGTATGTGGTTAATCTATTTGCCGTGTCTCTCTATCCAACCATTAGACCGGACACATCATTTGTTCACGACATAAATTTTGACGTTTGGAAATATAATAGACCATTGTGACTTTAATTATTATTATTAATATTATTATTATTATTTTAATTATATTTGAGAAAATTTATTTTTGCATAAATTAGTAGGTTTCTATAATTAATTAATAGGGTCAAGGGTTTTGTTTTGGTAGGTAACAACATTCAAGTGTGGCAGCTTTGCGATGGGTATATCAACCAATCACGTATTGTTTGATGGCATCAGTTTCAAATACTTCTTAGACAATCTTGCTTCCCTTGCTGCTGACAAGCCTCTGGCGGTTACTCCTTGCAATAGTCGTGAACTCTTAGCCGCTAGATCTCCACCACGTGTCACGTTCCCCCATCCTGAACTTGTGAAATTTGAGATCCCTTCACAAGGAGAAGGGTCTCAAGCAACAAAAGCACTATTTGAGCCTATATCAGAGGACCTTGAGTTCCAGACCTTCAGGCTTAGCTCCAACCACATTTCAGTCCTAAAAGAGAAGGCAAAGATCGGGTTAAACAACAATGAGAGCACCCGTATGATCACTTCCTTCAACGTCGTCACGGCCCATGTATGGCGTTGCAGGGCCATTGCAGGTAAGGACTTGGGTCCATGGTTTTAGTAATCCGTTGATGTGATGTGGGACCCACTTCTAGATTGTGGGACCCACTAAATATGTGTCTGACCCACTCCATTTCATGCATGCATGGTTTGGCAGGGGACATAGGAGAAGAGCTAGAGAAGACTTCAACTCTCCTTTATGCAGTTGATATCAGGTCGAGATTTCAACCACCACTCCCTCCATCTTACACTGGAAATTGTGTATTAGCTGCATATGCTAGAGCCACCATTGGAGAACTCAAAGATGCTTCGTTCATCCGTTTAGTGGAGATGGTTTCAGAGGGAGCCAAAAGAATGACAGATGAATACGCTAGATCTGTTATTGATTGTGGAGAATCGAGTCAGAGGTTCCCATACGGTGATCTCCTCATATCATCATGGTGGAAATTGGGATTCTCTAATGTTGACTACCCTTGGGGAAGGCCAAAGTACAGTTGTCCTCTGGTGCGCCACAGGAAGAACATTGTTCTGTTCTTCCCAGACATTGAAGGCTCTAGCTTTGGTAATGGGGTGAACATTTTAGTGGCTCTTCCTTCCAAGGAAATGGAGAAGTTCCAAGCTCTCTTCAACAACTCTACGGCATGACATCTCTCTCTCTCTCTTTCTTGTGTGTATGTCTAAGAGCAATGTTTGAGTACGGATCATCTTCATGTATATGTTTTCTTCATGGGATCTTATCACTATTGATGTGGTGTTGGACCCACCTCTAGAGTGTGGGATTCACTGAATATTGATGGTGATAGAATCTCAAAAAGAATACAAGTACATACAGGTGAACTATTATTGCTATATTCAATGAGTCCGCTGCATAATCTCTCTCTCTCTCTCTCTCTCTCTCTCTCTCTATTTGTGTGTAGAACAATGGTTGGAATGGCTAAAGTTGGATCAGATTACGTGTAACTTTTATTGTTTTCATGTATCATTGTTGAGGTTTCGAAGATGCAAGCAATATTAAGAAAATAAAAAATACATTGGTATTGAATTCTTGAATTCTTGTAATCTTTAAGGATTAAAAGTAAAGATGTAAATAGATTTCAGTTCGGTTCGAATACATTATTATTGGAATTCGAATACATTATTATTTAATGTATTCGAATTCGAATCTGTTTACGAATTACCTTATTTGAATCTGACATGAAATTTGCCGGAAATATATAAAAAAAAATTTTGAATTTGATTTTTAACCGAGTTAAATGTGATTTATAAATTCTGATTTAAAGGAAAAGATAAAATCGAAGAAAACAAAACTTGAAGCCAGAAAAGAATCAGTGGAACTAAAAAAAAAAAAAAAAAAAGAGAGGGAGAGAAAATCAGTGAAGTTTAAGAAGGAAAATCGGTGAAATTCAGGAAGAAAAATCGATGAGTTGTTATAGGAGGCTACGAACATTGTAACCGCCTATAAAATTGTAGGAGAAATATCCAAAAAAAAAAAAAAAAAAAAAAAATGGTACCACAACATCCACGATTATTGGAAGGAAGCGTTAGGCAACTAAAAAGGAATACATTCACATAATAAGGCTCACTTTGGTATATATTATAGAATTAATTAATTATATATATATATATATATATATATATATATATATATATATATATATATATA
The DNA here is from genome assembly GCA_028583415.1 of Protea cynaroides. Classification (NCBI taxonomy): domain Eukaryota; kingdom Viridiplantae; phylum Streptophyta; class Magnoliopsida; order Proteales; family Proteaceae; genus Protea; species Protea cynaroides. The sequence continues at coordinate 27,847,882 of CM053272.1, forward strand.
TATATATATATATATATATATATATATATATATATAGTTGTTTGGAATGATTTATGATATTTATTTATATTTAAAATAAATTAATATAATCTAAAATCTACAAATTGATTAGAAGGTGTTTATCATTATTGTGATAATCTATTATTACTTCTTTATATCTAACAGAATCAAACTGTTATTATTTATGACTGATAATTTATTCTAATAAATAATATATCATAAATAACTCATAAGCATAAATATAAACTATACGAAAGAGTAGATAAATTATGAGTTGTAATAATAATCGTTTGATACCACTAGATATAAAGAAGTAATAATAGATTATGACAATAATGATAAACACCTTCTAACTTATTTTTAGATTTTAGATTATATCAATTTATTTTAAATATAAATAAATATCATAAATCAAATCAAACAACTACTTATGTCATAATGTATTATACAATTAATTCTATAATACATCAATATGTGGAGGGATATGTGGCTTGGTGATTTCTCGTTATAGGAGTGACTTGGCTTATAATCTAAGCTGTTTAGAGGTATGGATTCCTTATCTAGGTTTATTGTTGATGGTAATTGGTAATGGCCTACTGTTAGTTACAACTTGTTATAACCATGGTTTGAGGAGGCTAGGAGAATACCCCTAACTAATGGAGGCACGGATGTCGTAGTGTGGGCTGGTAACCATAAGGGCATTTTTTCAACCATGAGTGCTTGGAATATCTTGAGGAGTCGATCGGAACCCCAAACCAGCTTGGAATGGTGTTGTACGGTATAAAATTTTACATTCAAGGGTATCCTTGTTTGCATGGTGATGGTGTCATGGGAGAATCCCAACGGATGGCATTGTGAGGTTGGAGGGTGTATATCTTCTTTCCAGGTGTAATCTTTGTCACAACGCCGAAGAGAAATCAGATCATCTATTTGGTTACTATGCTTTCTCAAGGGAGATATATATGGCAGAGAGTAGGGGATGTTTTTAATGTTGCTATTCCAATATTTGGTTCGGCTAGAACAATTCTAGAGTGGTGGATGCGAAAAAGTAGAGCAGTTCCGTTGAAAGTCTTTTGGGAAGGAATGCTATTTGTGGTCCTGTCTTCTATTTGGCATGCTAGGAATATTTGCTTGTATGAAGGTAGTCAAGCTTCTGTGATCTGTACCTGGGGCTGGATAACTCAAGGAGGTCGAAACCTATTGATTGTGCACCTGTGTTTGGTGCAATTGATGGATGATTTAGAGTGGCCTGGTGTTTGGGACTATCTTCAATCAAGGGAAGAAGTCCAAAGATCATAGAGCTCTTTTGGAAGGCTCCAGGTTGTACATTGTGTAAAGTTAATGTTGACGGGTGCAGCTTGGGTAACCCTGGAGTGGCGGCTTGTGGTGGGGTGATTCGTTCAAGTACAGGATTGGTTGTATATGCCTTGCTAATTATATATGGGTGGCTACCAATTATATGGTAGAACTGAGAGTAAGGGTGTCAACGGGCCGGTCCGGGCTGAACCGGTGTCGGATTTTATAAGCCCAGCCCAAAACATGTCCATTAAGAGTTCGAGTTGGGTTGGGCTGCGCTGGACACAATAACTAACGGGCTGGTCCGGTGTCGGTTTGTTATCGGGCTGGGCTTATTGAGGTGATTTCGGACTGATTCAGTCCGGACCGGGCTTATCAAACTTATCGGACCAATTTTATGTGTAAGATATATAGCCTATTTTATTATTTCTATCTTTAAAATTAGCATCATTCCTTCTATATTATGTAATTCAATAAATTGTAACAATTAACATACTTTTTTCAACTATAGATTCATATAATCTTTCGGATCAAGAAGTGAACTATAACAGTGTAATATAATCCATCAAAATTTAAAACCATAAAAATTAAGAAATTGGGTCCGGATGAATCTTATCGGTGTTCGGGCTAGTTCGGGCTTCTTAACGGGCCGGTTCGGTCTGATTTTGGTCTAGGCTGAAACGGTGTCGGGCTTTACAAGCCGAGACCGAAACCTGTCCATTAAGGTTCGGTCTGGGCTGGGTTCGGGTTATTTCAGGCCGGCTCGGTCCGTGCTACCAGGCCGGGCCCATTTTTGACACCCTTAACTGAGAGGTGCTTTGCGAGGTTTGAAGGAGGCATTCAGGCTAGGTTTTAGAAAAATATGGCTGGAGTTAGACTCAAAATCTGTGGTGGACGGATTGAGAATGTGGAATTTGCCGTGGTTTATTCTTCAGGAGTTGTGCTATTTTATGGATGACCTATCACAGTGCTAGGTTCGATATACTCATGGTTTCCGGGAAACCAACACAATTGCTGATCAGCTGGCTTGTAAGGATGCTCATGATCGAAATTCTTATACTTGGAACTCATGTTCAGACCTGGTTGCGAGAGAGGTCGTGTGGGATGCCTCCCACCGACCTAGATATAGGTTTCAGTAGTTTGTGTTTCTCTCCTTGAGAGGGTCCTTGCTAATGGCAATGTTGAAGGTGGGGTTATCGTCCTGTTAGGGGTTGATGTACTCTTTATAATTATTTCAAATAAATTGGAGCTTGAGCGAGAAAAAAAAATGTCAAAAGAAAATTTTAAAACGGACACTGATAGCTACATAAAAACCTTGACTGACTTGAGTTAAAAGAACAAAGTACCAAAAAACTCAGAGACATTAGAAGAGGAATAAGAAGAAAAGAGGAGGTCGCCGCCGCCACTATCAACGGCAGGCAATGAAATGAGAACTCAATTACAGGATGACCCCTAACTGTGGGTTCCATGCCTTTTATAGAATTCAGAAATAATAGTTACAATCATTCTGTTACTAATAATCATATACTTTACAGAGCATTATAGGATCTACATTTACAGCTAAGCTAACAACAAACTACCTGTTAGGGGGGAAAAACATCTGTAAGCACCCCATTTTTGTCATCCCCAGCCAAACAGAACTTTATTGGTGTATAGGCAGTAAGAGAGCAGAGGGGGATGAAAATTTGGAAAGTACAGGGGAGGCGAGTGAAACTCTCTCAAACCAATAATCGATTAATTCCTCTGTGCTCTCTATGGTGTTCTGGGCTGAGCCAGAGTGTCCCCATATACAAGTCTTGGTAGGCATATTCAGAAGGGTTGCGAGTTAATTCAAGGTTTGGACACTAAGCGGTGATTTCAAAGCTGATTTTTGGCGGGCCCTACAGCAAGGTCATGAAAATACCTTCGAAATGATACCAGAATCACTCAATTCCGATATCAAACGAAGAAAATGTCGCGATTTTAGTCGGATTGAAATTGGCTTATTAAATCCAAGGGTTTTATCATAAATTAAGGATTTATTGGACAAATTATTATGATTTAAATTGATCGGACTTCATTCGACCATATCTTGATCGTCCGACATCCAAATCCGACGATTCAAGCGCCAGTGTGCTCCATTGACTGTCCTCTTCGAAATGGACGTAAAGAATTTTGGGCAGAAGCCGTCAGCGGGTCCCATGCAAAGTTGCCAGTAGGATTATCGTCAAAACTCCAATTCTTCATATCTTGATCATCCGAAGTCCGAATCAGGAGATTCAAGTGCCAGTGTACTCCATTGCCTGTCCTCTTCGAAATGAACGTAAAGAATTTTGGGTAGAAGCCGCCAGCGGGTCCCATGCAAAGTTGCCAGTAGGATTATCGTTAAAGCTTCAATTCTTCATATTTTGGTCATCTGAAGTCCGAATCAGGTGATTCAAGCACCAGTGTGCTCCTTTGTCCGTCCTCTTCAAAGTGGACGTGGAAAATCTGAGACAGAGACCGTCGAAATTTTTCATGTGGAATTACAAGCTGAGAGGATCCATAATAGAGAGAGAAATCAATCCAGTTCATACTTACTCAGCCAACCCAGCTCAAGCCCAATTTAGTCCAACCCCGTCAAACTCAATCAGTCCAGCCTGACCCAACTCAGACCGACCCAGGTCGAGTCGGGTCGGCCCATGTGTATGTACTTGTTATATATATATATATATACATAATATATGCTTTATATATATATGCTTTATATATATATATATATATATATATATATATATATATATATATATATATTTATATATTATATTATTATACTATTTATACTATATTATAATATATTATAATAATATAATATATATATATATATATATTTATATATTATATTATTATACTATTTATACTATATTATAATATATTATAATAATATAATATATATATATATATATATATATATATATATATATATATATATATATATATATATATATATATATATATAGTCGGTCAAGAGGAATCTGATATGAGAGAGAGAGAGAAAGAGAGAGAGAGAGAGGAAGGAAGAGAGAGAGGGAGAGAGAGACAAAGAGAGGAAGACGGAGAGAGAAGAACCGAAAACAAGGGGAATTCGGTGGAGGGAAAGAGGGAGGTGTTCGCATGCCCCCTCCCACTTCTCCTTCATCAAGTCAGCCGTGCACCTCCTCCTCTCCTTGAGCCCCTTGCCACCTCCTCCTCTCCTTGAGCCCCACTCTAAGCTGCCACAGCCCCTTGCCTCTCACCCAAATATCATGCCACCCGCCATGAGCCCATGCCCCCAGCCACCTCCTCCTTCTCCATACCCCTACTCACCCCCATGACCGCCACCTATTTGTCTTGAACCCAACCCCAGCAATAAAATCCGGAGAAGGGAGAGAGAGAGAAGAGAGAAAGAAAGAGAGAGAGAGAGAGAGAGAGAGAGGAAGAAAGAGTGGGAGAAGAGAGAAGTGGAGCGGCAAGACCTCACCGCCACCTCCTCCTCTCCTTGAGCCCAACAGCCCAACCACTAACACCTATCCATCCCTCACACCTACTCACTCCCATGCTGCCATTATTCTTCCTGAACCCAACTGCCCAGGCCCCTCAAATCGACACATCACCACCTACCCATCAACCCATGCCATAAACCCAGCCGCAAGAACATCACCATTCCACCGCCCATTCTTCTGGAGTCCCGCCCCACCTGATCTGGCTCCAATTGTAGCCATCGGTGTGGGGGGTTTCTTCCTATAAAAACCCCTCAAACCACCAAACCGAGGGGAGGAGGCTGGATAGAGAGTGGACTCTGAGAAAAAAGAAAAAGAAAACGGGAAACAGAGGGGGAAGGGAAGTCTGCCAGGAACCAGAAAAAAAAAGGGAGCAGCAGCCTGCAGCTGCTCTGCTGCTGCTCCAGAAGAAAGAGGAGAAGGGAGAAGAAAGAGAAAGAAGGAGGGAGAAAGAAAAGAAAAGAGAAGGAGAAGAAGGCAACGGCACTGCCGCCGCTGCCGTGGAGGAAAGAGGGAGCTGCTGCTCCAAAGAAAAGAAAAAAAAAAAAAAAGAAGTAGAAGGGGATTCACCTGCGGCCACCCTTCATCGGACCCGTATCGATGTGATCGCCTGCCATCGAGTTACTGCTCACCATCACCATCGACCTACCCCCGGCAACAAAACTTCATCACTAGTCTTTCGGCGAAGTTAAAATCGAATTAGGTTGGTGGTTTTTTTTATTTTTATTTCTTGTGATTGTTTGATTTCATTTTTGTATGATATTTCAATTAAATCTGATCCTTTTGATTAAAAGAATCTGTTTTGATAATAATTTTGTCCCAATTGATATGGAATTTTTATGGAACTAATCCAATTGTGAAAATTTGAATGGAATTGATCCGATTGTAGAAATTTGAATAGAATTGATTCGATTATGGAAATTTGAATGAAATTGATCCAATTATGAAAATTTTATGTGATGAAAATTGATCCGACCATAGGATTGAAATTAATGTGATTTGGTTCAACTATATGATCAAAATTTTTAATGAGGTTGATCCAACCACATGATCTGAATTTTATGAGAGTTGATCGTGACCATATGATTATAATTTTAATGATTTGATCATAGCCACTGATCTGAAATTTTGATGTGATTTTAATTAATTCGAACCGTTAGATGATCTTTGGAAGTGATGTTAATCAATCTGAATGGCTGGATTGTGATCTTGACAATCTGAACCGTTAGATGGTCTTTGAAATTGTTTTTAATTAATCTGAGCGGTCGGATTATCCTGATGAATAATCTGGACCGTTAGATCATCTTTGAAAATGATTTAAATGAATCTGAATGGTTGAATTATGATCTTAAGCTATTTGAACCGTTGAATTGTCATCGTAAGTGAATTTGATAATCTAAACCGTTAAATCTTGATCATGACTATTTTTTGGCACATCATACAACCAAGTGTGCCATCCATCTATTTCCTTAGACATGTGATGATGGAGGATGGTGTTGAGAGAGAGACATCCCCTTCTCGACCATGAACGACTGTTGGTAGAAGAAAACAGTCCAACTGTAGCGCAAAGGGTCTTGGTCCTTCTGCCAAGTCAATAATGGGAGGCAGTATTTATAGTAAAACAAAGAAAAATGAAGGACATGCATTTAATAAAGAGAATGCATTGAGAGATTACTCTTTGTCAGTAAAAAATGAATGCATTGAATTGGCGTGTACATAACATGACTTTCTTTAGACGGCAGGTTGGCAGGTGAAAAGGTAATTACATTTTTCTCTTTGTCTATAAATAAAAAGAGGAGAGGAGAGGAATCATCAAAATGGTGAGTACATCTTATGCATAAAACAAACAAAAAAGAAAAAAATAAAGGTGTTGGGCTTTTATAATATTTTTTATTTGGGGTTGAGACTATAAGTTGAAAGTGAGTGTACAAGGGTATCAAGATTTGGATACAGGATTTGGGTTTTGGTTAAATTCAGAGCTGTTGATTGTACGATTATTCTTTTGGTTCTTTCATAGTGAAGAAGATCCAATTATATCCGTGGATGTAGGTTATGTATGCATTGTTGAACCACATAAATTACTTTGTGTCTATGTGTGATTGTTCTTTTCAATTTTATATTTTTACCTCTTTTGGACACGTGGATCCCACACGGTTACTAATCATTGTACTATTCACGATTTTCTTTTGTTGTCAAATTTTCTCGCTTATTTTACACACAGATGGGAAAAAGATTCCACGATTATTTTTCTAACAAAAGAGGCATTGGAGAGCGTATAACCCTTTTCTCATTTCTTGATGAAAACTTTTTTGGTCTTTCTATGGCCGTAGGCACTCAGTCGAACCATGTATATCTTTGCATTTTGTGATTATTATCTTTCTATTTCATTTTGTTTTTCCTGCAACGTGAATTAGTTTCGATTCTACTAGTCATTAGAGCATATGAAAGGGTAGTTACAGCACCACAATATACTGTAGGATTAGTAAAATAAAAAACTCATTATATGAGAAGATAATGACAAACCAAATGGGTAAAGAGCCGCAAGTTATGAAGTATGTTTATGTAATGGACAAGATCAGAAACCCATCCTGTTTGAGTCATTGTATTACCAAGAAGTATTTGAAGGGGCCATAATTCTTTATAAATACTTTGCTTTGAAGAGAGGTCGTAAGATGACGATGAAACCTACATATAACAATAAGATAATATTGGATGTATAATGAATGGCTCAGAAACGCAGTAACTTTTATTGAAGATGCCTCAAGACCAGTACCAACAAATAAGAAGTAAAAAGACAGAACCATTCAAGCGAGTTGCACTTGTTATAAGTAGAATGCACATCGATCATTGCTTGTATGCAATCTTTATGCCACAGTTTTATAGCTACAAACATAAGAATGTAAAAATAATTAATAAGAACTTCAACTCAGTTGTCCCCTTTTTTTTTTTCTTTTTTTTTTTTTTCTTGATGCCTTGACTAAAGAAGGAAATATGAACCTCTTGATTCCAATGGCAATGGCATTCATCGTCTTCGAGTGACTTGAATCCAAAAGATAGAGTACACAACCACAAACATTCAATTAACTCGGGGCACACTATATTGAGAAACCGCACATTCTTGTACCACAACTGATCGGTGATATATTTCTGTCCATGGCAAACCCCATCGATTATGACCTTGGCACACTTCTCTAAGCTCCCAATAGGAAATGGTCTCAAAATAACCTGTCCATTAATATCCATATTTCCAAATTATTTAGCAAGCCAAGCTAGAATTCTGTCAATAAACTGAGTGGATACTCAAGCAGGTTTACTATAACCAGTTGCCCGAAAAAAACTACAACAATCAGAATTTTTGGCGACGGAAAATATTTGGCGACGGAAATATTGGCTTCGGTCGTGGTATAAATATCTATTTTTACCAACGGAAATAAATTTACCGTCGATAAAATTGAGTATCTTAACCAACGGAACTTAATTATCCGTGGGTAAAAATGAGTATATTTACCGGCGGAAAATTAATTACCGTCGGAAAAATATATTTAAAAAAAAAAAATTTCCCTTTTGCACATACAATTCAATACTAGTTACACCCTATGCTTACACACATACTTTGAAAATTCAAGCATTTTTCTGTACTTTAATTTGTCTGCATTTTTTCAATTTTTTTTTTACAATACATACCAACAGAACTATCTGTACCTATAAATTGATGAGGTGACACTATTTTAACCTTAATTAGACATGATGCCCATGGACTCTTCATAAAACTAGGAAAAATGACTCAAACATCAACAGAAGGATGAAATACCACACAATACATGACCGTTGTAGACCATACCAACAGAACATAATGAACAGTTCATGAGATGGATACTTCAGATATTTAAATCATATAAAAGAACATAACCATATTTTCCTTCTGCAATAAATGAGCTTTTAGTTAAGTCTGCATTCAAGGAAAGCTATTGATTTTCATTCTGCAATAAACTTCCTTTTGCACATACAAATCAATACCAATTTTTTCTTTGTAAATTTTTTCCAAGTCAACTACTGATTTTTGAAGGATTCTGGTGAAAAGACAAAACCAAAACAATTTATATGTCAGATGTGATGCAAAAAAGGAATGTGTAATATTAGATCAAAAGCAATCAGCACATAGAATGCATCAGTTACCCTATAAGTTCATGCTTGCCACTGTCGTTGAAATCAAAGCACTCTATATCCAGCGAAGAAAGTTGAAAACTTTCAGTTTTTCTAGTGTATGTAAAACAATCTAAGGTTATTATTATCTATTGGAATGACAAGTAAGAAGCTTGCCTTGCTTCCAAATTGCTGCATTGTAAGCCGGAGGGGCTTCCAAGTCGAATTTAAGTGGTTATTAATCACATCTGTCTTGTAAATTGGAATAGCTCCACCACTCTCAACAATTCTAGAAATTCTTAAGAAAGGTGTTAGGATTGGGAGCACGCAAACAAGAAGAAAACATAAGAATTAATGTGGTTCAGCACCTCATCGTAGGATGTCTACGTCCACCAGAGAAAAGAGAAATTCTTTATTCCCAAGAAACTTCTACAGCTCTCTACCTGACAAATATATCTTATCTGTCAACCTTACAGCGCCTTCAGCTCTCCACTGTCAGAGGAGAATCCTCTGACAGCTTTTATAGCCTTACCTAAGTTTTCCTACACAGAGACAATTTATAAGGAAACCTAACTAGAAATCTTAATCCCACCACAATTATAAGTTTACCCTATATATATATAATAAACTCATACCCTAATAAAAATACTATCTTTATAATTACGTGGATCCTACAGAATACAAGACATCAACCCAACAAAATCCTACATAAAGAAAAAGATAATGATAATGATAGATTTTCTAGGGGAAAATAGATGTCCCCTGTAGAGAAGCTTCACAAAAGAACAAACCTTTCCATGATGCCAATCGCAAAAAAAGAATGCCCATAAACTTCTGAATAATGTAAAGATCTTAAAGGACAGCTGTCCATAAACTTCTCACAGAAATAATAATCATCAATTCATTATTTTAAGGCACAAGTTTCTCTGAACTGCACAGTCAAGAGGGTATCTCTTGAAGGGCACCATGGCCTACAGCCTACAAGGCACGTGAATTAAAGTCATTTAAACTCCAAGCCCATTTCCCTTCAAACGTAAGCTTCCCTCAATGGACCTCTAGAGAGCTAGCTTGGAACTGTTAATGCAGCAATATTAAATTTCCATTTCGATGAATGCCCGCTTGCAAATCTAGCACTCGACCCCACTTACCAGAACCCAAAAGTCTCAACTTAATTGGGTCCTTTCAGAGTTTCAATCTAGAATTTTGTGTTAGACGGTCAGAATCAGATACATGAAATGTTCACCATGATGTTACCCAAAAAAAAAACCCACCATGAAATTTGTTTTCCCACAATTTTCAAAATCTGTGATAGAAAAAAACTATAAACTCTTACCACAACTTTAGACAAAAGACACACAAAAATCCAAGGTGTACCTAATTCACATTCTCTCTGATGAATCAATCAACTAAGAATAATATAGATTTACTTTGGAATGAATAACACAATGAAGAATACACAGTTTCTTAAAAAAAAATACTGAAACTGAATGGAAGTATAGGAACTAACTGGCAGAAAAAGATTAGTGTTGCAAACCTTGGTTGGAAGAAGTTAGTGAAGAAAAGGATCTTACATGATTTATTTGAATTTTCTAACGGTCATCTAGGCCGGCTTGGGTTATGGGTGTTTGAGTTGGGCCTAAGGATATCAGGAACACTAGGTTCCTTTCGACTTTTTTTTTTGGCTTAGAGGTTTTGTATAATTTGAATTTTTTCAAAAGGGGATTTTTTTTTATTGACATCTCACAAGGTGTCAAATAATTTGATATTTTATTTATTTTTATCCTTTTAATATTACATTTGTTTTTTTAGTGAGGAAAATTATTGTCGTTTGATTTCTATTCGAAAATCATGCAAGATAATGACAACTCTCACTTTGACCGATTTTACCTGTAACTTAATTTTTTTTGAGAATAAAACAAGGAATATTTAAAAATAGATGTCACAATCCAAATGCACCTATAAAGGTGTCATTTAATTTAGACATCCCTTTCCAAAAAACCCCTTTATATATATATATATATATATATATATATATATATATATATATATATATATATATATATATATATATATATATTCCCAATTCCCATGCATGTGAATCAATCATTTGGGCGGTTGACAAAGTCAAAGGATACTAAGGATTGCTTACGAAGACACACATTAATGTTATGAAATTGACTATAAAAATAATGGATCGGGATAATGGATTTATACAAAATCAAATGAACTAAAAGGTAAGTGAAGTACAGAAATGAATTTTGAAAATTTTTTTTAAGGTAAAAAAAAAAATTGATGAAAGTGAAGGTGGGGTGACTTACTTCTCTTCTATGATGTAAATCAACTCCAAAGGGACCTACAACTCTTCTAGGATGTAGGCGAAGAATAAAATTCTAATTCTTGTAGGATAGAATGAAACTTCTTCAAGGTTTTAAGAGAGAACTCTTCTAGATTCAAGAATTGCACTTAGGCAAATTTCATTTATAAGAATCACTTCAATGGTCTGCATTACAAACTAATTTTGGTGGTCTTTTATAGGCATAATAAAGAAAATAAAAAAACAATCATACCCTTAAATTCAAGGGCTAATATATAATAGAAGATAATAAATGATAGATTAAATAATAAATTTTTTCAATGCAAGGGGTTACTCCAATAAGCATTGATGCAAATTCCATAGTCTTGATACAAGGTTCAATGTCTTGATGCAAGGTCTAATGTAGAGAAAACTCTAGAAATATTGAATAGAAAATACCACTTCACTCTCCATCAGGGACTTGAAAGGTCACCAAAAAGGGATTGGTTTCAAGGGGCTAGGACTAGGTTCATTGATTCTTTTGTAGCTTGGTTCATACTTTGATCCTAGACCAAATGAGCTTTATGGGTTTGGGCCTTGATGCAGGTAGATCTTCATAATTGGACTGCATCACTCGTCAATTTTCGATGATATACCAGTGATGAGAATTACTTTTCCTTTCACTTTTTCTCTGGGTCTCAGAATGGAATGGATGAACTTGAATATCAAAAGGGAAGGGAAGGTAAAAGGATGAGAGTTACTAGAGAGCACCAAGTTCAACACTTTGGGAGTAACCATGGTTCTGCAACCATGTGCAGTCATGCATCTGGAGCGCTGAATATAAACATGGAGGCATTAATGGTAGACGTGGACCACATTTTTATCTTTTGAAAGAATTTTTCTGTATCACATATTATTATATCTGGGTTAAGCTTGCTGGATGGCTATATATCCATAGATCTATGGCTGGTAGCTCATTAATTATGCTACATGGCAAAGCATATGTGGCTGAAATCTGGTATATATATTAATTAGTGGACCCTAAAACATTAATAATGGCAAGTGACAAAGAATTGAAAATTTTAGAACTACGGTCTATGTGCAGGTTTATGTTAATATATGGGAAGATAAATAATTAAACTAGGGTCTGACATTAAACACACTCCATGTCATTCTCTAAATAATTAATGGATGGACAATCTATTTTAATTTTGCCACATCATATAACCAAGTGTGCCATCTATCTATTTCCTTAGACATGTGATGATTGGAGGATCATATGGTGTTGAGTGAGAGACATCCCCTTCTCAACCGTGAATGACTGTTGGTAGAAGAAAACAGCCAAACTGTAGGGGCAAAGGGGCATTGGAAGAGGGAATGGACAATGGATTCCTCAGAAGAGCCGCAAAGAGTTCAAAGGGAGGTTTTTAGATACATCTCTTAAAAAGAAGCTGGTTGACAACCAACCAAAGAACCATTGTTGCGTCGCCAAAGGCAGGCTTTAATCTTGGGATGAAGATTAAGTTTCAATAACTGAGACAAAAAAGGATCTATTTAGTTGCAGGGATACTAGAAATCTTACCTTCAGGGATAGCACCTAAGCATTAGAAGCATTATTATTGTTGAGTGTCAATATTACCATCCAATGAAAGAATGACACATAGCAAGGATGCAGTCATCATTGCTTATAAAGGTCAAGAACAAAAGAGGCTTCATAGTTACAAAGCCAAGATGATGTCAGCAATAAAGACGTTTATAAATAGCATCAACCATTAAAATCAAATCATTTGAATATTCCATTAATTTTGATTCATTTCACTATGATAGGTGCCACTTTCCACAATCGATATATTTATCATCATACCTCTTCTAACCCCACCCCACTTATATATACCTGGTAGGTCTATCAGTAGACTAGACTAGCATCTTCTGTGGCTTAGTATCTTGATTTCAGCAACGAAATAGTCCCAGAGTGACAGATCTGACCCGGCTTTTGCCCTATTTTATCATCTGCAATTTGATCATCAATAAAAGACCTAGACGTGAATTCTAACGGCAACAAATATACATGGAAATCCAAGAATCACTCCCAATTTTCTTACCTAATCCTTGTTCCAAGAGTGAGCGCCATTTTAAAAGGATCCTACAAGTCCAAGACTATTCCAAGCAATTTTGGCAATTGTAGCATGGGCAAGAGAATCATATACTTCACTTTGAATTAGTATCAATTCTACTAATCATTGAAGCCTTCGAAGCGGTAATTACACAACCACAATATACTGTAGGATTAGTAGAAGAACTCACTATCATGTTAAGATAATGACAAATGACAAACTAAATGGGTAAGGCGGAGCCGCAATGGCAGGAAGCATTTTTATGTAATGGACAAGATCAGAAACCTATCCTGTTTGAGTCATTGTAATACCAAGAGGTATTTGAAGCGGCCATGATAAGAGAGGTCATAAGATGATGAAGATACCTACATATGACCATAGGATGATATTGGATATATAAAGAATGGCTCAGAAACGCAGTCCCTTTTATTGAAGATGCATCAAGACCAGTACCAACAAATAAGAAGTAAAAAGACAGAAGTAAGCGAGTTACACTTGTTTTAAGTAGAATGCACATCATTGCTTGGATGCAATCTTTCTGCCACTGTTTTATACTACAAACATAAGAATGTAAAAATAAGGAAAATTTTCACCTACCATAAAAAAGATTTGGATAAATCATTTATCATCTAAGTTTTTTAAAAAAATCATCTACCATCCAAATTACACAAACGTTTATCAAAAAGATCCAAAAACAACTAACAGAATCGTTAGTTGCTGATGTCAGCCGTTAGAAAATACAAGAATGACTATAATACCCTTATTGTAAGGGAAAAAGTCCAATTTATCCTTCTTTTTTTTTTTGTTATCCTACCTCCTCTTTTCGTGTTTTGTTTAGAATCTAAAATCCCCAATTTTTACTGTTCCTTCCAACCCTAACTTCAAACTGTTGATCTGACCTTCATTCTGCTACTCCGATTGCCGACGATGTTTCTGTAGCCTACCGAGGATGATGCCGTAGCACACGTGATTCTGATTTACAAGAATCATGATGAGGGAGAGAAAAATAAACAACGTCAATTGAAAATAAGGACTACCAATCGATTAGGGAAAACAAAAGCATCAGAGAATAAATAAGAATCTGGGAACAAATTTAATCGGAGGAACAAAGAACGAAATTGGGGTTTAACTCAAATATCAAAAGAGGGGTTTACCTTCATCTCCACTCTCCCGTTTGTAAATCGTTGGAGAAGAAGCTTACTCTGCATAAGATTTTCCCTGGCGACGAGGGTTAGTGTGCAAATTTATTGAAAAACAGAGGTAACCACACAGTATTTTCGTTTCCTTCAAAAATCAAACACCTCTCTCTCTCTCTCTCTCTCTCTCTCTCTCTATTAATGGCCTTGCCTCCATCCCTTTGCTCCTTCGATTTTCTGTTCGCCCAACGACTTCGGAGCTTTAAAAGCCTCTCCACCCAGTTCGCTCTCTTCTCCATTTCACTTTCATGCTCTCCCACTTTGATGCCCACCTTTGGATGATTCTCCACTGAAGTCATATCCTCACCCACTACATCGGAAAGAAGCAGCTGAGTCGAATTTTGACTGAAGAAAGGAATTGGAAAAATCCCTAGCGAACGGCTCTTTCTTAATTTAGGTTCAACTAAGGCAGCCCGAATGCTGTTCACTAAGTAAAAACGGAGCTGAGTTTTCAGAGAGGAATATGAAACTTGTAGCCCCACTAGCCCCCACTGGGTGGAGAGGCTTTTAGAGCTCTGAAGTCGTTGGGCGAACAGAAAATCGAAGGAGCAAAGGGATGGAGGCAAGGCCATTAATAGAGAGAGAGAGAGAGAGAGAGAGAGAGAGAGAGAGAGAGAGAGAGAGAGAGAGAGAGAGAGGTGTTTGATTTCTGAAGGAAACGAAAATACTGTATGGTTACTTCTGTTTTTCGATAGAGAGGAAAATGAAACTTGTAGCCATCGCTAGAAAAAATCAAAATTTTTTTAACTCTCTCACTCAGAGCTCCAATCAAAGCTGAAATCTAGGGTTTTCTGAAGCTCTTCTCCGATCACCAATTCAGTTCAATTCTCTGTTCTTTCTAATCGTTGTGAGTGTATTCGTTTTTTTTTTGTTATGAAAGATTTGTTTTGATTTTCTTTTTTCTTTCGTTTAAAATGACAATGGTATAAACGTCTACACATAATTTCAACTATTTCTCATCAATTAATGGACTAACGTTTGTGTAATTTAGGTGGTAGGTGATTTTTTTTTAAAAACTTGGTTGGTAGGTGATTTACCCAAATCTTTTTGACTGGTAGGTGAAAATTTCCTTAAAAATAATTAATAGGAACTTCAACTCAGTTATCCTTTTTTTTTCTGATGGCTTGCGTGAAGAAGGAAATATGAACCTCTTGATTCCAATGGCAATGACATTCATTGTCTCCGAGCGACTTGAATCCGAAAGATAGAGTACACGCCAAAACGATTCGGCCAACTCAGGGCACACTGTATTGAGAAACAGCACTCTTGTACCACGATGGATTGGTGATATATTTCTTTCTATGGCAAACCCCATCGATTATGACCTTGGCACACTTCTCCATGCTCCCAATAGGAAATGCTCTCAAAATTATCTGTCCGACATCAATATTTCCAAATTATTTAGCAAGCCTTGTTAGAATTTTGTCAATTAACTGAATACATACCAAGGCAGGTTTACCCTAACATGCCTGAAACAAATTTGAAGAGAATCTTGCCGCCGGCAAGGTTTATGGGTGTTTGAATTGGGCTTGGGTTAAGAAGGAGATCAGAAACATTAGGTCCCTTCGGAATTTTTTTGGGTTAGAGGTCTTTAGTAACTAGAATTTCTCAAAAATGGGTTTTTTTGTTAATATTTCACAAGTGTCAAATGATTTGATACTTTACGTTTTTACTCTTTTAATATAACATACCTGATTTTTTTAGTGAAGGAATTGTTGTTTCATGTCTATTCTAAAACCGTATAAGATAATGACAACCTAAGAAAAGAAAAGAAAAATTAGACTAAAACCTTGTGATTGTATTTTTATTAGATATGTTTCTCATTGTGTTGCTTATAGATTTTTAGTACTTAAATCTTTGGATAGTATGTTTAATGCTAATAGCATTATTAAATCTGGGGATCGATGCTGAGTTTTTTGAACATGTCTTTCTTATAAGAAAAGATTTGTATAGTAATGTATCTACATCTAATGAATCTAGGGATGCTGAGTTTTTTGAATATGTGTTTTTATTGAATCTGAGGATGCTGAGTTTCTTGAACATGTATTTCCTATAAGAAACGATTTATATAGTAATGTATCTATATCTAATAGACATGAAATACATAGATTTGAGATAATATTAATCCTATGATAAATAGTGAAGAATCTAGTAGTGAAATTGAATTAAGATGAAGTACAAGACAAAAAAAGGAGTCTAATATGAGTGATAATATGTTTACTTATATGATTATAAATGATCCATTAATACCAACAGACCGACACTTCTCCTGATTTAGATTTTTGGAAAGAGATAATTAAGTGCGAGTTAGACTCTATCATTGCTAATCATACTTATGAATTAATTCCTCTCCCACTACGTACTAAGATATTCGACACTAAATAGATTAACTAAAACCTCATAGACCATTTGACAAATTTAAGGCTAGATTAGTAGTCAAAGGATTTCGTTAGAAAAATGATATAAATTTTTTTGATACATTTTCATCTGTAACTGAAATTACAACAATAAAATTAATGATTACAATTGCATCTGTGTATAAGCTTGTCATACATCAAATGTATATTAAGACAACATTCTTAAATAGAGATTTAGAAGAAGAAATATATACCAAATAACTTAAAGGATGTGTAATTTTATGACAAGAACATAAAATTCGTAAACTTATGCGCTCATTATATGGTTTAAAAGAAGCACATAAACAATGGCATATATAAAAAATTTGATAATGTTTTGGTTTCAAATGATTTCTATGTTAATGATTCTAAAAGATATTTATATAGTAAATTTCATGACAACAAAAGTGTGTTCATAATTTTGTATGTAGATGATATGCTAATTAAGGGAAAAAGCCTTGAAATTGTTAAATTAACAAAAGCTTTCCTTATGTCAAGTTTAACACTAAGGATATGGGTAAAGCTGAAGTTATATTAGGCATCAAGATTATAAGAAGACAAAATAGTATAATTCTGTTTCAAGCACCTTATGTAAAAAACATACTAAAAAAGTATAGATATTTTGATGACAAACCTATAGGTGTTTCATTATCAGTTGATTCTCATTTACAAAGGTATGAGGGAGAGCCAATATCTCAAAAGTTTTATTCACAAATTATTAGTTTGGTTTATTATTTAATGAATTATACTTGACCTGATATAACCCTAGTTGTAGGGAAGTTAAGCCAATTTACAAGAAATTTAAATCAAGAACATTGAGATGCTTTGTTACTTTTATTAAGGTATTTAAAGAATATCATGAACTGTAGTTTACACTATAGTGAAAATCCAACAGTTCTTGAGGGATTTTGTAATGCAAATTAGATTTCATATTCAAAAGAAACTCTTTCTACTAGTGGTTATGTCTTTACTTTAGGTGGATGTGCGATTTTTTGACAATCTATTAAACAGCCCTGTGGAACAAGTTCCACCATGGAAGTAGAGTCTGTGGCTTTAAAAAAGATCGGACCAAAAGCCCAATGACTTAAGAATCTAGTAGTGGATATACCGTTATGCCCAATGTCTGTGCCATCTATCCATATTCATTGTGATAATCAAGCGGCAATAGCCAAGGCTAAGTGCAAAGTATATAATGGTAAGAAAAGACATAAACGCCTTAGACATAATCTGGTACAACAGTATGTAGAAGATGGTACAATTGCGATTGACTTCACTAAGTTTGAAAGCAAATGTAGCAAATATACTAACAAAACCACGGTCCACTAAGATTATCTATGATACATCTGGAGGAATAGGTTTAAGGTCCGTGAATCATGAGTCAAGGTGATAGACACCCATCCAATGTGAGAAGAAATCCTTGGAGTTGGATTCAAAGGGTAAAAACAAAGTCACTAGATGACTTGACTAGTATTATCATATATATTGCCTATTTTCAATTTCCATAGCGTTGTAACATTTTCTTCCTTCCCTGGGACAGGGATTGGGGTGCTACTGTTCTGGTTGGTGTTCCATACAAAGATGCTAAATTCAAGACCCTTCATGTGAACCTATTGAATGAAAGGACTCTCAAAGGAACCATCTTAATTTGGGGATGACAAGCCGTGTTCAGATCTGCCCTATGTTGTAGAAAAATACATGAATAAGGTTAGAAAACTATGTTGGCTATTTATTATGGAAAAAAAGATAAGAAAAAAGAAGACTTAGTTATAAGTCTATTCTCCATTAATACCAAAGTAGTTACATCCTATTTTGTACTGTATTGTACTTGTACTGGTTGGGTTATCTCACTCATCCTATTTTTTTATAATGAAACTGATGGGCAGATGATTTCGAAATGTGCATGTGATGTTAATGATGCACATGCATGAAGTGTCATTAGCCTTACTTGATATACTATGTGGGTATTCTTGGGTGGATCAAGTGGTGCTGATTGTGGCTGCATTTGCATTAAGCTCCTTGTCCAGAAATATGTGTTGTTGGCTACCAGGTTGTCTATAGTGTTGTCACCTGCTTCTTTCATAACATTGTAATGGTGAGAATGAACAGAGAGTAAGATCCTACCCTACCCATAAGTAACTCGAATGGATGAAGCAGATTTTTGGTACCTAAGAACTTGAATGTTGTCATTATTTCAGGTACACAACTTTAACCATTGAGGTCTAACAAATGACATGTTCTTCAGAAAGATTAGCTTATCTTCATTCTTATGTCAATGCAAGAATAGGGTACTACTCCGGAGGTTACTTCCCTAGTGAGTTCTGCTACTTGGGTAAGTTCAACAACTAAAATATGATGATTGACAATATTTGTTGAAAAGTATATATAAACCCCCAAATCCAAGGTCATGTATTGCAGGTCCCTTAAGAGAAGAATATGTTAATGATGATTCAGGCTTACTAAAAACTTACCATACATATATTCTAAAGTTCTTTCTTGATACAGCGAATATCGTCATAAATTGTTGTGAAGACGTACATTGCAAAGTTCATGTCTAGATTGATCTCGCAAATAGGAACATTGGTTCTCAATGATCCTTCCACTAAAGGAAAGGTTAGAATATTGATGTACATAAGCTTTTTAGTACAGGTAATTATTACTGGTAATTTGTAGCTAAATGTAAATTTTATGTTCTTCTGTTATGCTATTATATATGATTTAGGCTTAAGCAGGACCAACCCTTGGAAATGGATTATTACAGTACAAGCTAGTGCTAGTAGAGGATGCAGTCAAGACAAGAGGAACCTTTTCAATGATCCCACAATACGTTGAAGATTGTCAACTCCCAAAAGCATTGGATCCTACATTGGTGGTGGGTATATATGGATCGTTCTAGGCAAAAGTCAATGTAAAAGAAATCAAAAGATGTAATTGTTAAGTTGTCTTTCATTGTAAACATTATCTTGATTGAAGAAATTTTTTTTTTAATATTTTTATTTGTTTTTCAATGAAGAGGATTATTAATGTTAATGGCAATGTGTTCAGGATTGTTAAAGTTGTGAGTTTATGATTATTGTACATATGATGTTTTTGATGTAGAATGTGGTATAGGGAATGTATGTAAATGTGGATTATATGAATTTTTTTTGTAGAGAAAAAAAATTTCAAATGAATTTTATGTATTTAAAAAAAAAATCATTTTAACGACGGTTATAATAAACCGTCGTTAAAAATGACATTTCCAAGAGAACGTAATTTTCATCGTAAATACTTTCTTATTATGATGTAATTTTTTTGTCGTAAATAATGATATACTATAGAAAATAAATTCCGTCTTATATATCCAACCTTTTTATGTCAGTTTTGTCCCGTCGCTATTAAGCGTATTAACGTTGGTTTTATATTACCATCGTAAATAGAGTTTTCCAGACGCACCCCAAATCCCGTCATTAAAATTTACGACGGCTACACTTATGACGGTAAGTGGAGTTTTTACGACGACTTTTTACCGTTAGTTGTGACGGTAAAAACCTTTTATGACGGAAAAAAACCGTCGCAAAAGGTGAAAATTGTTGTAGTGGGAGGATGAGTTTTAGAACTTTTAATCCGTCAAAATCTTATGAATTTGTGGGGTATGTTAACCATAGTGCATACTATGGGCTGACCTAAGTGAATGTAAGAAGTGTGACTGTTTTCAATGAGATTTTCTATGGACGAATTCTCTAAATATTCATGACCCAAGATAAGGACATTGTCAAAATGTCCATTTATAAAAAGGGTATACTGAAGGGTTAAAAAGTAGGACATGATTGGTAGGACAACCAGCTATACCAATGAGGAAAGGTTCAATGAGTCTGACTCAACTCGTACTCCGTAGCGTGGCTTGTCAGACCTAGTGTAGATTCAAATCCATTCAAGTTTTTCAAAAGACATCTGTGACGACGTGTCTTATTGTTCTAAGGTGCTAAGGCTAGCATTTGTTTCATCAATTTTATTTTGAAACTTGTGGGGGAATTGTTGTATTTTATATCGTTTAAAAGTTAAATTTCAAAAATAAAAACTATTTTGTTTTTTGTTTTTTATGATATATGGTTTGAGAGAAAGTTGAGGTGGAGCTAGTAAGGATAGGACCCAAGACCTCTTGGATTATGATACAAGTAAGGTTGGTCTCTTTCTTTAGTCTTACATGGGAAGTGGAAGAGATTTAGGGTACCTTATATATAGTTTGGGAAACTATAAGGGATATGATAATTTGAAAGGAAGACTCCTTCCTCCCCTTTATCCAGGTCGGTTCTGGGTTGCTTTTCTCACATGCACGCGCGCTGAGCCAAGTAGGCCGATCGTGGTGAGGCGTGCGAGACATTTTTTGGAGCTGATTTAGTTTTGGTTTGTGTTGGGTCAGATACAGTTTATCTTGTTTGATCCAAATCGAACCGGATTCATTGGTTGAATATGTATAATTATTCAAAGAGACACTCTTACCAAAGGGATTCGATCTGAACGTTTGTGTCCAGGTAGGTTCCTAGTTGCTTTTCACACACGCACACCGGCCTAGACGAGTCGACCGATTGTGGCGAGGCGTGGGAGACATATTTTTTGGAGTTGATTTAGTTTTGATTTATGTTGGGTGGGATACGGTTTATCCTGTTTGATCCAAACCGAACTGGATTCATTGGTTGAATATGTATAACTATTCAAAGAGACACACTCTTACTAAAGGGATTCGATCTGAATGCTTATACTGGGATCAATTAATCTAAGCCAATAAGATCGTAAGGACACATCTATTCAATTGAACAGATCCTTTGGAAAAAGTGATTTCTCAACGTTTGGATTAGAATCAGACAATCCAAGCCGTTAGATCGTAGAGGTGCATCTGTTTAATATAACCGATTCCTTGGTAAGGGGATTTATCTGAACCCTCAGATCAGTATCCGACAATCTGAGCTGTTGGAATGAGAGGACACACTTACATTTAAGAGTTCTTAGAAAGGGCATATGCTTCTTTATAAATAGGGAAAGTTGTAGCCTTCATCAGACACAAAATCAAGAATTTAATGCGCTCTCTCTCCCTCTCTAATAGCTTATATTATTTTTTTTCCATTATCGATCATCTGCATTTGCCTTAGCACCACTTCGAAGTACTCGAAGAGACGCATCAGACTAGTGCATGTTTAATGTGAAAAGCCGAAGCTGCTTTATCTTAGAGTCAGATTTGCAAAATACCCGGTTGCACCATTGGGGACAAATTCTGTCTTTAGGACAGTATCGATTGTGATACGACTCAGCTTCAAATACATTATCTTGAGTGTTTCTTGTAGTCTCCATCGTCAGAATACATTCTTCAAAAAACAGATAAATGATTTCTCATATAAGATACTAATATATACAACACAAACTAAATGGGTAGGGAGGAGCCGCAATGTCATGAAGTATGTTTATGTAATGGACAAGATCAGAAACCTTCCCGTTTAAGTCATTGTAATACCAAGAAGTATTTGAAGGGGCCATAATTCTTTATAAGATAATATTGGATATATAATGGATGGCTCGAAAAACGCAGTAACTTCTATTGAAGATGGATCAAGACTAGTTCCAACAAATAAGAAGTGAAAAGACAGAACCATGTAAGCGAGTTACACTTGTTTTAAGTAGAATGCATGTCATTGCTTGTATGCAATCTTTCTGTCTTAGTTTTATAACTACAAACATAAGAATGTAAAAATAATTAATAGGAACTTCAACTCAGTTATCCTTTTATTCTGATGGCTTGACTGAAGATGGAAATAAAAACCTCTCGATTCCAATGGCAATGGCAGTCATCGTCTCCAAGCGATTTGAATCAGAAAGAAAGAGTACACGCCAAAACCATTTGACTAATTCAGGGCACAATATATTGAGAAGCCTCACATTCTTGTACCACGATGGATAGGTGATATATTTCTTTCCATGGCAAACCCCATCGATTATGACCTTAGCACACTTCTCTATGCTCCCAATAGGAAATGTTCTCAAAATTACCTATCCAACATCCATACTTCCAAATTATTTAGCAAGCCAAGCTAAAATTTTGTCAATCAACCGAGTGGATACTAAGCCAGGTTTATGGATCCACATCTTCTCCTATGGCAGGTGGAACCGTCAGCTGATCCAAGGGCTAGAGTTCAGTCGGCACACATACTAATACATCGATATGTGTATCGACTAAAATCCAACCCTTAGCAATTCCACCTGTCACATGAGAGGATTTCTATCACAGGTTTACGATAACCTGTCTGAAACAAATTTGAATTTTTTCAGAAGGGATTTTTCTATTGACATCTCACAAGGTGTCAATTGATTTGATAATTTACTTTTTTGACCTTTTTAATATAACATACTTAATTTTTTAGTGAGAGAAATTATTGTTGTTTCATGTCTATTAAAAAACCGTGGAAGATAGTGACAACCCTCACTATCACCCATTTTATACGTTAACTTAAATTTTTTATTGAGAATAAAACAAAGAGTATCCAAAAGGAGGTGCCACAAATCAAATGAGCCTATAGAAATGTCATTTAGACACTCCCTTTCCAAAATCATATATATATATATATATATATATATATATCATGGCCCACCTAGGTCCTAAATAAAATGCCAAATGCCAATTTTGTTGGTAATCACATTTTTATGCAATTTATTAAATGTGGTAAATTTCAGATTTTGATATTGAAAAGCATTTTTCTTCTTGTGGCTTCATCAAGTTCTAAGGAACCATAGTAAATCCATGGACAAGAAAATAAAATGTTGGGATAGGATATCTATGATAGTTAAAAAAAAATGGTACATTATTATTGTCAAAAGAATCTTTTTTTTTTTTTTTTTAAAGTCACAAGACATCTATTCGATTGTCAATTCTGACTAATGGATGGCAAAGATGTTTATATTAATCATGTGTCAAATTCATACTTCAATTGATTTGGCATACATCTCATTTATGTATGACATGTGTACTAAGTACCCTAAATATTACTATTGATTCTCACAGCCTGGAGAGGGAACCTACAATTTAGATTAAAAACACCTTAATAGATGGCTTACATTTGTCTTGTGCTTTTGTTTTTATATGTTGGTGATATTAATTTATATAAATAATATCTGACAATTTTATTTATATTTATAAAATTTTGATGTATTTTTTGGATAGTTATCCATGTAACAAGGGAATGTAATGATTCTAAGAATCACAACTATAAAATATCTGACAATCATATTTATATTTATATATATATGCCTTCCCCTGGTTTTTAAATATACAAAAATTCTTGCAAATTTAATCGCAAATTAAATTATACTTGATGGAAACCTGAACCAAAACTTGAGAAACTACCAAATTCCGCGGATTCTCCATTGAGAAGACTACATTCGGCAAAAATCCACTTTGGCCACAAAATTGAAAGAGACTTGGTATTTTGGCTAGATCTACATGATTCTTGCACCAAAAACTCAGGAAAAAAAGAGAGAGATCTATGGAGATCTAAACCACCTAGTTTTCAATTGAAGTGGTCAATTGATAACTTTGCACCAAGAATGGCACCACTCTCTTCCTTCTCCTACTGGGCCATCGTGGTGATGTATGTAGAAAGATTTTCTTCAAAGACCCATCCCCCCAACGCTTGAACAAAAAAAAAAAAAAAAAAAAAAATAAAAAAAATACTTATTTATATATATATATGCATTCCAGAGTTTACTGCCCTCGGGAAGGCGTTGAACAAAAAACAGTTAACATGATTATTAAAAGACTTATTTCTTATAAAATGCATTCCCGATTTACAGCCCTCAAGTGTTCCTATAGCTAGATTAATCTAAATTCACTGAAGTCCGAGGTCAAGGTATTCCTCTTTATCATAATTTTCGAAAAAAATGAATCCCTTAACAAAAGTGTTATATATATATATATATATATATATATATATATATATATATATATGATTATTATTGTTTGTAATAAAGGTTTGTTATTTTTCTCAAATGTTATACAAGGAATCAATTATGTCAAATGAGCCGATGATGTGTTCATTCCAGCTGTTGGATAGAGAGAACTTGGTCTAGGACTCTAGATTAACCATATATTGAATTTCAAACTCTAATTCAATCAAATACTTCTTTTCTATTAACATACATCCCAATCCCACTCCCAAAAAAGAAAAAAAGGAAAAAAAAATTGGTTAAACAAATTGATGAAAGTAAAAAATGAAGTTTATCTTACATCTGTAGCCGGTTGATTTTCTTCTATTGTGCCTTGTTCGGATAGGTATTTTCCTTGAGTTATTTCTGATTCAACAAACCCTAGAGTCAATATCGTTATTGAAACCTCTGGTCCCAATTCGATCCTCAAGTTGTCGTAGAAGCTTATTAAAACCACTTTGGTTGCCTAAAAACCAAAGAGATTGAGATAAGTATTGGAAAAAAGAAAAGGGAATGAGAAAAAATACAACAAAGATGAGATTTCTTACTGCATATATATATTCATACGTGCTGTAAAGAACCTCCCGGACGTTGAAGAATTCACAATGATTTTGCCTCTGCTCTTTTTGAGATGAGGAATTGCAAAATAAGTTGGATAGATTGATCCCCAGAAATTAGCATCCTGTATAGATTTTGGAACATGCCTTCGGTTAATTATTGTCGATTATCCGATAGGGTTGATAATTTACTTCAAAAGATTTTGTAGACGGCCATGTACATAGAGCCATTGCTTTAACTATTGGATGGAGGAGAGATGAGAGTGTGTATAATATTTCTTGCCCCCTCCGCACTAGATGAAGTGTCAGATACATCCACCATGTATGTACACAACCTATGAGTAAAAACCGGGACCAAAGTATAATAGACAAAGCTCTCTCAAATTTTGTGAACTTATTCTAGTCCCTCAATCAAAATTATATTAAGGATTTCCAAAAATTAAATTTTGGAAATCAGGAGGAAAAAAAAGAAGAATAAACAGAATAAAAATAATAATGATAAATTTATATGCCTATCCATAGTTTAAAAATCCCTAAGGAAGGGATAATCGGTATTGACATTAAACTCTATTTGTTTTGACATAAAATTTTATCGTAAAATTTTACGTTTAACATTTTATATATTAAAAAAAAAATTCAATGTTTACTTCCAGTAGATAAAAGAAAACAAAGTTCTTTTTCCATCCCCTTATAGATCATTATATTTTACTTCTTGAAAATAAACATTGAATTTTTTTTTTATATATAAAAAGTTACACATATAATTTTACATCAAAACAAACCGAGCTTAAAGGACAATCTCTCTCTTGAAAATAAACATTGAATTTTTTTTTTTTTATATATAAAAAGTTACACATATTATTTTACATCAAAACAAATCGAGCTTAAAGGACAATCTCTCTCTCTCTCTCTCTACATATACTCTCGCTATGGTTTGGGGATGACAGAATGTATGCAACATTACCCCTACAATGTGAATACGCTGTTTCCAAGATTCAAATTCGTGACCAAGAAAGAGGGTCCCAGACCAGTGCATGAGGATCCCGCTACTACAGGGTCGGGGAGAACAGAATGTACGTAGTCTTTCTAAGATTCGAACCCATGACCACTAGGTTGCAATATGACAATCTTACCGTCACACCAAGGTTCACCTAAAATGTATAAAAAAAACTAATATTATAAATAAATTATCTTAGGATTGGGTTAAATAAAAAATGGATTCATCCCTATCCGATACCGATACCGATATCGATACCGATACCTTGAACCATGGTTTAAAATCTAGGTATTGGACATGGTATTGGCCATATCCCAAAATCGATTTGATCCGGATCCATTAGGTATACGGATCCAATAAAAAACTAACATGTGTTTGATTCTCATTACAATAGAATTAAAACAGGTTGCGATCGAGGCCCAAATCAGGGATCGACCAAGTCCCAAATCGATACGAATTGGTCAATCCAATCGATTCGATACCGATACCTTGAACTATGGTTCTAAATCTAGGTACCGGACATGGTATTGGTCATGTCCAAAACCTAATCTGGATTGATTCGGTGCATAGATCTAATGGAAAACTAGTACGTATTCAATCCTCATTAAAATAATATTAAAATAGGTTGGGATTGATGATCGAATCAAGAATCGACCAAGTCCAAAACCAATATGAATTGACCGATCCGATCAATCCAATACCGATACTAAAACCTTGAACCATGCTCATTAATTATCATAATAGGAATAGTGTAAAAGAATGAATCTTTTTCTTCTCATAATTATCACAACCAATATTCTTAATATTTGATTAAGAATCTTTTTCTTTCTATATTTATCACAACATATCTTCTATTCTTCTTAATATTTGATTAACAATTTTTTTTTCTTTTTATATTTATCATAATTTATTTTCTTAATATTTGTTTAAGAAATCTATTCACCGATATTTATTTAATAAATCTATTTAGTAACAATTAATATAGTAAATAAATTATGGTGAGAAGAATAAAATGATAATGACATTAATAAAAGAAATGATATGTTATAAAAAGACACAAATCCATTTTTAAAAATCAATTTATATTACAATAATGATATTATAATAAATGAAATGGAATATCTATTTTACCTCAACTAATATATATATATATATATATATATATATATATATATATATATATATATATATATATATATATATATATATATATATATATTCATTATGCATGCATGTGAATTAATTATTTGAGCAGCCATCAAGGTCAAAGGACAGTGATGATTGGTTATGAACAGACAAGTTAATTTTTTTTTGGTAAAATGAACACACACGTTAATGGTTATAATTTTGACTATTTTACTATAAATATCAACTGTCTACACATCTTGACTGTAACTGCCCCTGTTTTCTATTTCAAAAATTTTATTTTCTTCACCCTCCTACATTTCCTTGGATAGTTGGGCCCAAAAGTATGGAGACTTTCTGCCTACGGTTCTGTTGCCCCCTAAGCATTGGACGGAGAATCAATCTAAGGCAAGGGTGTCAACACGGGTCGGTCTGGGCTGATTTCAGTTCAGGTTGAATCGATGTCGGATTTTATAAGTCCAGTCCAAAACATGTCCATTAAAAGTTCGGACAGAGTTCGAGCTGAGTTGGGCTGCGCTGGACACAATAACTATCGGGCTGGTCCAGTGTCGATTTGTTATCGGGTTGGGCTTATTGAGGTGATTTCGGACTGGTTCGGTTCGAACCGGACTTATCAAGCTTATCGGGCTTATTTTATATGTAAGATATATAGCCTATTTTATTATTTCTATCTATAAAATTAGCATCATTCATTCTATATTCATGTAATTCAGTAAATTGTAACAATTAACATACTCTTTTCAACTATAGATTCATATAATCTTTCCGATCAATAAGTGAACTATAACAATGTAATATAATCCATCAAAATTTAAAACCATTAAAATTAAGAAACTGGGCCCGGATGGACTTTACCGGTGTTTGGGTTAGGTATTATTGGTTCGAGCTAGTTCGAACTTCTTAACGGGTTAGTCCGGTCTGGTTTTGGTTTGGGTTGAAACTGTGTCAGGCTTTACAAGCCGAGACCGAAACCTGTCCATTAAGAGTCGGTCCGGGTTGAGTTCGGATTATATCGGGCTGGCTCGGTCTGTGCTATCGGGCCGGGCCCATTTTTGAAACCCTTAATCCAAGGCCTTCAATTGGTCCCATCCTGTGGCATGGATAAATTATTATTTTAATAAAATATAAATATTATTTTTTTATATTCTTAATAATTAAAGATGATATCCACGTGGTGACTGGTACCGTATTCGTTTGATGATTGACACCTAACACAAAATATTTAAATCAGAAGATAACAGGATTCGGATCAGACCATCCGGGACAGTATTGGATCCATCCTCAAAATCTATCCAGAATCAATATCGGATTGGAATTGGTCATGTCCAAAGCCAATATCAATCAGCTGATCTGATATCGATTACTTGAATCATAATCTGACTCAAACATAATAAGATAGAACTTGACTGGATTAATTAAAATCCTTAAACATGGGAATTCAATTAAGTGCTTACTGAAATTTTTTTTTGTGGTGCCCGGATAGCAGGAATTTTCCTGGGCTGCAATCTACTCAATTGTTCGCTGAAGCACAATTCCATACAACCTTATTTGTTTCGTTGTAAAATTTTTTATACAAATGATATTTTATAAGAAAATTTTCTTATGGGATTACAAGAAACCCAGGAAAATTTTGTTTGAGTGCTTACCATCATTTGTACGAGACTCGTAACATCGACAACATCTTCGAAAGCACAAAGAGTCCAGATCCCGGCGTTGCAGACCAGATGATCCACTGGAAATCAGAAATTTATTAAATCATAGCACAATAAATTTGGACTAAGGAAATCAAGTAATTAATATATATGTTATAAAGAACAAGTTTCTTACACTTCCCAAAGTGGTTCACTGCTTCTTCAATGAATCTCTTGTAGTCATCAACGTTGGTTACATCTGCAGGAACAACAAGAACATCAGGGGAGCCAAGCTGACCAGCCTTCTTTGCCACCACCTTAAGCTTGTCTTCTCTTCTTGCAATAAGGACTAGATATGCTCCTTCCTCCGCGTATTTGTATACCAGGTTCTGCCAATTTAAATCAAAATTTAAGATGAAGTAATTATAAGGAAATAACAAAGAACACAATTAGAATGGTTTTGAATGAACCTCGCCAATGCCCGATGATGCACCAGTGATGAGAACTACTTTTCCTTTCAAATCCTCTCTGGGTCTCAAAATGGAACGGATGAACTTGAAGATCAAAAGGGAAGGGAAGGTCAGACAAAGAATGATGAGAGTTACAAAAGGAAGCACTAAGTTCAACACCTCGTGAATATCCATGGTTCTACATTATGTGCAGTAGTCATGCATCTCGAGGGCTGAATATAAACACAGAGGCGAGGCAATGGTAGGACGTGGACCACATTTTTATTTTTTTATACAGGAGAACTTCCAAGGGACGATCAGCCTACGGAGGGAGCTAATTGCGAGGTAACAAGGGGATGAAATCTAATAAACCATTAAGGATGTAAATGGATAATTAAAAATCAAGATCCCATTTGAATTTGGATCTCTTTGGAGATATCCAAATCTGAATAACTAGATTTGAATTCAAATTAGGATTGTTGCGATCAGATTCAAATACGAATTCGAGTTTTACTCATACGGATTGGACATAGTCCGCTCCAATTAAGTGTACATATTTATTGTTATCTTAGGGCCAGTTAAATAACTTTTAATATTAAAATAGTCCCTTAAGAGGGGAATGATCATAACATTAGAATAAATCAAAAATAACAAAAAAGAAAAGATATTAAGATAATGGAAAGGTACAAGTTTGAGATTAATTACACCTATCACACACACACTAGTTTTTAATGATATCACAGATCACCCTTAATATTCAAAACGTGTTTCACTGCCTTTAAAAACTAAAATCAACTTTCATTAAGGGTATTAAAAAGAGGGTGCTTTTAAATTTTTTTTTTGTAGAGGGTGCTTTTATAAACTAAAATCAACTTTCATACCCTCCTAAATATCCAACCGGGTTAAGTCACCCTCTTTTTTTTTTTTAATTTTTTTTTGTGTTTTTTATTTGGTTTTTTCACCTGTTTCACTGCTTTGGATTGGAAATGCAGAAACCCTACGTTTCCCCCTCAAAGGAGACCGCTTTTGACGTCCTGGCTCTGCGCTTTTTCTATGTGTTGTTGGGGTAAGTGAGGATCGGAGCGGGTGGCTTCAACGTGATCGATAGCAAGAGAGATTCGGACAGATTATGCGGCGAAGATCAAGTCGTTGTGTTCGGCTCATAGTTTCGTTTTGGAGGCGAAGTTTGAGTAAAACTTTCCAACGGAAACTACGAGGCTTCTAGATGGGTGGTTCCATCTGACATGACATTCAGACCAAGACTTGATGAAACGTTTAAACAATTATTTTCATTTTTCTTAATTTAAAGGGAAAAAGTTAGTTATTTTTTGTGTAACTTACCATAATGACAGTTGAATATCCAAGTTTTAGAAAAAGATAAATGATTCCAATTTTCAATGGTGTTAAAGTTACATTTTTTGTAAACAACTTTATCCCTGAGGCCATCTTCTTCCTCTGTCTCTGCTATCCCTCTCCCTCTCTCTCTCTCAATCCGTTTCTACTATCCACACATTTCTCCTTTCATACAATAATTGAAATCGAAAGAGAAAAAAATGACATTTTCATCAGCCACCACCGACGGCTTTAATCCCTCTTATACAAATCAACAATAATAATCCATTTGTCGGGCACCACAACACAACCCTGCGCTGATCCCTTATCCGACAACGCGAGCTCTAAAAACCTTGGATGGGTTCAATGTGCTATAGAAGGTTGGTGGCCCCACCTCATACATGAGTGTGTGCCCACCCCCCCCCCCCCCCCCCCCCCCCCCCCCCCAAATCCAAAATAAAAATATTTTTTTTCCCCCCCCCCCCCCTTTTTTCACCCCCCCTTTCCAATACCCCCCCCCTCTTTATTCAATATTTTTAAATTTATAACAAAAACCCTTTTTTTTTAAAAAATTTTTTTTTTTTCCCTATTTTTTTATTCCAATAAAAAAAAAAAAAAAATTTAAAAAAAATTAAAAAACCCAAAAAACCCCCCCCTCCAAAAAATTATTTAAAAAAAAAAAAAAAATAAAAAAAATAAAAAAAAAAAAAAAAAAAAATAAAAACATAAAAACTTCAATAAAAAAAAAAATAAAAAAAAAAAATAAAAAAAAAAAAAAAAAAAAATTTATACTACACAAAATAACCAAAAATATAAAAAAAAAAATTTAAAAAAAAAAAAATTAAAATTTTAACCTTTTAAAAAAAAAAAAAAAAAAAAAATTTTTAATTTTAAAAATTAAAAAAAAAAACCCAAAAAACCCACACCCCACCCCACAAAAAAAATAAAAAAAAAAAAAAAATAAAAAAAAATAAATTTATAAAATAAAAATTTATATTATTATTATAATAAATTTTTTTTTTTTTTTTTATAAAAATTATTTTTTTTTTTTTTTTTTTTTTTTTTTTTTTTTTTTTTTTTTTTTTTTTTTTTTTTTTTTTTTTTTCCCCTTTTTCTTCCTTTTTTTTTTACAATACACAATATTTTTTTTTTTTTTTTTTTTTTTTTTTTTTTTTTTTTTTTTTTTTTTTTTTTTTTTTTTTTTTTTTTTTTTTTATATTTTTTATTTTTTAAAAAAAAAAAAAAAAAAAAAATTTTTTTTTTTTTTTTTATTTTTTTTTTTTTTTTTTTTTTTTTTTTTTTTTTTTTTTTTTTTTTTTTTTTTTTTTTTTTTTTTTATTTTTTTTTTTTTTTTTTTTTTTTTTTTATTTTTTTTTTTTTTTTTTTATATTTTATTTTTATTTTTTTTTTTTTTTTTTTTTTTTTTTTTTTTTTTTTTTTTTTTTTTTTTTCCCCCCCATAATTTTTTTTAAAAAAAAAAAAAAAAACTTTTTTATTCCTCAAACGGTAATTGCGGCCCCCTCTTCCCTAGCCCTTTCCTTTCTCTCTCTTCAAGAAGGGATTTGAGGGTTTAAGGGTGTATTTATAGGCTAGAAATAGGTTTATAACCCTACTAGTACCCCCCCCCCCCCCCTTCCTTCCCCTCCCTCCATCTTATTTTTTTTTTATTTTTTTTTTTTTTTTCCCGTTTTTTTTTTTTTTTTTTTTTCTTCCCCTTTTGTTTTTTTTTTTAAAAAATCCAAAAAAAAAAAATTTTAAAAGGTTTTTTTTAAAAACCCTCTTTACGATCAGGAATCAAAGTAAGAAACAGAGAATGCAACAAAAATAATAAGATCTGAAACTAAAAATTAAAGAAATCAGATCTGAAACGAAAGATTAAGATCTTAGATCTGAAACGGAAGATTAAACCAGGGACTGTAAGTAAGATTCAAGAAATTACTTTAGTCGAGATATTGTCAATAACGGGCATATGCATTATCTGTAATGATAGAAGAAACAATGGGACATGGTCTATTGATTTACACCTGAACATATCTCTATTATAGTAAAATTGAACTTAATTGTGGCTGCCCATGTTGGCTTGTCTGCATATTTGATCTAGTTGCTTCTCGTCTTCCATTTTATTTGATTCCTTTGGTGCTTCATCCTTCATTTCCACTCTATTTCTTCTGGACCTTCATCTAGAGGTTGGATCAGATTCACAAAGGAGGTTGGATCAGATTCACAAGGAGTGATATCTGCATTCTTTGAAAAGGGCATCGGGGCATCCTCATGTAGCTTTTTGAGTAGGATTTTTATAAAATGTATATCTTAGAAGAACTAGCAATAAACAGAACTACTAATTAAGATTTTAAGAACTTGAGACAAATATTAAAAAGCTCTGATTTGTTGCTCAAGTGCCAATCTGAAAGTGGAATAGAACTATAATACATATCTGAAAACAGGGCTTTTAGATTGAACTACGAAAACCAGTCCTATTAGTAGGAAGGCTAAGTTGTAGATCTGGAACTTGAATATCAGCCAGTGGTTCTCAGGAATTGAAACCAGAATTCAAAAAAGCAGATAACCATAAACTAATGTCCTAAATTTGATACACGGACCAGGAGGACACCTCATCGTCTCATCTAGATTTGGTCTGATTCCTTGATTACCCCTTCTTCTTCTTCTGCTCTCTCTCATGAGCAAGCCCGACAATTGATCTGATGAACTTGATATGACACTGAGAGGGGGGGGGGGGTGAATCAATGTCTGAAAATTCTCCTTAATTATTTACTGCTGCCCAGAGCTGATGGAGACCTAATTTTTTATACACACAAGCGCATGCAAATCTATCTCGTTATCACTCAGTGGCGAGGTCTACTAGATTTGTACACCCATCCTGCAAGTCATTTCATGCACTCCAAAATATACAGAAAAATAAAGAAAGTCCACAACACAAGATATACGTGGTTCACCAACACAGTGTGTGATGGCTAGTTCACGGAGTAATGCCCAACGGGCTTCGTATATACTCAATACACTTCTTTTTGCTGTCTACACAGCAGGGAGTACATACACCCAATTTACCCAGTATAAAACTAGGAAGGCACACATGTGCCAGGAATTCAGGTATCAAGTACCAGTGTTCAGCACACGCTGCACACCACGCTTAACCCGCACCCACGGG
Source organism: Protea cynaroides (assembly GCA_028583415.1). Lineage (NCBI taxonomy): Eukaryota > Viridiplantae > Streptophyta > Magnoliopsida > Proteales > Proteaceae > Protea > Protea cynaroides. The sequence goes on from CM053272.1 coordinate 27,882,042, forward strand.
AAGCAAATAACAAATTTTTTAGGCTTATAAATTTGCCTTATAATTTTCCCCCACTAGCTAGGTATTCAACAATTTGCACCTACGCTAGCATACAATAAATTGAAAGCATAAATAGATAGAGAATTGAAAAATCTCACAAACAATGCTTTCGAATGGCCAATAATATCTCTGAAGTTTCACACTACTCTTAGGTACTCTCTAACAGCCTTCAATGATGATAGAGATAGATTCACAGAGCACACCCCATCCACAGACTTTCAATCTCTTCCACACATCTCATAATCACCATGAATATGAAAATAAAAGCTCTACTGACCTCTCATAGGGATTAACACTCCATTGATGCACAGAGAAGAGGTAGTTGGTGATTCATCACTCCCACAGGTACGAAACCCTAGAAAAACCTTTTGTTAAGCTTCAAAATCTTATTTTCGATTTTTCTCTTTTTTTTTTCGACTGCCAACGGCCCCCAATGTATAGAGCATCTGAAAATATGGAAACTCCAACTTGAACGGACCGATTTGGAGCTAGGATGAAGAAGTTAGGTCGGTTTGAAGTTGGGCCAATGAGATTAAACCAAATGGAATCTTTCGGAGGCTTACCGTACACCCACGCTGCATGGAAAAGCCACCCGCACCTGCGCTTGTGCTGTCGAGTTCTGATTGGCCCTCAAGGGATCTTTTCTATCGGCCATTGGATTTCCTTAAAAAAGCGGGATTAGATATCGTCCATTAGATCTAGTCAAATAACGTCAGCGATGATCGGCGCTGACGATGACCCTTTGATCTGGATCTATTCCGCCTCCGCACCATATGTGCGCAACACAGAATCAAAGCGGTGCATTTATATAACAGGATGCACCATTTTATCTTACATTTGGCCAATCAAGAAGCACGCGACGGGATCAAATTCCGTCTGACGTAACCCACTGGATCCCGCATTTTTGTGATCCGTCAGATGCGGATCTGACAGACGCGGCTCTCTCTTAGCCGTCCGAATGGAATTTAACTCTATTTATGATAATTTCAGCCTTCTCCCTCAACTCTTGATAATTGCAAAAAGACCCTTGGACTTTTAGATAATGTTACTGTTTTCCCTGTATCACTTATACTCATCGAAAGCTTGATTTTTTTGGCCGCTTTCGATCGTTTTGACGGAAACTGCGATATCTCCCTCATCTGAAGTCGGAATTGAGTGATTCAAGTTGCGTTGGAAAGATAACTCGATGCTCTACATCTTTCCAATGCCGGATCTCCATGAACCTTCTGTGGGACCTACCAAAAATAGGCCCAAGTTTAAAAGTCTGTAAAACTTAGGAATTTAAACTTGAAACTTTGCGTGCATGCATGCCAAGTGCCGTGGGCTGCCGTGTTGGCATGTCACCTTGCCACCACACCTGTGGGTCCCACTCACATTTTTTCTCTCTCCTCTTTCTCTCTCCAGTTTCTCTCTCTATAGTCTCTCTCTTCAATCTCTCTTCAATTTCTCATGCTTCAACACAAGAAACACTGCAACACTACTAGAAACTCTGTCACATCATCAGTTTCTGTGCCACATCACCAATGGGGTCCATAGATATTTTCTCTCATCAAACTTGATGTAGAATATCATTTAACTCGGTGCAAGCCATCTGAGACACACTATAAGAGATGTAGAACACTGTAAAACCCAACTACGAGGTTGTTCGAGGTTACTCCAGCTTTGCCACTACATTGACACTCTCTCTCCTACACTAACACTGTCTTTCCTCATTTCTCTGATTGAATGCTCATCAAAACTGTCACATCAGACAAGTTGCCAACAATGACAACATAAAGTCCAACATGATCCACACCTGAAATTTTGCAAATTAGGTTTCTTGCACATTTGGGCTTTTGCTTTTGTTCTTATTTGAATTCTTGAATCTTCTTCACTTCTACTTTCATTTCTCCAAAACTTAGGGTTGAAATCCTAAGACGAGTAAGCTCGTCAGAATTCAGATAACTTTGGCTGTAATCTCTTAACGAATTTAATTTCAGTCGATGGAGTAGATCATATGGGAGGAACAGAAAAAGAAGAAAGCCCACAACCATTGTCTCCTTCACTCTTTTTTTTTTTTTAGTCAGGGTTAATTTGGTCATTAAAATAAAATTGGCCTTTCACAGTCAGTATCGAATGGAATATTCCTAACGGTGTGGGTCTATTTGTATTTTAATAGTGTTTTTGGGGGAGGTATTTGTCTTTTCCTAAAATATTGATGGTCAACTGTCATTAAGGTAAAGTACAAGGGAGATAACTATCTTTTTCCCTAACTTAAAATCATAAGGTATAATGGTCTTTCAATTTCTTAGATTTCTACTGACAATTAAATAAGAATGGATGTAATTGTCAGAACCTATTGGATGATAAATGCTATTAATCCAAACTACAAGAGTATTTACTATTAAAATAATCTCTTTAGACGCAGAATGAATATAATAATAAAACATTAGAATAAATGAGAAAAAAAAGTAGATATTAAAATAATAGAAAGGTACAAGTTGGAGACAACTCGTTGGATCCAAATCGTCTCGTGCAAGAGTATACTCAGAAGACGTTTCCGGCTGCCTTTGACTGATGCAAGACACGTGGTGATTCTTTTATCTGACATCTCCTGAAATCTCGCCGCAGGAGACACAATCGGGAAAAGGTAGCAACTTATCAAATGGCTATTGAATCCCGCCTAGCCTGAAAATCAGCCCACGAAGCCATTTCCAAATTGTAGGAGACTGTTGGTTTGTTTCGGAGGCGAGAGAGAGAGAGAGCAGAGGAAGAAGAAATCCACCCGAATGCAAAATCTGTCTCCTCCGCTGAGTTTTAGTTCTCCCTGAAGCGAGAGATTAACTGGCCTCTGGTTTCAGTTCTCCCCGTAGAGAGAGAGAGGGTAGGAAGAAGAAGACCATGAGTTGGGTATCAAGTTCCGTCTCCTCTGGTTTCGGTTCTCCCCGAAGAGAGAGAGAGCATAGGAAAAAGAAGATCACCTCAGTCGAGAATTAAGTTTCGTCTCCTCTGGTTTCAGTCTCCCCGAAGGTAAGTTGCCTTCCCGAAGAAGACCATGATTTTGAGTCTTGAAGCAGTGTTCGATAGCTTTTTTTACCATGATTTTGAATCTTGAACCTGTGCTTATGAGTTCATGAGTAATCTTCAGTTCTTACTGCTGGTTCATAGCAAATTGTTTTAGAATTTTTATATGCCCATGGGTTGTGGCACTGTGATAAATATCTTTATAATTTGAAGGAGTATTCAAATACTTTGCAACTAAAATGCTACAATGATTTGAAACTGTGTTGACGCAAGTAGACCTTAGATGTATTGTTTATTACAGATGAGTTAAGACCCATGACTTTGGATGAAAGAACCCTGCAACACTGCTCCCAATTCTTGAGGGAACCATGAAGGTGTACTTGCAACTTTGTTCCATAGAGAGAATGAGATGTAACATGGTAGTATTGTCCAGTTATTATGGAGTTTTTAACTAGTTAAGGCTATGGATTTCTCAAACGCTGCATCAATTTTGAACAAGACAAATGGAACTCTAAAGATTGAACCTAAAACGTACAAGAGATGCAATATACCTGACTTCTTCGTGGGCATAGAAGGTTGCACTACTACATGCATAGTAGTAACTCCACCAGGAAGTTCACCAAAGGCTATTCTAGACTCAACAAGTGTCTTGTTGTTCTCCAAGACTTTACCAGCATATACGAGTTTCATATCATTTACTACCTTAGGTATCAACCAAGTTTAAAATCCCTGAAACAATATCAACAAGTTATCCAAAGTATGGTGCTAGTGGTCAGGAACTTACTTCAGAGAAGAGATGTTTTGCAGGTTTTTTCTTTATGCTTTACTTTGCAGAGTCAAGTAGTGGGACCTATAAGGCTCAAGTTCCCCCCAACTCTTTTTCATCTAAGTGCAGTTTCATCTTGATTGCTGAACATTGATTTTTCACCTTTGCCACACACAAAAACACTAACAACAAAAATCATGTTATATCTCCGACACCTTAATTATGACAATGTTATGCGGGATATGGAGGTGCTGTGTTGCCCAAGATTTATATCCTCTCACTTAGAGGAATCAAAGTGTCGTTCAATTTAAGATTGGATTTGATTTGATTAACCACACACCCCTTTCTCAGTCCTAGATTTCTGTTTACTTTTTCTTACATTTTTTTTCTCATTTTAGTCATCTATCTATTCAAGGGAGATCCATAGTGATGAAAAGCTGAAACCATATTTTATGGGAGATCTATTGTGACAAAAAGCTGAAGACCCTATTTCATGAAGACTGACTAGGGCTGGAATTTGCTTTACATGTTGCCATTTTTTGTTATAATGTTTTTTTTTTTTTTACTGTCAAGTGTATTTGGCTAGTCCTTGTCATTTGAAAATGAACTTGGTTTGGAATTGTTGGTTGATTTGGAATTGAGGTTTGTAGGTTGATTTGGAATTGTATATCATCCATTAGCACTTCTTGTGTATTGAACAATTTGAATAGATCTTTTGGAAGTTGCAGAGAGTGTTTGAAAGTGTATGGCCACATCTATCAGTTGAAACTGAATGTTTTTACCTTAAAAGATTGATCAACTCTGGAGATCTTTCCCTGGAAGAACTAATCGAACATATTTTTACAGCATGATATGCAAGCCTGAGTTCAGTGTGCTGACATAACTAGAGCAATATGGTTTTGGTCGAGAAGGTTTGGCAGGCAGCCAAAACTCTTGCTTGATTTCACATTGTTAGAAGTGGGAACCCAAAAAAACACAAAACTAAAAAAAATCGGCAGTTTCAGAGAATAAAAGATGCCATTGCAACACATAACACGGCTCGATGTAGCATTGGTCCACCCAAAGGCATTGAAGCTCTCAACCTTTCTAAAACCTCCCCAACTGTAGCTCCAAAGGACAAGACAGTAGAATCTGGTTCAAGATGATCCTTGTATACATCCACCAATAATGATCTTCTTGCGTTCCTTGTGCTCCAACATTGGTGGATCCAAATCCTCTCCTGTGGCAGGAGGGTCCTGCGGCTGATCCAAGGGGTTAGAGCTCAGTCGGTCCGCCTACCAATACATGGGGAGGTAGGCCGACTGTAATCCCACCCTTGGCAGGCTGCAGGTCAGTAGGAGACAATTTGGTTGCAACATTGGTGCTCTACGAGTGGTTCAGTTCATAGTAGAGGGCTCCCGACTCCTAAATTTTATATGCTTATGTTTTCTTTGTTAAGAAATTTTCAGAATTGCAGGGTCTCCTATATTCAAGATAATTTTTTTTCAGCTTGCAATGTACCATACTAGAGATATCTTGTTTGACAGAGGAATTATCGGTTCTTTAAATTCATTTAATGTACTCTTTTTGTCTACTTGGTATTATACACTTTTTTTCCCTCTCTTTTTCTTCTTTAGCTAATGTAAAACACCTTGGACTATTTTGCATACTATTCTGTGAGTAACAAAACCAGTATAAGGTGCAATGGCTCCACATTTCTCATATTTAGGTTCTAGTATCTTTGTCTGTAAAAATGTCAATGGAAGATACTCAGAGATTTTCTGCTGTTATTAAAGCGTACCCTCTTGTTTAGTGAAGTCTTCTTCAGTGCAATTGCATTCATGACTGGTAACACTTTAAATTCAAGCTTAAGTCATCCACTCGATGAATGCTTAGGTTGAAGTGCTACTGTTCGGCTTTCCTTATTCGACTTTCAAATTCTTTCCATTCACTAAAGCACCTGGCCCGAACCTTAAAATATAAAACCTGTATCAGATTGGCTTGCCTCACATCTCATTTGAAATTAATGCAAAGAGAGTCAATTAATCTGCATGGTCCGAAATAAACTTTTGATAAAAGAAATGGCACTAGGACTCTAGGACCAATGTGTGGTCATCACAAGCAATACCAATTTGATCACTGCCATTCCATTATCAATCAGTAAAGGGAACTATTGAAATTGACACAAAGCAGCTACAGATTACTCACCCCTTGCCATGGGGTCTTTCCATCAATAGCTTTACCTTGCAAATATATCAACTTTTGTATAAGAGCAAGTGTCCAGTGAATAGGAGCCTAAATGGACAAATCCGATATATGTGTATATTTATATATGTAAGCAGACAGCAAAACCTAGTACTGTGCTACATATTCCTGTATTGAAATGGGTTTCTCTTGTACATGTGGGAGTCACAGTAACAAGATGGGTTTTCAGTAATCTTCATAAAATTTAAACAAATCAGAATTACTAGGTTAGGAACCTACGATTGGATCATCATCTGAATATGTGCAGATCAAATAGTGTAAAACAAAGATATTGATTAAAAAAAAAAACCTTTACAAAAACAGACGAGATGAGAAATGCAGGTTATGAACAAAAACATAAATGCAAAAATGAACAAAAATGAGATTGATTTGCACATATTAAGAACTTACGATGCAAAAATGAACAAGTTAACAAAAATGAGATTCATCTGCACAAAAATGAACATGTTAACTGGGTTAGGAACTATTCTGGCCTTTCCCTCCTAATAAACAACTTAACAAAAATGAAGAACTCACGATGCAAGTAGCAACAAAAACAGTCGAGACGAGAAAAGCATGTCATGAAACACAAAGCAAGCTTTACCAATAAACAACTTAACAAAAATGAAGAACTCACGATGCAAGTCTCAACAAAAATAGACGAGACGAGAAAAACATGTTATGAAACACAAAGCAAGCTTTACCCAAAAAAAAAAAAAGCGCACAAAACAAGCAAACTAGGCTGATATAAGTAAAACAAAAAAATCGAAAGCACTTGATCTCACTGGTAGTTGCAGGCACAAGAATGTCCAAATGACTTGCAGAGGGGAAATAGCAAGACAATCAGGGAAGCCGAGTTTCGAGTTCTACCGCTCCTTAGCTGCCCTCTACGACCTCCTTTCGAGTACCGCTGCTCTCTCTCTCAACTTTCTTCTTCCTCTACCGAGATTTGGAACCCAAACCCTGTCCTCCGCCCTTTGAAACAAAACCAAAGCCTTAAGTCCTCTCTAGTCCACTGCCCACTCTCTCAACTCTCTTCTTCCTCGGTATCTTTCCTCCTTTGCCGCTCTCTCTCTCTCTCTCTCTCTCTCAACTTTCTTCTTCCTTTGCCCTATCTCTCTCTTCCCTCTGAAACAAATCAGCCAGTGCTGTGTGAATCGAGTCTTTGCGTTAGGCGGAATTCAAAATAGCCATTTGATAAGATGTTGCCGTTTCACGATTGTGTCTCTTGCGGTGAGATATTAGGAGACGTCGGATAAAAGACTCACCACATGTCGTGCATCCATCAAAGGCAGCCGTCTCGTGCGGATACCCTCGCAAGAGACGATTTGAATCCAATCGGGTTTCCTATTTTTTTTTTCCGCTTATATAATAATCAATTGAGTTTTATGTATCATTTGCGCTTTGGATCCGAATCGTCTCCTCTCTGTACTTCAGGGAGGAGGGAGACGCCCCCGTCGGATGGCCGATACGTGGTTCTCGGGAAAATTCGAGCCCCACGTTCGAGCCGACTCCCTTGTCGGCTCGGCTTATCGACTGGGTGTCTGCTCGGATGTGGGGCTCGGATTTTTCTTAGAGCCATGTGTCGGCCATCCGACAAGGGCAATTCCCTCCTTCCTGAAGTACAGGGAGGAGACGATTTGAATCCTTGAGCTTTTGGGATGCCAAACCTGAATGTGTTTTATGTACCGTACTCATAATAACTAAAAAAGATTTTGTCTGGCAGCCAAGTAGTAGTGAGAATTTCAGTCTCTCATATTATATTGATATGTGTCCAATGTATTATGAGCGTTGGGATCTACCCCTTGACGGTCACTATAATCCATAATAGCAAAATTTTATGTATTATCCAAAAATCATCTATAACATCAACTATGACTCATAATTTATAATTTTCTGACAATATCAATCGTACCCATTTAATTGACAGAAGAAACTTAAATTAGTAAAAGACATTTATATATTTCTTATTTTAAATTGAAAAATATTAAAATTATTTGTTTGACCTTCAATTGTCCTCCTTGCTCTTCTGTGCACTGACAGTCGGCGATCAATAGAATTGCACTTGGGACGCTCGGAGAAGCTAGCCAGCCCGATGCTCTCAGCGTTGCAAGGAGATCTCCTGCATGACATCAATGCATTCCATATCGATCTGAGGATCAAACACCGGTGAGATCTCCATTGGATGTTGCACTATTGCTACATCCATTTGGTAATCGATTTTCTCCTTTAATATGTTCTACGAAGCAGTGGACTGTAAAGATGGCAACGTCGAGGACTATGAAGACAGACATGCAGTCACATTTTCTGGTGCCGATGCCGGAGCAGGAGCAGAAGGGGAAGGGGATGAAGACGAAGAAGATGAAATACATGGAAAATCAAGGAGGGAAATCACTGCAGAAGATGGAAGAATCATCATCATCAACCCAAAGTAGATCTCTAGGGTCACTATCAAGCCACATATCTCCATCTTCTTCTTCACCAACAGATTCAAGTCTTCGCAAACAAAAAGCCCTCTGTTTTTCTATCGAATCTTAAACTAGAACCAACATAAAAGCATTGTGTGTGTGTGTGAGAGAGAGAGAGAGCCCTCTGTTTCTCTATCGAATCTTAAACTGGAACCAACATAAAAGCATTTGTCTTGTAATTTACTCTTCGTAAGAACAACAACATCAACATCACCATATCAGGGACTAATATACAACATTATCTACAGAAACATCAGATGAAAAGGGCTGATTAACCATAATGAGATGAGAAGTGTGAAGAGATCCAACCAGCCAAGATATGAAGGTAACGACTGTGGTCTCAGAGCAGCAGGGGGAATTTTGAATTGCTACGCTGTGAGTGTTTCACGGGAACAATGGAGGTTGCACTTCTAGGTTTTTTGGCTGTGGTTGCCATTAATTAAGTTTAAATAGAAGCCAATAGCGAACCCTTGAATTGAGAAGATAAAGCAAAAGTTCCAGAACAATACCGAAACTTTTAGATCCCTAATCCCAAACCCTAAAACGGATCATCAAACCCCTTTATTGATAATTCATAAGTCGGGCAGATAATTTCATCAAGGAAACTGAAATTTGAGAGCAAAATAGAGATTCAATGCAAGGTCAGATTGCTTGAAACGTGAGAGGCTGACGAGATTTTTAATCAAGGTCAGCTATTACTTGGTGAAGATTGCTTGTTTGAGCGAAGATTTTGGGATTGGACAGATTCAATGCAAGGTTCGAAAGAAAACTACTCTTTTGTTAACGAGTGGATCTAGCTATGGAGGACTTCATCGGAGGGTTACAGAATAGGGCAATCACTCCTCACCCCAGATTCAAATCTTTCGCCGATAGAGAAAAAGGCGAAAATCGCCTCTTGATGGCCTTCAACTGAGTCCAGTTTCTTCTGGATATCCAACAAAAGCCATGGCGACTCTCCCCTCTTCCACCTTCTTCTTAGTTACCGTTTTTTTGATTTAGGGCTAGGGCAATAAGAACTGTCTTTTACCCTAAAGGTAGTATTGTCCATTAAAAAATTGATTTGAGTTGACATCATTATCTGAAGTTTCTTAATGGATTGAGTCTCTATGATTAACGGTGTTAATATTTGAGGTGGTAATTGATGATGTCAGAAACTTGTGGATAATTGAAGTGGTAGTTGATGATATTAGAAATTTGTGGGTGGTAATTGATATTTCAGATACTTTTTGGATGATATATGAAATTTTTTCTTCTATAATAACAGAAAACAATTAGGACCATGTAAACTGAAGAGAGATACTAATTTTTCTTAGATATTTTCTCTTTTTATTTCTATACAGAAGTCGAAATAACCTAAACTTGGATGAAAATCATAGGCTTTTCAGTCAAAGCTTCGCTACTGAATGCTGACCAGCACCAATAACCGCATACCGGGCAAGTAATCTTAAATTCTTAATACGGACCTTAAAAGCAGTTTCAAAATGATTAATTAATTAATTTCAGTTTAAACTTTAAACTGACCTTACGAAAAATCCGTCTAGTTCTTGTAGCAAGAATCCTACTGTACTTGGAGAAAGGGTCCAAAGTGGAATACCTAATCTACCCCCCACGTGATCAGTTATTTCCACGTCCTAATCATTCCTGGAGGAGGAAAACGAAAGCACATGTAAAAGGGGACAAAAGGAGGGAGGACCAGTGCTTTCCTTGAGGTCCAGCGCCCAACGGTGTGAGCTTCCTGTGCCCGTAGGAAGAAGTAACAGACTAACAGTAATGACACTGATGAATAATAAGGATGTTTTGGGTAAACTAAATATTATTTAAGGTGTTGTCGAAGGGAATTGTGTGTACTTTACCCTATTTTATAATAGGAGCATGCCAGCTTTTAGCTTGTAGATAGCAAAAATTTGGATTGAAACGACTTTCAAAACCCCCTCAATTCAAAAATTGAGATTCCGAGAGGAAGAAGTTGAAAGCCCCCTACTCCTATAAAGTGTTGTTTTTTGGATTGTAATTGTTTACAAATTAGGTCAAATTTGATGAGAGAGAGAGTGTATTTGTGGGCTTCTCTGATGATGTGGCAGTTTACTGATGATATGACAGAGTTTCTGATAAGTGACGGCGATTCTAGGCAGTGTTGCGGCATCTTGCATTAAATAAAGGATGAAGAGAGAGAAATTAGAGAGAAAGAAGAGAGAGAGGATGAGGAAAGAGAATTTGTGGGACCCAGTGTGGGTGGGACCCACTGGCCGCCAGTTTGGCCTATAGGGCCGGCCATGGCACCACATGGCCAGCCGATGGCATAGCCAGCAGGCCAGCCCTACAGCAGCACAACAGGTGCCATGACATGCCTCGCAACAACATGCTTGCAAGGTAGCAAAACCCGCATGCCCACTGCAGCATGGCCACGCCCCCCAGCTAGCACACTCATGTGCTCGACATATTGCTTAGAGAGGGAATCAAAACAATCTAGAGAGAAGTTCTCCCGGGAAGAATGTTGCTCTATAGGGTTTGTTAAATGAAAGGCCGGTTACATAAGCCATTTCATAAGAAGATAGGGGCAAATTGGTCCATCTAGAAAGAAAAATATAAAAAATTGGCGGTCCAGATGAAGCCATGTATGTGAAATTCATATCGGACGGCCTTCAAAATTGCGGAATCATGTGTATGTAGATGGTCACGTTAGGATTCCATCGCGATCGCTCTTATTGTTTGATTGCAACTTATAGGTGTGCGTCGCGTGTCTCATTGAGAACGGTCTATGATACCATATGGCTCACTCATGATGCAATGGTAGATCAGATCTAGATCCGGCGACACACGTGATCTCCGATCGCGCTTGACGCGATTTATGCAGATCCAACGGCCATTAGCTTTTTCTGCTTATTTAAGGTTATCTGATGGTTGAAAGAGAAGATCCCATGTCCTCCAATCTGAACTTGACAGCGCAGGCTGTCTTATAAGCGCGGGCGCTGATTCAGTGAGGCGGGGGGTGCATGGAAATAACTCAAAAGATTCCATTTAGAATGCTATGGTTGGCCAAACTTCAAACCGTCATATCTTCTTCATCTTAGCTCGGAATCGGATGGTTCAAATTGCAACGAGTTTGAAATTTGATGCTCTACCTATTGGGCATCATTGGGAGTCATGAATACAAAGAAAAAAAAAATCGAAAATAGCATTTCAAAGGTAGATAAAGGGGTTTTCTAGGGTTTTGTGTCCTGTGGGAATGATCAATCACCAACCACCTCTTCTCTGCGCATCAATTGAGTGCCAAATCCATGTGAGAGGTTGGTAAAGCTTTTATTTTACATCTATGATGATTATTTCTTGTGAGGGAGAAAAGCAAGTGTGGTGAGCAAGGGATTTATTGAAGACTAAAGTTTTTCCATTCTTGAGGGCTGTTGGAGATTCTAGTGGGCCATTGAATTTTTATAGAATTTTCAGGCACAGAGGAAGCATTGGTTGTAAGACTCACTCAACTTTACATATTGTTTGCTTTTCAAATTTATTTGTTAGCTATGTGAAAACTATTGAATACCTAGCTAGCTGTGTGTTTCATTGTAGGGCAATTCTATAAGCCCAAAAATATTCTTTTGTATTGTGTTTAACAGGTGCTGGACACTGGCTGTCATAACCTGAATCTTGGCATTGTTTGCCCTCTCAGTTTTATGTTCAGAAAATCTATGGTTAGTATCCTTGTCTTGTAAGAGATTAAAAACTGAGTATTGAGTAAATACGGAGTCCGTTGGGCATTACTCCCTGGACTAGCCATCACACATTGTGGTGGTGAACAATATAATATCCCTGTGTTCAATTGTTTTATTTTCTGGTATATTTTGGACTGCGTGGAATGGCTTGCAGGGTAGGTGTGCAAATCTAGTAGACCTGACCACTAATTGGTAGTGAGGTAGATTTGCATACGTTTGTGTGTGTGTTAAAATTTTAATTCTCTATCAGCTCTAGGTAGTAGTGAAATAATTAGGGAAAAATTTATACACTGATTCACCCCCCTCTAAGTGTCGACTTAAGTTCATCATAAAGGAGGAAAGATAATCATTCGCATTAGCTAAAGCAGGACCAGAATATATATATATATCTATTCTTATAAAGTTGGAAAGATAAGTTGAAAGCTCCGACCCCTATAACAAAGTTTGACAAACCAGAACTGGGATATAACCCATTTATGTATATATGGGTTGGGTTATATGAAAAGGAAAAATGTTTCTCATATATTTTCCGGCATGGTTTTAGATTCCTGTTAAGATTATGCGAAACACAACTAATTAGATATAGATAAGTGGCACCTCGTGGATCTAATATCCATGATTATACACGTCCACATATCAAAGATACAGAATCAAGCATGATCTGGTGTTAGCAAATGGTTACCCACGTGTGGGAAATTTGCACGATGGGATAACTACCCCGTGACCTACCTCAGGGCGATTATATCCACATGTCGTCCTCCCAAGAGAGATTGACCATCACTCCGTAAGGCAATTCAAAGGTTGCTGCAGACTATTTGACCATTACATATTCATCATACGACCACAGATTACTCACACTACCACAACCCCTCCAATCAATGGAGGGGACATACGAAGACTCTTTATTCACCACGACGGTCCCTTGAGATCCCGGAAGGAGTCTATGTATTAGTGCAACTGCAGGGAGACGTCCCAGGGTCATTCCATGCTCAATAAATACCTTCATTACGAAGGTAATCGGATCAGAACTTTTACTCCAAAGATATTGCTTAATGAATTCTTTGCCAAAACCTTACTCTACCTTGAACTTAGTCTATATTCTTTGAATTCATCTACTTATCGCTCTTGAGTTAATTTAGGCATTGGAGTGGTCCCCGGGTTATCCAACCCGCCCAACTCAATTGTCTGTCTTCTTGCTGTGACAAGTGTTCTAATCAGGAGATGGACTAAAACCTGATGATAATAACTCGGATTGGAATCAATGGAATTAATTGATTGGACTCGAAGTGAACCACGATTCCGAATGTATTGAATTTGACCGAGTTAAGGCAAGTTCGAGAGATTTTGGCCATATTTGGACGACTACCAAGTTTTTAATTAAACCTTGTTTACACAAGAAGGAAAACTCACATTTAAAGTTCTTTTTTAATGAATTTAACATAATGATAAATTATTTTTCAAATTATCTTTTTAGAAAAAACACTCACATTTTTTTTTACCCTTATCTTATTACACATAATAATAAATCATTTTCAAAATATTTTTGAAAGCACACTCTTACTATTATCTAAAGTAACTTTTGAAAATAAGACAATCAGCAATGAAAAGAAAATTGATATGTTATTGGGGTTTGGGCTAAGGCTGTGGCTGTATACAGTGATCAACTACGGTTTGGGACCGTCCTACTCTGCCCGACTCCAACCCAATCTAATTGGAACTCATACCTGAGATCAACCCATATGTTATATGGGTAACTTTGGGTGGCAAGCGCATGGGACTCGGCTCGTCCTGTTAGGAATTAACAACGTAATTAATAGCGGAAAGAGAAAATGAAAGAGAATACAATACAATAATTTCATGTGGTTTATCTATAAAATGCGTATGAGCTTCATCCATCGTAGAGCAATCCGTCATCAATTCCACTATTCTAATGAAGAAGTTAAAATACTCATATCCCTCTATACGAGATTACACTCTAAATATAGAGATACCCTAAACCCCAAAAATACAATACTGTCCTCAATACTTCTTGGCTTTAGATATATCAAGCTTTACACATAATATGCCTGAAATAAGTGTTGGGCGCCATTTGCCCATAGCTACACAATTTATATGAGAAATCATATGAATGGTGTCCTTATTGATATTATCATGGTGAAAGTTATTAGACGAATTCAAATCATATCCTTACAACCGTTCCTAATCCTAATTTAACACCCACCGGACCCAAGGTGAGGAGGAATCCCACCAACCCAAGGTGTTCCTCCAACACTGTGGAGCGAAGGAAAACTAGGTCAACTATCATTATTAGGGTAAATTACTTGTACTGACCCAGAGCCTTCCCTTAAATTTTGAACCATTACAATCGTTTCCCATTATTTGGCAAAGTTGTTACAGGCAGCCCCAGTCCGTTTGGTTATTTGTGTTAGTTGACAACGTCAATGTTTTAATGATTAAACTATCCTTATTTAGAGAAACAAATTTACCTTCTTGTCCTCAATCCAAACCAAAATGCATAATTTTCTTGCCCTCAATCCTATCCTTCCCAGCAACCAGCCCTTCTTTCCAGATCGCATCTGCTATCATCCAATTGAAACAAATAATTTGGGCTTACTGGGATCTCACCGGAGAAGGTGTTGGATGAGTGGTTGACGTACCAGAGGCTGGGCAAGGAATCATTCGGATAGGAGGTCCAGTATCAACCTCCATCTCTCCTCTTGTCTTCTCTTCTTCCGTTCCCCCCACAAAGGACCAAACCCTGGTAATAGTAATTCTGGGACGACATCTTCTAAGAACACTTCTTCCCACAATGGACGTTGTTGGCTCCACTAGATTTTCCTCCTCGGCCATACAAGAATCTACTACGGTTGCTTCTTTTGTTGTTGGTATGGTAAGATTTTAGCTACGCCAAGTGGTGCTTGCACAGAGAATGACCTCGTTTAGTCTCTTTCTTAGGCTTCATTTCCTCAGTTCTTCTTTCCATGCCGGAGATTGGGACCCCCACTGTCGAAGATGATTAAGACCATGGAATTTTCTTCTCGTTTTCTTCCTAGGTTCCCTTGGACGATGGGATGTTGCAAACGATAATGTGACAAGAACCCTAATTTGCTTCCAAAATATCAAAATTTCTAATAACTTCTGCTACGCCCCAATTCCCATATCTCGGTTTTGTGACTGGGTCACTTAACGCCTACCCAATCATACCCAGGATCTCGAATGCAGTGTGCACACAGTCACTGCCTCATCCATATCATATAAACAAACTATGCAATTTAGAGTAAAAGTATATAACAATACACAACGGAAGACTAATGATAAATCATGGTATAAATTCGATAGAGAATTTAGAATTCTATTCTTGCATTGGTTGGTAGTCTGCCTCAACCATGAAATTCTTTTTGCTTTCAGAACAGGATCATTATCATTAGTTGGGATGGGTTCATTCCCTAATTAACCAATGCAATGTTCATCATTTGCTTCGATTGTTTAATGTTAGAGCTATTGAATGGTTCAATCTTATCAAACTCAGTCACAAGCTAAAGTTTCGCAAGGACAACAGTAACATTCAAACCATTCTCAGAAGCCATTATTCACAGTCTCAAACAGTAATACATATTACACATACAATGCAGATCATTGCTTGTATGCAATCTTTCTGCCACAGTTCCATAATAACCATATGGTTTAATTGCCAAACTACAAACATAGGAATGTAAAAATAATTAATAAAAACTTTAACTCAGTTATCCTTTTTTTCTGATAGCTTGACTGAAGAAGGAAATAGGAACCTCTTGATTCCAATGGCAATGGCGTTTATCAACTGGGGGCGACTTGAATCCGAAAGAAAAAGTATACGCCACAACGATTCAGCCACTTCGGGGCACAATATACTGAGAAATGTCAAATTTTTGTACCACTTCGGTTCGGTGATATATTTCTTTCCATGGCAAACCCCATCGATTATGACCTTTGCACACTTCTCTATGCTCTCAATAGGAAATGTTCTCAAAATTATCTGTTCGAAGTGGATAGATAGTAAGGCAGGTTTTCCATAACATAGGCCCAACTTCACTCTCCAGAAAAAGAAAAAGAAAAATAATAATAACAATAATAATAATAAATGATGAATGTAAAAAAGTGAAGTTTATCTTACATGTGTAAGGTCTTGATTTCCTTCAACTATGCCTTTCTCGGACATGAATTTTCCTCGGGTTAATTCCGATTCAACAAATCCAAGAGTCAATATCGTTATCGAAACCTCTGGTCCTAATTCGATCCTCAAGTTGTCATAGAAGCTTATTAAAGCTGCTTTGGAAGCCTAAAAGCCAAAGAGATAGAGATAAAAAGAGTAAAGAGGAAAAGGGAAGGAGAAACAATAGAACAAAGATGAGATTTCTTACAGCATATATACTCATCCGTGCTGTAAACATCGTTCCGCTGATTGAAGAATTCACAATGATTTTGCCTCTGCTCTTTTTAAGATGAGGAATTGCAAAATAAGTTGGATAGATTGATCCCCAGAAATTAGCATCCTGTATAGATTTCAAGTATTCTTAAGTACATATTCCAACATGTATGTCAGTTATCGGTTAGGGTTGATAGTTTACTACAATGGGTTTGTACATGGCTATCGCTTTAACTGTTGGACGGAGGAGAGATGGGAGTGTCCAACAACATTTCTTACCTCCTCGCTCCCTACTAGATGAAGCACTCGTATGTACAAAGCCCATGAATAAAAACTGGGTCCAAAGTATAATGATCAAACAATGATGAATTTATGTGTCTATTTTTTTTTTCTATTTTAAAAATTTTATTTTGTTGACCGTTCTACATTTCTTTTGATAGTGGAGCCCAAAAACATGAAAACTTGTCTCCATACGGTTCTATTCGGCCCCTAAGCATAGGAAGGAGCTCGTCTTTAGTCGTGCAATCTCTCCAGTCGTGATCTAATAATTGGAATTCACTTTGTATACATACCAATATATTGGTAAATGCACAGAATAACTCCAGCCACAGGAGCAATCATTGGACCGACTGCAAAATGGAGACGAGCCAAGTCCTAAGCATAGGACCAATTGCTAAGAAGGAATTCGTCTTTAATGGACTCAGTTTTCCTTACGAGTCCAAGTTGCTTCTGGGTTGTTTTTTCTTTTTCCTCTTTGTTTTCATTCCTTTAGAATATTTAATAAATTTTAATTATTTTGTGAACCGTGAATGTTTGCCTTGGATTAAAAGTGTAATAATATTAATATATTATATTAAATATGGCAAGGTGGTTTTCGAAACAATTGACACTGTATCAGTCTGATAAGGATTGATTCTAAATCCAAGGATCAGATACGGTATCAATGGTTTGGAAAATCAATCCGTATCAGCCGGTATCAATTTGATCCAGTTGAAAAGGCACCTTTGAAGAATTGGTCCCATCCCATGACATGGATTGATTATTATTTTATTAAAAAAATATTATTTTGAAAAATTTTCTTGGACCTTTCGTGTGTTATGGCGAATAGATTTGATCCCTTTTTCATTTGAAATCAATCCAATGAACATCCCATATAATTTACAAATTGTTACATTTAACCTCATTCCATAGGTATCTTCCGTTAAAATATAATTACTTGTCAAACGTCAAACTGCCCTTAACGAATGAATGAATGAAATTATATTTTTATAACTTGCATTTAAATCCTTAAAACTTTTTTCTATTTCTTTTTGTTTTTTGGACCTATCCCTTTCCAACTCATTTTCAAGGATATACAAATACGTATACGGCAGATGACTGCCTCCGCGATTGCCAAAGACACCAGTAAATACAGGGGAAGAGACAAATTTTTTTTTGTCGGATTTCCTTCTAAGATAAGTCAGGTACGTAATGTGCTTCATGATTCCATCACCGGTCATATGTAAAAGAATTTGAAATCTACGAAAATAGTCTGTATATACTTATATCTTCTATGTGATTTCATCACTATCCATATTTAATGGATCCTACATTTTAAAGGTGAGTCCCATATCACGTTGACGCAGGTGATCCTAACTCGAAATCTACCTCTTTCTTTCACGGATTCACAAATCCCTTCCAAGTTTATAATATTTTTTAAAAAATCATTTTCATTGAAGCAAGATTCTTTATGAGTGTACAAGAAACGGAGCAAGAGGAAATTTTATCCAGTGCTTACCATGAGCTGTACGAGATTGGCAACATCGACCACTTCTTCGAATCCGCAAAAGCTCCAGAACCCGGCGTTGCAGACCAGATGATCCACTAGAAATCAGAAATTTATTAGATCAAAACACAATAAATTTGGACTCAAGAAATCAAGTAATAATATATATGTCATAAATAAGGATGAGTTTCTTACACTTCCCAAAGTGGTTAACTGCTTCTTCAATGAATCTCTTGCAGTCATCAACCTTGGTTACATCTGCAGGAACAACAAGAACATCTGGGGAGCCAAGCTGACCAGCCTTCTTTGCCACGACCTTAAGCTTGTCTTCTCTTCTTGCAATAAGGACTAGATATGCTCCTTCCTTCGCGTATTCGTATGCCAGGTTCTGCCAATTTAAATCAAAATTTCAGATGAGGTAATTATAAGAAAATAACGATCGAAGAACACAATTAGAATGGTTTTGAATGAACCTCGCCAATGCCAGATGATGCACCAGTGATGAGAACTACTTTTCCTTTCACTTCTTCTTTGGTGAGGGGTCTCAGAATGGAACGGACGAACTTGAAAATCAAAAGTAGAGGGAAGGTCCAGCAGACAATAATGAGAGTAAAAAGTGGGAGCACTAAGTCCAACACCTTGTGAACATCCATGTTTCTGCAACCATGTGCAATCTTGCATCTTCAGCACCGAATATAAAGATATGATAGTGATACAGAGATATTTTTTAACCCTAGTTAGATTTTTTTTTGGATGAATAAAAGTTGGGATCAACTCTAGTTGGATTAGTCTACCTTAGTGTTAACTGTTGCACTTTGGATTGTCATTGTCGGCAACTCGGACCAAGTCTGATGAGGGAGATTGATACTGGTTGTAGATTGATACCGGTTGTAGTCTTGTGGTTCGTCATGCAATTAAAGAGAGAAATTCAAGAGAGAGAAAGAAGAGAGAGAATCAGAAGAGAGAGAAAGAGGAGAGAGAAAAAATGTGAGTGGGACCCACAGGTATGGTGGCAAGGTGACATGCCAACACGGCAGCCCACGGCACTTGGCATGCATGCCCACAAAGTTTCGGGTTCAAATTCCAAGGTTTGACAGAGTTTTGACTTTGGGTCTATTTTTGGTGGGTCCCGCAACAGGTTCATGGAGATCCGGCATTGGAAAGATGTGAGCATCGAAGTTAGCTTTCCAACGCAACTTGAATCACCTAATTCCGACGTCGGATGAGAGAGATATCACGGTTTACGTCGGATCACTTGAAAAATCATTTCCAAGTTGTTTAGGGGCAATTTCGGTATTTCATAAGTTATTTAAGGGCATTTTCGGCAAGTAACAAAGAAGAAGATCCGATATCGGTGGCCAAGAGAGAGCCACGCTTCTCAGATTCTAATCTGATGGACCAGATTGAGGCGGGCTAATGTGTATCGGAGCCGACGCACAGAGATTCTATCGCGCGCTATCTGACTGGCTGGGAGCAGTTTAATACTGTGGATCTTGTTGCGTGCAAGCTTAGCCGCGATCCAGTGTGTCGCGCTTACGGTGCCGCGACTCTAATGATCCAGATCGTGCGGCTGGTATCAAAGCCGCTGGATCTGACGCTATTTATGCAGATCCAGCGGCGAGAATCAAATCCCGCCTTTTTATATGAGATCCGACGGCCTAAAGTATTGATTCCTCCTTCAACCAATCAGAGCGCGACACCCAGACGGTGGGCGCGGCTACGGTGCAGCGCAGGCGCACCATATGGAATTAAAAGATTCCATTTGGAATTTTTTCAGAGGCCGAACTTGTTTATGCCATAACTTGGTCATCCGGTGGCCAAATCCGACGATCCAAGTTGCACCGAGCTAGGTTTTTAATGCTCTTTCCATTGAGAATGTTTAGAGAGACTGCTGGCCGCAAGAAAAATCGTAGAAGGGGAGTTTTTGAAGAAAAAGGGGAAAAACCTTTTTTTTGATTTTTTCTTGCTTTGGGATTTGAAGACAGTCATTCTCCATTGCTGCTGATGCTAATGCCGATACATTGAAGTGTTCTTGAAGGCTGGAAGAGCTTGATCGCATATGGCAAGGGTTTTTTTGACTACCAGATGAAGAAGAACATCGCATTATCGAAAAATTGGTTGTGAGATTTTCTTATCCCTTTTATTATTTATTGAACCAATCTATTGTATGTTCAAGTAGGATAATGATGTTGAATGCCTATGGGACATGGGAATCTATTGTATGCTAGCATTAGGCAAAGAAAAAGAGAAGAAAAATATTGAATGCCTTGCTAGGGTGGGATTTAATTGTAGGGCATCATTATAAGCCCCAAAAATTGTATCTGTTGTGGTGTGTTCGGTGGGTCTTGGACACCGGCTTTATGCCCGACTTCGCGTTGTTACGCCCTCCCGCTTTTATCTTTGGGAAAATTTAGGGTGAGCATCCTTGTCCCGTAAAGGGCTAAAAGTTGAGTATTGAGTAAATACGAGCCCATTGGGCATTACTCCGTGGATTAGCCATCACTCACGTGGTGGTGAACCCGAATTTTTGTGTGTTGTGGTTTGCTTATTTATGAGCTTTGTGAAGTGCGTGGAATGAATTGCGGGATGGGTGTGCAAATCACGGTAGACCGGCCACCGAGTGGTGTGAGGTAGATTTGCATACGATTGTGTTTTGGGACAGGTTATTTTGTGAATATCACTGGGCAGCAAAGAAATTTCAAGGGAGAAATTATTCACACTGATTCACACCCCCCTCTCAGTGTCATTCAAGGTTTATCATTAACAATAACCATGGTTGTTATTCTGGAAAAGTCTCTGTATAAATAAACAGAATAATCTCTGTAAAATGAACTCTAAGGGGATGGTTCAGTTGGTAAAGACTAATTAAGGGGTCATGCGTTTCAATATTTGTTAGGCTGCTCTTTTAGAGTCCGGTGAAAAACTAAAACCAGATTCAACCGATTGATGAGCTCAAATCAAATTAACCATCTAGGTGCAAATTAAAATTGAAACCACATCAAATCAGCCCAATCAATCTGATAATGGACAGATAAAAACCCATTAACTCAACATTTTACTAAATTTACTGGTAAAATACTAAAACCCAATGAATTTGAATGAACCCGATAATGGTGCCATATATTCCATTAAGGCTTAAGTCAACTTTTTACCTGGTATGCATATAAGAAATCGAAATTGATCCAATAAGAAACTAGTAAACCGACCCCTTAAAAATCTAACCGGATTGAAACCGGAATTTTTTTAATGATTTGGTTTGGTTTGTATTTTGAGTGGAAAAGATCAAAATCAATTTGATACCAGTTAAAAAAGAAAAGAAAGAAAATTACTCCGATACCCCACTGATAATTAATTTACTATGTAGAATTATGCCGTCTCTTTCGAACTTACGGTCCATTATTTTATTACTAAAATTGTTAATTTAAAATTTTCATTCACAAAAATATCTTTCAATCAAAGTTTCAATAATGAGTATAGCTAAAAATCGATTTTCCAATCAACCATCCAAAGAACAAATGTATTTGAGTCCCACATTCGACAAACTTGGTGGGTTAGGTGTTTTTTCCTCCTGCGTTTATGACCGTTTGAAGAGAACCCCAAACTCCTCTGTCTTAGATACTTTAAAGAAAAAATGTAATGCAATAAAAAGAAGAGCCCACCAGAAACAGATATCAATACACCACCACAGTTCACAACACAAGTCCCCTCTAGGCTCTGGTCGTCTACAGCTCTCCCCGGATTATCGTCTACAAATCTCCAACCCCCACATATCTACCCTTCTTCAGTTTGTTACTCTACTCTCTCCACTCCCTCACTGTCCCCGGGAAATCCTTCTTCCTGTCCTGCCTCCTCTGTTGATCTCTCTTTCTCTTTTCACCCATCTCCTTGGTTTCAAATTTCAACCTTCATCAGAGAGCATTAATGGTACAATTCAAGCTCAAGGAAGAGCCCAACCTAAAAGTTTATTGGATGAGAGAACCCCAATACTTAAAAACCATACTTGGTAGGTATGAGATCCGATATGAGATCATAACATTACCACCCGCTTTTCAAATCCGATGCACACATCGGCCCACTCTAGATTGCCCACTCTGGACAGCTCTCACTTTGCTTTACCAAATAGCCCTTTCCTAGGTTCTTCCTTCTCTAGGTCGCCCCTTCTGTAGTGCCGGCCTCTAAATGAAAGCATCAAATGTTACAACTAAAGCCCAAGGGAGAGCCCAACCCAAAAGACTAGCCTATTAGGTGAGAGAACCCCAAGACTTAAGAACCATACTTGTTAGGTATGAGATCCGATATGGAATTATAACAATTAATTTCACTTTTATCTGCTCACTCTCGCTTCAATCATGGATATTATAGTTCTTTTGGTAAGTGCAAAGCGTTTGTAATTTTGGTGTCAGTAACTCAACTCTTCAGAAATACTTAGATTATGCTTATGGAGCTGGAGCTAATTGCACACCCATACTCTAAAATGGGGCTTGTTACTAGCCTAATAATGTGAGGTCCCATTGTTCTTATGATGTGAACAACTACTTCCAGAGGAAGGGTCAAGCTCAAGAACTCCAACTAGTTTCTCTCTGATGGGGCTGCTAACCCACTTGAGATATTGTCACTGCCTGCCTCTGATACCTCCTCTGCAAACAAAGTAGAAGAATAAGAAGCAAAAGTAGCACGATTATGCCTGCCTCAACAAAAAAAACGTGATGATTGCTGCTTTGGATAGCTTTTTTGAGTTTTTCTAAAGGTTTTATTGGGGATTGGATGGAGAAGGAGCAGGAGAGGGAAAATGGGTTGCAGGCCTTAACGGTGCTCCATACAGATTTGTCACCAGCGAAACACGAAACAGGGAACTTTAAGAGTGTTTGAGGGATGGAGCCATAGAGATTGATTAGAAACATTGAAATTCACCAAACTTGAGGGACTAATGTCAGGGTTGCAATCATCTATTAGGATTGATAGTGCAAACAAGAGAGAAAGAACGAAGAACAAGAATTTATCATGGTTTTGCACCCCAACGTGGGATGCCTACCTTCACCCAAAGAAAAGAGAATTCCTTTATTCCCAAGAAACCTCTACAGTTCTCCATCTGATAAAGTGTACTCCTTTGTTAGCCTTTTCTAGGTTTTCATACACAGAGACAATAAATAGACAAACCTAGGAACCCTAATTCCCAAACAATTATCGATTTACCTCCGTACATGTAGTAGACCAAAACTCTAATACAAGTACAATTTCAGTAACCGTGTGGACCCTACAGATACAAGACACCAAACCAATAAATCTCCACCTAGCTTGGATTCTGCAAGCCACCTTGAAGAAGAACCCGTTGATGTTTATTCTATAAACACGTCCATCGTCTTTGTCAGACCGCTACCCCAATCCAGTATAGCCCACACTCTGTCTAGGTGTCCCGCATAGCTAACCACAGTACGATGTGAAGTGACTCTACCTCTCCCACTGCTACAACATCACTGGAGAGATCACCATCATTCATAGTCCTCTTGCAACTCTAGATATACCTAGAACTAGAGCTTTTCAACTCTGCACCTCCAGCGCAGACCTACAGATCCGACTCTTCATCCCAGCTCGCCAGTCTTCCTTGACCTCACGGTGTAGCAACAACTGGGCATTATGCATACCGTATCGCAATTCCAATCCACCGTCAGATTCAAGGGAAACCTCCCCGATTAGACCAGGTCCACTATTGCAAGACCCGAGAGATGTTTTTTTGCAACAACTTGATAGACCCTCCACATACGATAACACCTTCGCATTGTTCTGCAATTTAAGATGCTCCACAATGGCATCCGATAACCCTCTCGCCTGGGATATCCATCCCAACTCGAACTCTGTCATCCCAAGCATCATAGATGATGCCCCCAGATCATTTTGCATCATCGGCAACCGACCCTCCGTCACCTGCAAACCTTCCTCTTCGTGGCAGCCAAAACCTTCCCAACCAAAAACCTTCCACCATCATCTCTATACTCCCAGAGATTTCATGGTTCTGAGCCACCTCCATAGTATTAGTAATTTGCAGCCTCCTTGACAATTGATTTACAACACACAACTACCTTGTGTCTTTTGGACATACAATCCACTACCTTATTTCTAACGGTGTTAACTTAATATTTCGATGGACAAATATTGTCACACCCCAATTTCACACATTTCAGAATGGTGTGATGAATCGCTAATAAACCAACGGTTCAATCAGGATCTCAAATAGGTTATCCCCGCGTTATCTGAACCCCCATACATCAATAATCATAATCAGAATAAATACACAATAGCGGAAGTCTTATAATAATATGAACTGAGAAACTAAGATGATATTAATAATTTAATAGCAAATTATTTTGTTTCCAACTAAGACATAAATATTTAAATACCAAATACATGTCTTAATAAATCCAAATAAAGAAACCTATAAAACATCTAATCAAATACACACGAGTTGCACTCGCAAGAGGAGTCGTGTGTATCCTCTTCAGCTCTAGCTTCCATCGCCGCTACCGTCCCGTACGCAGAAGCATTTATAATCTTCAACCATATAACCTGCATCATCAACTAAAAATATTCGACGTCGAGGGGTGAGCACACATCACGGCTCAGTGAGTAGCCAAAACAGTGCAACAATACATATGCATGCAAATCCATTTATATCTTTGGTCCGGTTTAAAGTTTGCAGTATGCAATAGAAATGTTTAGGTAGTCAAAGGTCGCGTTTATTGACCCCGCCTCTATACACGAGTGTGTGACGTTACCCGAAGATCACGTTTATCGTCAACTCACATGCACCCAATCATGAACATTATATAACAAAGGTTACGTTTATTGCTATATAGTGCCATACCTACACGTAAGCCCTTGTTGGCGAGGGCTGCAAACTGGGCTCGCAACTAACCAATCCTAATGCCAAAAGTGTATCCAAGGCCTCACCCCAGCATCCCTCAGAATGTCCATAGAGATAGAGCTAAGGCCCCCCGGTAGAGTCAGAGACTACAAGGACCGAGACCACCTCCCCTGATACCCTACGACATAATAGTCCTGCTAAAGTAATGGCGATACGACGATGTAAATGCACAAGACTTGAGTTAGAGATAGAGCTAAAGTGCTGAGACCCGTCAAAGGTTAACGTTTATTGACGTTCTCATCACACCTCCCCTGATACTCGCTCGCATTAAGTACATCAACCACACACATACAAGCACATGCCTATTCCTATCATCATCGTCATCATCATGTTATAAACAATAAAGTAAATATGCATGAACAAGTAATAGAAATATCGGATGGCATGTTGTATGCACATTACAAATATATTCGCATAGAATCAAGCATGGCATAGGACTCAAGAAATAGAAAACAGTTTATTATTAACCAATTTAGTTTGGAGTTATGGTTCCTCACCTTAGCTTGCTATAAGATGCTTTTTCGAGCTTTAAAATCACATTTACAATGTTATTATATTGCTAGAAGACCTAACAAAGTCGATAGAATTTAATTAGAATTAATTTCAGATTTAAAAACCATTCTGTTAACTGAGGCTCGATGCTAGGGTCGATGGCTCTATCGACCCTCCCCTCTTTCTGGACTTCCCGAATGCTGAGGGTCGATGGTCAGTAATACCTAGGGTCGGATGGCCTATCGACCCTGGGTGCGACCCTTGGTGCACTCTGGTCCAATTTCTACTTTTTAATCCATTCTTCGTGTTTGGGATCCTATGGCTTGCTCCTACATTCCATTCTACATTCATTCCATGGTCTGAAATCATGTATAACCCACCTAGATAGCTTTCATGCACTTTCCTATGGTTTTCCATGAAAACCTAACCATAGATTGATGGTTTGGGTTTCTCCGAGATCACACTCTCAACATTAACTAACCTAAGGTCTGTAGAAACTCACGGAACTAGTACCCATACCTGAGAAGAATAACCTTTCTCTGCAACTCTTCTCTTTTGGCTTAATTTCTCTTCCTTCCCTTTCTTTTTCCTCTTTCCTTCTCCTCTCTTTCTCTCAATTCGATTAGGGTTGTGAAAGGAGTGAAAGTGGCTTAGGGACGTCCTCTAAATAGAGTAGGAATATCCTAAAATAAGTCCCTTTGAGATTAGGAAAGAATCCCATTCGAAAATATGGAAATTTCCAAATTTTTATTTTCTGCGGTAACCGAGGGTCGATGGGAGGGTCGATGATCCCGTCGACCCTAGGGGTATAAGTTGTCCGACCCTCCCTCCAAAACCGAGGGTCTGACTTTCTATTTTGGGAGGTCCGACCCTGCTTAGCTGGGTATGCGACCCTTCCCCTATTTTAAGTGTTTTTGGGTCGATTTGATACCTGGGATCTCGATCTCCTTCACGCCCTTGGTCCATTTGATTTGACCATGATGGGTGAACCTGGTTCAAGGTGGTAAGACCGGGTTAGATTGACACGGGTCTTACAAATATACCTTCCTTCTTACCACCTCTCGAATGGTACTATCCATCGTCTTCATCGTCTCCTATTCGTCCGATAAATTAATCTCTGATTCTTTCCTGTTCGTCACTGACTACATCCGGCAGCACGAGCCCTTTAACCCAAAAACGAATGGAGAAAGTTAAAAGAAAACACCCATCTACAATCTATGACTCTGCATTGTCTGGAAATAATAAAACAGGGGAAGCCATGATTAATGAATTTTGAGGTGAGAGCGGAAGAAATGGGCCTCCTCGACGATGACCGCAACCAAAAGAGCAGTGGCTGAAGCTGATGAGAGACATCCAAACAAAACCATGAGTCTAAGAGCCAAAACGAACCCATTCTTCCTCATTACTCCAACATACTCAAGAATCCACAAGAAAAAAGAAAATCTCAAATCAGAAGATTCCATTTCCAGCTCTGCTGCATCCTTAGAAACCTGATAAGCTCATCTGGGGAGGTACTCCCATCTTCAATTCCCATTATTTTGTAGATTTCCCCCTTCTTGAGTTCACCGATTCAGAGAACATATCTCTGAAATTAAATGGGTGGTTTGGTTATTGGTTAATTTTGCAGAGCATGACATACAAGCACTTCTCTGTTTTAGGGACTCGGATTCCTCAAAAGTAGCAACGGATATGGTATCCATAAACTATTAGAAAAGCATCCTCGATGAATCTCAATGTTACTGAACCTCACACCAAAGATGAAAACTTATCACGAATATCATGTCACTTGTTTAATCTAAGAAATTAAGAAGAGTGTCATACCTTTTTTGACGATTTGAAAATATCTTTTGTTGAAGTACTCTACCTTTTGTTCAAAAATGCTTCCTTTTGATGAAGAACTTTTTCTTTTGTTGAAGAACTTTTGATGATTATACAAACAAAGCCACTTGATGTCCAAAGATCTCACAAGCAATCAAGGTGCTCACCCCAACTGGACAGGTATACCATATCTTGGTATTTTGAGCTTTTTCCTCCCCTTGCCTGTGTGACCTTGAGATGTTTTATGTAAGACCCGCACTCCACTAACTTGGTTTAATCGTGTCGTGCCAGGTCTTCCTATCATTCCTGGACCAAGTGGAGCGATTGTGTGAAGATAGATCACAAACCAGGTATGAGAATCGAGTTAATAACACTGAAAACATACCTAAGGTCGCATACCTGGGTAGGTATGGTCGACCATAAGGAAAGGAACAAAATCTCAAATCCAAAACCCCACGGTCGATGATTTTGACCTTACGGTCGACAGTTTATGCGACCGTATGATCGACCGTGAGACCCCAGATCAGACTCCGAGTTTTGGAAACTTTCCTAAATTAAGGGATTGCTTTCCTAATTGTAAAAAGACTCTATATGGAGAGTTTTCCTCTATATAAAGGACGTCCCTCAGCCTTTTTTTACTTTTTTAGAATATTAGTAAACATGAGAGAAAGAGAAGGAAGAAAAAGAGAAGAAAAAAAGCAAAGGAGAGGAATTTGCTGAGAAGAGATTGGGTCTCTATCACAGGCAAGGTATGAAACGAATCTCTGGATATGTAAACTCTCAGGAATAAGACTTCTATGGAAGATAGGCAACATCAACCTATTATGATCTATGTGATTTCCTTGAGAAAATCCCAAGGAGAACCATGAGGAGTGAATTTGATGATTAGGGTTGATAAGAAACTACTAATGATGATCATATGATGAGCTTAGAATAAACCTCATTGAAGATCAGAAGAATTAACCCAAGAAGAACTCGAATTGCATATAGTCTCTGATTAGAAATCTCAAGATCGCAGCTATGGTCGACCATAGCATGACCAGCATGACCAGAGGATCAACCATAGGCATTCGAGAAGATTTCAGAAACCATATGGTCGTAGCTACGATCGCACCATATGTGACCGTAGGGTATCGATAGTAGGCAGTAAGGTCGATACAGTATGAGACCATAAGACCAATCAGACACCTATCAATGCTCTATTTTGATTTTCTACTATTGTAACATGTTACATATGAACCCTAACTTAAATTCATATAACTTTTAGGTTGTTAGATTGATTGAAAGAGAATTTCAAGGCTTGGAAGGAGATGGAGTATTGCTAACAGGTGAGGGAACAAGACCTAAACTAATTGGTTAATAACAAACTATTTATTTTTATTAAGTCCAATGCCATAATTGATTCTATGCTTATATGCTTGTAATGTACATCTCACATGTCATCCAATATTCTTGTTATTACTGTTCATGCATATTTAATTTGATTTATTTATAACATGATGATAATGATGATGCTAGGAATAGACATGTGAATGTATGTGTGTACTTGGTGTGCTGGATGTGAGTAGAGCATCAAGGGAAGGATGTGGCATGGTGGTCTTCGACCTCGTCACTAAACTCTAGCTCTATCTCTACTCAAGTCTTGCCCACTAACATCATCGTATTGTCGTTACCTGAGCAGAACTCTTGCGTCGTAGGGCATCAGGGGAGGTGGTCTCGGACTGTGTGGTCTCTGACTCTGTCGGGGGGCCTTAGTTGTATCTCTATAGACATATTGAGGGATGCTGGGGTGAGGCCTTTTATACACTGTTTGGCATTAAGATTGGTAGTTGCGAGCCCAGTTTGCAAGCCCTCACCAATAGAGGGTTACATGTTGGTATGGGTAGGGCATTAGGGGAAGTGTTGGCGGTGTTTGATCCGAACACTTTAGCTCTATCTCTATTCCATGGTGGATGCATGTGGGATGAAAATGGTATTTGATCCATTGGGCAGATTCACACACTCGTGTATAGAGGTGTGGCGGCCACCAAACCTTTCTATAGTATATTGCAAACTTATAAACTAGTCCAAAGATATGAATTGAATGCATATATATGTTTGTTGCATTGTTTTGTTTGCTCACTGAGCCTTGATGTGTGCTCACCCTTTCGACGTCGAATATTTTTAATTGATGATGAAGGTCCTACTGTTAAAGAATATATGAATGGGCCGATGTATGGACACGTTGCTGCGATGGATGTGGAAGCTGAAGAAGATGCACATGATTCATCATGCGAGTGCAACCAATGTGTTTTTGCTTAAGTTTAGTTATAATTTGAACATCAGATATGTAATTGATTATTATTGTCTTGTGGTTTGGAGATAATTAGATTAAATACTTATTTATCATTGTTAGACTCTCAGTTCATTATCTGTATGACTTTCGCTTATTTGTTTATTACCTCTGATTATTAATGTGAAATATGTGTGTGGTTTGATATGGTGGGTATGACCAATACGAGATCCCGAGTGAACCATTGGTTTATTGGTGGGTCATCACACAATTCTGGTTAGACCAGAATTGGGGTGTGACAACTTGGTATCAGAGCTTCTCAGGTTCTAGCAATTGACCTAACTACTTCCACATGAGTCATGAAATGAGTTAGAATAAAATTAAAAGCTGTAATAAGAGCACACCATAAGCACCTGTATTGTATGAGACATAAACTAAGGAAAAGAATAATGCACATATGTAAAGGAAAAACCAATTTTATATATATATATATATATATATATATATATATATATCCAAATGGGAATAAGACAAATATACATCCAAATCAGAGTACAATCCACAATCCGAACAGTTACTCTATAGTATAAAAGGTGAAAAAAGAAATAAATGATATCATGGAGCTGGAGGTGCTGGAGGAGGAGGTGCCTCACGATCTCTATCATAGTCCTCAACATATATTCTCGCGAGCCAAGCCACCTGAGTCTGAGTTGCTCGGAGACTAGCTGTTAGATCCGCTACCTGCTGGTCTGTAGAGCGCTGGGCATCTAAAAGCTCTCCTGCTCTCCCATCAGTCACCCACTGAGCCTCCCGAATCTCACGTAACAGCCCCATCATGTCATCTGGTAGTGGGCGTGAAGGGTCAGCTGAATGAGAAGCCTTAGAAGGGGTAGCTCTAGTAGAATGCTGTGGTGATGGATGAGAGATGACATCCCCATCTATGTACATCTGATCATCCTCTTCCTCATCATCACCCTCGTGTGCCTTTGCTGCTACCTCTGCTGCTGCTGCTGCTGCTACTGCCGCCTTTGCATCTACTGCCGCTACCCGAGTGAGAGGACGTCTCATGGCATTCCTCTCATCATCACTGATTTGTATTTCTCTCATGCCCATCCTGCTGATGGCCTCCTAATCAAGGTCAGCTGAGAAGGTGTCCTCAAAGATCCTCTCATCCACTAGGTCCACTTGTAGACGAGTGAGCAAGGTGGAGATCAGCCGCCCATAGGGCAAGTTACCTCTCGAGTCAGGCAACGTAGCTCTGTGCATAGTCCAAAGAATAATATATGGGAGACAGATAGGCTGCCTAGTACAGATACAGTACAGCAGGTACTGAGTCAGCTGTGAGTTCATCTCATAGTGTTCGCCCTGGGGAATAAGATTATGCTGGATAATCTTACAGTAGACCCGTGGCTCTAGACGCAGGTTGACTGCTTTCATCTCTTAGCGGTCATCCCGAAGAATCTGATTATCTATTTCTGCACGCACCTATGTAGACAGAAACTGTGGCTTCCTGGGTGCACAGTAAACCAACTGATCATTGTTGGAAATGCCTAGGAGATCAGTCAACTCCTGACAGTTGAAAGAGATCTAAACCCCTTTCACCCAGCTGGTGATATGAAGCTCCCTACCCCTGTCAACATCTTCTAAGTCACACCCTCTACCTGTAGGTGATAGTAGAACTGCTTGAACAAGTCCGGGCGAGTACAAGCCTCATACAAGATCACTGGAAGCCAGCCCATATCACCAAACGTCCTTTCCACATCAAACATGGTTAAATGGGCTAGGTTCACACACCGATCCCCTTCCACTTTCTTTCGATAAAATCAAGGATATCGCACCTCTGCTTCAATGGACCTGAAGCTTCGTGGGTCAAGAACTCGAGGAACTTTAGTACGAACCATGATAACCGTAAGAGAAGAAAATAAGAAAAACAAGTTAGAAAAATTTGAAAATTTGATAGCATAACGACGTAAAATGGAAAAAGCCTCACCTTTCATCCAAACATTTAGGCCGGAGGACTTAATAGGTCCCAAACCATCCTGTAAGGCTCATACAATCGAAAATTTAAACTAGGTAGGTTGAATTTGATGAAATTTTGACAATTGGGAGAAACACCAAAATTTAGGTCAAAAATGAGAATTTTTAAGTTTCTACTAAACTAACTGATGAAACTCAAATTTTCTTGAGGGCTTTCATCCATTGGGTGGCCAATAGAAAAAGCCCTCAATAAAAATTAAATTTTTACAATTAAAAAAATATTAATTAGAAGAAAACCCTACAAATAGCAAAAAAATCCTATATATGAAAGCTTAAAAATGGAGAAAAGTAGAAAACATACCTCAAGGAATGGAGTGACGGATGTTGATCGATGGAAAAATCACCAAGTTCGTATGGTCGACACTGTAGCAACTCACTGGTGGCGAGTTGAGTAGAGACCGTAGGAGGAAGAAGGAGAATGAGAGGAAATTTTTTTGAAAAACAGGTTTAAAAACTTGATATTGAATCATACGGTCGCACAATTAGACCAAAATCATCGACCGTATGATCGACCATAGGGTCTCGGTAAGTTTTTAAGATTTTGAAGGTCGCACCTATGGTCGCACAACATGCGACAGTAGGCCATCGACCGTATGACTGACTATTGTCTGTATTTTGATTATGTTTGAACTTTTGCCTATTAATCTTGTTTCTTTTCTCGCTTTCCATTGTGAGACTAACCCAATAATACCATCATATCTTGTCTCACATGTACAGCCTTTTCGAGTACTTTTCAACCAAAAGTTTAAATGGCTGGACGTAGAGTAAGTAAAAGGAGACAGAATGTAAACTCATCTCCCCCACCTATGGAGAACAATGACAATGAAGGTCAGCAAGGTCCGGAAGGAAATATTAGAACTTAAAATGTTGCATCTCAGAATGTGCACACCCAAGCCAACCCAACCAACTTACTTGCACCACCTACAGACTTGGCTACTGTAGTGATAAATTTGACACAAAAAATGCAGTATATACTACAAATGCAAGCCAACATGCAAGCTGCTATGGGAATTACTTTCCCAGCTGCAAACACAACACCTCTACCTACAAGACAAGCTAGTACTGCACTTGGTGGTAGCAACACTGTACCCCAAGCACCGCAAACACCAGCAGTACAAGGCCAAGTGCCAAACCCTGAAGCACCGCAAGGCGGGTATAACCAAGGTAATTATCAATACCAACCGCCTATGTATTGAGGATATGCACAGTAACAGCTTGATTACTCTAGACTGATCGAGCGTTTCTTGAAGTTGAAGCCAAAAGAATTTACAGGTAAGCCATCAGATCTGTTAAGACCAACTCATTAGATCGATGAGATGGAAAGAAACTTTATGATGATGACTATAAATGAAGAAGATAAGGTATTATGTGCCACTTTTATGCTGAAAGGTGATGCACACCATTGGTGAAAATCTACTCGGAGTTATCTGTTGACAAAGCACGCCCAACTGACCTGGGTTATCTATAAAGAAGCTTTCTTCGAGAAGTATTTTTCCAAGAGTTTTAGGGATCAAATGGAAAAGGAGTTTCTGAGTCTGTATCAGGGACAGATGACTGTAGACGCATATCAACAGTGTTATGAAGAACTATTTTTCTTTGCTCCCTCTAGCATGCAGGAGGAAAATATCAAAATCCGAAGGTTCGTTATGGGACTTAGGGGAAGCATCCGTGAGTATGTATTGGGACTGAAAAAGAAGATTTATAATGAAGTTGTACAGATTGCTCGAGTACTAGAATTGAGCCAGAGGGAAAGTTATTTTGCTCAGAACAGAGGTATAAAGAGGCCCAATGTAAACTCATACAATGGAGGAAACTCAAAGATATTTAAACCCTTTCGTACTCAAGGCTTCAATACTGCAGTCAAGGCTACTATGACAGCCCAACCTCCACAGAAGCAACGTAATGCTGGAGTCAAATGCTTTAATTACGATCAAGTAAGACATTATTCAAGAGAGTGTCCTAAGCCAAGGAAGCAGCTACAGCAAGGAAAGGTTTATGCAGTTAAATCTGAGGATGCTGTCGCGTCAGCTGATGTGGTCACAGGTATGACCTGAACTGTTGATTTTGTACTACCTTGTGTGAGCATGTAGACTAAGTTAAATCAATTCACAAGTATTGTACCTATTAATGGCTTATCCGCCAGAGTACTCTTTGCCTCTGGAGCTACTCATTTTTTTTTTATATCTGTGTCGTTTGGAAAGAAGTTAAATCTACCCCTCAGACCTTTAGACTACAAACTATTTGTACGATCACTACAGCATTAGAAGTGGAACTAGACAAAGGTTATGGACCATGACCAGTTCTTATCGGAGAGAAGATTTTGGATGCAACCTTAATTCAACTCGAGATAGAAGACTTTGACGTTACTTGGGAATGGATTGGTTAGCTCGGCACTC
This sequence comes from Protea cynaroides, assembly GCA_028583415.1. Taxonomy (NCBI): domain Eukaryota; kingdom Viridiplantae; phylum Streptophyta; class Magnoliopsida; order Proteales; family Proteaceae; genus Protea; species Protea cynaroides. Next base: position 27,916,352 of record CM053272.1, read on the forward strand.
TGCAAACCTATTATGTGCGGAAAAAAAATTGACATTTAAAAACAAGGAAGGAGTAGAGTTTAGTTTTGTGGGAACCAAACTTTTCCGTGAACGAAAACTCATTCTCTCTGCATTGAAGGCTAGAAAATGCCTCGAGGAAGGAGGAATCAGGTATCTAGTATTTGTAGTCGACCTCACCAAGGAAGCACCAAGAATGGAGGATATTAAAGTTGTGCATGAATTTTCGGATATATTTCTTGAGGAACTAGTAGGACTACCACCCGACCGAGCGACAGAGTTCGTTATAGATCTTATGCCTAGAGCCATACCAGTATCGAAAGTACCTTATCGAATGGTTCCTACTGAACTAAAGAAACTAAAGATACAATTACAGGAATTACTGGACAAGGGTTATATCAGACCCAGTATATCACCATGGGGAGCGCCAGTATTGTTCGTGAAAAAGGACGGTAGCGTTCGACTGTGTATAGATTATCAAAAATTGAATAAGTTTACAATCAAGAATCGGTACCCTTTGCCTCGGATCGATGACTTGTTCGATCAGTTGCAAGGTACCAAAGTGTTCTCCAAAATTAATCTTCGATCAGGATACCATCAGTTGAAGATTAAGGAAGGTGATATTCCGAAGACAGCATTCAGAACCAGATATGGACATTATGAATTTTTAGTCATGTCTTTTGGATTGACTAATGCACCCACAACTTTTATGGAACTCATGAATCGGGTATTCCATGATATGTTGGATATGTTAGTCATTGTATATATTGACGACATACTAATCTATTCCAAGGACAAAGAAACTCATGTCACAAATCTAAGAGCTGCTTTGCAGCGACCAAGAAAAGAGATGCTTTACGCAAAATTTACGAAGTGTGAATTCTGACTGAATGAAGTCACTTCCTTAGGCCATGTTGTATCCGCTGAATGAATTAAAGTGGATCTTAGCAAGATTGAAGCCATTGTGAAATGGGAAGCACCTAAGAATGTTGTAGAAATCAGAAGTTTCTTAGGCTTAGCTAGTTATTATTAACAATTTGTGGAAGATTACACTAGAATCGCCGTACCTCTCACCAGTCAGACAAAGAAAGGAGAAAAGTTTGTTTGGACCGATAAATGTGAAGAGTATTTTCACACATTGAAGGCTAGATTGATATCAGCTCCCATCTTAACTATTCTGATCCCAGGACAACCATTTACCTTGTACACTAATGCATCTGGGTTAGGTTTAGGATGTGTGCTTATACAAGGGGAACAAGTAATTGCGTATGCCTCAAGACAAGTGAAGACATATGAAAAGAACTATCCCACTCATGACTTGGAATCAGCAGCACTAGTACATGTTGTTAAGATATGGAGACATTATTCGTATGGAGAGAAATTTCAAATTAAATCAGATCATAAGAGTTTCACTCATCTTTTTAATCAAAAGGAGTTGAACATGAGACAAAGAAGATGACTGAAATTATTGAAGGATTATGATTGCGATATCTAGTATCATCCAGGAAAAGCTAATGTAGTTGCTGACGCACTAAGTAGGAAAGCAATGACGGAATCCCAAGAAAAAGTTAGTGCGAATGCCGTGGCGTGTCACGTGGAGAGTATTTAATTACGATAAAGAGCAGTTCATGATTGATATTTCGAATGAATCAACTGACCAAGGGTTTATTCATCTATTCTCAAACATGTTTGCTACATTGAAGATTGTACCTGATCTATTAAACGAAGTGAAATCAGCTATTAAATCAGACCCTTATTTGAAAACGATGCAAGAAGACCTCGAAAAAGGTTGGACTACTCTTGAGTTCACCTTGGACGTTGAAAAGGTACTAAGACACAAAGGAAGGGTATGTGTTCCTGAAAATGAAGACTTAGATATTAGATACAAACTAATGAAGGAAGCTCACACCACCGCTTATTCGGTACACCCTGGAAGCACGAAGATGTATCATGATCTGAAGAAACTATATTGGTGGAGAAGAATGAAAACGGATGTAGCTAAATTTGTGTCTCAATGCTTGAATTGTCAGCAAGTAAAGGCTGAAAGGCAAAGACCTGTAGGATTGTTACAGCCACAGCTAGAACCAGCATGAAAATGGGATTGCATCACTAAGGATTTTGTCATCGGGTTACCATTGACTCCCCGAGTAGTTGACGCGGTTTGGGTGATTGTGGATCGTTTGATCAAAACTACTTTTTTCATAGCTATACGACCTCAGTATACCCTAGAGAGGTTAGCTAAGCTTTATGTAGATAATATTGTCCGATTACATGGTGTACCTAAAAGCATTGTGTCCGATAGAGACCCACGTTTTACCTCAAAGTTTTGAGAAGGATTACAGAAGGCAATGGGTACAAAATTAAAGTTTAGTACTGCATTCCATCCTAAGACAGACAGACAGTCGGTGCATACTATTCAGATTTTAGAAGACATGCTTCGAGCTTGTGTCATTGATTTCAAAGGATCATGGGATGAGAAATTACCATTAATTGAGTCGCTTACAACAACAACTATCAATCGACTATACAGATGTCACCCTATGAAGCACTGTATGGTAGGAAATGTCGAACTCCTTTATTTTGGAATGAAGTTGGAGAACGAAATATTATTGGGCCAAAGTTTATTGAAGAGACTTGTCGAGTAGTTGACGTTATCAAAGAAAGAGTCTGAATAGCTCAGAACCGTCAGAAGCAATATGCAGATAATCAACACAGAGATCTCGAATTCACCATAGGTGATAAGGTATTTCTGAAAATATCTCCTATGCGTGGTTTGAAAAGGTGTGGATAGATGGAAAAGCTGTGTCCCAGATATATTGGACCTTATGAAGTTCTAGATAGACGTAGAAAAGTAGCATATCAGTTAGCACTACCACCATCAATGTCTAGTGTACATGATGTATTCCATGTCTCATAATTGAAGAAGTACGTCAGAGATCCAACACACGTGTTAACAACGGATCCACCAGATTTGATTGAACATTTGATGTTCGAAGTAGTACCTTTTGAGATCACTAGCCGAAAGGTGCAACGTCTTCGCAACTGCAATATTTACTACGTTAAGGTTACTTGGAGAAGCCAAAATGAAGAAGAAATTACATGAAAATAAGATAACGCTATGTAGAAGTAATATCCTCACTTATTCGACTCAGAAGTTATGTGCAAATTTCGAGGATGAAATTTATGTAAGAGGTGGGGAGTTGTAAGACCCGCACTCCATTAACTTGGTCTAACCGTGTTGTGTCAGATCTTTCCATCATTCCTGGACCAAGTAGACCGAGCATGTGAAGATAGATCACTAACCAGGTATGAGAATCGAGTTTGGTATGGTCGACCATAAGGAAGGGAACAAAAATCTCAAATCCAGAACCCCACGGTCGATGATTTTGACCTTATAGTATGATCGACCGTGAGACCCCAGATCAGACTTTGAGTTTTGGAAACTTTCCTAAATTAAGGGATTGCTTTCCTAATTGTAAAATGACTCTATATGGAGAGTTTTCCTCTATATAAAGGACGTCCCTCAGCCCTTTTTTACTCTTTTAGAACATTAGTAAACCCTAGAGAAAGAGAAGGAAGAAAAGGAGAAGAAAAAAAGCTAAGGAGAGAAATTTGCTGAGAAGAGATTGGGTCTCTATCACAGGCAAAGGTATGAAACGAATCTCTGGAGATGTAAACTCTCAGGAATAAGACTTCTATGGAAGATAGACAATATCAACCTATTATGATCTATGTGATTTCCTTGAGAAAATCCCAAGGAGAACCATGAGGAGTGAATTTGATGATTAGGGTTGATAAGAAACTACTAATGATAGCCATAGGATGACCTTAGAATAAACCTCATTGAAGATCAGAAGAATTGACCCAAGAAGAACTCGAATTGCATGTAGTCTGTGACCAGAAATCTCAAGGTCACAGCTACGGTTGACAATAGCATGACCAACATGACTAGATGATCGACCATAGGCATTCGAGAAGATTTCAATAATCATATGGTCGCAGCTACGGTCGCACCATATGGGACTATAGGGTATCGACAGTAGGCAGTAAGGTCGATACAGTATGAGACCATAGGACCAATCAGACACCTATCAGTGCTCTGTTTCGATTTTTTACTACTGTAACATGTTACATATGAACCCTAACTTAAATTCAAATAACTTTTAGATTGTTAGATTGATTGAAAGAGAATTTCAAGGCTTGGAAGGAGATGGAGTATTGCTAACAGGTGAGGGAATAAGACCTAAACTAATTGGTTAATAACAAACTATTTATTTTTATTGAGTCCAATGCCATAATTGATTCTATGCTTATATGCTTGTAATGTGCATCTCACATGTCATCCAATATTTCTGCTATTACTGTTCATGCATATTTAATTCTGTTTATTTATAACATGATGATAATGATGATGCTAGGAATAGGCATGTATGTATGTGTGTAGTTGGTGTGCTGGATGCCAGTGGAGCATCAGGGGGAGGACGTGGCATGGTGGTCTTCGACCTCGTCACTAGACTCTAGCTCTATCTCTACTCAAGTCTTGCCCACTAACATTGTTGTATCGCCATTACCTTAACAGAACTATTACGTCATAGGGCATCAAGGGAGGTGATCTCGGACCGTGTGGTCTCTGACTCTGCCAGGGAACCTTAGCTCTATCTCTATGGACGTATTGAGGGATGCTGGGGTCAGGCCTTGGATACACTGTTTGACAATAGGATTGGTTAGTTGCGAGCCCAGTTTGTAAGCCCTCACCAATAGGGACTTACGTGTTGGTATGGGTAGGACATCAGGGAAAGTATTGGCGGTGTTTGATTTAGACACTTTAGCTCTATCTCTATTTCATGATGGGTGCATGTTGAACGGCATTGGTGTTTGATCCATTGGGCGGATTCACACACTCGTGTATAGAGGTGCGACGGCTACTAAACCTTTCTATAACATATTACAAACTTATAAACCAGACTAAAGATATGAATTGAATGCATACATATATTTGTTGCATTGTTTTGTTTGCTCACTGAGCCGTGATACGTGCTCACCCTTTCGACGTCGAATATTTTTAGTTGATGATGCAGGTCCTACTGTTGAAGAATATATGAATGCGTCGACGTATGGACAAGTTGCTACGATGAACGTGGAAGTTGAAGAAGATGCGCATGAATCATCATGCGAGTGCAACCAATGTGTTTTTGCTTAAGTTTAGTTATAATTTGAACTTCAGATATGTAATTGATTATTTATGTTTTGTGGTTTGGAGATAATTAGATTAAATACTTATTTATTACTGTTAGACTCTCAGTTCATTATTTGTAGGACTTTCGCTTATTTATTTATTACCTCTGATTATTAATGTGGAATGTGTGTGTGGTTTGATATGGTGGGTATGACTTATACGACATCTTGGGTGAACCGTTGGTTTATTGGCGGTTCATCACACCATTCTGGTTAAACCAGAAATCGGGTGTGACATTTTATATCTCTAGGGTGAAAATGACCAGTCATAAAGTCCAACCCTAAGTGAGATGCTAGTCTCTTAATGCCATTTCCATATTGTCTTTTGGCATACCTTGACAATTACCACAAGTGACCCTAAATAATAAATTGGGATAAAAAAATTCAAAACTGATTTTTTTTATAAAACCAAAAAAAAAAATATATATATATCGTCGATTTTACAAAGAAAAATAAAAATAAATAATATTTTATATTTATAAATAAAAAAACATTTGATGCAAAATCAAACACGATAAAGTTATTCAAATTGACAGTTTATAGTTATGCGTATACTCTTATAATTGTCAAGTCATTGGCAATGAACATTAGACACTAAGATCACCATTCAACGTACACGAGGTCTTTTCATGAAGGACTTCACAAATCATATGTGTACTGACCGTCGAGAGACTAGTCCTCATGTCTCCCATAGTCTGAGAAATTTTGATTTGCACCCCTCAAACCTATCATGGTCCAATAAATGCCTATGTAAGCATATAGCACATCATGATAGGTGTGGTCAAGCCAATGACTACAAAGTGGCTCATTTGAATAATCATTTACAAAATCAGTTTATTAATACAATAAACCAAAAACAATGGTACCATATAAAAAATTTATAAGCCACAAAACATGTAAGCCACATGTCACATATATACCTCACAATAGAGATAGAAATGCCCAAAGAGAATACATAAAAACAACACAATCAACCTATGTTGGGCCACACAAATCAAACATAAACTCCACTGTCAAGTTTACATTGGAGGGTTCGATGCTCGGAGGGAATTCTTGAACATCCAGAGATGGAGAGAGAGAGAGAAGAATGCCAGTCAATAGCTATTATGAGCAGCACAACGATTTAAAGACTAGTTCGAATGAAAAGAATGAAGGGAAGCTGAGTGAAAACAAAGGAGGGTAGTAAGCTTTCCACAACATCATCTTCTGCACTGTCGCCTTACTGTGAGAAGCCTGGGAAAAGCCGACTTTCCGTTCCTAGTCATCCTCGATTCCCCTCCCAACAAGTTTATTAACGCCAGCTTCCTTCACTTTTCATGATGGCCATGCCCTACATTTTTGCAAAGGAAGAAGATGGAGTTTGAAGAAGAAAGCAAAAAAGCCCTTTTTTTGTTTTTGTTTATAGAGGATATTGGTTCTTACCCATAATAAGGGGTACTATTGTCTTAAAAAAGAAATTGGTTTTCTTACCGTCAGTTTTTAACACCCTCACCGGACTATTCTATAATAAATCAATGTTTTAGGGTGGTCTGTGTAACTTTTGTTAAGAAAATGTAGTTTTGTATAGTAACTCAATTGTCAAAGGGGTGTCTGAGTAATTTTTCTTTTTAAACGTTGACATCTTGAAAAAGTAGATGAGAAAAAAACACATTACAAAAACTCACATTTTCTTTGTTATGATTTTCAATTTTTTTTTTCTTTTTCTTTGTACCAATCCTTGTGCACCTCCCTCTTTCTCCTAGATCAATGATCGATCTGTCGAACCTTAGTTCTGATACAACTTGTTCGGATTGAGACTGCAAACAAGAGAGAAAGAATGAAGAACAAGAATTTACTGTGGTTCAACACTCCAACGTGGGATGCCTACCTTCACCCAAAGAAAGAGGAATTCTTTTATTCCCAAGAAACCTCTACAGCTCTCCACTTGATAAAATGTACTCCTCTATCAGTCTTTTTTAGGTTTCCCACACAAAAACAATAAATAGGCAAACTTAGAAACCTTAATTTCCACATAATTATCAATTTACCCCTATACTCATAATAGACTAAAACCCTAATACAAGTATAATCCTAGTAACCGTGTGGATCTCACAGAATTCAAGACGTCAAACCCAACATCATCGCAATCCAAGTTATTAATGTTGAACGGTATCTCACGCGATGAACAGAGAAATTGAGAAATTGAGAAACAGAGGTCACCGCAAGGCCAGACTAGAGGTCAGCCGCGCAATGTAAGTTTTCCTCGTCTCGAACAACCATAGGATTGAATAGATCTCGATCGCCATGAAAAAAAAAGCGAATCAATCTCAATCACCGTGAAATGAAAAATGAATTAATTTTAATCTATTGATATAGTAAAAGAAAATCTAAAAGACGTGGATGAACGGGAGTATTATTGTCTTAAAAAAAATTTAGAATTTCATCAATTATTTTTTAATACCTTCACCCTAAAGTTGTTGACTATATTATTATAAAACATTATTCCTGTGTAAAAACATCATGCCGCCATCATTGTAAATATTTATCCATGGCAGAAACTGACATCAATTACTTACCTTAAAAGTGTTCTGGTGGGTTGACATCTTTTATTAAAAAAAAATATTCTGATAATAGACAGATATTGATCGATGGGTCTTAGGAAAGGATGGAAAAAAAAAAACACTATCTTTTACTCCGTCCCCATTCCCTGCACTGTGGATTATTTTTTCCATAAAAATAATAAAATTAAGAGAAAATTTCACTCACTGTTTTTTTTTCCATGTCACTCAACTCCCAATTTTATAAATAATATCACTTCCATTCTCTGCTGTTAAGTTGAAGAATAAAAAAAAAGAAAAAAAGAAAGAGTGTTATCTTATTACCCTGCTTAATAAATTAACCGTAAAATAACAATTTTATCATTATAGTCCAATATAAACTCAGTTTTCTTCTTTGTTTTTAGGATTTGTGGGAGCAACGGCAATCTAGAGAGGTAAACCTTAGTTTTAGATGGCTCTCTATTCCTTTCGTCCTTTCTTATCATCATTTCCATTCAGCAGTAAACCTTAGTTTTAATGGCTCTCTATTCCTTTTGTCCTTTCTTATCATCATTTCCATTCAGCAGGCCTTTCTTGATTCCAAAGATTTCCATTGCAAAAACAAATGACCGACTGTAACATATATGCATAGTGGCCCTCTTGCACCAAAAAAAAGAAAGAAAAAGGTTGACCCACCTAAACCAATAGTATACTGTTTCTCAATTCATGTAAGCACATACATAAATTTCATGATCCACCTCGATCATCTATACGATTTTAGGAGGCGGAGCTATTGGTGAAACTAAAGTTCTCTTTACTATGTATTATATAATTAATTATATAATATATTACGATATATATTGTTGTTTGGTATGATTTATGGTATTTATTTATATTTAAAATAAATTAATATAATATAAAATCTTTAAATAAATTAGAAGATGTTTATCATTATTGTGATAATATATTATTACTTCTTTGTGCCTAAGTGATATCATTCGATTATTATGTACATAATTAATTTTTATAAATAATTTATAATAAATAAATCATAATTATAAATATAAATTATACCAAATAAAAACCACTTAGAGTCTATGGATGCGTCAAATCGTTGGAGTCATTTTTGGTGGAATATTTAACACAATTGAGGATCCTCATACCAGGCTACCGATCTGGGGAACTTTTCAGAATTTGGGTGTTCCAACATAGGACCCTCTTACCGGGCTACAATCAGAGGAACTTTTGCCTAAATAAAATAAAGACATCCGACATCCCTACAAATGAGGAAAAAGAAAAGAGTATTTATCCGTTCAAAACCAAGGTGTCCACATGGTTGGAGATAGAGAATTAGGAAATCATAAATCATGTATACCATTATGCTGTAAATGATGTTTCTTTCTTACCAAAAAAATTAATATTTTTTTTATTATTCTGATATTATAATCTTTGCTGTTCTATAGAAAAAGAAAAAAGAAAAAAAAATTGTCTCTTACACTGCACATTTCACAGGACAATAACCTCCTAATCAATTAGATTTTTTTTTTTCATGAGTCCGGATCCTGTCCACTTCGTGGGAGAGGAGTTATCCACCTGGCACGGCCGAACAAGATTTTCACTCTCCACCAACTCTGATTAATACTGGCATTGCTGATTAATACTGGCATTGCCCCTATGAGCCAATTGCATCCACAAATATTTTTTCTTAAACATATGATGTTGGAGGATGATGATGAGGATTTTCTGGTTCTGGATGTTGATTTCTTTTTTTGCTTGCTTTCAACTCACCATAGAAATAAGAGGCGAAACCCCACAATGACAGAATGAGAGACATTCCTTTCTCGACTTTGAATGACTCATTGAAGAAGATAACAGTCAAGATCTCTGTAATTGGTAGTAGACTGGTAATTATAATAGCAGAAAGTAAGGAGGAGCCACAAAAGATGACACCAATTGCTCCCAAAAAGAAGCACTGCCAAGCGATTGCATTAAATGCCACGACCCAATAGTACTTGGCTTCCCCAAGCGTATATGCTCTTGCTTCTCTTGGAATGGCCTACAATACATTTAAATGTAAAATTAGCAATCCAAAAATTGTTAGTGAATAAATCCCTTAATTCACTAGATGATAGATTGACTGTGCATTATTCCATTGTGTTCCTAACATTCCCCTCGTGGGTAACTAGAATGGACATACATAAACATGAAAGATAACGTACGGGTAGTACTATTCCTAAATTCTAACCCTTGCGTTATCTTTCCATGTTTTTTCACTCATTCTGGTCATACGTGATGCAAAATGTTGGGAATAATCTCACATTGGTTTTCTATGAATTTAAGTATGTTTTCATATACCCTGTTGAGTGTACAATCATTCGGCCAACACGTCTTTTTACAGTATCATTTCATTCCACTTACACGAGGAACCAATGGGGGATTATTCTCAAATTTTCTCATTGGACATGTAGAATTATCTTATGGATTTAGACCATGGTCATTCTAATAGTAGATTTGGGACAGAATAAAAAAAAAAAAGAAAAAAAAAAAGGGAAATTAAGGTCTGTTTTGATAACACTCCTAATTCTCGATCCTTTCAATTCTCGCTCCGCAGAATTAGTTTGAGGGTGGAATCTTGTTTGGTAAATCTAGTCTGATTTTATACTCTTAAAAATCAGCCCTGACTCTAAATAAAAAAAAATCTGGAATTCTAAGCTAGTCCAACTAGCACCCGCCACTCTGAACCAACCAAATTAGGAATACAATTCTCGCTCCCAACATATTTCTCTTGCTCCCGATAGAATCAAAATAGCTCCATCATCGAAGAACAGAGGAAAAGAACAATGCAAAACAAACCCTGATTTTGTTATGGTACTACTCCAAAATCTATTTCAGCAACATCAGTATCAAACCCTAATTCGGTTTTGATTAGGTTCCAGAAACAATTCAAGAGCATTTTTATTAAACAATGATCTCACTCTTAAAAATCGGGGTAAAAATAATTACATTAAGAATCACAGGATGAAGAATAAGAGTGTTATGAAATAAGGCCTAGTCATCCAGAACTTTAAAAAGAATCTTGACCTTTGATTTTTTTTCAAATGTGGATCCTGGACGAATCTTAACATGTACTTTAAGTACTATGATGAAAAGGACATATCCATGGGGCTCTACTTACCCCAATCAAAAAAACATATCATGGTCGGTAATAATGAGAATAGTTCACTTACACGTATTTGTATCGAGTATGGATCACATGCACTTATTAGAAGAGTTGTTATTTTTCTAGTACGTTCTTTGGATGACAAATGTTCTATGGAGTTAACGGTGTTACTTTCTAGTTAACTAAATAATTTTTTTAATTCCTTTTATTTAGGTATTTGATTTGATGAATTGACAATCATATTTTTTTAGGTAAATAATCTATTAAAAATAGAATTCTAATCATTTTTAAGGTAAGTAAATCAATTAGAAATAAAACTCTTAACTATTTTTTAAAAAGAAAAATAATTAGAAACACAACTCTAATAAAATCATGATTTTTTTGATTCAACGGTGCATTATCTCATTAAAAAAAAAAAAAAAACAACGTGATTTCCTTATTCTACCTCTTTCCAATTCTTTTTTTTTTCTTTAGATTTTGTTATTTTAATTAACAGAGCTTTATCTAATTATAAAAAAAGTTTTTTTTTTTTAAGATTTTGTATCGGATTTAATTTTTTTTTTAATTTCTATTTTCTTTACCCAAGTTCCTCTTTACCGATCTTTCTTCTTTCGTACATCACTCTTTATCGATCTTTGCCATCTTCGCTTTTGTTTGTAAATGATTATGAGTATAAGCTTCTATTGGAAAAAAAGTCAAACACCAAGGTATAATCCTCAAAACCTATCTTAAAGTAAGTTCTTTGGACTAGAAAATGATGAACCACAGATAGTTCCACCTTGATTGACAAACCAAATATAATTAAAAAAAAAAGATAAAGAGATTTATTTATTTTAATGATAGATTACACATAACTAAAATTCAACATTTAGTATACAATTAGCAATCGATATGGGGATTAAGTTGGGTATCTTTATAAATCCCCGTAAAACAGAGATAAAATCTAAAAAAATAATAATAATAAAACGAGTTGGAAAAAGAGGAAATAGAGAAATCATGTTTTTTTTAATGAGATAATGCACCATTGAATTAAAAAATCATGATTTTATTAGAGTTGCATTTCTAATTATTTTTCTTTTCAAAAATAGTTAAGAGTTTTATTTCTAATTGATTTATTTACCTTAAAAATGGTTAGAGTTTTATTTCTAATAAATTACTTACTTAAAAATCCTGATTGCTAATTCACTTAATCAATTACCTAATTAAAAAGAATAAAAAAATTTATTTAGTTAACAGGAAGTTAACATCGTTAACTCCATAGGACTCTTATCGTCCAAAGAGCATACTAGAAGAGTAATAGTAAGTGCAGGTGATGCAGACTCATGAGTATCTTTCATGGGATCTCATCACCGTGTATATTTTGTGAGTCCCACACTCTATAGGTAGGTTTTACTCCAGATCAAGGATGACAAAATCCCATAAAAAATACATATATATATATATATATATATATATATAAATGACCCAAACTTGACAATAATAAGACCAGGGTAGAGCTGAGGTGGATATTGATAATTTGGCATTATCCTTTTGGGGCCAACAGGGCCCCATCGGGTTACCTACCCCATTAGCCCGACCCATAATCTGTGTTGAGTGCGTGTGGAGAGAGAGAGAGAGAGAGAGATTACTTCGAAGTCTTTGTTTACGAGCATCCCTATCGTGCAGAAAAGAGTGCCAAAGATGGAAATGACAAGCTGCATCTCCAGGACGAGAGTGTAGGTGATGGCCTGGTTAGCTTTCTTGTAAGTGAGCTCCACCATGGGCAGAACCAACCCATACAACGCAGACGCCGCAATCGTCATTAAGAAACCCATAAAGTACTGCCGGCTAGTTTCATTAGCCGCACGGTCACCATTGGTATGGAAGGCAAGCACCACCGCCGCCAACGTTAGCAAAAAAATCGAGTTAATGGAGTAAGCAGTGAATTTCTGCCTAACCAGAAAAAAAGCAAACAAAGCAGTGAAACCCAACTGAGTTGCATTTACGAGGGCAGAAGTGGAGGCAGGTAAAAAATCCAATCCATAGGCATAAAGGTAGTCATCCAAGCCTGTGAGGATGCCGAAGACGGCGCTGGCGATGAAGATGAAGGGCGTTATGAAGAAGAGTCTTGTGGTTTCACGTGAATCTCCTCCTCCCTTGCTCCGGTGGCGACGGTGCAAGTATAATGCAACAAGAGGCAATATAATGATGGGCCACCCAGCAGTCTCTAACCAACTTGAGAACCAAATTCGTTTGCCACCATGCAAGAAGTAAAGCTTGGTTACTATTGGACCACCGGAAGTTCCGATGGCTAACATGGCACAGTTTAGCAAGAGGAGGGTTATTTTGAGATATTTGCTCATCTTGGCATCCTCTTTCTTAACCACCTGGTCATGGCCAATCTCCATGGGTTCCATCTCCATGACTCTGGATGGATAAACCCAAATTTCTTTAAAATATATATAGAGAATAGAAGAGGGAGAGATGGAAAAGAAAATAATAAGGGAGCACAGCGCGAGTGAATAAATAGGTGATGAATGGAGCAACTCCATTTTGACAAAATAAATTATTGAATAAAATAAAAAGGGATGAGATGGAGTGAAAAAAATTGAGATATTTTTCTGTTTGGTGATAAAAATGATATCTTCTTCGACTATCCCAATAAAAATAGTTGAAGAGCAGGTTTCTTTTGCATCCACTTGATCTTAATTAGACCCTAGGAAAATTCATTTCCTTGCCTTTTCAATAAACTAAAATGTACATGAATTAAAGAGAAAGGATTTGCTGTCTGGCTGCATGGGGTATGCTGTTGGTTGTGTGGTCCTATTGCCAGAGGGTCAATGAGAATTCATACACGAAAGCATTCAAAAAGAGGGATGGGATTGTCATTGAGAGAGCTCAGGCAATGCTGTCGGATAGTGTTCTTTTTCCCTTATATATATTAACACCTTGATGACATTCATTTTCTTTTGGTAATATATTTATTAATTAAATTAGAACGTGTTGAACACATAGATTCGAAATTACAAGCTTCTAGAAGCCATGGAGTGGATGGAGCTCGTCAATCCTACACATCAACGATCGATTTTTCCTAGCAAATGAGTCACCTAAGTTGTTTTTTTTTTTTTTTTTTTTTTTTTTTTTTTTGAAAGATTTGATCATTTATTGCACAAGAAAAAAGGGAAAATGGGATAGGAAAGAAATAAACATCCTCTATTGGGGGAAAACTATTCCCCACACAATAGGGATAAAGACAACAAAACAACTACAACAAGCTAGCTAGTTATCAAAAGATGAGAACCAAAACAAAAGACAACCGGACCAAGCCAACCCAACCGAACCCAATTAAGCCTGGCAAATAAGCAGGCCAACAAATCACAAGAAATCTCATACTCTTCAAGTCGACCACGAGGGCTTCGATAGCAGCTGCTTCTTCTCAAAGAATGAATGGTAAATCTACGGTCATTGTCCTGCTAGCAAGAAGGGACATTGGGAGGTTCTAAGGTTGAGTCCTTGTTGTTTGAAGACTTCTCATCTTGATTTAAGGCAAGTTTTTGCAGGATAATTGAAATAGGAGGGGAGGTGGATTTTGAGAAAATGGACGGAGAAAGGGAGGGAGAGGAAAAAGAGGGGTCCAAGTAATGATTACCACCAAGAAGGACACTAGAATGCACTAAACAAGACTTCACAGAAAGGGGGGTGTGTGTAGAGGTGGGGTGGGCTGGGGTGGGGGGGAGGGGCTGGCACCCAGGCTATAGGGATAAGGGATTGGGATTGGGTGGAAGGCTCAGGGGTAGCTTGGGTGACATAGGGAAGGGAACGAGGGGATTGCAGCAGGAATTTGGGGACAAAAATCCTCTCCCGCGGCAAGAGGTTCCTGTGGCTGATCCAAGGGCTGGGGATCAGTCGGCCAGCCTACCAATACATGGGGAGGTGGGCCGGCTAAAATCCCGCCCTTGGCAGGCGGCAGGTCGACGGGAGAGAATTTCTACACGGAATTGGGGGGGGGGGGGGAAAGAGTTCTAGATTGAAATCGTCTCTCGCCTGGGTTTATGCGGGAGACACGACTGTCTTGTCTCGATGCGTGACACGTGGTCATAGAAGAATCCGATGCTGACTACAAGCGTTGGTGCATAAGATGAAATGAGTTGGAGTTGCAACTTATCATCTGATCTTCACTTGTTGCAGTTACAGATGTATTTTTTTGTTTCTCTGGTTTTTCCTCTCTCTGTGTCTGAAACTCAAATTTATGGAGAATTTTTTTTCACATTTAATATTCTCTAAATCTTTTCTTGTTCTTCCTTCTTGTCATATTGAGAAATCTCTGTGTTCGGGATTTTTATTCTGAGATTCGTTCTTTGGAATTTATTGTCTTAAATATTAAACTTAGGGTTTTTGTACCCTGTCCTTGTCTCATGTTTCCTTTTTCTGTTCCTTCTCTTTAGAATTTTATTATCTGATTCTGCAAAGTACCTACCCATGGCAAGTTCCAAGCTGAAACTGAAGCTTATGATAGACATGAAGATCCAGAAGGTTTTGCTTGCAGAGACAGACAAGAATGTTGTGGATTTTCTCTTTACCCTTTTGTCCTTGCCCATAGGAATCTCTATAATAATGTAGAGACCCTAAGTGAAGCCTACATGGAATCAAACAAAACCAAGATCTCCATCCTGGAAACCAAGCTTCCTACATTTGTTGCTCAAGTTCCTCTCCTTTTATCCAATCCGACCTCAACCAATGTTTATCTCTGATGTCAATACATATGACTTACGTTGCACAGAGATTCCCTGAGCCCCTCACGTTGCACAGAGATTAGCAGAAGAACACAGTGAAAGAAATCAAGAAACCTCAGGAGAAAAAGAAATCAGCCATTCGATTTCAATCCATAGAAACTAGGGTTTTGTAGAAAAACGGAAAAGGACTTCGGGAAAGAGTCTGTAGGTTACTTTGATACGCTGCAACTCCAATTGATTATCATTTTATGCACCAACGAATTTCGTCAGCGTCCTATTTAATTCCCGCCATGTGTCACCCATCGAGACAAGCCAGCCGTGTCTTCTGCAAAAACCTCAGGCGGGAGACGATTTCAATCCACAGAAAGAGGGTGCAAGAGGAATAGCCAGATTTTTTCCATTGCTGTGCAAGGGGGGAGGGTGGGCTGCCCAAGATAAGGAGCCTCAGGAGCTGGGGAGAACCAATGGACTGCGCTCGAAAGTTGACTTCGAACTGGCTCTGTGGTAGGCACCTGATCTTCATTCTGATCATCTGTTTGATCTTCGTGCAGTAAGGCAAATGCGCTGTAAGCATTAAAAAGGCCAAGTTTACAGCGAGAGGGGGAAGAACCAGCCTGGAGGGCGCCATTTTGGGACCTGTGTAGGATCTGACCAACAGGGGTAGGTAGCAGAGGGGGGTTATTCACAACTTCTGGAGGATCAAAGTTTTCCAACGCTGAGTTGGCATTAGCCAAGGGAATAGAGGAGAGAGGGGGCTCCTTGGCCAAAACAAAACCAGGATCTGAGATACCAGCTCCCGACTTGCAGAGAGTCAGCTAAGTTGTTCATATCCCTTGGGACATTGGTGAATCGAAACGATTCAATGTAAAATTGCAAATGAACAATATCATAAACAACAGGGGGCAACCATCAAGGGTGGGTAGTGCACTCAGCTAGCAAACAAGAAATCAGATCCCTATTTGTCTGATTCAACTATAAAATAGTCCAAATTGTATTCGATGGCTTGAAGAAGACCCTTCCGAACCGCTTTAGCTTCACCAACAAGTATGGATGAGAAGGTCGTTTGGTCCAATGTAGCCAGAATCGACTTGCTTTTGTTATCCTGTTAAATGAATCCTATTCCTCCGGTCATGGCAGTCGGCAAAATGGGGGCATCACAATTGATCGTAATCTTTTTCCACCACTGAATTTGTAACATGTATGATCTTGCCGTATTATAGTTCAAGACATGCTGATAATCAGGGTGCATGGCCCACTTGCTTTATCACAAAAAAAAAATAAAAAAAAGGGTGGCCCACCTTCGACAACAACATACTGTTTTTCGATACACGTACTCACATACTTAAATTTTATGATCCACTTGCATCATCAATATGGGTCACGATCGAAGACCCATATCCTGATCCATCCAGTTTAGTGAACAAGTGATCGAAGACCAAGTCTGTATTTGAAAGTTTCTTATTCCATTGAATTAGATTTCAGTCGGTGGCAGTTTAATACATGGACAGCTATTAGTTTGGTTCTAAATTTAAGTATCGAACACAATATTTGTTCTATCTAAAATCGATACAAATCAATTGATCCGATACTAATATCTTGAACCATAGCAATTAGTGTTCAGGGCGGTGAACAAAGTAAACAATTGCTCTAGGTTCTAAAGTTCTGGGTTGGATCAATGTGGTTTTATGTATGATTCTATTGAATCGGCTATCAACCAATGGAAATTTAAAATTTCTAGTTTGACATTAGGTGTTCAGGATAGCAATAACACTCCCGCTCTCAACCCCGTGATTTCCGCCAGAATCACTTTTTCTCAGTTCTGCAATTTCGAGAGTAAGATCATGTTTTGGAAACGTATCTCTAAAATGGATTTTGGAATTTAATCAGATCAGAAACAGGGTTTTGGTACACAATGTTCTGAAATCGAATTCGAAACAGTGAGAACAGAATCAGGGTTTAGTAAACATTGTTCTGCGCACTCCGATTCCCTTTCCTTTTCCCCTATTCAAACATAGTGAATAAGATTGTATGACAAAATCCTATCCTTAATTTGTCTCTCTGGTATCATTCTGGAATAATAATTCTCATCAAAACACCTGAACCCAAGCGAATATCCATTTGGTCAGATGATTGACTTTTTGTTTGTTGAAGTATGGGGTTAGAAGAGATCTCCAATTTCAATCTCCTTTCTTGCATCTTTTTTCTTTTCGACACCTGTAGGCTTTGTTTGGTTGCATGGGGAACTGAAGGGAAGGGAAGTGAAATTTTTTTTACTGTAAATAGAAACTTTTGTAATGCACGTGCTATCACATTATTGTCTAATTAATTTCAAATTATTCCACGTTTAGTTATTAATTTACTTTTCACTTTGCATCCAAATTCCTCTCATTTGAAAAGGAAAATAAATTTAAATAAATTTTACATCTTATAAGTATCATTACTAAATATGTTAAAAAAAGTAAAATAAATTTTACATCTTATACATTCATATTTTGTTATCATTACAAAAGTTTCCATTTAAAGTATAAAAATTTAAAGATCCAAAATTGAACCATCTTATCCTTTGTCCTTTGTCGCATCTGATATATCCTTATACGGCGGCCCAATAATTTTCAATCTCATATAAATTGTATTCAGGTTTCTACAAGCCGTATACGGCGAGCACATATTTCTGTCACGTGTTACTATATTTTAACGATGGAAATAGTTCACCCATTGAAAGATTCCACTTCTAACTGTGGTAAAACATTGTCATCGGAAATGATACATCTTTAACGACGGCGAAAGGCATGTTAGCATTCATTTCTGATATTCCGATGACTAAAGCTTTGTTTGATACTAGCTAGGTTTTACTCAAGTGCTAGGCCAAAGAAGCTGGTTCACTAACAGAAGAAGGGAATAATTACTTGAACACTATGGAACTATATAACCGCCGCTATTGCTTAACATTTTTACCGGCAGTACCTATCCATCACTAAATACACTTATTAGAGGAGGCAAACAAAACTGCTTCAAAATAGTAGTAACCATGGTTGATAATATAGCGACGGTAATGTAACCGCCGTTAAAATACCGCCTCTAAATATACAGCCAGTCCCTTATCACTTGCGTTGGCACTTTTAAGGAAACTTTGCGACGGTTTAATATACCGTCTCTAAATTATATAGCGACGGTTTTGAAGTATTAGCGACGATTATTACCGCCGCAAAAATCGTTTTGTCACCTGTTTTGTTTTTGTGGAGTTAATGCCTTCCTGATGCCACTAATTCCCCTAAGAACCTTTAGGTTTCAGGTCTATGGAAATACGAAATTACAGGTTAGTTAAAATTCAGTTTTTTTTACTAACACTACTGTAATTTGGTAATGTGTTTATATTAATTTTCTACAAATGCATGTTTTTTTTCCTTCTGCTTTGCAGTATTCTGATCTCTAATTCTTACCTGATTAAATACATCCATTGTACTGCCCTTCTGCGGATTAAGAAAATAATGCAACTCTCAATTGGCAGATACAGCTGCATTAATGAAGCCTGAACTTGTTCGAACTACAGTAATCAAAAGCTGTTAGCAAGAAAAAATTTCCTCCTATGTATGGACTTAAGACGATAATTTCCTTTTTTCTTTTTTATATTTACAGCCTTTATAGTCAATCATCTTGTTTTCTTTCCTGATTGATTCTTGAACAACATGTTGCAGTCTCTTGTCCTTTTTCAAGAGTTGATCACATGCATAAGGTCCAAATCTTCTCCTGTTGTAGGTGAGAACTGCAACTGATTCAAGAGTTGGAGTTCAACCAGTATACATACCAATACATTGATATATGTATCCATTAAAATCCTATCCTTGACAATCCACAGGTCAGCAGGAGAGGATTTCTACCCCACGTGCACATCCATCCAATCCAGAAAATAGCCTGGTAAATACTATAATGATCACTTTTGTTGATGATTCTTGAATGACATGTTGCAGGCCGCTTTTCAACGAGGTGGTCACACATAAATCCTGCCACTAGCTTTGTGAATGCTATAGTGACTTTTGTGATCGATTTGTTTTTTAGTTTATGCATATGGTGTGAATGTGGTGTATCGATTAATGCCTAGGGTTATTATCGTCTTCAATTGTTGGATCCTCTAATATTCAGCGGTTTCTCTTAATCAGGCACACCTATCGATGTATTGATAGACGCACCGAATTAAAGAGAGACCATTGAATCCTCTGTTAGAGGATCCAGCAATTGGAGAGGATAATGACTCGCCTCATACCTATGCATTTAATGTGAGGCTTATTAGGTGTGCTTGTCATGATCTTTTTCCATATTTTGTAGGTAATGAAAGCTGTAGTAGCCTCACCGACAGCATATTCTGCTAATCCCAAAGAGCAAGTTGTCAACTCCATCACTCACAGGATGTAGGGTTTCATGCGAAGGCTGCCTGCACACTGAAACTTTACCCCTGCTTTTCGGTACCTATCACTTGGTCATGCAGGTGTCCTTGTGCACTTTCATATAATAAATAAATCTTGCTATTTGTGATGAGGAAGTATTTTCCAGAATTAACAAAATACTATAAAAAAGTAAAGAGAGAAATGTTCAGGGCCAGTTTTGAAATGTAGAATTGAAGATTAATGGTAAGTCACCACCAGTTGCTGTCCTTCAGTGATAGCTCTTAATTTGCCTCCCATTCATCAACACTTGTGATTTGAATAGATGAAATCATAGTTGTGTGTAATGGTTCTATAATTCCACTCTCTGTCTGTATAAACATGTCTGATGTTTCTGCTTGTCAGTTTTGTGTAGTGGTATTACCTAAGGGTGCATTTGGTATCACTTTTATTTTTTGTTTTTCTGACATATTCTTGTTTTTGTAGGTGTTTTGTAATATTTTTTAAGCATTGTTATTGAAAAAGAAAAAAAAATAAAAATACCCATAAAACACTTTTTGGTAGTTTTGTGCAAGAAGTTAACGAGCATATATTTTAAGTGAAGGTAACATAATAAAATCAATATTTTTTATAATATTAGTTTCTCATACACTTCTTTTTTCCTTCTTCCGCTCCTCTCTCTTTCTCCCTCTTTGTTTCATGGATTCAGCCACCATAAAACACTTTTTTGGCCGTCCAACCTCTGATTCGTTTTGTTGGATGTCAAGTATAGAAAAATACAATAAGGGTTTCTAAATTTCAAGTCAATCAGAGAAGAAGATCACTAGATATCAAGATTAAAAAAAATCTGGAACTTGAAGAAATCCAACTCTTGTTCTTGATATCGGCCACTTCAGTTATATTTTTATGGCCGTCAACTTCCGATCAGATCGTTAAATTTCAAGAACATGAATAAAAAGTAAGGGTGTCCATATTTCAGATCGATCAGATAAGGTAATCACAAAATATCAATGCTAAAAAAATTATGCAATTTGAAGAAATCATGTTGGCAATGAAGAAGCAGATACAAATGGTGACATACATAAAATGTTAAATGAGATGTCGGGAACACATGTGAACGAAGGAGTTGAGAGTATTGAAATGACTGAGCATGCAAGGGGTCCAAGTTTATGAAACTACGATTTTTTGTTCGCTTATATCACATAAAGTGTGGATGCAAGATGAGCGACAAAGTATTTACTATGTTGTTGGAGTTATTGAAAGAGACTTTTTCTAAGCCAAATTCTTTACCGAATTCTTTGTTTGAAGCAAAGGAAATTGTCAAGGAATCAGGGTTCGATTACAATAGGATTAATGTATGTCTGAGAGATTGTATGTTGTTTAAGAAAGGAGCAGCCAAGTTGGACTCATGTGAAAAATATGATTCATCAAGATATAAATCGAGTGGTAAGAAAATACCGATTAAGGTATTACATCATTTCCCTTTGATGCCATGGCTGCAAAGGTTATTTATGTCTTCTAAGACATCAGCTGATATGCAATGACATCGCGAAGAGCGTACAGACAATGGTAGGTTACGACACCCGGCTGACTTTAAAGCATGTAAGGAGTTTGATAAATGATACCTAGATTTTTGAAAGGACTATCATAATGTTAAGCTTGGGCTAGCAAGTGACGGATGCAAACTGTTTGGAAATAAGAGTAGCACCAATAGTACATGGCTTGTTGTGGTCCTCCTTTACAACTTACTATTATGGTTGTATGTGAAGCCCTCAAACATAATCCTAGCATTGCTTATTTCTAATCCAAAATAATCTAAGGATGATATAGATGTGTACTTGCAGCCACTAATAGATGAGCTTAAAATATTGTGGGACATTGGTGTAGCAACTTACGATGTACATAATAAGGAGGATTTTGTACTGCGTGTGTCTTTGACGTAGACCATTAATGATTTTTCAGCATATGGAAACCTCTCTGGGTGGAGTACTAAAGATGTTGGCTTGTCTGCTTTGCAATGAAGATAGTTCTTCTCGTTGGCTTAAAAATGGAAGAATTTTGTTATTTAAGACATTGTTGATTCCTTCCCGAAGATCACCCTTATAGCCGTAATAAAAAAACTTTGACGGTCATGAGGAACATAAAGTTCAATCTAAAATGTTGTTCGATTGTGACAATGTGAAGCGGATATGGGATGTACAGTCTCCAAAATTGGGAAAGAAAGTACTGAAAAAGATGGGAAGAAGAGGAAAAATTCGTCTAAAAAGCTCGAACTACCACTTAACTAGAAGAAGAAGAGTATATTCTTCGATCCGTATTGGAGATATATATAACTTAGTCCATCACAATTTAGACATGATGCATATTGGGAAAAATGTATGTGAAAGCATCATCTTCACATTGTTGAATGTGAAAGACAGAAGTAAGGATAGCTTGAATGCACATTGAGATTTAAAAGATATGATGAAAATGCATCCTGATATTCATCCAAAGATGATTGATGGAAAAAATAGAACCATTTTACCCCCTACACACTATTTGACGTCTAACAAGGACAAGTAAGCATTCTGCAGGGTTCTAATTCATGTGAAAGTTTCATACGGCTATGCTAGTAATATCGCACATTGTGCTCTTGTGCACGAGAGGATGATATTAGGAATGAAGAGCCATGACTGTCATATCATGATGCAACAACTACTACCATTGGCCATATGCAATGTTTTACGGAAGAATGTTGTAGTTGTATTGGTAAAGATCTGTGGGTTTTTTCATGATTTATGTAATAACGTTGGTACAGAGATAGAATTCATGAGTCTTCATCAAAATGTTGTCATAACAATGTGCAATCTTGAAAAGTTGTTCACATCTGGTTTCTTCGATGTTATGATTGCACTTGATTATTTGTTTGGCCCATGAGGCGAGCATTTCTGGCCCAGTGCACGACCATTTGATGTATCCAAACGAAAGGTAAGTGTTTCATTGTTGGTTTTTAATAAAAATAACTTAAACAACTTAATGTGTTCAATAAAGTCACATAAGAGAAATTAACAAAACATGTGTTGATTTGTTTAGGTTCCTCAAGCAAATTAAAGACTACATGCACAATTGTAATAGGCATGAAAGTTCAATAACCGAAGGATATATTGTGGATGAATGTTTGATATTTTGCTAGATATTGGAGTGACTAGAATTGAGGTGTCATTAGGCTTTGAAGATCCATATAATAATTTCAAGAATTAGTCCTTTGGAGAAGTGCGAGATGGTACGCTTAGACATCATTGAAATGAACCAGGTGCATCGCTATGTCCCATTCCATTACGATGGGATAGTAGAATACCAAAAGTACGTATTATCATTCTCATTTTGTCCAACGTACAAGATATACATCGATATGGGCAAGTGATAACTAAACATATTATTACTCACTAATTTTGTAACTGCCACCACAATGAAATCAAAAGGGAATTAACTCATCGATCTCACTCACTTAAGGCCAATGAGATAACATAATAGAGACTTTCCAAAATGGTTTAACAAGCATGTATGTGCATAATGGAGTTTTTTTTTTTTTTTTTTTTTTGGTAATAGGCCTCATTCTCATTCTCAATTATATTCATTTCATTATCAGAAATTAGAACTCCGTGAAAATGGGGTTGAGGCATCATATTATCGAATGAAGAAGGTCCAACATGATTTGAATGTTTAAATACATGCAATACTATATTCACCCTTGAGTTGTAGTACTTGGCCATCTTTTGCTAGTATGCCGCAATGTGTAGTTGAGCTGTTTCATGGACATCTTCTAGAAGGTCAAGGTCCATTAACAGGATGTCTTTGTTAGTATCCTCATTGAAATTCATCACTCGATTACTCTTCTCTACCACTTCGACTAGAATGAGAGCTTTCGACCCAAAAGCTAGTTTGAAAGGAGTTGCTCCTGTGGCAGTTCTCTCTGTTGTTTGGTATGACCAAACCACACTAGGCAACTCTTGAGCCCATAACTTCTGTTTTTCTTCCACCCGTCAAGACAGGCCATGCAACAAGGTGTAGTTGGTGATCTCAGTCTGTCCATTGGCTTCTGACTGCACCATTGATGCAAATCTGTGGCTGATTTGATGATCTCGATAGAACTTTCGAAAAACATGGCTAGAGAATTGAGGACCATTATCAGTGATCAAGACTTCAGGAATCCCATATCAATACAGCACCTCTAGCCGAAAGAACTCTACTGCTTTGGGGGTGGTGACCTTCGCCATTGCTTTTACCTTAATCCATTTAGTGATGTAATCGATCGCTACCAGAATGAATCTGAGTTGTCTTTTCACCTGTGGAAATGGCCCTATGATATCCATACCCCAAACTATGAAAGGAATAGATGCAGGGATGGGTTGCAGTTGAGAACACGGATGGTGAGATATAGTAGCACGCTTCTGGCACAGCTTGCAAGTCTTAGCATACCTCTCCCAGTCTTTCATCATATGGGGCCAGTGATAACCCATTCTCATATCTTGAAACACATGGTTTGACCGCATTGATTGGCTCCACAGATCCCTTCGTAAACTTCTGCCATAACATATTCAGCTCTCAAAGGAGGGATGCATCTAAGTAAAGGCAGAGTATGAGATTTCTTGTAAAGTACCTCATCGTGAATAACATACCCTACCTTAGCTTGTATATGTCGAGCCTCCTTCTTATCCTCCGACAGCACATTCTTCCTTAAGTAAGTCAGGAGGGGATCCATCCAACAAGGTTCGACATCCACGAGCATCACTTTTATCACAGGGTCAGTACTTTGCTGTGGCAAGCGTTCCATATATATCGACACATCAAAACTACTGAAGTCATCCATCCCCAGGTGAGAGAGGGCATCTGCTTTAGTGTTCTGGTCTCTTGGTATGCTGACCATTTTGAACTTCTCTAATGGTTCGATTAACTGCTTTACGAGGGCCAAATACTTGGCTAGATGTTTTTGTCGTGCTTCATAGACCACAGTGACTTTCCGTACCACCACTTGAGAGTCTCCATGAACGAGTAATCATTTGACTGCCAGTTTTTGGGCCAACTTAAGTCCAGCAATGAGGGCCTTGTACTCCCCCACATTGTTGGTTGTAGGGAAACTAAAACGTACTGAAGTTAGTACCTTAAATCCTTCGGGGCTGATGAAGACGATCCTTGCTCCGGCTTCCTCCTTGTTTGATGCTCCATCAATGTACATGACCCATGAGGGTTCTTTAAGGCAAAGGAAAATCTTGACCTGGGCCTCCTTGAGCGCCCTTTCTAGATTCGACCCTTTTTCTTTTCCGTCTAGCAAAGTGCTTTCTATCAGAAAATCTACCAGTATATGTGCTTTGATAGTTGTCCTTGGTTGGAATTTGAGATAGAACTCTCGTAATTTGACTGCCCAGTTGACCATTCGACCAGACACATCTGCTCGAGCGAGGAACTTACTCAATGGTCGTCAAGATTGTGATGGAGTGAGACTGGAAGTAAGGACTAAGTTTTTTGGCTGCCGTGATCACGGCCAATGCAAGCTTCTCAATGGACTGGTACCTCGTCATTGCTTCGATGTAGTAGATGGGGTGCTGCACCTTTTCTATTTCTTTGATTAAGACCCCGCTAACAGCACAGGGGGAAACTGCTAGGTAAAATAGCAGATTGTCCCCTCGTACTGTATTTTCTTGAAGGAGGACTTCCTTTTTTTTTCCTTTTTTTTATCTCTTTCTCTGATGTTCTTTCCCTTAGTCGACTCTTCATTGACTAGTTCAATTGCACCACCATAACAGTCATGCATTCTGGGCTACTATGGTTGAAGTATTCATCGTCGCTCAGTCCCAGGTCTTACTCTAGTCCTGCTTTGCCCAGCAACTTCCTGGGTGGGCTCTTCTTTCAAACTGTCCTCAGTCCACCTACATCTCTACCCCTAGTCATCTCCGGGCCATCCCATGGGAACAGATTGATCTGTCTCATGAATCCTCTCTGTGGAGATCTCGGTGGTAGCAGGGGTCGATGGTTGACCCTTTCATTCTTGTTGGAGCTACTACAAGTGGATGGGGAACAGGTGTTGCAAGGGGTGGAGGAAGAGGAGGTGGTGCTTGTCGCAGCCCTAAGAACTCAGTCCACCTCCTGTGGTGGACTAGATCATCGACCAACCTCTTGAGATGTTGACACGAGTTGGTGTCATGCCCATGGTCCTGATGGTGCGTGCAAAATACAGTCTATGATTGCGCTCCTCTGGCTTGGATATCATCTTGGCAGGAGAGACCAAAAAAGTGTCCTCGATCTTGATGTTCATGATCTCAACCATGGTGCGGTGAGGGGTATGTATTCTGGTGCAGGTCGAGCCAGGTATAGGTCCTTGGCTAGCTTAGCTTTCTTGCTTGTTTCTCCTTCCTTGAGAGCCTTATCAGTAGGTTCACTCTTTTCCTTATCCCCAACAGCAGGGGCATTGTTTACACGTGCAAGCAGCTTTGCAATAGTTTATGCTCCTGAAGCGTATCGGTCACATCAACTAAAAATCTTAGCATGAGTTTTGGGGCACTTTTTGTTGAGGGAAAAGATTAATTGAGGGTCAAGGCAGACCTTCGATAGAGTTGATACCACTACATCAGATTGCAGGTCCTTGATTTCTCTAGCCACCCCTAGAAAATGGCTATGAATGGTCGGAGGGGCTCCATCTCGCCCTGCTTGATCGCCATCAGGTGGGACAGGTTCTTCTTCTGAGTTCGACTCCCCTGAAAATGGGAGAGGAACATGCTGCTTAACTCACAGAAGATCCCCACCGACTTAGGGGGAAGATTATTGAACCAGATTCTCCCTGCATCTCTCAGTGTGAAAGGGAAGGTTCTACAAGAGAGGGCATCATGATGGCCGTAGATGACCATCCCCATCTTGAGGGCTTGTGTATCCACGATTTCATACTCAATCTTATCTACCCCTATGGTGACTTTCAGGGGACTAGAGAGACTAGACAAGGCTTGTAGAGTCCATACCGATTCATCTGGATGGCGGACTCCAATGAGGGTCAAATCCATACTATTTTTCACTTCTCGACAAATATAATCTCTTTCGCTATTTTAAGCGGCTATTTTATTCTGGGTAATGAAGAACTTGTCAATTCATAAGTAGAAAGTTTCTCTGGTACTTCACTAATCGGGGCCAAAATTTCGGAAATTAGAAATGCCAAAATGGGAATAACACTTGATATTATTAGAAAACGGAATCGTTTGAAACTAATTAAGATCTATTTTTAATTTAATACAATATTTATTTTTTAAAATTTTCTGAATCATTCTTCTCTGAATCACTAGACTCCTGTTTTCGACCTAATCAATAATTCTTGTGATAGGTCCTGTTCCTGGTCAGAAATATGGTGAAATTACTTTTCCTATTCTTTCCCCGGACCCCGCTACTAAGAAAGATGTTCACTTTTTAAAATATCCCATATATGTAGGCGAAAACAGGGAAAGGGCTCAAATTTATCCCGATGGGAGCAAGAGTTTTCATTCTGTACATGCCAGATCATGAATTTGTAACTGCATCCAATCTCCAAAAAAGTCTCAATTGTTTCGAACTTTCTAATTTTGGAATGAGATATTTACGGAATCCCCATGAATAGGATCAAACCTTATTCCATGGTATTTACATGAGATTCCTCTTTCTTATTCTTAAGCAAGCCCCGAGAGGGCTTAGTTAATCCATGATTTCTGTTTCATCTTTCGTTTCCTTTGTCTAGATGCTTCTCTAGGTCCATCTTTCCATCATACTATCCGACATTTGGGGAGACAAAGTTGAGGGGGAGTGGGTGGTTCATGACCTCATTTGTTAGGGCCGTATCGGTATCATAATCTTGGAGGGTCTCAGAATCAACCCCCCCTTTCCACATGCTGCACTCGGTCCATTAGGTCTTTCTCCAGGCGTTCTAGCCTGGCTATATTCTCATCGACTGCCGGGGTGATCATGGTAGGTGGTGTTACTGCAACTGGTACGGCTGTTGGTACTACTGCAACTGGAGGGATTACAACAGTTTTCTCCTGTTTAGTTGCATCGATCCTCTCTTGGGCCTCTTCTCGGGCACTTGCCTCATCGACCCGAGCTTGGGCTTCTTTTCTAGCATATCTCGCCTCATCGACCCTCCTCTAGGCCTCTCGAGTAATGTCTCGTTCAGTGTGCACCCTCCTGCGGGCTCCTCCATCTTCATATCTTGACCACAATCGATTGTGAATTGATGATTCTCTCGAGGCAATAGGAGACTCGTGACTGCTCTTGATCACTTTTGTGGGGTTGTAAGCTGGTGCGTACTCCAAGTTGGGTTCTCTATAGTGATCATTTCGACCCCTCCTCGGATATGAGTCGACTGAATGATTGGCCCTCATGGATCTTGGTGAAGCTGCTCGAGGGGCTAAACGCTGTGAATGTTGGGATCTTTCGGGGACTTCCCCAATATCCACGGGTGGTACAGATATGGCTGGCCCACCCATGGGTCTTTGCTGCAGCAGCTCCGTCAGCGTGACCAGTTGTTGTGCAAGTTGGTCAAACTGACCTCTAGTAACATACTGAGAGGGATCAGGCTCCCTCCTCCTTTCTTCAGGATGGATTTCTGGGACCCTTTCTTCGTGGGCCATCGGGATATCCACTGGATCCCTTAGGATATCTCCATTCACCCGACGGGAACGGGTATTGCGCAGGTTATAAGCGCTTTCAAATTTTCTAGCTAGAGCCATGAGTAGATTTGATGGATAGGCTTTGGAGTATGGAATGTGTAAGGAAAAGGAGTATGGAACTTTGATATGAACTTGGGAGAAAACTAGAAATAAAGAAAAGCTTTTAGAAGCAAAGTATGTTAGGCTCTACTGTGGGTGCCAATCTGTCTTCGATGGATTCCGCACAGTGCTTCAGATGATGCCATGTAGCTACAACATAAACAAAGCCGTAAGGTGGGTGGGTTTTACCCCATGGCCACTCCGATTCCAAAGTGAGTAGGTCTCGAAGACAAGCAGAATGGAACTCTTAGTAAAACACTAGAGTCCCTTTAAGAGTTGGGTTCCTGAGATACGGGAGTTTTGAAGGATTCTCTCTCCTTCCCAGTTGAGAAGATGAATAGTATGAAACGGGATATTTCAAATAAAATTGGGCAAAGTAACAGTACCTCAAGATAGAAATTTCTGGATTAGATCCCTTGCACTTAGTAAGTCTCCAGTATTTATAAGACCATGGTGAAGTTTCTTGGGCAAGCTTTCCCTTATCTACAACCATCTCCATCATGTATCAGACAGAGAAGACTAGGATAGAGTGGCTGCGTCACTTTAGGGTGGCGCCTACAGCCTTGGAAATCCTCAAGAGAGCTGATATGCTTGATGCCAAACCAATTCGAACACCGGCGGTTGTCTCATCCCTTGTGTTACCAGAAGATTCCATTCCATTTTCTGATATTTCCTTATATCGCACACTTGTTGGGTCTCTTCAGTACCTCACCATGAACCGTCCTAATATCTCATCCTCGGTCAATCTTGTGTCAATTTATGCATGCCCCAAGTTTGACACATTTCCAAATGGTCAAACGGATTCTCCGTTATATTAAAGGCACTCTCTCTTATGGGCTTCGGATTTTTAGTGACAGTGGATTGGATCTTTGTGGATACTCTGACTCTGATTGGGCTGGCTGCCCATTGACACGTCGGTCTACTATTGGGTTATGTACTTTTCTTGGCTCTAATTGTATTTCATGGAGTGCTAAGAAGCAGAATACCGTGCCATGGCAACTACTACAGCAGAGCTTACTTGGCTAACCTTCCTACTTTGAGATACTGGGATTCCTCAACCTAATCCCACTATTTTGTATTGTGATAACACTAGTTCTCTTCATCTCACTGTTAACCCGGTTCTCCATGTTCGCACTAAACATATTGAGCTGGATTATCATTTTGTAAGAGAGAAAGTAGCTTTAGGCCTCCTCACTACAGAGTTTGTTTCTTCTGAAGACCAATTGGTTGACATATTCACTAAGCCTTTGGCCTATAGGACCTTCATTGACATTTGTTTTAAACTCGGTCTGTGGATCCCACCCCAGTCCATTTTACGGGGGGATGTTATGTATAGTGATAGCCCAGGTTAGTAATAGGCCCATTTAATATAAGTCCAGACCCAGATGTAAACAGAATAGTCTATATAAAGACCAATACTATAATGGAAAAGATATCGAGAAAATAAATCTTTCAATTTCTTATTCTTGTTCTCTCTGGTTCTTGATCGTGTCTATCTTCTTCACATTTGGGGGGTAGCAAGCCTCGAGGAATATTTTAGGGTTTATATAAAGGTAATTTTGGAATTTTGTATCTCTGTGCGTGTTTTCCATTAAATAGTTAGCGATGGACCATTAGGGTGATGGGACTATTTTGTAAACACAAAAAGGCGAAAGCAGAAAGTGTGTAACACTTTACTCCATTATTAGTGAAAATTGCTCTCATCTTTCGATGGACAAAACTAAACACCTGTCCGAACCATGTGTATCCTAGCATTTGTAATTATTTTCTTTCTATTTCGTTTGTCAGTGTGAATTAGTTTTGATTTTACAGAAATATGTCTTTCCTAGTCATTAAAGCATACAAAAAGGTAATTACACCACCACAATATACCGTAGGATTAGTAAAAAAAGCTCACTATGATCATGAGAAGTTAATGACAAACCAAATGGGTAAAGGAGGAGCCGCAATGGCATGAAACATGATTGTAATCTATCCTGTTTGAGTCATTGTAATTATACCTAAAAGTATTTGAAGGGGACTATCTTTATATCTATTGACTTTGAAGAGAGGTCATAAGATGTTGAAGAAATCTACATATAACAATGTTGTAAAAAATAATTTAATGTCGTACCTTAATTTGATAAATTTCTTGTTCCGATGATGATTCTGATGATGAAGACTGTACTGCAACAAATAAAAAAAATTTGAAGCTGAATCGTATCACAAGCGCTACTGTCCTAAAGAAAGAATTTGCCCCAAATGATGCAATCGGGTTTTAACGTAAATCTAGTTCCAAGATAAAGCAGCTTCTTAGTTTCCCGTATTAGACCTACACTAGTCTAATACGCCCCTTCGAGTACTTCGGAGTGGTACTAAGGCAAATGCAGACGTCAATGATGGAAAAAATCGATTTATGATAAATCAAAATAAAAACCGACAGGGGGACAACATATAGTATTGGTTATCAGAGAGGGAGGGGGAGAGAGAGAGAGAGATTGAGAGAGAGAGAGAGAGAGAGAGAGAGAGCATTTGTTTAATCAGAATTTCGAACCCAATGGAGGGCTCCTATTGCCCTATTTAAAGAGTAGGACATACCTTTTTTTAAGCACCCTTAGAAGTAGGTGTGTCCTTTTATTCCAACGGCTCAGATCGTTAAATCCTGATCTGATGGTTTAGATCACACCCCTTACCAAAGGATCTATCCTATTGAACAGATGCACCTCTACTATCTAACGGGTTGAGATCGCACCTTTTTCCAAAGGATCTATTTCATTGAATTAATGTGTCCTTACGATCTTAACGGCTTGGATTGATTGATCCTTTGGTAAGAGTGTGTCCCTTTGAATAGTCATATATATTCAGTAATGATTCCGGTTTGGTTTGGGTCACAGAATGAATCACATCCAACCCAACCCAACATAAATCAAAAGATAATCCAACTCTAAAAAAAATATATCTTGAGTTGACCCACACCACGGCACGACACGGCTCGGCTCGGCTCGAGCTCGCGCGTGTGTGAAAAGCAACCCGGAAAAGCAACCCGGAACCTACCCGGACACAAGGGAGGAGGGGAGGAGGGAGATTTCCTTCCAAATTACCCTATCCCTTATAGTTCCCATGTGGGACTAAGAAAAGAGACCAACCATACTTGTGTCAACTTGAGGTCTTGAGATCCAACCTCACTAGCTCCACCTCAATACCCTCTCAAACCACATACTATAAGAAGGAAAAACCAAAATCCCTTTATTTTGAAACTTTATTTTTTACTATAAAATAATAATACATAAAATTAAAATTAAAATGTAACAAACAATAATAATATTGGATAATGAAAGCCTCAGAAACACAGTCACTTGTTATTCAAGATTACTTCAAGATATACCGGATTCCAACAAATAAGAAATAACAAGATAGAACTAAGATAGTGATCTACAATACAAGAAGCCGCATAACAGGAAGGCTGACATTTATTTGTAAATTCTAGATTCTTATTACACTTACAATGCACATCATTGCTTGTAAGCAATCTTTCTGCCACTGTTCCATAACAACCAAATGGTACGTTAAATTGCCAAACTACAAACATAGGAATGAGTAAAAATAATTGACAGTAACTTTAACTCAGTTATCCTTTTTTTCTGATAGCTCGACTGATATAGGAAATATGAACCTCTTGATTCCAATTGCAATGGCGTTTATCAACTCAGGGCAGCTTGAATCAGAAAGAAAGAGTATACGCCAAATCGATTCGGCTAATTCAGGGCACACTATACTGAGAAACGTAAAATTCTTGTACCACGATGGATCGGTGATATATTTCTTTCCATGGCAAACCCCATCGATTATGACCTTTGCACACTTCTCTAAACTCCCAAGAGGAAACGTTCTCAAAATTACCTGTTCAAAGGGGATAGATACTAAGTCTAAGGCAGATTTTCTCAAAAAATAAAATAAAAAATAAAAATTGATGAAAATAAAAAAAGGGAAGTTTATCTTACATGAGTGCGGTCCTGATTTCCTTCAACTTTGCCTTGTTCAGACATAAATTTTCCTTGGGTTAATTCTGACTCAACAAATCCTAGAGTCAATATCGTTATCGAAACCTCTGGTCCTAGTTCGATCCTCAAGTTGTCATAGAATCTTAATAAAGCTGCTTTGGAAGCCTAAATGCCAAAGAGATTGAGATAAGAAGAATTAAAAAGGAAAAGGGAATGAGAAACGATACAACAAAGATGAGATCTCTTACAGCATATATAGTCATCCGTGCCATTAACATGGTCCCGCTTATTGAAGAATTCACAATGATTTTGCCTCTGCTCTTTTTGAGATGAGGAATTGCAAAATAAGTTGGATAGATTGATCCCCAGAAATTAGCATCCTGCATAGATTCTAAGTATTCTAATTACATTTTCAAACATGTCTATTTATCAGTTATTTATGACAAATCTTTTATGAGAACAAAATATGAGTCATACATAATAAAGTTTTGGTACCGATAGACATAAAAAAGTAGTAATAGATTATCATAAATCATACGAAATAACTATATATATCATAATGTATTATGTAATTGATTATATAATAATACCAAAGAGAGCCTAATAAGTGTCACAATATTAATATATTATGTTAAAGATGGCAAGGGATTGGTTTTGGAGACGACCGTTACCGTAACAGTCTAATACAGATTGGTTCTAAACCCAAGTATACACGGTATTAGTCGGTATCGATCAATTTGATCCAGCTGGAAAAGAATCTTAAAGGAATCGGTCATATCCCATGACATGGATCAATTATTATTTTATTTAAAAAACCAATACTATTTTTATAATCTTATAATTGTGGATGATCAACATTTGGCAATCAGTACCGTATCTGTCCGATAGTTGACACGTGGCATGAAATATTAAAAACATAAAATAATTCGTATCTGATTGATTCTCCAAATACGTCAAGAATCAGTACCCGATTGGATTGGGCCTTGTCCAAAACCAGAACCAATTCAAATCTACTGATCCGATTAAGACTACTTGAACCATAATCTGACTCGAATATGATATGATAGAATTTGACCGGATTGATTTACACCCCTAAACATTGGAACTCAATCGAGTGCTTAAGGAAATTTTTTCCTGCGGTCTGGTTTGACGTGCTCGAATATAAAATCTGACCCTCCTTGGATCGGTTTATAAATTCCTTCTTAGTTTATTGTATTTTTTAAAAATAACTATTTGATTGAAACATGATTCTAAATGGGTGTATAAAACCAGACAGTAGGAAAATTATAACAGTGCTTACCATGATCTGTACGAGATTCGCAACATCGACAACTTCTTCGAATCCGCAAAAGCTCCAGAACCCAGCGTTGCAGACGAGATGATCCACTAGAAACCA
Organism: Protea cynaroides; assembly: GCA_028583415.1. NCBI lineage: Eukaryota > Viridiplantae > Streptophyta > Magnoliopsida > Proteales > Proteaceae > Protea > Protea cynaroides. The sequence continues at coordinate 27,950,486 of CM053272.1, forward strand.
GAAATTCATTAAATCAAAACACAGTAAATTTAGACTGAGGAAATCAAGTAATATATAAATGTCATGAAGGACGGGTTTCTTACACTTCCCGAAGTGGTTAACTGCTTCTTCAATGAATCTCTTGCAATCATCAACCTTGGATACATCTGCAAGAATAACCAGGACATCAGGGGAGCCAAGCTGACCGGCCTTCTTTGCCACCACTCTAAGCTTGTCTTCTCTTCTTGCAATAAGGACTAGATATGATCCTTCCTTTGCGTATTCATATGCCAGTTGCTGTCAATTTAAATCAAATTTAAGATCAGGTAATTATAAGGAAATAACAAAGAACACAGTTAGAATGGTTTTGAATGAACCTCGCCGATGCCAGATGATGCACCAGTGATGAGAACTACTTTTCCTTTTAAATCCTCTCTGGGTCTCAGGATGGAACGGATGAACTTGAACATCAAAAGGAAAGGGAAGGTCAGGCAAAGAATGATGAAAGTTACAAGAGGAAGCACTAAGTTCAACACCGAGTGAATATCCATGATTCTGCAACTATGTGCAGTCATGCAACCGGAGCGCTGAATATAAACATCGAGGCAATGGTAGGGTGTGGTCCCCATTTTTATTTTATTTTTATACTGAAGATCTCTTGAAGGAATGCATGAAACATACGTGGATGAGTACAGGAGGTCTTGGGACCATTCTTATGCAAGTTGGTGGAAGGTCAATATACCTGGTACCCCATCTTTATTTTTTTTATACGGGAGAACTCTCAAAGGAGTGGCATTAAAGATACGTGGACGAGTACGGGAGGTCTTGGGACCATTCTGATGCAAATTGGTGGAAGTTCAATACATCTGGTTTGGGACAGTTATTAAGATGGTTCTAAATCTAACAATTGAACATGGTATAGACTTTAAAATTGATATGAATTGACTGATTCGATACTGATACGTTGAACCAGGGCAGTGAACAAGTACACAATTGCTCTAGCTATAGCTAGGTTCTCAAAGTTATGGGTTGGATCAATGTGGTTTTGTGTAGGGTATTGTTCTATCTAACGGTTACCAGACAATGGGAATTTAGAATTTCTAGTTTGACCATAGGTATTAACGATACAGACTCTGTTTCATCTCATAACACTCCGGCTCTTAAACCCATGATTTCAGCCAGAATCACTCTTTCCCGATTCTTTGATTTTTGAGAATAAGATCCCTTTTTGGTAAAGTTGCTCTAGAATGGATTTTGAAAGATAATCAGATCAGAATCAAAGGTTTGATACACAATGTTCGGAAATTGATTTTGAAACTTTAAGATTAGAATCAGGGTTTGATAATCATTTTTCTGCTGATCCGATTCCCCTTCCCTTTCCCCTGTTCAGGCGGATTGAAATCGTCTCTTGCGAGGCTTTCCGCAGGAGATTAGTTGCGTTGGATCGATGCGCACCCCGTGGAATGCATCGTATCCGACGTCTCAAAACCAGGCTGCCGCGGGATAAGGAAGTTGAACCGCGATACGCCCAGCCGATTTTCTAATTTGAATCCCACGAAAGTCGAAAGAGGAGAGAGAGAGGGCTTGTTCTGTTTCAGACGAGAGAGAGAGGGCAGCAAAGAAGAAAGTGGTGGATCTAAATCGTTGTTTCAGGGATTTGTTTCAGAAGGCAGAGAGACGGAAAAGGAGAGGAAAAAAAAGTTCATCTTTGGTTCAAGGAAGAAGAACCTTGAGATCCCTTTTCCAACCCTAACCTGCAAACTCACCTCGAGAAGTTGAGATCCACGGAGGAGAAAGAAAGTGAAGAAAAGAAGAAAGTGAAGTTGTTGCGATAGAAGCAGAAGGCGTTTTCAAAACTCAGACTCAAACCGAAGAGAGAGTTCAGAGGTAGAATCACAAATTTGAGAAAAGAAGAAGGTGAAGCTGTTGCGATTTGAGGAAGAATCGATTTGAGAAAATAAGATTGTAGAAGATACAAGAGGAAGAATCAATTTGCGATTTGTGCATAAAAGTTTCAAAACTCAAACGGTCCTCTTCTCTGAAGCTGCGATTTGTGAAAAAGAAGTTTCAAACCATCTCCGATTTGCAATTTTAAGCTGTTGCGATCAGGTAAGTTAGGGTTTTTTCATTCTTTTATTTTATTTTTTCCAGAAAACCCAAGTCTAAGTTCGATTCTTCCTCTGTAATGGTTCCTATTATGGTATATCCACTAAGCCATTGTCTGAAATGGATTTCGGATTTATGACCCTGTTCTGCTTTTAATTCTAGTCATTGTAAGTCTCCTTCTTACTGTTTTGGTGCAGATAGCAAATCCAGCTAGGGGCCGAGGAAAAATGTGCATGATGTTCAACTGCCTAGGTAGTACACATTTTATTGTATAGGTGTTCTACTTGCTGTGTTTATGTTCATTACATTTTCTTTTGTCGGAGATTCTTTGGTAAAATTAACAAGATGCAGTTCTGGTTTTATTTCTAGTCTGCACTTTGATTACAGTTTCAAAAGTTTCAAATTCTGGTTGAGATTAAGAGTCCTAATATCAAGTTGATTGTTCTTAGCTCAATAATGAAGTGCTTCAGGGGAAAGGAACGTCCTGTTCCCAATCTTTAGCTTTTAAATTGCATCAATATTCCAGCTTAGCTTGAGTTATAGTTTGAATAAGTGTGGTATTTTGTTTTCTAAATTTTAACTCTTGTTCAGCTACATATCTTTTAATTCAGACATTAAGACTATGATAGTAAATAGTAATAGATTCTTCTTTGTTAGATGCCTTATATCTGTTCTGGGTTTTGAAAGCTTGTATGAGGTATATTTGAAGTCTAGAAACTCAAAAGGCTGCCATATTTTTGTTAAACAAAAGCTTAATTGTTTTGATACGATGGTGTTCTCTCTTTCAATCCTTAAATTCATGTTAGTAAGGTAGGAACATATACAGTCGAACTAAAAATGTCAGAATAAGTTGCAATAGGAATCCTGATGGATTTAAACCATCACCTCTTGAGATATATGTTACTATAATTCTCAAGTGCTCTACCTATTTGAGCTAAGGACCCAATTATATATTGAATATTGATGTTGCCACTGGCTGAATTGGTGTCATCTACAAGCTATAATACTGGAAAAATAGAAGGAATAGTCAATGGAAAAACCACTGGCTTCTATATATACAGACCAATGTACACTAGACTGGTGAATTGAAGTGCATTATGGAAAGTGTACTTTTTGAAAATGTATAGATAGTTCCATACTTCTTTTCCAGCAAGGTAAGGAGCACTAGGGGGTTGAGGCTATATCTTTTGGCTGTTGAATAGACCTGGGTCCACACCCTGCAAATCTAAGAAAGAAAATAAGAATTGTCAATTTAAGAGAAATGCAGAAAAAAAAAGTATATAAACATACTGATATACAATCAAAATGGTGAAAATTTATTTGAGGCACTAGCCTTATTATCCTTGAATTTCATTGGACCTGAACTTGCATGGCTTCCAGTATCGGAGAACCTTTGATCTCCAATGTCCTTAACATATTTTTTATCTCCATGTTTGACGAAGGTGAAGAGTGATGCTGCTTGATGTAAATTACATCCTTGCCACCAATAGTTACAGATGTAATAACATGTGTCCCGAAGTTTTCGATGAATCTAGCACAAAATAAAAAATTGATTTAAGGGAAATCATATCTTTAGCTGCCAAGCTTTTTTCTCAAGACAATTTAAACATTATCCTAATACCTTGCCAAAGCTGATGTATCCCATGAAGATGGGATTGCCTGCTTGACTTTTCCATGTAAAACTAATGGGGACTTCGTAAGCTGGACCTCGCAAAGAGAGATGAAGAATCCATCCACAGCGAGGTTTTTTGAAGAAGCAGCATCAATCTGCTTTGAAGTAAAGCTGAATATAGAATTAAAGCTCTCAAGAGCTATATTTCCAGAAAGAAGTAAAATATTCCACCATCTGCAGTTGACAATCAACGGTATAATATGAGATAACACGTAGCAGTGGAAAAAAATTCACATACCAGTTACATCAAAATGCTAGACGTATCTTCACAATGTCATATCCATACACCGGATATTATATGATTGTCATCAGAAGCAATTTCTGAGCTTTATATTCTGGTGCAAATATTTTATCTTTTGAACAGAAAAACATAAATGGTTTTCTAAACCTGTTCACTATATTTCTTAAAGAGTTAACAAACGAAATTTGGGACATGTTACTCATGTCTAAATCACTAAAAATCCCAGGTTTCATGTATACATGGTATTTGGCTCTTGTTCTGTTTTATCTGGTTGCATTAAGAGACCACAGAACTATTTGATAGACATCTTTTAAAATGAAACTACAGAATTACAAATATATATATATATATATATATATATATATATATATATATATATATATATATATATATATATATATATATATATATATATATATATATATATATATATATTTTAAGTAATATCTCGGTTCCAATGTAAATTTCAGGTATTGATAAAATAATTGAAGAATCTTCTCTTTGAAGCATCATGGTTCTGTTGTGTATCAGATCAGTAGATAAAACATTTAGTAAGGAAAATCTCTCTTGATTTATATCGAAACAAGTACAAACCATAAATTCCAAAAATGCAAACCAAATCCAGAATGATTCAGGGAAAGTAATCCACAACAATCAAAGAATGGATTCCCAATCAACAATATGGACAAAATGCAGATGATGTTGCTTTTAGCATTTGATATCGTGAAAGGAAGAAAGAGTAGGGGGATGGTGGGGTGTAATGACTACCACGAACAGAACACCGGGAAGAAAACCGGGGGCTCGTCGGGGCTAGGGCCGAAAAAGGGAAAAGAGAAAGAGCCGTGTTCGGTTTTAAAGGAAGGAGCGGGAAGGGAAATATCCGATGGGCGGTGAAAACAACAACAGAAAAACAAAGCCAACGAAACAACAAAAAAAAAAAAAACCAAAAAACAAACACAATAAACGATAGAATAAACCTAAGCTTCAAGAGCCAGGAGTCGTTGATTGATCGTACAAAACAGGGAACCTGCCGTCCTTGGGGGAATGGGTGAAATCGGGGGGGGAGGGGCAAAAGAGGATAAGGGCGCCGGAACCAAAAAAAAAAAGAAAAAGAAGAAAAGCAAAGCCAAAAACAGAAACTAAGGGAGGAGAGAATTAAGAAATAAAAAGAAAAAGAAAACATTCTCCAAAAAAAATATTCTGAAAAGACAGGACGCATGCAAGTAGCTAGGCAAAAGATTATCGAACAGTCGGTCAACAGACAGAATCCAAGATTGAAACTCGAAAGGTAAAGAAGATAAATTAAATGAGAAACACCCCCAAACCTGAGAATTTTCATTCTTCGACTGTGCAGGGAGCCCGAAGCGGGACGAGCTTGAACTCACATTTCTGTGATTCTTCGGTTTCAACGAGCAACAAAATTGACTGGGAGACATATAAAACAACAAAAAACCAAAAATAGATAAAATTTCCGAGAAACAGTGACGGTAAAAAATACTTGAGACCTCGTCGATTCTTGCAGAGAAGGCGAGTAAGGCGGGAATGAAATGGGGGTTGTCGCCCTGAAGGGATATTAACAAGAAAGCGGAGGAGGAAGAGGAGGAGAAATTTGAGAAGTAGGGGCTTGGACCGAGAAATGCCGGATCTGAAGCTCAGGTATGGTTGGTCCGGAGCATCGCGCGCGGGCCAGCCCTGGAGACAGCACACACTGTGTCCGTAAAGAAAAAGCGAGGGAAGAGGGCGACAGGGTCGTCGTGGTTTCGTGTCTCCTTCTTCCTCCGCCCTCTCTCTCTCTCTCTCTCTCTCTCTCTCTCTCTCTCTCTCGCCTTTGAAACAGATCGAAACGATGCTCTTCTTCTTCCTCTGCCCTTTCTCTCTCTTCGTAGAGAACTCAAACCATTTCAGGAACACTTTTCTTCTTCATCTGCCCTCTCTCTCTGTTGCTTCTGAAATGGATTAAAACTACGTTTTGATGAGTTTCGCAGCTATTTTTCTATCGCGGGATCGAAAAAACAAAGGCCATAAATTGGCCCTCGCGACTTTTCTTTCTCCCGGGATCCAAATCATATTTCGACTTATGTACCGCAGCTTACCTTTTCATGTCCTGTGGCATAACATTTTGAGACATTGGATGCGGTGCCCACGCGGAGCGCATTGATCCAACGAAGCCACGCCTCATGCGGAAAGCTCCGCAGGAGACGCATTTCAACCCCCTCTCCACAACCATACACGTACAAACCGCAGGATGAAAATTCTGTTGGCTCTCCCACCACACCGCCCACGCCGACATCTGGTCGGCCTACAACCCACCACTAACCACATCGCCGACACTACTGGAAAATCGCCAACGACGAGATCCCAGTATAAGTGAAGCCGTAAGGATCTCAACCATCTCCGCAAGGGTATCCGCCGGAGACGGAAATGCCGACGCTCGAGATGCGCAACATGCGAAGATTCTTCATCTAACGCCTTACGAAAGCCACCGCAAGTAGACTACGATCCTCAACCATAAGCGTGATTTCAAATGACCTTTTAACTGGAACCAGAAAGGAATCGGGCCATGTTGGGAGGAGGGAGTGAGAGGATTGATTAAGAGAAGAAGCGAGAAACCAGACAGAGAGAGAAGGAGAGGCGGCGGAGGAATGGGGATAATACCTGGAGCCCCCTCGAGTTCAAAGTGCGGAGGAATGGGATAAGACCCCGGAGCTCCTTCCGAAGCCTCAAGCCCCAGTGCCATCCCTCCTCCGATCTCTGGCTCCCATCCCCGATCTCTCTCCCCCTTTCTTTGTCCCACCCTCTCCCACTATCTCCCGATCCGTCGAGGCACCTCAAGCCCCTCCCTCCACCCTCAAACCCGCCGGCCCCTCTTAGCTTCCCTCTCTAACTCAACCCGGGTCCATGGACACCCATCCGAGAACCCTAAAAGAAATCCCCGATACCCTAACCGGATTCGAGCTCCTCCTCCGGCTTCTCCCCTCTCTCCCGACCCTGCGCTCCTCACACCACTCACCCTTCAACGATGTTTTCCCCCAAACCTTCCCTTTAGTTATTCTGGCAGGTGTATCAGGTGAATTCCTCCACGTCCCGCAAAGATAACATCCGAGACGCTGGATACGAGGTGTCTAAGATGGTATGTACCCATCTAACGTAGCAGACCTGTCCCGCAAAAGCCCAGGGATAATACCAACTAAGCCAAACCTTCTTCTCTCGCCCACTAAACACCAATTATGTCGCTCGGCCGGGTGTCCGACAAATATTGCGAGAAGATCATCAAGCCAAGACGACTCGATCCCATCCGATCTCCCCAACCCCTCGCACGGCCAACCAAGGAACCCGCAAGGATCTCCCACCAGCCCCCGCTTGCACATCCCGACGGCACACCTCGCTTCTCCCTACGCACCTTCCCGCCAACACGGACAACCTAACGAACCAAATCACGCTACCCAATCAGACCGTACCCCCCGTGCACCAACGCAAACTCGTGGCTAAAATGGGAGAAAAGCCCAGCCATCCTCCGATCCTATTGGATTGCTTATACTATTGAACAAAACGGCATGGACAGGGACCATTCCAAATGGTCTTGCAGTTCTTAGACATGAAATGGTCATGGAGGAAGGTGTTGGGAATTTTCTTGTTCTGGAGATTGATTTCTCTTCTTGCTTGCTTTGTACTCACCATAGAAATAGGAAGCGAAACCCCACAATGACAGAGTGAGAGACATCCCCTTCTCGACCCTGAATGATTCTTTGAAAGAAGAAAATAGCCAAGATCGTTGTACTTGGCATTAGACCGGCAATTACAATGAATAGTAAAGTAATGAAGATCCATAAAAGATGACACCCAACTTGCTCCCTAAAAAGAAGAACTCGCCAAGTAATAGCAGGCCTAAATACCACCACCACGTTAGTACTTGACTCCCAATATCATGGGCCTCTTGCTTCTTCCGGAATGGCCTAAATATATTTATATGTGAACTTAGCAACCGAAATACATTGAATAAATGATTAACCCCTTAATTCAATAGATGACGACTATGCATTACTCCATTGCATTTACACATGTGTTAAAAAAATGAGAGTTCCCACAATGTCACTGTCGGAAAATATCTTGTAATGCACAAACAGAATCGGTTTCTTCAATGGGGGCCTACAAGGTCGGACAAAAGTGGAAAAAGTGTATGGAGGAGATTGAGTGTGAGTTATGTAAAAGGTTTGTGAGTCCAATGGCATTGTAGGTAGAGATGTAAACGGATCGAATTTGAATCAGATACACCATTATCCGAATCAACTCATATACCAACTACCATGACCGATCCATCCAAAATTCTTGATTGTATAGAACACCGTAAATTCAAAATAACTAGATATCCAGTTAAAATCTGATTGGAATCCAGAAAATAGAATTAGAATACATATTGCATGGAAAATAAAAGAAAACCCTAGTTTAAAACAAATATAGCCTATCTTAAGAAAATAAGAGACTAAACCTTAAATGACTATATAAACATTAAGGCTATATAAATTTTAACACTCTAAAACCTAAGGTTATATGCATTCTAACATTAGGCTAAACGAAGCTAATATAATCTTGGTTGTTTAATTGATATTGTTAGGGAATTATGCCACATTGGCATTATTACCTCGACACGTAGGACTCGACCAACGAGCCACGTGGAGATCCCTTATCTCGACGTAAGAAAGCTTCTTCCACCTACTCAAACACAAGAGCAAAGGGTAAAAGCGTATTTTAGAAATATACACTATCTACTATAAAAGGACAAATCGTAGATTTCAAAGTACACAACATTTAACGCTCATTTATTCCTAGAGATTCACGCCTTAATACTTGGGAACGAAAATCTCACCTCCACCTGACACTTTTCTATAAGACTTAAAGGTTCTACAAAGGCTCCATCGACTTCTACACAGTCCCACTTTGGCATCGGAGAGACCCGGGGCATCCGGCCCCGCTCCTGCCTTTGTTGTCTTGTCTTGCAGTCTAGTCACCTAGGAGGACCCACAGATGGATCGGGCCCGATAGCGCTTGACCCCACCGTGGCTGGGTGAGATTCGCATCAAGATAAAGCCGAGAGGAATCTTTAGTCATGAGCCCAAGAAGAACTAGGGGCCGATGATTAATCCCAACCCCCTGATCGATCAACGGGTGAATCTCGAGGAAGGAGACAGTGCGGAAATGCGGTCCGGGGACCGAGGAAAACGCCAAGGTTGACCTTAGTCCCCCCGCAGAATCCTTTGTCACATACGAACAGTTCGGAGACCTGGTGGCACAACAGCTTACGGTGCTAACACGGTTCGTATAAGGGCTACACCCCCGTACTGCGAAGCCACTTCGTCCCCCCCCGGAGTTGTCCCACCAACGGACCCGCATAGGAGACCTCCCCCCTACAGAACCTCGTCACCACCTTGGGCGAGATGGAGCTCGACCTTCGAAACCAGGAACCAACGCTCGTCCCGTCCTGGAATTGAGTGGCACAGGATCAACTTCAAAGCGCGGAAGAATCCCCGCTCGAGAAAGGCTCGGTCCAGCCCTTAGCGACCGACCGGATGAGGGACGCGAAGAATGAGCTTTTGGTCCTGCAGCGCATAACGCTACCCGAGGTTGTCATGGGCACGACAAACCAAATGCTCCCATGGACCCAGAGGTAGCGGCGACTTTGGCGGACCAACTGGCGGCATTGCACCGAAAAGTCGAGACCATGGCGAAGGCCGGAGTCACCTAGGATGAAGATAGGGATTATTCAATAGATAACCCTCTCACCGACATTATCATGAGGGTACCCTTACCCAAGCGGTTTACCATGCCGCCGATGGATTCTTATGATGGATCTACAGATCCTGTCGATCACCTGAACAATTTCGTGGGCGCGATGGTCCTCCACGCGAACCCCGATGCCATCATGTGCAGAGCCTTTCCCCTTACACTAAAGGGTGCGGCTCGGATGTGGTTCAACAACCTACCGCCGGGTCCATTGACTCATTCAAGACCATGGGGAGACTATTCTGAATGCACTTTCAAGGAAGCCGAGTGCAGCGGAAGACAAGCGCCCATTTGATGAACATGAGACAGAGATCTGGAGAGACCCTAAGGGCCTTCTTGGCCCGATTCAACCTGGAGGTACTACAAGTGAAGATATCGACGAGGCGGTTCATTTCGCTACGCTGAGAGCAGCGGTGAACCGACCCAAAGATCGATTTTCCATAGCTAAGAAGGAACCTGCCGACCTAGAAGAATTCGGTAAGATGGTCGCCGAATTGCCAATGAGATCTAAGAAGCAAAGCAAGGGTCTAGTGGATACTCCGCACAAGCGGACGGATGAGAGGCCAGACCTCATGCGACCCCGGGAGAAAGTAAGCGGTCAAGGAGAGAAGAGGCACGGGCCGGGGTTTGCTCCGGAAGAATTCAGTGACTATACCCCGCTCAACAGGTCCCTTGGCGAGGTGTACACCCTCATAACCCGATGATGGGTATTTGCAAAGATCATAGAAGATTGTGACCGAAGCAAGGAAGCGCAACCCAAACAAGTATTGCCGGTACCACCGCGACATCGGCCACACTACCGATGAGTGTCGCAACCTTACAAGCAGATTGAAGACCTCATCCAACGAGGTTACTACAAAGCAAGACGTGGACCATAATGCACCAAGAGTGCCGGCCACCGCGGGTCAAGGTCGGGAAGATTACCTCCCCCACCGCGGGAGAGGACTCCAGAGCGAGAGCCAAGGCACCCCCGTGCCGATTGAACATCGACCCGGCCCCGTGCTGACGTGAGACCCATACGGCCCAAGGAATTCACCAAGTGTTGAACACATTGGGCCGAGGAGGGTAGATACGGCTCCATGCCGACACGAACATCGACCGGCCCCGCATCGGCGGTGAGACCCATTCGCCCAATGACTTCACCAAGTGTTGATCACATTGGGCCGGAGGAGGGTAGATACGGCTCCGTGCCGACAAGAACATCGACCCGCCCGTGCCGACGTGAGGACCCATTCGCCCTCCAATGACTTCACCAAGTGTTGATCACATTGGGCCGAGGAGGGTAGTCGACTCTGATGCCGACACGAACATCGACCCGACCCAGTGCCGACGTGAGATCCATTCGGCCCCAAGATTTCACCAAGTGTTGAACGCATTGGGCCGAGGAGGATAGACACGGCTCCGTGCCAACCTAACATCGACCCGGCCCCGTGCCGAAGTGAGACCCATTTGGTCCAAAGACTTCACCAAGTGTTGAACACATTGGGCCGAGGAGGGTAGACTCGGACTGACACATCGGATCAGTTCACATCGAATCATTCACATCGGATCATTCACATAGGATCAGTTTACATCGGATTGGATGCCGCCGCTGTATAGGTCACGTGCCAATCTCGTGACCACATCGGTGAATTTCCTTCAATAGACCGATGTGTACTGGCCGCGGTGCCCACATCGGTCCGGCACATCGGATCGGTCACATCAGTCCGATCACATCGGATCGGGTCACATCGGTTCGGGTTCACATCGGATCGGTTCACATCGAATCATTCACATCGGATCGCTTCACATCGGACCGGATGCCGGTATAGGTCACGTGCCAATCCCACGACCACATCGATGAATTTCCTTCATAGACCCGATGTGTGCGGACGCGGTGCCCACATCGTCCGGTCGCATTGGATCGGTCACATCGATCCGATCACCTGGATCGGTCACATCGGATCGGTCACATCGATTCGGTTCACATCGGGATCGGTTCACACCAGATCATTCACATCGGATCATTCACATCGGATCAGTTCACATCGGATCGGATGCCACCGCTGTATAGGTCACGTGCCAATCCCGTGACCACATCGGTGAATTTCCTTCAATAGACCGATGTGTACAGACCGTTGTGCCCACATCGGTCCAGTCACATCAGATTGGCCACATTAGTCTTGTCACCTCGGATCGGTCACATCAGTTCAGTTCACATCAGATCAGTTCACATCGAATCATTCACATCGGATCGGTCACATCGGATCAGTTTACATTGGATCGGATGCCGCCGCTGTATAGGTCATGTGCCAATCTCGTGACCACATCGGTGAATTTCCTTCAATAGACCAATTTGTACTGGCCGCGATGCCCACATCGGTCCAGTCACATCAGATCGGTCACATCCGTCTAGTCACCTCGGATGGTCATATCGGATCGATCACATCGGTTCAGTTCACATCGGATCGATCACATCGAATCAGTTCACATGGGATCAGTTCACATCGGATCGATCACCGCCGCTGCATAGGTCACGTGTCAATCCCATGACCATATCGGTGAATTTCTTTCAATAGACTGATGTGTATTGGCCGCAGTGCCCACATCGGTCCAGTCACATCGGTCCTATCACATCGGATCAGTTCATATCGGATCGATTATAACGGATCGGTCAAATCGGATCAGTTCACATCGGATCGGTCACCGCCGCTGCATAGGTCACGTGTCAATCCCGTGACCACATCGGTGAATTTCTTCCAATGAGCCGATGTGTACTGGCGTAGTGCCCACATCGGTCCAGTCACATCGGATCAGTTCACATCGGATCTGTCATATCGGATCGGTCACATCGGATCAGTTCACATCGGATCGATCATATCGGATCGTTCATATCGGATCGTTCAGATTGAATCAGTTCACATCGGATCGATCGTATCGGATCGGTCACATCAGAGCGATCACATCAATCAGACCAAAACCAACCAACGGAGACGGTCACCCCTGCCTCGGTCAAAAAAAAAATTGAAGGACCGAGGTGGCTTGACCGAGGCGGCCACCTCAGGTCCCTCCCATTTGCAAAATGATAGACCCGTTGTCAACCAAAAAAAAAAAAAAAAATTTTGAAGGACCGAGGTGGCTTGACGGAGGGGGCCACCTCAGGTCCCTCCCATTTGCAAAATGACAGTCCCACTGTCAACCAAAAAAAATATATATTTTGAAGGACCAAGGTGGCTTGATCGAGGCGGCCACCTCAGGTCCCTCCTATTTGAAAAAGGAAGGTCCAGTTGTAAACAAAAAAAAACGGCGGAAATTCAAAGGAAAAAAGAAGACAAAAAAAAAAGAAAAAAAAGAAAAAAAATGCAAAAAGAGGCTAAAATTCAAAGGAAAAAAGAAGACAAAAAAAATGTAAAAAACGACGGAAATTCAGAAAGCATAGCTTGAGGTGGGCCAAGAACTGACACCACCTCAGCCCCACTGGCTCGGACAGATAGGAGCGCCCAAAAAAAAAAAAAAAAAAAGGGAGAGAGAGATACCGACCTAAGCCAACCGAGGTGGCCAGCTCGGTAACCTCGGTTGGGCGACCTCGGTAAAAAAAAAAAAAAAAAAAGTCTTTCGCATCGGTCTTCCTCTTCAGTACTCCCACATCGGCTAATGCGACTGAGCCGCAGTGTCCCCCTCGGCACTCTCCACCTCGGTATTCCCACACATCAGGTGTAAGCACCCCATTTTTGCCATCCTAGCTAAACAAAGCCCTGCGGGCGTGTGGACAACAAAAGGAGAAAGATGATCGAAAGTTTGGATTTTTGACTGCGAATTTGAGGAAGTTTTCAATGGGTCCACAGCGAGGTCATGGGTTATAATTTTGCATGGATGCATAGGTCATAGAATTATCTTCGAAATGAGACCAGAATTGCTCAATTCTGATATCAAATGAAGAAGATATGACCATTTTAGTCGGATGATACATATAAGGGAGGTTTATGAAATTATTATAAATAATCCTAGGGGCCTTCATGCAAATTATCCTAAGTTGGATTGTTTGAATTTCAAATCATCATATCTTGATCATCCGACATCGGATTCGAGATGATTCCAAGACCATTATTCTTCATTCATGATGTTCTACAAAGTGGACGTAAAAAATCCCCGGTAGAAGTCACCAGTGGGTCCCATGCAAGCTTGCATGCAAAATTATCGTTAGAACTTCAAAGCTTCATATCTTTTCCGTTCTACGTCGGATTCAGACGATTCCAAGGCCATTGTTCTTCATTTGTGATGTCCTATAAAGTGGACGTGAAAAATCTCAGGTAAAAGTCTCCAGAGGGTCCCATGCAAAATTACATGTGGAAATGGTCATTTAATATTCAAAAATTCATATTTTGATCATCCCATATCCAAATCAGGTGATTCTTGTCTCATTATGTTCCATTTTTAGTGGTCTACAAAGTGGACATAAAATATTTCCGGTAGAAGCTTTCGAAGGATATCATGCGGAATGGTCGACCATATTATCGATAATTGGATCAAAACTAAACTTCAAAAATTCATAAGTTAACCATTTTACTTCCCAATGAGGTGATTCCAGTTTCTATATTCCTCATTTTTAATGTTTTACAAAATGAACGCAAAAAATTTGGAATAGAGGCCATCGGAAAATTCCATGCGGGATGACAACGAAAATGACCCATGAAATGATAGAGAGAAAATCCAATTAATTCCAATCAATCCAGTCAACTCAGTTCAAGCCAGTTCTGGTCCAACCTAGCTCAACCCATATCAGTTTAATTCAATCAACCCAAGTCGGTCTCAACCCATTTCGAATTAGTTCATCCATGTGCATAGTATTTATATATTATATATATTGTATACTATACATATATGTATGTTATTAAATATATGTGTATATAATATATGTTATTATATATAAGAGATAAAATCTAAAAGATCATGGAGAAGAAAAAGAAAAGAGGAGAGAGAGGAGACGTGAAAGAGAAGGAGGCTTTAGGGTTGAGATGAAATCTAAAGGATCTTGGAAAAGAAAAAGGAAAGAGGAGAGTGAGGAGACATGAAAGAGAAGGAGGCTTTAGGGTTGAGATGAAATCTAAAAGATCTTGGAGAAGAAAAAGGAAAGAGGAGAGAGAGGAGACGTGAAAGAGAAGGAGGCTTTAGGGTTAAGATGAAATCTAAAAGATCTTGGAGAAAAAGGAAAGAGGGAGGAGACGTGAAAGAGAAGGAGGCTTTAGGGTTGAGATGAAATCTAAAAGATCTTGGAGAAGAAAAAGAAAAGAGGAGAGAGAAGAGACGTGAAAGAGAAGGAGGATTTAGGGTTGAGATAAAATCCAAAAGATTTTGGAGAAGAAAAGGAAAGAGGAGAGAGAGGAGACGTGAGAGAGAGATTAGGTTTTCCTTCTTGGAAGTAAATCCAAATAAGATTGAGAAAAAAAGGAGAAGATTGAGATAAAGAGAGAGGGCACGGTTTTGGGGAGAGGGAAGAGAGGATTTCCAAAAGAAAAAAAAAGGATAAGAGAGAGAAAAGTGGGCACGGTTTTGGGGATGGGTTGAGAGGAATTTTCAAAAGAGAGAAAAAGAAAAGGATAAGAGAGAGGGAGGAAAGTGGGCACGGTTTTGGGAGAGAGAAAAAGAGGATTTCCAAAAGTAAAAAAAAGGGGATAAGAGAGAGGAAAGTGGGCACGGTTTTGAGAGAAAAAAAAAGGATTTCCAAAAGAAAAAAAAAAGGGATAAGAGAGAGAAAAGAGGGGAAGAAACATGAGAGAGAGAGGGCACGGTTTTGGGGAGGTAGAGAGGATATTCCAAAAGAGAAAAAAAAAGAGGGCACGGTTTTGGAGAGAAGGAGGATTTTTCCAAAAGAAAAAAAAAGGAAATAAAAAACGTGAAAGCTTAGGTTTGGGAGAAGGCTCACATTTTTTGGAGAAAAGAAAGAAGCATGAAGAAGAAAAAGAAAAAGGTATGCATTCGTACCTGAAACCGATCATCACCGCTGTTGTACCTTTCATCCCTCCAACATTCATCATCAACTCCCTCATCCCACATACACCACACCGAATCCCAACCCCCCAATCCGTTCTCGAGCCTTGGTTTGGTTTTAAGTCAATCCTCTTTGGTAGCTCCCTGCAATTTTCAATCCACCAACTAGAGTAAAGCTATTCTGTGACTGGAGTTGCTTAGAGAGTCACCATGAAAAGAAATTGACATTTGTAGAGATCCATGGTTCATGATATTGTTGTACGGTTTGGGACTATGATGCGGACAAAGGTGCTCAAGTTACTAAGAAATTGTTGTCGTGACATGGTTCGAAGATGGGACAAAGTATGAGCATGAGTTTACATAAGGTATATCATTGTCTTCTTTTCATATTATTCCCTAAATGTATAGAAATTGATTTATCCCTTGTTGCTTGTTGGTCCCATATTGCTTGTCAAACACGGTTTAAGTTGTAGTGCTTTTTTTTCTCTTTGTTCGTTTTATTGGCTTCAACAAGGAGGCATGTTTAAGCAATAAGTGATGAGAGAGAGCTAGTGAATGAAAGAAATAAAGAGAGAGAGTGCAAGGGTCTGTTCGGTTAAGAGAGAAAGAGAGGGGAGAGTTGAGAGAGATGAGTGGAATGTTGTTTTTATTAGTTTGTTTAGCTTCAACTCATATGAGAGAGAATGAGTGGATGTTGTTGAGTGAAGTATTGTTGTTTATTTGATTTTCTAATTTCAGCAAACATGAGAGAGATGAGTTTTATATTATCTTTTTGCATGCAATACATGACAGAGAGGTTTATTTATATTTGGATTCTTTGGTTTTCATGCATATAATACATGAGAGTGGGTGGTGAGGTTTAATTATATTTTTTGATTCTCATATGAATGAGAGAAAAAGGGAGAGAGAGAATAAAGAGGAGAAAAAGAAAAAAAAAAAAAAGGAAAGAAAGATGAAATCCGACATGAGGGAGAGAGAAAAAAAAACTTAATAGAAAGACAGAAATAAACCAACTTAATTGTTTTTGGAATGCTACACAGGTTTATTGCCATATTTGATGCTCACATTGCTCACATGCCATACTTAGAATGCTTTCACATGTTATCTTTGGGTCCTTACATGATTCTTGTTGTTTTGAAATGCTACACATGCTTATTGCCATATTTGTTTGTTACACATGCTCACATGCCATATTGGATGATTATCGCCATGTTTGGATGCACACCTTACCATGTTCGTATTGATTCACATGCTCACTTGCCATCTTTACTGATTTGTTGCTAAATTTGAATATATTTCCAACATGCTATATTTGGATGCTTACACTGCTATATTTGGAATACTACCATTGATATAGTTGGAATATTTCCATTTGCCATATTTGTCTTGGAAAGAGAAAAAATAAAAAAATAGCAATTAGGGCAACATACACCCTGAAATAGAAAGAATTGAACAATTAGGGTAGGAAACCCTAAGATGGAAAGAAAACAATAATTAGGGAAAGTGAAACCCTAAAAATAAAAAATAGCAATTAGGGCAAAATAAACCCTAGAATAAAGAAAATAATTAGGGTATGAAACCCTAAAAAATGAAAATCACAATGAAAAGGGATAGGAAACCCTAAAAACCTAAGAATGGAAATATTAAAAATGATAGAAATTTAGGTCTCATCCCTAGATCCTATTGACAAAAATAGAAAGAATTTGGTACACATCCCAAATAAAAATGGTAGGAATTTAGGTCTCATCCTTAGATCCTATTGACAAAGATAGAAAGAATTTGGTACACATCCCAAATAAAAATGGTAGGAATTTAGGTCTCATCCTTAGATCCTATTAACAAAAATGGAAACAATAAAATGGTATGAATTTAGGTCTCATCCCTAGATCCTATTGACAAAAATGGAAGGATTTTGGTACACATTCCAAATTCAACTCTCACAAATTTCGAACTACGTCGTACCTGGTTTCTAGGGCAAACCCTAGAATAAGTAGGTAATTTGGGAATCCCAAATACGGTACAAAGCCACCCATCAACCATACATCCAGCATAAACTTCAACTTGAACAACAAAGAATCTAATTGAAGCAAATGCATAAATCACTCCCATAATCTTTAATCACACAACCCATTTTGAACTACATTTTTGGACTTGATTTCCAGGATTGGAATACGTAGCGGTTTGAGATGTCTTACACATCTCGTGATTCAAGTCCAAGACCGAACCATCTTTGGTTTGGTTCACTGTAAAATATTGTACATTACATTTGCTTGTTTATTTGCTTTAAAACATGATTGGCTGAACCCTAGGTTAGAATAACTTAGCAACCTGGTTTAGGACATCCCCCATTGAACCCTAGTCATCCAGTTGACCAAGCATAGTCAAAATTAGAAATTAAGGAAAGTTTGGGGAGGCCCGATATTGATCGGGCGGTTTGGGTGCTTAACACCTTCCCATAACCGTACCCTGAATACTTATCCGATCTCTTACAGACCAAAGAACCGATACATTGGGTCACGAGTCAATAGAATTCTTATCTTAGGGTGAGGCTACATTTTTATAGGTCCTAGACCTTAATCTAGGTGGCGACTCCAACAGAACAAATCGATCTTCATCAATACAGGATACACATTTCCATCCCGAGGAGGATCATCATCGATTTTCCATTGTCCTCACATCAGGCATCCCACCTCGGCCATCTCACATCGAGCATTCTGCATCGGCCCTGTCATATCCGCATCGGCCCGAGGGCCGAGCGCGGCCGTCCACCTCGGCACTCACCCCAACGGACTCTGCGAACTCCATCGGGCTCACGGCATATCAAACACCACAACGGAGCAACGAGCAAGTTGTTGAGGCGAGTCCGGTTCGTCTTCTTTGCACAAGTCGAAACTTACGGATTCGGGCCGAGCAATGAGGCAAGTTGTTGGGGGAAAATTACGTCATTTATTTATTTGCTCACCGAACCCTCTGATTCAGATGACGGCGAGGCAAGTGTTAGGGAATTATGACACACTGACATTATTACTTCGACACGTAGGACTCGACCAATGAGCCACGTGGAGATCCCTTATTCGACGCAAGAAAGCTTCTTCACCAACTCAAACACAAGAGCAAAGGGTAAAAGCGGCATTTTGAAAATATACACTATTCACTATAAATAGGACAAATCCTGAGATTTCAGGTTCACAACATTTACTGCTAATTTATTCCTAGAGATTCACGCTCTGACACTTGGGACGGAAAATCCCACCTCACCCACACTTTTCTATAATATCTTAGTGGGCTCGACACAGAGCCCACTGACTGTTCACAGAGCCCTAATTTTGGCATCGGAGTGGACCCGGGGCATCCGGCCCGCCTCCCCTTGCCTTTGTTTGTCTTGTCTTGCAGGTCTAGTCAGCTCGGAGGACCCACTGGACGGATCAGGGCCGAAACAGATATCCAAATCCAACCCCTGCCATCCAAATTCGAATCTAAATCCGATTGTTCGAATTCAAATTCCCCTCAATGGATGCACATTTGAATCGAATCCGAATTTTTGGTTATCCATTTACATCATTAATTGTAGGGTTCTTTTTTTCAAAAAAAAAAATGTTTTCCTTATATTTTCTGGCATGGTTTTAAAACTTAGATTGGAATTGATGGAATTAAGCGATTGGACTCAGAATTAAACCCTGATTTTACTTATTTATTTATTTATTTATTTGGTAAACTAAACCCTGATTCTAAGGATACTAAATTCGATCGAATTAGGACGAGTGTAAGAGATTCCTTCAAATCCGGCGGATTTCGAAGTTTTTAAACTTTGTTTACACAAAAAGAATCTCCACGTGGCAAATATAGCAATCGGTGAGAAAGCTACTCTTTACCAACAGTGGAAGAGCATATCTGGATATGAAATGGGGTGGGTTTAGGCAATGGCTGTGAGAGGCCTGTTGACTCTGGAGGCTAATTTATACGATAAATCTGAATAGTGTCCTTATTGATATTATTGTCCAGCAGTCTTAGCCCAACAAGGAAATAAGCAGCAGAATGGCCATGGCCCCATAAAATAATTAAAGATTTCATGATGTACGCTCATGGATTAAGGATACATGCCATTACATGCCATCATGTTGGACTTGATGTCATAATCTGTCATTTGAGTTGTGGGCATGGAACTAAATCCTCTCCAATTGTCCAATCATTCCAGTCATAATTTCATGGTTTGTCTTCACCTAATGCATATATTGACACGAATATCAATGTGTCAGTATGCATGTTAGTTGAAAGCTAACCGTGCGATCAGGGTTGGCGCCTCTTCTATGGCCGGAAAGGATTTCTATCTTGTGGGCAGCTTCCAAAAAAACCCATTAAAACACTATAAGATTTATGGTCCGGAGATTTGAATTTCTTTTTTTTTTTAATTATTAGTAATGGAGGTTATTAGAGTTACAAGAATTCTATGTATGTATATACAAAGAGAAGAGAAAAAGTGTGTGCAACCTTTTCTCCATTGCAAGTGAAAACTGCTCTTATTTCTCAGTGGACATAGGTGCTGAATGTTGTTTGTGAGAGAGAGAGAGAGAGAGTGTGTGTGTGTGTGTATGTGTGTGTACCTCAAAGTCTTTGTTTACGATCATCCGTATTGTGCAGAAAAGAGTTGCGAAAATGGAAATGACAAGCTGCATCTCCATGACGAGAGTGTAGGTGATGGCCTGTTTGGCTTTCTTGTAAGTGAGCTCCACCATGGGTAGAACAAACCCATACAACGCAGCCGCCCCAAGCGTCATGAAGAAACCCATAAAGTACTGCTTGTTAGACTCATTAGATGGGCGGTCACCACTGCTATGGAAGGCAAGCACCACCGCCGCCAACGTTAGCAAGAAAACCGAGTTAACTGAGTAAGCAGTGAACTTCTGCCTAACAAGGAAAAAAGCAAAGACTGCAGTGAAGGCCAACTGAGTTGCAATTATGAGGGAAGAAGTGGAGGCAGGTAAACGATCCACTCCATAAGCATAGAGATAGTCATCCAAGCTAGTAAGGATGCCCACGACAGCGCTGGCAAGGAAGAGGAAAGGCTTTATGAAGAAGAGTTTTGCTCCTCCTCCCATGGTACGGCGGCGGTAAAAGTATGACGCCACAAGAGGGAATATAATGATGGGCCACCCACCAGTCTCCAACCAGCTTGAGAACCAAACTCGCTTGCCACCGTGCCGAAAGTAAGCCTTTAATACCAGCAGATCGCCGCAGTTTCCAACGCCCAACATGGCACAATTTATCAAGAAGAGGGTTGTTTTGAGATATTTGCTCATCTTGACATCCTCTTCCTTTACCACTTGCTGGTGGCTAACCTCCATGGGCTCTATCTCCATGACTCAGGTTGGATAAATTAACCCAAATTTCTTGAATATATATAGAGCCTAAAGTAGGAGAGATGGAAAAACAGGAGTGGGTAATTCCCTTTTGACAAAAATAAATAATTGAATAAAATAAAATGGGAAAATGAGATTTTTTTTCGTTGGGGAATCAAAATCTTCAACTAATAAAATAATGGGAAATTTTTTCGGGCCTCTCCTGTGTTATGGTGATTAGACATGATGCATCCTCATCGGAAATCAATTCAATAGACATTCCCTTTAGTTTACAAGTGGTTATACTTACCTCCATTCGGTTAATTGTCCTCCCTTAAAGTATGTCATATGTACTATCATTATTTGTAAATGTCTAAACTGTCCCTAACTATATGCGAATTATGTTTTTGCTTTACTTCTCATCTCCCATCTTCTCGGGGAATTCACGGTCTAGGTCATTGATGGCATCGTCTCCACCGCGGATATAGAGCAAGGGTGCCAAAGCAATAATATTTATCTATGAATGCGGAGCTTTCATCGTTGAGTTCTTCAACTCGCAAGATCGCTATAGTGCTCGCGCCGCATCACCATGGTGGTTGGAGGATCGCCCCCTTTATCTTCCCTCGGCTTCACTAGAATCACGTTTAAATGCCGAGGAAGCTCAAACACTCCCTTTGTGGATCCGAAGCAACAAAATCCCAAATGATTGTTTCAATGAAGGGAACATCAAGAGAGTTACAGCCGATTGCATTGGACAGCCATTAACAATCCAATTGGGTAATTATGGAACTAATGGATTACCTGCACTCACAACAAAGGTTAAAGTCCAGCATCCAATTAGAAATAATCCATTCCATCGAGTAAAATAAAAAAGGAAAATTTTCACCCACCCCTCTTGGTACTTTCCTTTTATGTCACCCAACCCCCAACATTGTTAATTATATCATTCGTACCCTCTGCTGTTAAATCGACAAATAGAAAAGAGAAAAATCACACAACTACCCTCCCTAATAAATTGACAGTAAAATAACAATTTTGCCATCAATTAGTTATAACCTGAGTATACCCCAATTTTCTTAGGGTTAATGGGAGCAACAACAATTGTGATCAGTAAACCTCTCCGGCGTCGGCATTGGCTGTTCCCGATGACTGAAAAAGGATAACATTGGAGTAGGTCACTATTTTGTTCGACAAACCATTGAAGTAATGATTGTAATATGGAGCTATAGGTCACTATTCACAACTCTACCGTCAAATGCAAGTCCTACTCGTAAATCATAACACTCGACCCACATGGGAAGGAGATCGTCTCCTGCGGCAGGATGGTCCTGCGACTGATCCAAGGGTTTGGGGATTAGTCTGGCCGCCTGCCAATACATTAGGGGGTGGGCCGACTGAAATCCGGCCCTTGGCAGGCGGTAGGACCACAGGTGATGATTTATATGCACCCACATGCGGGGGCTTATCATTGGAATTTCCTTATCTCCTTGCTACTGGAACTTCTTCATGATTCCAATAAATTAACAACAAATCAAACATAGGAAATAGGACTAGAAATCAACTCACCGAGCATGCAGGAGGTTCATTTGTCAGTAAGATTTTACATCCACAAAACATATAGGGCAACGAAGTTTTGATCTTAGAATCAATGAGCGTAAATAGTTGAGAATAGGTAAAGAGCCACAAACACCAATTTCAATTTAGCCCAACATCTGGCTTTGGTTGCCGGCTAAGATAGGCAAACACAGTAATATATCTGAAAGACATCTGCGTTTTGATTTCTGGTAAAAAGAAAGGAAAATACAAACTGAAAGAAACGGTTACTCTGAGACGAACTGGCCATCAGATTTGATACTACCTCAAGGGCTCTTTGAACAGTTGCTTGCACTCTGCTCTGTGTAATCAACAGAATCAGCTAGAACTTCACCAAATTAAATAACGACTGAGAGATTCACCAATCAAAATATTAACAGAAATTACCTTTTTGCCAGAATTTTCAACAAAGAAGACTTTGAAATCAAGGGTTTTAGGTTGTCCCTTCTTTGGTCTAGAATTGAGGGGCGTAGAGAGCTCTACAAGTGAATAGCCTCTTAGGTGGTCTGTTGAGATTGAGATTGAGGTTAAGATTGCAAGATCTACACCTTAACGAGAATGGTTGCTTGAAAAGGAAACAAGTAGTGGTATTGCCTTGATGAAGTGTTCCTCTTGCTGCAGCTATCACTCTGGTGGCCGCTAATCGATTTGCACACTAACCCTCTTCTCCGGAAACAATCGTTTTCATATGAACCTTCTTCTCCGGCGAAAATTGATTTGCAGAACCCTCTTCTCAGCAAAAGTGGATTCGTAGACGATTCTCGCAAAAATTGATTTCCAATTCCTTTGTTTTGTTGTCCACATTCGCGATGAAAATAATCAGTAGTAGGTAATGTATTTTGTAAATTTGGGTTTTGGGAGAGGGTAAAACAGTAAGTTACTATTGTTTAAAGGGTAATTTCATCATTATAATATTTCTAACCTTGCCATATCATCACTTAACAGATAGCTCCGTTAAGTCCGGATCTATGTGATACATATTTAACAACTGAGGGGCTGTGTGATATTATTGGCAAAGTAGGGGTTGAATGACATAAAAGGAAAGTACAGGGGGCTGGTAAAATTTTCCCAATAAAAAATTACAGGGGAGAAGGATATGTTGTGTCAGTACGGCATGAGCTTTACTTCATCTGCACTCTCTCGCAGTATACTGCATAGAGATTGCCCCAGTAAGTTTCTCTCAGGAAACAATGGCAATTAAGAGATTGGTCAATTAAACACAGACAAAAGGAATCTCACCCATTTAGGTAGTTGGGGTTATTGGAGGAGTGAGGATGATGAACACAATTCAATGCCATATTCTGAAGCGGTAGACGAAGTAGAGATGGAACCCTTGTCACCATCCTCCTTTAGAATTGGAGATAAAGCAAAAAAGCCATAGTTTTCTTCCAGAAAAAACCTGAAAGAGAGGAAGAGGAGCCGGGGGCAGGAGTAAGGGAGAATGTGCTAACAAGAGAAATTAATGAGAACAACTGCAGGGGTAAAATTGTCATTTACATGTCACGTAACTGCCACTTCTAACACCATCTGTTTCAGGAAGGTGAACATATTTTTTTTTAAATGGAAGGTTTTAGATTGTCTAATCACCAAAACCCATGGGAGGTCCGAGAAAATGAGCGGCCACCCACCAATCTCTAACCAGCTTGAGAACCAAATTCGTTTCCCACCGTACTGGAATAAGCCTTCAATACCAGCAGACTGCCGCAGTTTCCAATGCCTAACATAGCACAATTTATCAAGAGGACGATTGTTTTGAGATATTTGCTCATCTTGGCATCCTCATTCTTTACTACTTGCTGATGGCTAACCTCAATGGGCTCCATCTATGTGACTCTGGTCGGATAAATTAACCCAAATTTCTTGAATATATATAGAGAGTGAAGTAGGGAGAGATGGAAAGACTAGAGTGGATAATTCCATTTTGACAAAAATAAATTATTGAATAAAATAAAATGGAATGAGATTGAGTATGAAAAATGATATCTTTTTTATGTTGGGTGATCAAAATCTTCGACTAATAAAATAATTGAAAGGCAGTTTCTTTTGACTCCCGTGGATGATCTTAATTAGACTCCCCAAGAAAATGCTTGGTTTTTTTTCCCTCAAAGTTTTAGTAAAGAATATATTATTAAAAAATAAAAGTTAAGATGCACACAGTATATGCCAAAAATTAAATAATAATGGAAATACATAGAGAGAAAGGGATCACATTCAGCATTGCCATCAGCAAAATACATGGGGAGGAGAGGGACCGGATCCAAATCGTCTCCTGCGGCAGGAGATTCCTGTCGCAGATCCAAGGACTGGGGTTCGGTCTGACCGTCTGCCAATATATTGGGGGGTGGGCCGGCTAAAATCCGGCCCTTGGCAGACGGCAGAACTGCAAGAGAGGATTTGGTTGCGAGAGGGACCACGTTCTGCATTGCAATCAACAAACACCAACCCTCCACCTAAAAATATTGTTTTATGCTAATGACAAAACCTAAATATAGGTTTTCCTAGCACATCCCAATAGCATGCTTGGTTACATCGAGACGGCAGGACGTTGCCAGCTGTGGAAACTTGCTCCGCCGTAACTGTCCTTTTTGCTAGAGAGTCAACTACACTATTTCCTTTTCTAAAACAATGGTTCAACTTTCAAGTCTCATTTGCAAAGAACAGCTAAAACACCCTCCATTGTTGATAGAATAACCACATAATGGAGCTTGATTGGGAGGGCCGCGAACCCAACGAAGAAATTGGCGACACTCCCCAAGCAGATACTAAAAAGTAGAAGAGGATTGCCATAATGACTTCGGAAAACCCCTCCTAACCCAACATGGCCTGGATTCCCGAAAGTGCAACTGTCAATGCTCAGCTTAACCCAATCGATATCTTGGCCCATAATTTTAGTTTCCTTCATGTAGAATGTGACTCTAAAGCTATTGTTGTCAATATAACAAATAATTCTATTCCTTGGAGATTTCAGCAACTTTGGGCGCACTACAAATAGTTCTTTGGCTCAATTTAAAAGAAGATTAAACACATTTACATGGAAGTTGTCGAATATAAATAATACCAACCAATAGAAATGTGTAATGTCAACACAGTGCCAATCAATGGGAACACGACATGTCGACCTATGCACAGCAAAACTGTAGTCAGGGAGAGCCCGACACGTTGACCCTTGTAGACCTAAGACATACAACGGCACGTTTGGTAGCAATTAATGCTTCTAGATCCGAACACGCAACATTATTTACACATGTATTGTACAAAATACGTAACATTTATTGCATCAGCCCGAACATGCAGTATTTATTTCGCTGCAACAACTTTAGTGGCTTACATTTATTGCGCCTTGCCCTAACCCCTTGCTGAACCGTACGATGTCGACCATACTTGTAAGACCTCCACTGCGCTAATCCAGTCTAATCGTGTCGTGCCAAGTCTTCCTATCATAATCGGCTCAAACGGACCAACCGTATGAAGAACCACTAAGCTAGGTAAGGGAAACCAATCTTTTAAGGGTTGTCCGATCGAGAATTTTAGGTTGTCCGGTCCTCGTATTTTATGACCGGTGAGTCGACCGGTTAGGCCCAGTTCTGACTTTGTATTTATTAAGGTTTCCTAATTTAGAAGGTCACTCTACTAATTGAGAGATAACTCTATATGGAGATTTTTTTTCTCTATATAAAGGATGTCCCTCTACTCTTTCTCACTCTTTTGATCATTCTTCAAACCTTATAAGTTGAGAGAAAGAGATGAGAGAAGGAGCAAAAGGCTTGGAGAAGGGAGAAGAGATTCTGCATCGAGTGGAATTGTCATCGGATCCCAACCAACCGTATTGAGGAGGCAACGGTAAGTTCCTTCATCTCTATAGAAGGTTAGGTTATGTTAGGATTGAAGATCACACTGTATTGATTAGATCTAATACTATGATTCTGATTTCCTAAGACTTTTTACCTAAATCTAGATAATGATGATTTCAAGAGTTATAATGGATTAGTAGAGTTAATAATTAAAGGCCATGGAATGAACCTAGGATGAATCCCAGTGTTGAGCCAAAAAATTGACTCAGAAGAAATTCGGATTGAAAGACAAACCTGGGATATGACTAAGGAGTTGTCCGGTCCCTTGACTGGTTGACTATATAGGAGACCGGTCAGGCAACCGATGGCTCTCGGGAAGTCTACAGGGTTTTGTTCGATGGACTCATCGGTCGACCAATGCAAGACCGGTGACTCGATCGGACAGTGTCCGAAAGACATAAATAGGAGACCGGACAATGAGTCTGAGCACAAAACTCGATGGAATGAAACTCTAATCTAAGTTCATTAATTGTTGAGGCTTTCCACTAGTTCAACATAATTTTCAGAGCTTAGAAGAAGAACAAATATCACAACAGGTAAGGGAACAAAACCTAAACTAATTAGCTAATAATAAGCTACCTTTACTTATCTGTTAATTTGACTGATGTCATGCTTGTATGATTGTTTGTGCATCTCACATGTCATCTAATAACTGTTATTCCTATTCATGCATATTTTGTTTATTATTTTATTCTATTATGATGATGATGATAGGAATAGGCATGTGCTTATGTGTGGTTAATGTACTAAATGTGGAGAGGTTGTAACATCAAATCATTCTTCACATTGACATCTTCGTATCGTTGTTACCTTAGTGGAACTAGTACATCATAGGGTATCAGGGGAGGTGATCGCGGTGTGTGGCTATAAGCTCTACCGACGGACCTTAGCTTTATCTCTGTGGGCATATTGATAGATGTTGGGGTAAGGCATTGGATACATCTGGATGACATCTAGGATTGGTTAGATACGAACTCAGTTTGCAAGCCCTCGCCAGTAGGGGCATACGTACTGGTATGGATAGAGTATCAGGGGGAGTGCTGAAGTTGTGTGATCCTTTAGGCTTTAGCTTTGTCTCTATTTTGTAGTGGGTGATGTGGGGCAACAGCGGTGTGTGATCCATTGGGGCATGCTTACATTCTCGTGTATGGAGGTGTAATTGTAGTCTATCCTTACCATAGCACATTACAAATTTAGACCATACCAAAGATATGAATATGACTGCATGCATATGTTTGCGTATTGTTTTGTTTACTCACTGAACTATGTTGTGTGCTCACCCCTCGACGTCAAATATTTTTAGTTGATGATGCAGGTACTACTGTGGAAGATTATATGAACGCACCGTTGTATGGATACATGGCGGCTATGGGCATGCCAGCTTTGGAAGACGAGCATGACTCTTCATGCGAGTGTTTCCAGTGTGTTTATGCTTAGTTTAAATTTTATATTTTGAGTTATGGATGTAAACAAATACTTATTTATGTTTTGGTTATGTGGAGATAATTGGTTTATTATTTACTTATCATCGTAGATACTCAGTTTAGTATTAATAAAGACTTTCGTTGATTTATTTATATATTCTAATTGTGTGGAATGAGTATGGTTTGATTGTTGGCACGATCCTATATTATCTTGGTTTGAACCAACGGTTTAGTGACGGTTCATTCACACTTCTGATTTGTTCAGAATTGGGCTGTGACAATACTGCCTAGCAAAGACCCAACATGTTAACTCACTTCTCAATCTCAGAGTCTATGGAATTGACCTCTGTAGAAGTGACCCTTGCTTGTCCGCATGTAGGGCGCCAAACATACTAGCGTGTCTGACACGCTACCGCCTACGCCATGCTTAAGTTAAATACAGCCTAAATCACCACTATACAAAGAACTCAATAACACGAGTTCAAGGTTAGACATTCATTACAGACTTCCATTGTTGTAATTGTATTTTTTAGCTTTCTACCATCTCATTTCTCTTAAACTCCTCGACCTATACTGAGGTGTCTGCTTGCTGTTGGATCCTTACTTAGGCATCCAAGTAGTCACCGAGCTAAAGGCCTGGTCCCCCTTTGCTTACCCCACTTGTCACTTGTAGATGTTCTCCTTCCCAAAGTTCCTGATTGTGGTGGATTCTAGCAGCAATAGAAGTAAACATTATGATTAACATGCTTGCAAAAAAAAAGGGGCTTCTCGACGTGGATCAAATAGTGAGTCTGACTCCCCAAACTTTATTCATTAGGAAATAACATGAGAGTCACAAGATAGGCCTCGGTTTCATTTTAAGTATAGCTTATTCAGGATTCTCTTCATCACTATCTGTTTTTATTTTGTTACGAGTCTTGAGGTTCCTGTTGATGGCCATGCCGAATGTGGGTCCTTTAGTCTTATTTTTTTAGCTTTTTGTTAATGTCTTCATTGAAGGTGGGGAGTTTTGTCAAAGTTGTAATTTGTCTGACTAAATTTGCTTTGACATTCTTTTTTGTGCAAACCCACTGTACAAGCAGAATTTATTCATCCACTTGGGAAAAAAAACCGATCTAGAAGGGGGAAACCAAAACCTAGACCCAGAAACCCAGAGACCAGATTTGGCAACCGAGTGAGATAACACATTTGACAGTCTATTAACAAAAGAAAAAGAACAAGCACAAAAACGTAAACGTAGATGTTAAATGTCATAAACGGTTGTGGAGACAGAAAGCGGTGGATTTTCTCCTTTTCCACCAAATTGGCTAGATAGAGTTAAAGAGTCTGAGTAGATTGTTATACAATCTAACCCAGCCAAATTAGCAGAATGCAAAGGAAGCTTGATTGCAAGCGCCTCACCGACAATAACCGACATGGAGTGAAAGTGGTCAACTGCGATCGAAGAAGGTTTACCAACAACACCACAAAGATAGCCTAGAGTGATTGTCTTCCAGGAGATTCAAAACCCAACATACTTGAAGATTTTGCAGGAGGACAACTCACCAAGCAAATCTCTATTAATAAGAGCTAGAAAAGAAGGCTAGAGCTTTCGTGAGGCAACCCCAGTTATCGCCAAAGTGCACAAGAGGCCCATCGTTGAGATGTTGCGACGAAGATTGGCCAAACTTCCAAATTTTATTGTTCAGCACAGAGATCTATCCGCATCATTCTAGTAACCAGTACTGCCAAACACCACAGTGTTTCGCTTTTTCCAAAATTTCCAACTAACAATTGCAAGCACAGAGAAGAAATGGTACAACTTGTGCTTGGAGAACTGCGATTGAGATCCCCAGTCACGGATCCATTCATGACAAAACCTCCCTGGGAAGGCCATAGTGTACACTACCAGCGTACAAGTGAATTAATCTTTTTCAGCTAAAGATCAAAAAAATTATTAATAGAAAATTAAAAGAAAGGAAAAATTACAAAGATAGGGATCCCCTTTCCACCTACGGCATAGCCATTAGCAGATAGCAGACCACCCACAGTCACAAGAAACGAAAACGGGGATGCTCACTAGCATCCCAACACACATCCCTAGAAACAATGTGAGGATGCATTCCAATATGTAGACAGTAGCAATCGAGCACCGAATCGAGCTAATGTATCCATTACAACGTTCGTCTCATGGTAACAATGGGTAACCCACCACTGAATAGACTCCAAGTATTGTCTTAAACAAATCCAAACAGCAAGCATTGCCATGGCAGTGTCATATTCAAGAGAGCCTCTACCACACCTGCTACATCTGCCTCAATCTAAAGCTTCGTTATACCCAGCTCCATCGTTGCCGAATACCAATAAAAACAACTCTAAACTTTACCGATTGATTCGTTGAAACCCCACTGCATATGCCTTCACCACAACACCAGAATAGGTTTTAATGATTCCACATGCTCCAGATCGACCCGGATTCCCAGCGAGCAGCCATCTGAATTTAGTTTCAGCCAACCCCCCACCGGCTTGACGCATTGAAGCTAAATCATTGTCCGCACTTTCCCAACCCTTGTACACATATGATATTTTTGCACTATCTCCCAATCCACCATAGATGAAACAATGCAAGGCCAAGTAGCCGATGCATCCTTTATATCTCTCGATTAGCTACAATACACTACTCACCATGCAATTGAAATTATCAAAGCACGACCGATTACGAGCTAGCCAAATATTACGAGCCACCACAAACAACCAGTCATCCACATCTACTTCATCCCCACCAGCCTTTTCTTCTGCCTCCACCACGTGAAAAGCTGCTCCATATTATGAAAACCAGGCCATTAAAGCTTTAATGAAGCTATAAACCTGCTCCAGCAACCTAGAGCCATCTCACATTGAAGTAAAACATGAAATAACTATTCTTCTTCCTTCTAAGATAAAAAAAACATCGAGAAACAAGTGGAACACACCGTTTCTTAAGCTTATCATCCATGGGTGGAGCCGAATTTATCCATCGTCATGCAAACATAGACACCCTTGTACAAAAAGATTTACCCCAAATAATGGATGACCAAGGCGAGGGAGGATGATGCTCACGCATATCTTCCTAGACCGAAGCAATCATGAATCTCCCCGATGCGGTCAAAGACCAAAAACGAGAATCAAAGGTCTTTGGGATCTCTTTTGCTTCAGCACAAATTCCATGCATAAAACCTAAAAAAATTTGTGGGGAGGCCCAAACTCCATCAGAAATAAAATCAGCCACAGTAGCCTTCAAATTTTTAAAACACCCCATCCCCAATCTGGACGCCTCCACAATAGATTTTTCTCCCAACCACACCTCCTGCCAAAACCCATCCCCTATAATGCAATGGTTATTCTGAGAAACCAACTCCTGATTTTTTTCATCCCCATAAAAATAGCTGAGCAACT
The DNA here is from genome assembly GCA_028583415.1 of Protea cynaroides. Taxonomy (NCBI): domain Eukaryota; kingdom Viridiplantae; phylum Streptophyta; class Magnoliopsida; order Proteales; family Proteaceae; genus Protea; species Protea cynaroides. The sequence continues at coordinate 27,981,847 of CM053272.1, forward strand.
CGTCCCCTTATTGAGACCACCATCTGCAGATAAATCTTGCACTCTAACATTCCTGGCAAAAGTAGTGTCTGTCATTTTAATCGATCAGCATTGCTTTGCCAACATAGCCAAATTCACATCTCTTAACCTGTGAATCCCTAACCCTCCTTCCCTCTTTGGACGGCACAGCATACTCCATTGTATAGTCACTACTTTCCTTGTCTCCAGATCCCCACCCCATATGAAATTTGCATCCATTGCTCCACTTTCATGATATGAGACCAAGGCCAATGATACACTGAGATATTATGGATCAATACACTGGACATAACTGACCGAACCAACTCCACTTTCCCTTCCATAGACAATAGTCAACCATTCCATGCTGAAAACCGCTTTTGAAATCTATCCAACAAGAGCATTAAATGATCTCTTTCACACGACCAGGGAGAATTTCCACCACAAGATACACACGAATCAGTCATGGACCTTTTATTCTCTTGTACATTCTATTTTATATAATTACAATTTGTTGCTGACCATTAGCAAAAAAACATCTGGCATGCACCATCGCACTTCCAAAATTTTTGGACCTTGCTTGACATTATCGAAACCCCAAAGCTTTTTGACACCATAGGATCAGTCATAGAAAAAAGCCTGTATGCTTGAACATATTCCAACTCCGAGATCTGTTTCTTAACCAATTCAAAATTGACAGGGACTTCCCCTCAAAAGTTCTGTTGTTTCTTTCCATCCACAGGTGGTTGGGATGGTTATTAGACCCTGCACTCCAAAATGGCTTCAATGCCGCAACATGAGGAGGTATGGGATGTTTATTTATAGCCTTGACACTTCAATAAATTAAAATCTTCATGAATTAAGTATGAGAGAAAGATCAACACGCTATTAGGGTATATTGGAATCTTACATGCTAATGGGAAAAATAAAAGTACAAAAAGGACAGGTAGACTGTCATTTGGAGGAGGAAGAAAGGGAACCCGGATTATAAGAAAGAGAGGTAGAGACAAAATACTTCCTTATATAACTCTTCGAAATTTTTGCCCCCATTGAACGTGTAGCATGTATGATCTTGCCGTACTCTCATTCTATTCTATCAATTTGAGGGAGAAAGTATCACGACTTTATCAGCTGGTTTTATCCGAGGTAGCTTACAAAAGACTTGAAACGGATTTTAATATGTCCTGTGGCTAACACATTAATGGATAGGAGTTAACATAGATATGTAATTTCGCAATTAAAATTTTTTTTATAAAAAAACCCAAAAAAAAAAAAAATTCAATCCTTAATCATTTCATAATTTGTAAAACGCTATTTTTTTAACCAAATTTAGATAGGGACTTTGAGACTGCACCTACATTAATATTCATCCTTGTCTGAAAAAAATCTTTCGTTCCAAGAATCAAGGAAAAGTGAACGAGAAAATCAAATTTAAATCAGATAAAAAGAGAGAGAGAGGGAGATGATGGACCATTGACACCGAATAATTCCTTCGTTCATAGAACCAAAGAAAATGAAAAAATAAAAATAAAGAGAGTGATAGATGACCGACCATTGACACCGAATAATTCCTTCATTCATAGAACCAAAGAAATGAAAAAAATAAAATAAAAAATAAAGAGAGACAGATGACTGACCACCAAATAAATTTCCTATCCAAAATTAAAAATAAATAAATTTCAAAGAATCTAGAAAAGAATGAAAAAATAAAGTTTGTATTAGACTTTGAGAGAGAGAGAGAGAGGGACCAGCAGAACTATCAAATGGTCCATCATCAACTAAAGTCTTTTATCACAAGAGTATCCGGTTTTCTATACATGTAATCACATACATTAAAATTCATGCTGCACCTAAATCATCTATTTGGGTTATGATCAAAAGCCCATATCCCGCATAATGCCATTAATCCTGTTCATAAAAAATTGAACTTGATTGTCACCTTGTTCATAAAAAATTACCATCGTAGTGCTTTCTTGCAATCTCATCATCAACTACACAATGTGTTCACCAATTCACTCGGAGCAGTTTTTTATTTTATTTCCAAGTTAGGTATTTGGAAAGCTACATACACCAACTTGAAAGAAGCTAGCTATACATGGTAACTTCAATCGCCTCCATCAATTAAATAACCTACATTAACTATATGATCCAATTTATACAGGAATATTTGCTCACACTGGCACTCGGTGTCCACCAGGTCAGGCACAAAATCCAAACACCCTTCTTAATTCAAATACTAATATTGTCCCCCTATATTTGTGGTTCCCATGATGGTCCAATGAGTGTGTGCCAAAGGGAATTGGTGTCAAGGCCTCCGTGACACCGGCTGGTGTCAAGTAGAAAGACCCATGTATACATGCTGTATTTTTCTTACCTTATCAAGGAACTAGGTTCCATACACAACATATAAAGGGTGGGAAGGAGTACACTTGATAGCCATGTGTTCCCCCTCCCTCTTAAAGCTTGGTATCCATGTGGTCCCCACTCTTAACTCCCAAACTAGAGGTGCAAGTTTGGCCTTGTCGGCCGGAGCTAATCCAAGCCCGCCCTGAGCCCAAACAAGGCCTTCTCTAACATACCATGGCCCTGAGAGCTCTGGCCTTGAGTTAAGGCCAGGCCGAGCCGGGGTTGAGTCCAGCTTGGCCCAGCTCGACCCTCTCTTCTTCCGCCTCCTCCTCCTCCTCTTGTTCTTACTTCTTCTTTTTCTTTCTTCTTCTTCTCCTTGGCCTGACCTAGCCCCTGCATCTCCCTTCCCCCACTCCTTGGTCAAGATCAATCAAGGTTAGCCCGATCCACCCTGAGGTCGGATAAGGGTTGGTTTTTCAGGCCTTGAATCAGGGCCAGGCCAGGTCTAGGCCCAGCTAAGTGGACTCATGGTTGGGCTGGGATTTTAAAAAATCCTGGCCCAACCCGACCTTGTTGCAGCCCTATCCCAAACATCTCAACATACAAATTAAATATATAAAAATTGAAAATATTTGTTAATATTTGGTTTTTAAATGTAGCAAAAACTAGGTGTGTCAACCGGTCAGTTTTAGCTGGTCCTACACTTGTGGGCTGGCTTCTAGGCTCATAAATGGCTTTCATAACATTACTTTAAAGCATTTCTTGTGGGATCTAATGGACCTTTTCTGTAAAGAAAAAAGCGACTATTAAAACCAGAATATCAGCGTAAGGCAAAATAGATCCATTTTATGAAAGAAACAATTGAAAACAGACCATATTCAATCAATCAACTACAAGCAAGCATTGAAGCACATACAAATTACAAAATGATTGAAGGGTATGGCTTGTAATTTGTAAAACAAAAGGATCTGTAGCACTGCTGTTATTTATGAAGCTCACCCAAAATCATGCACAATCAATTCCTTTCCATAATAAGCAAATTACAACAACTAGAAGAAGATATAACAATTTCATTCAAACATGTTTTCAAGTAAATTAATAGCAATGTATATAATTAGATATGAAGACCTATGCCCAAGCCTCACCCACTCTGCTGCTATTGTGTGCAACAGGAAGCCAAAGTGGCCCTTTGGTTAGAAGGGAAAATTAATTTAACTGTTTAACCGTTCTATTTCTAAACAATGAATCATTTCTTCTGTTTTTCATTTTTTAAAAATCCTAGTTCCATTCAGAACCTGTCATTAACTTCATGTAGTTTTAGGGTGGCTGGAACAAGCATCATTTGTGTTCTTGTTTGTCTAACTGTCTAACAAAGATCCATTGATTTAAAACCAGAAAGCAGTCTTGTGTTTTTCATCTATATGGTCTTGCAAGTATGTCACTGCAATATGAAGTGTGTATCGAATAGAAAGCAGGTACATGGCATACCACTCCATTGAATTGGCGCATATGCAGGTCAATGTGGCCATAGCCCATAGAGTTGGAGATAATGGGAATGAGTTCAAATAATTAGCCTCAATTGTTCAACTGGATCAATATTTGATGGAGGCAACTCCCACCAGTGAGATGATGGTAGTCTTCACACTAACCCCACATCTAGATGCAGTTAAGGAGGAAATCATTCCACTTGGACAGATTCTGCTAAATATCCCAAAGTTTGTATTTTGTTTAGAAGAGCATATTTTCAAGGGTGTGCAGACTATATTAATGAAAAGGAACCTTCAATTCTTTTTATTAAGAAGTTAGCTTGTTATAGATCAGCCCCAGTTAATGATAACAAAGACAGAAACAATATCTTGTAATCTACATAGTGCACATGCATGTAATTCAAAATCTATTTACCAATGCAGCTTCTTCGGAGATTCCTTCTCCACTTATCTGTCCAAAGGCCAATGCAGCTTCTCTCAAATAAATGGCCTAAAATCCAATGGCAGCTCCTTCTCTATTGATCATTTCGGCCTCAGCAGAGTTTCCTTATATTTTACAATCTGCTTCCAATGTCTCTGTGATCAATCCATACAACATAGAGATAAGAAAATTATAAAATCAAACAACAATTTGCATTTTCTATTTGGTGGAAATTACAGCTAAATCACTACAAGATTAGTTATAGAACACATCAGAAAACAACTATACCAGAATAGGGAATCCATTTCTCTTAGCTATCACACGATTCAGCGCTTTTGGAACAACAGTATTGAGGGGGGAAAAGAAGGAGGATTAGGAAGAAGTGGCTAACCTGGTGGCAGACCGTTGACGCCCCCAATCTCTAGTGTTGCTGACTCCAACTCTGGTATTTTGATTAATGCCGGATCTGATGAACCTTGAATGACACTGAGAGAGGGGTGAATCGGTGTGAATACTTTTTTCCTGATATTTCTTTGCTGCCCAAAGCTTATGATGAACAGAACTGCCCCATACACAATCGTATGCAAATCTACCTCACAACCACTCAGTGGCCAGGTCTATCAAATTTGCACACCCATCCTGCAATTTATTCCACGCACTTCACAAAGTACATAATCAAACAAACCACAACACAGAAAGATTACGTGGTTCACCACCACAGTGAGTGATGGCTAATCCACGGAGTAATGCCCAATGGGCTTCGTATTTACTCAATTCTCAACTTTTAGCCCTTTACAGGACAAGGATGCTCACCCTAAATTTCCCCAGCAGATAAAACGAGAGGGCGTAACAACGCCATGTTCGGGCATAAAGCCAGTGTCCAAAACCCACTGAACACACCACAACAAATACAATTTTTGGGGCTTATAATGATGCCCTACAATTAAATCCCAACCTAGCAAGGCATTCAATATATTTTCTTCTTTTTTTTTCTTTGCTTAATGCTAGCATACATTAGATTCCCATACAACGTAGGCATTCAACATCATCAACCTACTTTAACATACAATGCATTGATTCAATAAACAGTAAGGGAGATGAGAAAATCTCACAACCAATTTTTTCTGATAATTGACGATGTTCCTCTTCTTCTGGTAATCAATAAATCCCTTGCCATATGCAATCAAGCTCTTCCAGCCTTCAAGAATACATCAGTGTATCGGCATCAGCAAGAACATAGATGGAGAATGACTGTCTTTAATTTCCAGAGCAAGAGAAATCCGAAATCATGAAGTTCTTCCCTCTTTCTTCAAAAAATCACTTTCAGATCTGTTTTTCGCGGCCAACTCTTGCTCAAACCATTCTCAATTGATAGAGAATGAAAAACCTAACTCGGAGCAATTTGGATCGTCGGATTTGGCCACCGGATGGCCAAGTTATGAAGAAAACAAGTTCAGCCACTAGAAATATTCCAAATGGAATCTTTTAATTCCATATGGTGCGCCTGCGACGCACCGTAGCCGAGCTGCGCCGCACCGCTGTCACGTTTTGATTGGTTGAGAGAGGAATCTAAGCCATCTGCCGTTGGATCTGAGAAGAAATGGCGGGATTTGACATGCGCCATCAGATCAGGATAAATAGCGTCTCCGATCTTCAGCATGAGCGACGTCCTTTGGATCAGGATCTGCGCCACTCTTATACTAAGTATGCACCGCATAGAATCGAGACTCTGTTACAATATGACGCGGCTCACCAGATTAACTTACCTTCGAGCAATCACAGAACACGCGATAGAATCTAACGCGAATCTTTGCACATTAGCCCGAAATTTTTAAAGCCGTCCATTTGGAATCTAACATACGTGGCTTCATATAGGCGGTCGATCTCGCATCTTCAACATTCTTTTGTTCCCAAAATACCCCTGAGAATACAAATAATGGCCTTTGTAACTTTTGAAGTTTTGTTAAACTTGCTACAGGGTCGATTTTCCAGAGAGGTTTTATCTCTCCTGGAAAATCGTCGAACACCTGGTGGGGAGGGCCATTGCATGCGGGAGAAAGGACCAGCGCGCGCGGAGAAAGGACCAGCGCGCGCGGCATGCCTTGCGGGCTGTGCACGATGGTGCCATGCGGGCTGGCCTGCTTGGCCCCGCTGGCGATGGTGCCATGCGGGCTGGCCTCACCTGAGCTCCCTTTGTCGGTGCCATGCGGGCGGCCTCTTGGGCCCGCTTTGCTGTGGTGCCATGCGGCTGGCTTCTTGGTCGGCTGCCTTGGTGCTTGGCCAGGTTGGCTGTCTAGGTGGCATGCCATCGTGGTGGGTCCCACCTTCTCTCTCCTGGGTCCCACTTTCTCTCTCCTCTTTCTCTCTCTTTTAATTCTCTCTCCTCTTTCATGCTTCACAGTATCTGTAACACAGCCATATCACCTGTAGGATCTGTAACAAAGCCATATCACCTGTAGGATACGCAGACACTCTCTCTCATCAACCTTTGCTAACAATTACAATATGTAGGCCAACAATCTCCCCCTTTGGAATTGTTGGCAACTGCTCAATCCACATACATTTCTCCCCCTTTGACAACAAGAACAAAGGGATTTCCCACATAGGAGTGCCCACCGCATCTTCCCAATCATATGGGTGCTCCAAAACATAAACTTATCACCATAGCAGCACAAAAAAAAAAAAAATACCAACAGACTCCCCCTAAGTCCTACATAGGGAGCAAAAAAAATAGAACAAGCAAACCCTACTCCCCCTCACTCCAAGCTTCTCAATGCTTGGGGAAGATAATCACTCCCAATTTCTGTCTCAAGTAGTCAAACTGATCTCTGGGAAGTGGCTTTGTGAAGATATCTGCAATCTGCTCTGCTGTAGGAATGAACTCTAACTGAACTTCTCCTTCCAAGACCTTTTCTCTCAAGAAATGATACCGAATGGCTATGTGCTTCGTCCTGGAGTGCATAACTGGATTTTTTGAGATATTAATAGCACTTGTGTTGTCACAGAACATTGAAATAGGCTTGTCTAACTCAATGCCTAAATCCTTCAACATTTGTTTCATCCACAAAACTTGTGTACAACAAGAGGTAGCTACAATGTATTCAGCCTCTGCAGTAGATAATGATACTGATTCCTGTTTCTTACTGTGCCAAGCCACTAAATTTCTGCCCAGATAAAAAGCACCTCCACTAGTGCTCTTCCTATCATCAACACAACCTGCCCAATCTGCATCTGAGTAGGATGACAAAACTAGATCCTTGCTTTTTGCATACCAAAGACCATATTCCATTGTTCCCTTCAGGTATCTGAAGATTCTCTTCACAGCTATCACATGTGTTTCCTTCGGACCAGCTAGAAATTTAGCTACCATGCACACAGACTGAAGAATATCTGTTCTAGTAGCAGTCAAGTAGAGAAGACTTCCTATCATTGACCTGTACATAGTATTATCAACTGAGGGAGAGTCATCCTCTTTACTTAGCTTACAACTTGTCATCATTGGAGTGCTCATTGGTGTACAGTCTTCCATTGTGAATTTCTTCAACATTTCCTTCACATATTTAGCCTGTGATAAAAAGAATCCATTTTTTAACTGACTAATCTGAAGACCTAAAAAATAAGATAACTCTCCAATCATAGACATCTCAAACTCATCTTGCATTCTCTGAGCAAAGTCTTGACATAATTCATCATTTTGACCTGCAAAGATGATATCATCTACATATATACAACCACAACTGTCTGATTGTCATCCATAGATTTAACATACAGATTACTATCAACCAAACCTTTCTTGAAACCCAACTTACAGAGATAAGTATCCAGTCTTGAATACCATGCTCTTGGTGCTTGCTTCAACCCATATAATGCTTTCTTCAATTTACAAACAAGTGTAGGGTCCTCACTCAGTTGAAATCCATCTGGTTGCTCTACATACACCTCTTCTTCTAAGTCACCATTCAGAAAAGCTGACTTGACATCTATCTGATAAACTTTGAAGTTCTTGTGTACTGCAAAAGCAAGAAACATCCTGATAGCTTCCAACCTAGCCACAGGAGCAAATGTTTCTTCAAAGTCAATGCCCTCAACCTGAGCATATCCTTTACAAACTAATCTGGTCTTGTTTCTTACAATTTTGCCGTCTTCATTGAGCTTGTTCCTGTAGACCCATTTAGTGCCAATAACATTCTTGTCTGTAGGCCTTGGCACCAATTCCCAAGTTTTATTTTTCGCTATTTGATCCAACTCTTCATTCATTGCCTTGAGCCAACTAGCATCTTCACATGCCTCTGCAACTGATTTTGGTTCAATATGAGATAGTAGGGAAAACATTTGTTTTGGTTGTCTTACCTTTCTTGTTTGCATACCAGCAGATGGATCACCAAGAATTAATTGCTCAGGATGATTATTTTTTATCCTTCTTGAGCCACTTTTATTCTGCCTATCTGCCTCTGAATCAGACTGCTCTTCTCTTTCTTCTGTTTCAACCACAGCTCTTTGTCTTGGCACAATTGTAACATCCTACTCCTTTTCTGTTTCATTGTCATTCTGATCAGTGTCCAGGTCTTCAAAAATAGGAACTTCATTATTTGATCCTGTAAGAGAATTCTTGTGCTCATCAACTCTCACATCTGCACTTTCAACAATTTTACCAAGTTTTTTATTGTAGCATTTGTAAGCTTTGCTAGAAGTAGAGTAGCCAAGAAATATTCCTTCATCAGCCCTATCATCAAACTTCCCTAGACCATGACTAGTGTTCTTGATATAACACACTACCAAACACCCTGAAGTGCTTTGTTGTGGCCTTCTTACCAAACCATAGTTCATAGGGTGTCTTGTCTTCATGTGGCCTCAACATACACCTATTCTGAACATATATTGCTGTATGCACTGCTTCTCTCCAGAATTTATTTCCCATGTCATTTTCAGTTAACATAGTCCTGGCCATCTCTTGAACAGTTCTATTCTTCCTTTCTGCAACACCATTTTGCTGTGGTGTTCTAGGTGCTGAAGTCTATCTCTTAATGTCATTCTCAGAACAATATTCAGCAAAGTCAATCCAGGTGTACTCTCCTCCCCTGTCAGATCTCAGACACTTGATTTTCTTCCCTGTCTCATTTTCAACTTGAGTCTTTTAGATTTTGAATCTAGCCAAAGCTTCTGACTTATGTTTCAGAAACATTACCCAAGTCATTCTAGAGTAGTCATCTATAAAAAGAATGAAGTACCTTTCTCCTGCAATGCTTTGTGTTCTCACTGGCCCACATAAATCTGTATGAATTATCTCCAATGGTTGAGTAGTATGGTATTCCTTAGGCTTGAATGATGTTCTTGTCTGCTTCCCCTTCTGACAAGATGCACAGATATCATTGGAAGACTTTTTCAATGAAGGAATGTCTCTCACAGCATTTTTGTTAGATATTTTGGACAGATTTTCAAAACCAATATGTCCCAATCTTCTATGTCATAGTCATGTTTCCTCTTCTTGACTCATCATACAATTCTCTTCAAACTCTTCAGACAGAATATAGAGATTTCTAGAAGTTCTTTTTCTTGATGCCATCAACTTTTCACTGTCAGACTTTCGGATCTCACATCCTTGATCATTAAAAATCACTTTGTGAACCCTATCACAAATCTGACTGACACTCAATAAGTTATGTTTCAAACCTGAAACATAGAGAACATCATGAGATTTTATATTTCCATTAATGAGACTGATGCTTCCCTTTCCAACTATCTTGGCACCAACATTGTTGCCAAATTTAACTGAACCTCCTTCATAACTTTGAAGCTTCTGAAGTCTTTTACTATCTCCAGTCATGTGACTAGAACACCCACTGTCAAGAATCCATGGTGTAGAGTTGTCTTGTGCTTTAAAAGCTGTCTGCACAACCAAAGAGCTGTCTCTTTCTGTTGGAGCCTCTCTTCTTGTTCTGCTATGCTGTCTCTGTAAATGTGACATAGAGGGAAAAATAGTTCTACAGTTCCTTGCTACATGTCCAAAGTTATCACAATTATAACACTCTACAAAGTTCTCTTCAAGGGGAGCAAATTGATTTCTACTTTCAAATTTTACATCTCTCATGTTAAATTTGCAAGTAGAAATTTTATGTCCAAAATTGTTGCATCTGTAGCAGTAACCCTGAAAATAAGGTCTTGACCTTGCAGTTTCCATGTATCTCATCTGTCTCTGTGGTGCACTGGGATAGTTTTCTCTGTAGAAATTATCATACTCCATTCTCTTTCCTTGCCATGTATTTTGTCTTGGCCTTGCATAGTTAGTCTTAGGAAGAGAAATTTTGTTTCCACTTTGACAATGAACTATAGGGTCCTTACCCTTTTCATTTTCCTTCACAAAAGATATGGGCTCTTTTCCCTTTGAACTTGCAATTTTTGATGTCTGTCCTTTACCAAAACCAAGACCAAACTTGATGTGGGAAGGTCTTTGAGCATTGATAATCCTGTCAAGCTTGTTACTACTAGGATGCACTGAAGTAGACTTATTTAATTCTTCATGTTGAGATAATTTTTGTTGTCTCTCATCCTCTTCTTTTTCATACTCTGCTACTTTTGTCTTGAGAAGAGTAAACTCATTTTCAAATTCTTCAAATCGTTCAACCATAGGAAGCTGTTCTTCAAGTTGAACTTTCATACTTGCATTCTCATTTAACACCATGGAGTAATCTACAGATGCATGTTTAAGCTGGGTATTGAGATTTTCTATAATTTTCTTGGACTCTTCATATTGAGCTTTCAGATCTTGAATTACTTGCTTGTGCTTTTTGACTTCTTGAGAGGCAAGCTTGTTATGCTTTCTTTCCTTCTTAAGCTCCTTCATGGCTGCAACAAGTTCTTCCTCAAAATTTATCTCACCCTTTTCATCACTGCTTGAAAAATTATCTTCCTTGTCTCTCTCTTCATCACCACTTGAGATAGAATTCACAATTTTTCCTTTATCTGTGATCTTCTCTTGAGCTTCAATGTAAACCATAAACAAAGCCTCACTAGGTTCATCTTCAGAGATTTCATCAGAGTCATCATCTGAAGTTTCAGTGCTTTTTTTAGAGATAAGACTCCTTTTGCTGGACTTGTTTTTCTTGAAGTTATAATTTTTCTTTCCTTTAAACTTGCTTTTTCTGTCTTCTTCATCATCACTGTCAAACTTATTCTTCATGGGGTATTTTGCAGCAAAATGTCCAACCTTGCCACAGTTGAAACATTTGAAAGGAAGCTTATTCTTGTATTTACCTGTGCCTTTCTTTAATTTTCTAGTGAAATGAGTTGTGGCTTCATCTTCACTTTCTTCCTCATTTTGTTTTTCAGAAATCTTCAACTTTTTCATAGCCTTGAAAGCAACTTGTTTATCACCAGTGGTTCCTGGATCAATCCTCATCTCAAAAGCTGTTAAAGCTCCATGAATTTCATCAATAGTAACCTGTTCCAAGTCCTTGGTTTCTTCAAGAGCAGATACCTTTGACTCAAATTTTGGGGTGAGAAACCTCAAAGTCTTCTGACAAACAATATGACCTTTCAAATCTTCACCAAGTCCTCTAATAGAATTGACCACTTCATTAACCCTGTTCATGTATTGATCAATGGTCTCATCTTTATTCATCTTCAGATTCTCAAACTGACCTCTGAATGTCTGTAGCTTGACAGTCTTGATTTTCTTATCTCCTTCATAGATGTTTATTAGTCTATCCCAGACTTTCTTTGCAGTCTTGCAATCCATGACCTTGGACAATTCATTGTTGGTCAGACCACCTTGAATGGCATTGAGTGCCTTTCTGTTATTTTTAAAATTCTTTTTGTCTATTGCACTAAGAGCAACTGTATCATGTGGAGTGTAGCCAAATTCAACTGTTGCCCAAACATCAAATCCAAGTGATCCCACATATATCTCCATTCTTCTTTTCCAAAAAACAAAGTCTGTCCCATCGAACAATGTGGGTTTATGTGAACCTTCCCGTGGTGCCATTGCTACCCTCTGATCTCTCAGATGCTGATTTAGCTTTCACTGAGCCTGGTGCTCTGATACCAATTAATGAACCTTGAATGACACCGAGAGGGGGTGAATCAATGTGAATACTTTTTTCCCGATATTTCTTTGCTGCCCAAAGCTTATGATGAACAACTGCCCCATACACAATCGTATGCAAATCTACCTCACAACCACTCGGTGGCCAGTCTACCGGGATTTGCACACCCATCCTGCAATTCATTCCACACACTTCACAAAGTACATAATCAAACAAACCACAACACAGAAAGATTACGTGGTTCACCACCACAGTGAGTGATGGCTAATCTACGGAGTAATGCCCAATGGACTTCGTATTTACTCAATACTCAAATTTTAGCCCTTTACAGGACAAGGATGCTCACCCTAAATTTTCCCAAAGATAAACGAGAGGGCGTAACAACGCGTAACTCGGGCATAAAGCCGTTGTCCAAAGACCCACCTGAACACACCACAACAAATACAATTTTTGGGACTTATAATGATGCCCTACAATTAAATCCCAACCTAGCAAGGCATTCAATATATTTTCTTCTTTTTTTTTCTTTGCCTAATGCTAGCATACATTAGATTCTCATACAACGTAGGCATTCAACATCATCAACCTACTTTAACATAATGCATTGATTCAATAAACAGTAAGGGAGATGAGAAAATCTCACAACCAATTTTTTCTGATAATTGACGATGTTCCTCTTCTTCTGTTAATCAATAAATCCCTTGCCATATGCAATCAAGCTCTTCCAGCCTTCAAGAATACATCAGTGTATCGGCATCAACAAGAACAGAGATGGAGAATGACTGTCTTTAATTTCCAGAGCAAGAGAAATCCGAAATCATGAAGTTCTTCCCTCTTTCTTCAAAAAATCACTTTCAAATCTGTTTTTCGCAGCCAACTCTTGCTCAAACCATTCTCAATTGATAGAGAATGAAAAACCTAACTCGGAGCAATTTGGATCATCGGATTTGACCACCAGATGGCCAAGTTATGAAGAAAACAAGTTCAGCCACTAGAAATATTCCAAATGGAATCTTTTAATTCCATATGGTGCGCCTGCGACGCACCGTTGCCGAGCCGCGCCGCACCGCTGTCACGTTTTGAATGGTTGAGAGAGGAATCTAAGCCATCTGCCGTTGGATCTGAGAAGAAATGGCGGGATTTGACATGCGCCATCAGATCAGGATAAATAGCGTCTCCGATCTTCAGCATGAGCGACGTCCTTTGGATCAGGATCTGCGCCACTCTTATACTAAGTATGCGCCGCATAGAATCGAGACTCTGTTACAATATGACGCGGCTCACCAGATTAACTTACCTTCGAGCAATCACAGAACACGCGATAGAATCTGACGCGAATCTTTGCATTACACATTAGCCCGAAATTTTTAAAGCCGTCCATTTGGAATCTAACATACGTGGCTTCATATAGGCGGTCGATCTCGCATCTTCAACATTCTTTTGTTCCCAAAATACCCCTGAGAATACAAATAATGGCCTCTGTAACTTTTGAAGTTTTGTTAAACTTGCTACATGGTCGATTTTCCACAGAGGTTTTCTCTCTCTTGGAAAATCGTCGAACACCTGGTAGGGAGGGGCATTGCATGCGGGAGAAAGGACCAGCGCGCGCGGAGAAAGGACCAGCGTGCGCGGCATACCTTGCGGGCTGTGCGCGATGGTGCCATGCGGGCTGGCCTGCTTGGCCTGCCTGCGATGGTGCCATGCGGCTGGCCCGCCGGTCCCACTTTCTCTCTCCTCTTTCTCTCTCCTCTTTCTCTCTCTTCTAATTCTCTCTCCTCTTTCATGCTTCACAGTATCTGTAACACAGCCATATCACCTGTAGGATCTGTAACAAAGCCATATCACCTGTAGGATCCGCAGACACTCTCTCTCATCAACCTTTGCCAACAATTACAATATGTAGGCCAACAGGATCACCTGCGAGTGGACTTCTAGAGTTGCTAAACCGGCAGAAAAAAGAAGAATAGAGAGAGGGAGAAGGAGAGGGCAAGTTAGCCAGTTAGGTACCTTGGAAAACTCCTCTTTCGGTTGCAGAGTAAGAGTTAAGGTTGTGTGTGTGTGAAGCCTGAACCGCTAGAGCCCCCCGGAACTGCAATAGTTTGCTGCGTTTGCCAAGTGTAACGGTGGAAGTTTGCTGCGTGTGCCAAGTGTAACGGTGGAAGTTTGCTTCGTGTTGTATGGGTAAAGTAAGGGTTTCTATAAGGAAGATTGGATGAAATCATGAATCAGCCTAAGATCCTCTCATGCCCAGCACGAGGAAATTTAGTGATTGTCATCTATTATGTGCATATATCAACCAATACATTGGTATGTGTGCACAATAAACTTCAGCTATTGGATTTTCACATGCCTGCATGGGAGGCATGAGAGGATTTCTTATCCCTAATAGAGGCACCTAAAATCATGAGTTCGACTCCGTTTTCACTTTTCCCTTTCCCTCCCTCCAAACGGTCAGTGCCAGTCCAGCAACTGTAGGGGGGGTGTCATTCTAAATCAATGCTGAATCAAATCAAAATCGATCGGTAATAATCGAATCAAATCAAGTTTTGGTTTTACACATAATATCTCCTATTGCTATAAAATTTTATATGTAATAATTTATGTGAAAAAAAAATTTCAATGTTTATTCCATCTTCTTAAAGATCACTATATTCTTATTGGTTATGACCATATCCGATCATGATATAATACCGATTACCTATTTTTATATTTTTTTTAATCAATATCGATCACATGTCATGCTACCATTAATCCACCTAATTCAGATCAATATCGAATATAACTTGCAACTCATACCCCAGGCCGGTCCATATATTAGATGGGCTTGCTTTGGGTGGCATAAGCATGGGTTTCGCCCAAAGGAACTGGGTGGAGTTGCTAGTACCCTTTTGATATGATCATATGAATTACGTCCTTATTTAGGTTTAAAAACTCGGTATCGGGTACGCTAACGATTCCAATTCAATTTCCATTGGAAGCGTCCAAAAATCGATTGGGAATCAGATGGAAATCAGTAAGGATCGGTCAGTACAGAATCGGAATCGAGGCCAATGGATTCTTACTATGATTCGATTTTACAACCATTGTCCTTGTTGACATTATTGTCTAACAGTCCAAAACTGGTCCCAATATGATTCCATGATTTGTACCTCCTAATTGACATTTGAGGATAGCTGTCTTCAAAGCTCCAAAATCTTATTCAAGGCTACTCCAAAGTGGTGGTCCTATCAAGTGTCAAGAAGTCTTGAGTCGAGACTGCCACCATTTAGAATCCAGACAAATGATGGGACTTTGGGTTAGTCACGTGTGAACTCATTTGGGGGTGTAAGCTTGATGTACCTAATTTTTTTTTGTTAGGAATGTATTGGTGGTGTAGTCAGAAACGGAACAGTTTCATTGGAATAAGTTGGACATTTGAATAAAAAGAGAAAGATAACAGAGGTTGGGTTTTGGACCTTTGGGTCGTCACTCCGATGTTTAAATCAGCGCTCTGAATACTCGGTATGAGAATACAAGCTCCTAAAAAGGGAGATTGTAGAGAGAGTTTGAATGCTACAAATTCGATCCCCATACCTTCATAATCTGGTTTACTTATACTGTAGGACATTGGGTGTTGAAGCACTTGGTCAGATGGTTGGCCTCTTGTTTGTTGAAGCAGCAGGAGCAGGGAGGAGGTTTTGCTTTCAAGTCTCCTCTCTTGCATTTGTTCCCCACCCTAGTAGGATGGGAGTAGTAACGGTACATTCTCTAGAAAAATCTTTATTTTAAATCGTTTATGGAGTCTTGAACTCAAGACCTCAAATTTAAATAACCCAAATTTTTATATACATATGTTAAGACTGTGTTTGGTGTGCATTATTGGAATGCATTTTAAGTTAAGAATACAATTTAGGATGACAAAAACAATTTTTGGAATGCATTCTCATTCTTAGAACATGGAATACTTTAAAGAATGTGGCACATTCTGAAACACTCTTTAACCCATTTCGCATTCCAATCCCAGAATAGAAATGTTTTAATCTTTGACCCATTATTTTTCTACATTAAAAATCGATTATTAATTCTAAGAATGCATAACAAACGCATTCTTATCATTTTTTTTTTGGGTACATTATGCACTCCTAGTGAGGGTGGCCAACGACCAAGGGGAGGGATCTAACTACAGGGATAAGGGGGGATAAACTGCAAGAAAAGGTTAGGGAGAATCGATAGCATGACATCTCTCCAATCCTGCACTCAACCGCAAGGTTACACTCGCTTGGCTAACCAGCGGTCCTAAAAAAAGTGCATTCATTCTTATCTTAAAGTATATCTATGTTAAATTATTTGTGGAGACCATGGTTTGAGATATCTATATTGAATTGGTCGTATCAGTCCATTTGTATCGTTATCTGCCGTGATCAATATGAATATCTGGCCGATACAGTGTCGTTTTGTTGAACTAATATGGGGACTGATACCTGACCAATAGATGTCGATATATATTGACTAACATATAGCCGATACTGATCGATATTAAAAGAATATGCAAAATCAACATATTGCTGATACCTATATCTGATCCAATACCAATATTGATACCTATTTTGATACCATGAACTAAATGTTGGTTGAGACTATATGACTAAAAGGGAGGACAGTGACCATATCAAATCGATCTGGCATTTCATCTGGTTTTAAAATATAATTCATTTCAAAACAAAATAATAAGGTGACTGAGCTTCTCATTTTTTTATACATATAATGATGGAGGATGGTGTTGATGAGGATTTTTTGGGTTTGGAGATTGATTTCTTCTATTGCTTGCTTTGAACTCACCATAGAAATAAGAGGCGAAACCCCACAATGAGAGAGCAAGAGAAATCCCTTTCTCAGTTTTGAATGACTCTTGAAAGAAGAAAACAGCCAAGATCTCCGTGACGGGTAGTAGAGTTGTAATTATAACAGCAGCAAGTAACGAGGAACCATAAAAGATGACACCAATTGATCCCAAGAAGAAGAACTGCCAAATAATTGTACTAAATGTCACCACCACGTAGTACTTGATTTTCCCAAGCTCATACTCTCTTGCTTCTCTAGGAATCACCTGATATAATTAGCCACCCACCAATAAAAAATAAAAACTTGGGTCCGTGAGTCAGTCTGAGTGTAATAATAAGGGTTGTTAATTACAACATATAATTGTAACGATCAATTCCTTTAATACACATTTATTGGGCCATCATAAAAACCTTAATAATAAAAAAATAATTTAATTCAATCATTTGACAATTTTGACTACGTAATTTTTTCTTTCTTTTTTTAGTAAAAAACTATGTACTAACTCCATGAGTTTACTCACCCATGAAGAAAAAAGTAATGAAAAGGAAAAAGGTTTTCGAATATATACATATGCCTGGTTTTAAAACTCAAATCAAATGATTTGACCCGGATAATGATAATATATATAGAATAATATTTATAAAATTTTGGACTCAATCAAACTGTTAGTCTATTACGTGACAAATATAGTAATTATTGACCAAAGCCTTTTTCTTTTTTTTCTTTTTTTTTTTTAAAGTTCGGCAAAAGAATGTATTAAAAATAAATGAATAAATTAAGAACACAAAACTGAAAGAGAAGAACATATTTGGATATGCAAGTGGGTGGGTTTGTGCTAAGGTTGGAGCTGTATAGATTGATCAACTTGGGTCTAGGACCCATGCTATCCTTGCCATGGTTCATGGTATTGGTATCAGATCGATTGATTCGTATCGATTTTGGTCATATCCGATCCCAATCTAATACCAAATCCTTTTTTCTTTTCTTTTTTTGTATTTTTTAGTTAGTATATATCTTTCATGTGTCATGCTACCATTGGGGTCGTACCTGATCCGGATCAATATGGGATCGGTTTCAGCATCAGTGATACCGAACTAAAACTTGACACATATAACTGAAACTCAATACCTCACACCAGCCCATATATTAAATGGGCTTGCATTGGGTGGCAAGAGCTTTGGGTAGCTATCCTGTTCATGTGATGTCTTTATCCAGGTTTAAACGTTATTGGTCTCTAAGGTTCCGATTCAATTTCCATTCGAACCATCCAAACATGGGTTGGCGATCGCTCGGACATTCTGGTAATCGATCAAACTGAGTCAGGATCGGCTAGCACAGAATCAGAATCGAAGCCAATCAATTCTTACTCCAAAAGGCCGATTTACAAACTTTGTTCTTATTGGTGTTGTTATCTAACAGTCTTAGTCCAACAACCGAAAAAAGCAGCTGAATGGGCCCACAAAAAGGATCAAAGACTCCATGATTTACACTTGGGAGTGACATTTGAGGATACCTGTCTTCAATGGTCCAATATCTAATTCAAACTTGATCCAATTTTTCTACTTCGGACTCATTTTTTCTTTCAGCGACCGAGAAGAAGAATATCCACCCTGGATGTTCGGTGGGGTTAGATTAGGATCCAGGGCTATGGGTTTTTCTTTGACACCAACCGGAGCAAGGACAACGCCAGAGGTTTTACGGAGTAGTATCATCTATAGCACTGCTGTGTAACAATATTGATCTTGACTATTGAGAGTGCATTGAAACAGGTGACTAATGTACTCTCAACAGTCAGGATCTGTAGTGCTACACTGTAACGATACAAATAATCCTTTTCTAGGTTTTACTGGGCAGGTCAATGATCCCTTTGATGCGATGATGGTGGGAGAAGACATGCGTAATTTAGGAAGAGAAAAAACTAAGTGATTAATGTTTTCATTTTTTATTTTTTTTGGCTAATGATAGGTATTCAGACATTCGGCCTGACTAATCCCGCAGACCCATACTGACCCTACAACAGCATTGACCGGGTCATTTCAGGATTGAATGAGAATCATTCCACTTACACCCATAACAAGAAAGAAAGAGCACTTAACATCCCAAGATAGTGGCCCAAGAGAAGTCGAACTCAGTACCTTCTGCTTCTTGAGGTGTAAACTCCTTGCCAACTGAGCTACCCCCTTTAGATTAACACCTTCATTCGATCCAATGGTTGATATTCAATATCTATGATCCACGGGCTGCAAACCCGGTGGAATTTACTCCCCCACATACCCGGACAGAATTCTTTTAACCCATATATATATATATATATATATATATATATATATATATATATATATATATATATATGTCTCACTCAAAGCGGTGACAGGGAAGAAATCTAGCCTGTGATTTAAGAAGGTCTATCACGGAAAGTGAAGACATATCCTGGCCGACAATAATGACCAAGAGATAGAGCTGGGATGGACACCAATTTGGCATAAACCTACTGGACAGAAATGAAAGAGGGAGAGAGAGAATGTGTACCTGAAAGTCTTTGTTTATGAGCATCCCTATCGTGCAGAAAAGGGTAGCAAAGATGCAAATGACAAGCTGCATCTCCATGACAAGAGTGTAGGTGATGGCCTGTTTGGCTTTCTTGTAAGTGAGCTCCACCATGGGAAGAACCAACCCATACAACGCAGACGCAGCAATCGTCATGAAAAAACCTATAAAGTACTGCTTGTTCGACTCATTAGCCGGCCGGTCACCACTGGTATGAAGACCGAGCATCAGCGCCGCCACCGTCAACAGAAAAACAGAGTTGATGGAGTACGAACTGAACTTCTGTTTAACTAGAAGAAATGCAAAAAATGCAGTGAACCCCAACTGACTTGCAATTATAAGGGAAGAGGTGGAGACAGGTAAACGAGACACTCCATAAGCATAAAAGTAGTCATCTAAACCAGTCAGGATGCCGATGATGGTGCAGGCGACAAAGACGAGGGGCTTCATGACAAATAATCTTGTGGCATCATGGGAATCTCCTCCTCCCTTGTTTCTGCGGCGGTAAAAGTAGGACGCCGCAAGAGGGAATAAAATTAGCGGCCACCCACTAGTCTCCAAGAAGCTTGAGAACCAAATTCGATTTCCACCACGAACGAAGTATAGCCGCATCAACAGTGGACCGCCGCAGTTTCCAATGGCTAACATGGCACAGTTTAGCAAGAGG
Source organism: Protea cynaroides (assembly GCA_028583415.1). Lineage (NCBI taxonomy): Eukaryota > Viridiplantae > Streptophyta > Magnoliopsida > Proteales > Proteaceae > Protea > Protea cynaroides. The sequence goes on from CM053272.1 coordinate 28,002,175, forward strand.
AGGGTTTTCTTGAGATATTTGCTTATCTTGGGATCCTCTTTCTTTAGCACCTGCTGCTGCTGGCTAACCTCCATGGTTTCCATCTCCACCACTCTGGAAAGTCTGGATAGGCAAGCCCTGATTTTCTCAATTTATATATAGAGAGAGATGGATAGAGAGAGAGAGAGAGAGAGAGAGAGAGAGAGAGAGAGAGAGAGAGTGAGTAATAGAACATATAGGACATGATTGAGTGACTAAATGGTGCATGGGGTAACCTCGATTTTGACATATAAGTAAATAAAATAAAAATGACTTTCTATCTCTCTTCTTGATATTTGTTTCCCGTTCTTCTATGCTGACTCAAAATACACGGAATTGAACAGAAACCTCAGCCTAATAAAATAAAATGACAGATGAGATCGAGCGGGGAAATTGAGAACTTTTTGGGCAGGATCTATATTAGATATTCATGGACTCAAAAGATAATTGAAGGGCAGGTTTCTTGTCTGTTTGTTTTTTTGGAACGATGCTCACACTTATCCATAGACAGCCACTTTATTTCTCCAATTTTTTTTTGTAATGGTTATTCGTGAATTGCAGTGACTAGCAGTAATATCGTAGCATTGCCAAGATCCACCAGTCTTTTCTTTGGTTAAACCCTAAGAAAAAGCATAATTTTGACTCTGTATTAGAATATAATTTTACTTCTTACTCTTTAGTAGAACATAATTTTCATGAATAAAGTATGTTGAAAAGATGGTCACTAGATTGCGTAAAACATAGACACAAGAAAGGCGAAATTATTTATGTTGGAAATAGTCTCATATTGCTTAGAGATTAGAACTTTGAGTGTCTTATATATATATCTATGAGAATCCCTTCACTTACTAGTTTGATCTTTTGAGATGAAAACTTAACATAGTATCAGACCTTGCTCCACTTATTAGTTCGAACTTTTGAGAAGAAAACTTAACAATTCAAATGACGGCTCTGAAAGCAAACTTGCCTTCATTGGATGATGTTAATTATCAAACTCCAAGAAAGTCATACACTTGAATCTTTATGAATACCATATTCTGCTTTGATCGCAATCATTTTACTCTCATTTTATTCTATCAGTTTGAGGAAGAAGATTCTAAAGTATTAATGCTGATATAAGTTATTGTTGAACTTTGTATTGTCATTGTTGGCAACTTGACTGATGTGACAATGTTTGTGAGTATTCAGTCAGATGAATGAGGAGAGAGAGTGTCAGTATAGGAGAGAGAGTGTCAGTGCAATGGCAAAGATGGAGCAACTTCGCATGTGTGTTCTACATGTGTTTCAGATGGCTTGCAGCGAGTTAAATGACATTCTACATCAAGTTTGATGAGAGAGAATGACTGTGGACCCCACTGGTGATGTGGCCGAGTTTCTGATGATGCGACAGTGTTCCTAAAGCTTTTCTGATCATGTTCATGTTTCTCGTGTTTCTAGAGTTGTGGCATTGAAGAGAGAAATTCAAGAGAGAGAAAGAAGAGAGAGAATCAAAAGAGGGAGAAAGAGAAGAGAGAAATGTGGGTGGGACCCACTGTGCCTAGGTGGCATGCCACCACGGCAGCCAGCCTGGCCGAGGGCCGCGGCACCATAGTGGCAGCCAGCCACATGGCCAGCTGCATGGCACAGCAGCAGGCCCGCAAGCCCACTGCCGCATGCCATGCAGCAAGCACAACAGCAAGCTCGCAAGGCAGCAAGGCCTGCAAGCCCACTGGCGCGCATGGCATGGGTGCGCATGGCCTCGCACAATGTCCCTGGCCGCCTCCCCCAGCAAGGTGTTCGACGAAATGCCAGGAGAGAGGCACCATTCGGCAAACCTCGGATATAGAGGTCATTTTCGAGGATTCCAAAGGCTTTTTCGTCAAGCAAAAAGGGATAAAATGCGAGATCGGCGGCCGAAATGGAGCCACGAAGCTCAGATCTCGATCTGACGGTTCAGAAAAATGCGGGCTAATGTGTGGCGCAGACGTTGCACCTATATTCTCTCGCGTGCTCACTGGTTGGCTGGAGGTAAGATAATATAGTGGATCATGTTTTATGAAGACTACGCCTCGATCTGGTGTGGCGCGTGTTTGGTGCGGCGGCGGCTCTAATCCGAATCTAACGGATATTGTCGAGTTCGTTTTCGTTGACGCGATATATTTAGATCCAGCGGCGCACAATCGATCCCGCCTTTTTCTGTTCGGTCCAGCGGCGGCTATCAGAGATTCGTTGATCGGCCAATCAGATCTTGACAGCCAGCGGCGGCGCGGCTACTGTGCGGCGCGGGTGCAAGTATGGTTTGGAAAGATTCTCTTTCCTTATTTGTTACTGGCCGAACTTCAAACTGCCATAACTTTCTCATCCGAGCTCCAAATCGGTCCGTTCAAGTTGCAATTTCCATATTTTTGGATGCTCTATACATTGGGTACCGTTGGGAGTTGAAAAAAACTGAGAGAAAAATTGAAAAGAGTTTTTTGAAGGCAGAAAGAAGATTTTCTATGTTTTTGTGCCCTATAGGAGTGATCAATCACCAACTACCTCTTCTTTGTACATCAATGGAGTGTTAAATCCCTATGAGAGGTCAATAGAGCTTTTATTTTCATATTCATGGTGGTTATGGATTCTGTGGAAGAGATTGAAAGCCTGTGAGTGAGGTGTACTCTGTAAATCGATCTCTATCATCATTGAAGGTTGTTGGAGAGTACCTGAGAGCAGTGTGAAGCTTCAGAGATATTGTTGGTCATTCGAAAGCATTATTTGTGAGATTTTTCAATTCTTTATCTATTTATGCTTTCAATTTATTATATGCTAGCATAGGTGCAATTGTTGAATACCTAGTTAGTGGGGGAAAATTGTAAGGCAAATTTATAAGCCTAAAAAAAATTGTTATTTGCTTCCCGTGGGTGCGGGTTAAGCGTGGTGTGCAGCGTATGCTAAACATTGATACTTTATACCTAAATTTCTGGCACATGTGTACCCTCCTAGTTTTATGCTGGGTAAATTGGGTATATGTACTCCCTGCTGTATATACAGCAAAAAGAAGTGTATTGAGTATATACGGTGTCCGTGGACTAGCCATCACACACTGTGTTGGTGAACCACGTATATCCTATGTTGTAGGCTGTCTTATTTTCCTATATATTTTGGACTACGTGGAATGGTTTGCAGAATGGGTGTGCAAATCTGGTAGACCTGGCCACTGAGTGGTAGCGAGGTAGATTTGCATGCACTTGTGTATGTGTGAAAAGTTAGGTCTCCATCAGCTCTAGACAGTAGTAAATAATTAAGGAGAATTTTCAGACACTGATTCACCCCTCCCCCAATCTCAGTGTCATATCAAGTTCATCATTTCTATCATTTGAAGATTCATTCATTCAACTCTCAAAAGAAATTTTATATAAAAATATTAAGGAAAATTATCACTTCAAAGTTAGGCGAAGGACCTTGCTATGCTATTCAGTGCTTCTATTAAGACCTGACGCCTTTCGGCATAAATGTCTATGTCTCTTCTGGCACCATGTTTGGGCCTAAATAGTACTCGTTTGCTATAATCTTGGAGTGGGCCCACTACCAAGGATTCTAATGTGTTGATATGAATAACGATCATTATTTAACCCAAAATAAATAAATAAATAAATAAATAAATCAGCGATCATTAAATATCGAATAACTACTAACCCCAACCTATCAGGTAAGGGTGTCATTCGATTGGTCTCTAACGATCTCCACGAACCTAATTGATCATCACTAGTTTAATACATTGCATTGTGATTAGTATTTTTATCTAATCAATCCTCATTTGCAAGACATAGATACGTTTATATTCGATCCAATCGGTCTCAGTCCCTAATTGGTCTTATGTTAATCGATCTAATCGGTCTATTAATGGGCTTCAGTGATGCAAACCAACTGGCCTCTAATTAGTTATGTTATTCGGTCTTATGTTAATTGCAATCCTGTCAACCGGTCCACAATGGAAATAAACACAACTCTTGGCCCATGTTATTTTGTAATTGATCATTATTTATTCTACATTAACAACATAATAGCATATTTTAAGTTCATAATTATAAGAACATAGCAGGGAGAATGGAAGACACTTAGCCATTTAGGATTTAATTTAATGGTTATTTAATCAGTCGGTTTCTGTTTTTCAGTCTTTTATCGGTTGATGCGATCAAATGACCAACGGGGTGCACCCTTACACCATGAACAACCAATTAATAATCTATCCGGGCCTAAGCCCGACAAGTTTAGTAAACGGTGCAGGTCGATCCGAGTTTTAATCAATCAATCCGGTTCGGGGGACACGGTATGGGTCAGAATTTGACACCCTAACTATCAGGTAGGGGTGTCAATTGGTCAGTCTCGATCAAGCCTAACTGATCCCCATCAATTTAATGCCTTGCACCGTGATAAACATGTTTAACTAATCGATCTTAATTTGTAAGACATTGACTCGTTTATATTTAGTCCGATCGATCTCGGTTCTAATCAGTCTTATGTTACTCGGTCTAATTGGTCTATTAATGTTCATAATCGGTTATCTTATTCTGTCTTATGTTCAATTATGTTATTCGATCTTCTTTGTGTTGTTTGAACTTTGAACAGAAAATAAAGATTAGAGGAGGAGGGAGGAGGGAGGAGGGAGGAGGGAGGGGAATAAGTGAAAAAAGTAAAAACCTAAATGAATAAAGGAAGAAATGGAAGGGAGAAATCAGAAATGGAAATCCATAAATATAAAATATCTAATGACTCTAATCAGTCTATGCCGGATCGGTCCTTAATTGGTTGGTTTAATCGGGCAACCATCGGGTTACACCAATACACCATGAACTACTGATTATTAATTGGTTCGAATCCAAACCTAACATGTTTATTAAACGGTCCAGTTCGATGAGGTTTTTAATCGGCCGATTTGACTGGGGCCGGGTCAGAAATTAACACCACTACTATCAAGTTCATTTTCAAACACAGATGTTGGTCATATACCTGGCCTTTCTACTTTTGAATTGGATATCAAATTATATATCAAGGTTGTATGGGTGACCCACAACCAAGCTTGATATATATATATATATGGTTAACGAACTCATGGTATCATGAAATGTTATATATCTATACACACATGCCAATGTGGGACTAAACCCACATACAATGCATAGCCTTTGGCTTTTTTGGTACCTAGGACAAGGACGGTACATGTTAATACCAGAAGGACTAATGTTATGATCCTATATTATCCTATGAGAGGACTAATCTCACATTGCTCCTTTAAAGGATTTGGTATAAATTGATATGGTCTTAAATTTCTTCACTATAAATCGATTTTAAAGGACAAGTTATCCTAAAGTTTATATCAATGGTCAGAGCAGTAAATAGTTGAAAAGGACAAATTCTCTCAAAATTTGTATCAATTAATTAACCAACATATGATATCATTAAATATCATATATCTATGGAAACACGCAAACACAACCAATATGATACTAAACCCACAAAAAAAACACGTGACTATCTTTGTCTTTGTATAATGGAAAACAATACAAACACTAGTGACTGGTAAAAAATTGCAAGTTGAAGATGTCAATATAATAATGGGAAAATGACGGTTTGTTGTAGATTGTATAACCTTCGCAGTTTCTTGACTATATAAAATTCCCCTTTAAAGGAAAAAAACCAAAAATGATTTGACTTCAGGCAGTGACAAAAAGACATAAGTGCTTACCATAAGCTTTGATCGAGCTCGGGTAAGATGGGATTATGGAGAAAACTATTATTAGATCTGGTCCAACCATAATGGAGGTGGCTTGCTCAGTTTGGTTTCATAGATCTGGTCCAAGTTATGGTTCAAAGGCTTGACCTATCATATCTGAATCTGTATAGCCTTCAACCATTGATTGTGAATTTCCAAAGCTTAAGCACATTTTGGATGTGCCTCTTAGATACCTTAAAATTCATTTTATAGTTTCCCAATGTGGCTTATCTGGATTTGCTAAGTATCTGCTAACAGCACCAATGACATATGCTATGTCAGGTCTAGTGCATACCATAGCATACATTAAACTCCCTACTACTTATGCATAGGGGATATTCTCCATTTCCTTCTTCTCTTCATCATTGGTTGGAGATAACTTGGCACTCAACTTGAAATGATTAGCTAATTGTGTACTCATAGGTTTAGCATTCTTCATCTTAAACCTCTTAAGCACATTTTCAATATATATTTTCTTGTGATAGCCGTAACTTCTTGTTCTTCCTATCATGTTTGATTGTCATATCCAAAATCTATTTACATGTCCAAAATCCTTCATGTAAGACCTGTACCGTACTAACTTGGTCTTACCACCTTGTATCAGGTCTTCCTATCATGGTCGGACCAAGCGGATTAAGTACGTGAAGAAACCACAAGGCTAGGTATGTAATTCGAACCATAAATCATCTAATTGAGACATGTGGTTGCATACCTAAACAGGTGTGGTTGACCACCTCAAAATAGTGAGACTACAGGAGTCTGGGACGTGTGGTCATAGATTTGGGACGTGTGATCGACGGATCCTGTGACCCCATGTGCGACCACACGATGTCAAACTGACTTCATAATTAGGAAACCTTCCTAATCTGAAGGGGGTTCTTTCCTAATCAAAGTAGGACTCTATATGGAGGATTTTCTTCTATATATAGAACGTCCCTTAGCCTCTTTCGTTCTTTTAGAACTCAAACTGAAAGAGAGAGAAAGAGATGAGGAGGAAGAGAAGGAGAATTGAAGAGGAAGACTAAGAGGAGGAATTTCAGAGAGAGCTCTGATTCTTCAGCAAGTTTAAGGTATGAAAACATCTCCTACTTTAGTTGATGCCTAAAATAGATCATGGAGGAAGTATTGAATTAAAGTAGGATCTCAACCACGAGACCATAGACGAAAACTCAAAGGAAATCCATGAAGAGTAGATTGGAGTAAATCATTGTGAAAAATATTAAATTAAGGTCATAGATCAATCATAGGAAGGACCCTAATGATAGTTAAGGAATCAAATCATAAAGGGATTAGACTGAGAATGAAAGTCGACCAAACACTAGTGTGGTCGCAGCTATGGTCGACCACACGAGGCACATGTGTCGACTACATGCCCTCGGGAAATTTTCAGGGAGGGTGTGGTCGCATGTGTGTGGTCGCATGATATGCGACCACACGTATCTACCATACACCCTGTGGTCGCAGAAACTGAGACCACAGATGCAACCACACCTACGACCACTCAGTTTCTGAAGGTCTGATTGATTCTAGATGGGACATTTAAATATTTTAATTAATGAATATGAATTCTAACTTAGAATCCATAAATTTATTAGGTTCCCAAGTGGTCCAAAAGTGATTTACAAAGCTTGGAAGAGGAACAATCATCGATCAAAGGTGAGGGAATAAGACCTAAACTAATTGGATAATAACAAACTGTTTTATTTTTATTGAGTCCAATGCCATGATTGATTTTATGCTTGTATGCTTGTAATGTGCATCTTACATGTCATCCAATATTTCTGCTATTACTGTTCATGCATATTTAATTTTGTTTATTTATAACATGATGATGATGATGATGATGCTAGGAATATGCATGTGAATGTATGTGTGTGGTTGGTGTGTTGGATGCGAATGGAGCATCAGGGGAAGGACGTGGTATGGTGGTCTTCGACCTCGTTACGAGACTCTAGCTCTATCTCTACTCAAGTCTTGTCCACTAATATCGTCGTATCGTCATTACCTTAGCAGAACTATTACGTCGTAGTGCATCAGGGGAGGTGGTTTCGGATCGTGTGGTCTCTGACTCTGTCGGGGGGCCTTAGTTCTATCTCTATGGACATATTGAGCGATGCTGGGGTGAGGTCTTGGATACACTGTATGACATTATGATTGGTTAGTTGCGAGCCCAGTTTGTAAGTCCTTGCCAATAGGGGCTTACGTGTTGGTATGGGTAAGGCATCATGGGAAGTGTTGGCGGTGTTTGATCCGGACACTTTAGCTCTATCTCCATTCCATGGTGGGTGCATGTGGGACGATAATGGTGTTTGATCCATTGGACGGATTCACACACTCGTGTATAAAGGTGCGTCAGCCACCAAACCTTTCTATAGCATATTGTAAACTTAAAAACCAGACCAAAGATATGAATTGAATGTATGCGTATGTTTGTTGCATTGTTTTGTTTGCTCACTGAGCCGTGATGTGTGCTCACCCTTTCGACGTCAAATATTTTTAGTTCTTGATGCAGGTCCTACTGTTGAAGAATATATGAATGCATCGACGTATGAACACGTTGCTGCGATGGACATAGAAGCTAAAGAAGATGCGCATTATTCGTCGTGCGAGTGCAACTCATGTATCTTTTATTAGCTTAGTTGTTTAACTATTGGAACATATAATTGATTATTTTACTTTACTTTATGTTTTGAGGTACATTGGAGATAATTGTATATTTAATTATGTTATCATTGTCAAATTCTCAGTTCATTAATATTAAAGACTTCCGCTATCGTTTATTTACTCTGATTTTGCTTGTGGGATATATCTGGTTTAATCGAATGGGCACAGCCTATACGAGATCCTGGTTGAACCATTGGTTTATTGGCGGTTCATCACACCATTCTAGTGAGACCAGAATTAGGGTGTGAACTTCATGTCAAAGACCTTGCTCAGTTCCTCTTTCAACCTGTTAATCAAGTTAGTATCTTGACCAACGATAAGCATATCATCAACATATAACAAGAGAATAACAAATGAAGAATCTGAATATTTTCTAAAATAAGCACAATAGTATGTAGTGGTTCTAGTGAACTCATGACTCATCATGAATGAGTCAAATTTCTTGTACCGTTGCCTTAGCGCTTGTTTCAGCCCATACAAGCTCTTCTTCAACTTGCATACCATGTGTTCCTTGCCTTTCACAACATAACCTTCTGGTTGTTCCATGTAAATTTTTTTCTTTTAAATCACCATGCAAGAAAGCTATTTTGACATCTAACTACTCAATCTCCAAGTCTTGACTAGCAGCTAAACCAATGATAGTTCGAATAGAAGACATCTTCACAATGGAAGAAAAGATTTCATCAAAGTTATTATCCTTTTTCTGTTCAAATCCCTTAACAATTAGCCTTGCCTTATACCTTATTTTCTTCTTGTCATCTTTATTTTTCAGCTTATATACAAACTTATTCTTCAAAGTTTTTCGATCATTTAGTAGCTCAACCAACTCATAAGTCTTGTTCTTATGTAAGGGTTCAAACTCTTCTTGCATAGCTTTCTTCCATTGGTCTTTTTGCTCATGCATTATAGCTTCTTTAAAAAATTTTGGCTCACCACTTTCAGTAAGTGTAACATACTCTATTGATGGATATCTTGATGAAGATGCTCTATTTCTTTATGACCTTCTCAACAAAGGTGGTTTTTCTTGAAGAGGTTACTCACTCTGGTCAACATCACCATCTATCTCATCATTTGCATATGCATCATCAACAATTTGAGAGTCTCATCACCATCACCTTGATTTTCTTCATCATGAGCTTGTTGTTCAGATAGCTCATCTACAATCATCTTTGGTAGTTCCTCCTTGTCAAAATCTAAAAATGTTTGATTTTCCTAAAAAATCACATCTCGACTTCTAATCAGTTTCTTCTCAATTGGATCCCATAGCCTAATACCAAACTTGTCATCTCCATATCCCAAGAAAATACATTGCTTGGCATTGTCATCAAGCTTGGTCCTCTCATCTTTTGGGATATGCACAAAAGCTTTACAACTAGATACCTTCAAGTGCTCATATGAGACATCTTTTTCACTCCACACCTTTTGGGGAACATCTTCATTCAAGAAAAAATTTCATATACACTCCATTAAGGATTGGAAACCTCATTTACCTCCATAAGATTGCAAAAACCTCATCTAGTACCCAAAAACTTTACTCCGTTGATCAACAAAATGCACTCCGTTAAAAGATTCTCGTTAATTGCTGACATCAAATGCATTGAACATTTTAATGGATGATAATACCCTTTTATGCCTGTTAAAAGATCAAAATACCCTTTACTCATTTGTTACCCAGTTCATTCCAGAAATTTATACTATTTTAATGATCTTGATTGATGGTAAATAAAATAGGTATATGATAATATGGTAATCACGAAACCCTAGATCTTTCTCTTGCTTTTGCAAATCTTCTTGTTTTTGTTTCTAATACTCATGTCTTGTCTTCCTCTGTATTTCCTATCTCATTGTCTTATCTGCAGCATTATTCCTCACATACATCAACATTACATTGCCAGAAATTTAGATCAAGAGGCTCATAATGTAAGACCCGCACGCCAAGAACCTAGTCTAACCTTACATTTCGTGTCGTGACCAGTCTACATATCATGGTCGAGCCAAGTGGACCAAGTGTGTGAAGAAATCCAAGACCCAATATGAAATTTTACTCAAAAATAGTCAAAATGAGGGTAGGGTCGCATGCCTAAACAGGTAGGGTCGACCCCACCTCAAAAGAAGTCCAACCCATGACTTTTTGGTCGTGGGGTAGCATGGGTCTCGGATTATCCGACCCTAGCATCGACCCTAGGAAAATAGCAAAAAACAGCACGAATCGAAAATTAGGAAACTTTCCTAATTTCAATTGGGACCTTTCCTAAACTCAATGAGACTTATTTTGGGAGGTTTTCCTCTATAAATAGGATGTCCCTAAGCCTCTTTCACTCCTTTTAGAATCCTAATTGAAAGTAAGAGAAAGAGAAGAGAAGGAAGAGAAGAAGAAAAGGAAAACTTGAAGAAGGACTAAGGAAGAAGAAAAAGTTCAGAGAAATCTTTGAAACTCAGACTACAGAAGGTATGAACCTCAATCCTTACCTGAATTGAAAGCTTAGAATAGATTATAATGAAGTTAGGTTAGGAGAAACCCTAATACCATCCATCCATGGATAAATTTCAATGAAAATCATGAAAAACTATGAAAAGTGAGTAACTTGGAGTTTTGAGCCATAGAACAATCATAGAATGGACTATAAAAGTAAGCCAAAGGACCCAAACATGAAAGAATGGACTGTAGGATGAAAAGGTCGACTCAAATCACATGCGGTCGCACGTAGGGTCGATTGGAATCGATCCTACCAGACCACATGATCGACCCCTAGCTCCCGGGAAGTCCAGGGAAGTTGCGGTCGCACCTAGGGTTGATGGGACAACCGACCCTAGCATCGACCCTATACCCTGGGGTCCCAGAAACCTGCGACCCATCCTGCGACCCTAGCTTTACAGCAAGCTTAAAACTGTCGGAATGAATTCTAATTAAAATCTATCGACTTGTTAGGTTTTCCTATTGATATAAAGGTGATTCTTGAAGCTTGAAAGAGGATTTACACTCAAGCAAAGGTGAGGAAACAAAACCTAAACTAATTGACTAATAATAAACTATTTTTATTTCTTGAGTCCAATGCCATGACTGATTCTATGCGTGTATGCTTGTAATACGCATTCAACATGTCATCCACTATTCCTGTTATTACTGTTCATGCATATTTAATTTTCGCTTATTTTTAATATGATGATGATAATGATGCTAGAAATAGGCATGTAAATGTTTGTTTGTGGTTAGTGTACTTGATGCGAGTGAGGCATCAGGGGGAGGACGTGACATTGTGGTTCAGCCTGGTCACCAGACTCTAGCTCTATCTCTACTCAAGTCTTGTCCACTAACATCGTCGTATCGCCATTACCTTAGCGGAACTAATACGTCGTAGGGCATCAGGGGGGGACGTGACATTGTGGTTCAGCCTGGTCACCAGACCCTAGTTCTATCTCTATGGATGTATTGAGGGATGCTGGGGTGAGGCCTTGGATACACTATTTGACATTAGGATTGGTTAGTTGCAAGCCCAGTTTGCAACCCTCGCTAACAGGGGCTTACGTATTGGTATGGGCAATCGGTACAGCAATGTCGTTTTCATTGGGTGTATATTGTCCATGGTGGGTGCATGTAGGACGACAGTACCGATATTCATTGGGCGACTCCACACACTCGCGTATAGAGGTGAGGCGGCCACCAAACCTTTTTATAGCACATTGCAAACTTATATACCAGACCACAGATATGAATTGAATGCATGCATATGTTTGTTACATTGTTTTGTTTACTCATTGAGCTCAAGTTGGAGAGCTGACCCTCGTGCGCACAAATCTTTTTGTTTATGATGTTGCAGGTATTACGGTTGAAGATTATGACAACATGTCAATATATGAATAGGTGGCGACTATGATGAGCAAGCTATGGAGGACTATTGTGATTCGTCAAACTAGTGTTTCAACTATGGATACGCTTAGTGTTTAATTTTCGTATTTGGATATTGTAATATGTATTAAATTATGTTTTGGTTACTTGGAGATAAATGAAATATCAATTATTTATCATGACTAGACCTCAGTTCATTATCTGTAAGACTTCCGCTATTTACTTTATTACCTCTGATTAATGTGGAATGTGTTTTGATTTAACAACGTGGGCATAGCCTATTCGAGATCCTGGTTGAACCGTTGGTTTATTGACGGTTCATCACACCATTTTGGTTAGTCCAGAATTGGGGTGTGACACATAATCCCCAAATTGAATATTTCTTCTGTTGCTCTGCAATCATACTTTTACAGAAGAAAAAAGCTCTTGCAGTAGTAGTTCTTCAACGAAAACTCCATCCGTATTTCCCATTAAAATCAACCTCACGAAAAAAGGAGGAGACTATGGTGACTGAAACAGAGGATGAAGATAAGGACGACAACACTAACCATGAGCTATGCAAGAAGAAATTTCTGATGGGAGAGTGATACAACGAGGTTTTGCTGGTTCCTCTTTAGTAGGCGATAGCAACGACGATGAGGTTTTCTTCCTCGTGTAATCTATCGACAGTAGGTTTTTTTTGTTTGGATTTCTTTAAAATTAAGGAGCATGGGTGCTTTTTCTGGAATCGATATGAGGGGCTAAAGAATTACAACACTTGAGTTCAAGAAGGAAAGGAGGACAACCCTCATTCATGGACTTCAACCATCTGCCATGCTCGATCATATTGATTAGGTTGGATTGGTCTTTACTGGATCAAATTCCAGGAGACAGGTGGTTCTCAGCCAGTTACTATTGAAGAGCTGGAGCATATATCAAATGAGCAGAAAAATCTAAATTCTCCCAATCCCTGATGATCCATCTCCCATCATAGCAATGCTAGCGGTAATATAGCTAATACGCTTCGAGGGGACTAGGATTTCAGATTATGTCTGGAATAATTGGGGCTTTTGCAGATGATTAGCAAGGTCGCCTGATTTTGAGAAACCTTTCAATTTTGTTGTTGGAGTCTGATTGAGAAGGTATAGTTCTCTCTCTCTCCTTGCATCTCTGTCACCGGCATCTTTCTCTTTCCCCTGCTCTTTCTGCTTTTCTCTCCCATGTTGTCTCTCTTCCTCTACATTTAGTTGATAAAGATTGCTCAAGGAACTGGCAAAACCATTCCCTTTTGCTTGAAGAATTTATGGTCCTTGGGGTGGAGAAGAAGGGAAAGGAAAGTTTTATGTGACCAAAAAAGGTCGACACGAAAGGAGTGGTGGAGGTTGCCATTAGAGAAAAGCAGAGAGAGGTGTAGGTTGTGGGGATTTTGGGTTAGGGAGTAGATGGGATGTCGGTGATGGGATACTAGAGATAGGAGGCCAGAGATGGGATGCCAGAGATGGGATGCTAGAGATGAGATGCCGCCGTGAACCACAATGAAGAGGGGACCAACGTTGTAGAGGGGACCAACACAGAGCAGACTTGGGTTAGGGCTTGGGTAAGAGTGAAAAGGAGAGAGAGACATAAAATATAAGTTCTATTACAAAGGTTAAATTATTCATTCAATATATTTTTTTTATTTTTTTATTTTTAATATGAAGGGTAAAACTGTATTTCAATAATTTCATCAATTAGTTAGATATGGTTGAGGTTTTCGTAATTTTGTAGAGGTAGATGAGGTTTTCAATCCTTAATGGAGTGTATATGAAAATTTTTCTTAATTAAATATTCAGCTATATTCATAGCTTCTCCCTAATAATGTTTTAGTAACTTTGCATATGGGAGCATGTTTCTAACTCTTTCCATAATAATACGATTCATTCTTTCTATTATACCATTATGTTGAGAGGTCTTGGGAACTATTTGTTTATGCCAAATACCATGCTCATTGTAATATTTCTCAAATTGACCAATGTAGTCACCACCATTGTCTGTACGAATGCATTTAAGCCATCTCCCTGTTTCTCTTTCAACCATGATATGAAACTGTTGAAAAATCTCAAACACCTAATCTTTGCTTTTCATAATAAAGCTTCAAACTTTCCTCGATGCATCATTAACAAAAGTAACAAAATACAAAGCACCACCAAGAGTTTTTATTTTCTTGGGACTACATACATCATAATGAACCAAATCAAGAATTCCAGCATTCCTTTTAAATTTAGCAAGTGGAAAAGAAACTCTATGCTGCTTTCCAACCAAACAATGATCACAAGGAATTACAGACGTACCTTCGAGATTTGGAAGAGAATTTTTCTTTGCTAAAATCTTCAAACCTTTCTCACTCATATGACCAAGTCATCGATACCACAAATCAGATGGAGAGTCCTCAAAAGTAATGTTCACCTCACCTTTGGATAACCATGCCTCAGTCTTATAAAGAGGACAACACTTCTTTCCTTTTGCCACAATAAGAGAACCATTTTTCAACTTCCACACTCTATTGTCAAACTGTGACTCATACCCTTCATCATCAAGCTTACTAATTGAGATGAGATTCAATCTAAGATCTGGTACATGTCTTACATCCTTGAGAATCATTTTACAACCAACATCGATTGTGATGCAAACATCACCATTCCAATAATTTTGGAAACACTATTGTTTCCCATCATTACCAAACCAAAATTTTTTAACTTGTACATGTTAAAGAAATCTCTATATGAAGTAGCATGGAATGATACTCCCAAATCAATGATCCAACTAGATTCATCACAAATTGTATTAACACAACCATCACCACATATAGAGAAAATTAAAACTTCATTTGAAGCAACTATAGTGGTTTCTTACTGTTCTTTATTTTCACCACCATCTTATCCTTCCTTTGTTTAAGCTTCCGGCACTCCCTCTTTATGTGTTCGGGTTTCTAGCAATAAAAATAAGTAATTCTTTTTCTTGATTTAGATCTCCATTTTGATTTACTTCGACTATGATTTTTCTTGTGTTTTTATCTCCCCGTTCTTCTGTAACCAATGCATGTGGTGTTGGACTTTGTGTTGTCATTGTTGACAACTTGACTGATATGACAGTGTTTGTGAGTATTCGTCAGAGAAATAAGGAGAGAGAGTGTCAATTTAGGAGAGAGAGTATCAGTGTAGTGGCATAGATGTGGCAACTTCGCATGTGTGTTTTACAGTGTTCTACATCTCTTATAATGCGTCTCATATGACTTGTAGCGAGTTGAATGGTATTTTACACTGAGTTGACTGGGCAAGAGCAGTTTCGACAGTCAACAGTGTTGTACATGTGGTCAGTGATGTTCTAAGCTGAACCAAGGTGGTAGACCATGTGTGGGAGTGCGTATGAGCATGCACGTAAAGTTTCGGGTTCAAATTCCATGGTTTCATAGAGTTTTGACTTTGAGGCTCTAATTGGTGGGCCCCACAGAAGTTTCATGGAAATCCAACAGTGGAAAAACGTAGAACATCGAGTTAGCTACCCAACACAACTTGAAGCACTCAATTCTGACTTTGGATGAGAGAGATATTACTGTTTCCATCGGAACGATCGAAAAAGTTCAAAAATCCATGTTCTCGGTGAGGGTATGTGGTACAAGGAAAACAGTAATATTGTATAAAAGTAAGAGGGCCTCTTTGCAATTATCAAAAGTTAAAGGATGGCACGACAATTATCATTATTTGATAAAGAAATCGATTGGACGGTTAATAAATTGCCACGTCGCCAAGATCCAGATCGGATGGATCTGAAAATGGCGGGCTAATGTATATCACGGAGGACGTGTCAAGATTTCATCGCACGTCTTCTCATTGGTTAGTTGCAACATAATACGTTACATCGCTCCTCATGAAGAAGGCCACCTGATCCCGTGTGAAGCATCTACGTGCGACAACGAATCAGATCCAGATCCAGCGGCTCACGTAATCTCCGATTGCGCCTGACGCGATTTATCCAGATCAGATGGCGCAGGTTCAATCCCGCCTTTACTTTTGATCCAATGGCCAATTGCAAAGATTCCAGATCCAGCCAATGATAACTCGACAGCGCATAAGGCGGCAGCGCTCCAGTGTGACGTGGGCGCACGGGAACCCTCCGAAAGATTCCATTTCTCTTAATTTCATTGGTTGAACTACAAACCAACATAACTCCTTCATCCGAGTTCCAAATTGGTCCGTTCAAGTTGCAGTTTCCATATTTTTAGATGCTCTATTAGTTAGGCAGTGTTGGGAGTCTTAAAAACATTGAGAAAAATTGAAAAGAGTGTTTTGAGGCCGACAAAAGGTTTTATAGGGTTTCGTATCCTGTGGGAGTAAACAATCACCAACTACCTCTTCTCTGTGCATCAATGGAGTGTTAAATCCCATTAAGATGTCAGTAGAGCTTTTATTTTTTCATTTATGGTGATTATGGATTGTGTGGAAGAGATTATAAGTCTGTGAGCGAGGTGTGCTCTGTGAATCGATCTCTATTATCATTGAAGGCTATTGAAGAGTTCCTGAGAGCGGTGTGAAGCTTCAAAGAGATTGTTGGTCATTCGAAAGTATTATTTGTGAGATTTTTCAATTCCGTATCTATTTATGCTTTCAATATATTGTATGCTAGCGTAGGTGAAAATTATTAAATACCTAGCTAGTGGGGGAAAGTTGTAAGGCAATTCTATAAGCCTAAAAAATTGTTCTTTGCTTCCCGTGGGTGCGGGTTAAGCGTGGTGTGTACAGTGGGTGCTGAATATTGACTGTTGTAGCCTTAATGCGTTCAAGGGGGACTGACAAACAGTGAATTATCTAAAGTCATGGACTACAAGACAGCAAAGGAAGTTTGGGATAGACTGATCAATATATATGAATGAGACAAGAAGATCAAGACTGTCAAGTTGCAAACATTCAGAGATCAGTTTGAGAACTTGAAGATGAATGAAGATGAAACCATTGATCAATACATGAACAGAGTTAATAAAGTGGTTAATTTCATAAGAGGACTTGGTGAAGACCTAAAAGGTCATATTGTCTGTCAAAAAATCTTAAAGTTTCTTACTCCTAAATTTGAGTCAAAAGTATCAGCTCTTGAAGAGACAAATGATTTAGAACATGTCACTATTGATGAAATATATGGAGCATTGACAGCCTTTAAGATGAGAATTGACCCAAAAGCCTTTGTTGATAAGCAAGTTGCCTTCAAAGCCATGAAGAAGCTGAAGATTTCTAAAAAATCAGATGAGGAAGAAAGTGAAGATGATGACACAGCTCACTTTACTAGAAAATTAAATAAAGGTAAAGGAAGGTACAAGAACAAACTTCCATTCAAGTGCTTTAATTGTGGTAAGGTTGGACACTTTGCTGTAAAATGTCCAAAGAAGAATAAATTTGATAGTGATGATGAAGATGATAGCAAGAACAATCACAATGTCGAGAGCTTCAAGAAGAACAAGCCTAAAAGAAAAAGCTTCATTTTCAAGAAAAACAGTGACACTTTAGATGATGACTCAGATGATACTTCAGAGGATGAGCCTAGTAAAGCTTTGTTCATGATTTTCATTGAAGAACGGGAAAAGAACAAAAATAAAGAATTTACCTCAAATAGCATTGAAGAAGATGAGAATGAAGAATCAAGCTCAAGCTGTGATGAAGAAGGCAAAATAAATTTTGAGACAGAATTTCTAGCAGCTATGAAGGAACTTAACATGGAACGAAAAAACAACAAGTTTGTCTCAAAAGAAATTAAAAAACAAAAGCAGTTGATTCATTAAATTGAGATAAAATCCAAACCTGTTAGCTCGCGTGAGAGTTTTGTTAGTCCGGCAATCACGGATTGTCCAATAAATACCCTGACTGTTCTTTTCCAATGGAGTAAACCAAGTATCTAGTTGGACTTCGTCACCCCTTCTAAAAAATTGAAAAAGAAATAAACATAAGTCTTAAAATTACATGAATGATAATTGTTTCAATGTATGACCATACATAAATTTTATTAATAACATACGTTCAACTAAACAATTCCCACAGGTTTACTATTTTTTTGCCACATGGACAGAAGATATAATAATTTCAACTATTATTTTTAAAAAAATCATGGATTAAATTAATCCTATATCAAATTTTATAGATAAAGGAAAATCCGGTCAACACCTTAAGAAGAACAGAATCGATAAGTTGTTCCACATTTGCCTTCAAAACATTATTAGTCATGTCGGCTTTCTCCACCTACCCATCTCCTCCGTGGCCACTCCATGATCAAAACCCTAACTTGAACCCTAATTTGAATTTCCTCACTGTTCCTTGAGACCAGCGCCCCACAATTTCTGACCAATCTCAGATTGCAAGAGAGCCATCTTCCGCCCTGCAATAAAGAAGAACTGAAGCTGAAGAGCTCGTCGAAGATAGAGATAAAGATTCAATTCTTTCTTCCGATTTCTATTTAGCTTGTCCTAGTTATTCTTTCGTTGAAAATCCTAGGGAAGATGAAGATTGAGAAACCTCATCCAATTCCCATCTATCCTGTACAAACCCCTAGCGCCAATCCCAATCTCCATGATAATTGGTCTTCCGTCCATACACTCCTTCACCTCTCTTTCAATCAGGACCATGCGTGCTTTGCCAAGGGAACAGATCATGGATTCCGTTTCTACAACTACGATCCCTTTCGCGAAATTTTGTCGAAGAGACTTCGATCTTGGAGGTGGTATTGGTGTTGTGGAGATGATCTTTCTATCCAATATTTTTGTAATGGTAGGGGGGGACCTGATCCGCAATTCCCAATCAACAAGGTCATGATATGGGACTATCAACAGAACCGGTGCATCGACGAGTTGTCATTTAGATCTGAGGTCCGCGCTATCCGACTTCGGCGTGATTGTACTGTTGTGGTTTTGGAGCAAAATATACAGGTGTACAATTAGGGGTGCAAGTTTTACCTTGACGACCCTAACTCGACCAGGCCAGCCCTAAACCCTAGTAGGGTTAAACCCAGCCCGAACCCTGATAGGGCTAGGTTAGGGCTTAATTTGTTATCAACCCTGGGTTGGGTTGGGTTGATCCCGGTTGTCCCCGAGCTGTGCCCTGTACAAACCGACCTTGTATATATATATATATGAATATATTCTGGGAAGCGTTGTCGACTCTAAGAGGCGTTGAGACATTGTCTAAGAGACTCAAAGTTGACTGTTGAAAAAGATTAGGTGAGAACAGAAATCTCTTGAGGAGTTTTCCCTGTTTTGAGTTAAATATTTTTTATAGTTTGATTGTTATTGTTTCGACTTCATTTGCTGATCTATTAGAAAACTGTAAGGAGATTTTATTTTATTTTGAGTTGTGTGTTTTCAATCTTTCTGTTGTTATTTTGACAGATTGAGTATGTTGTTTGATTTTTATTATTTCTATTTTATTTGTTGATCTTTTAGAGGTCCCCTCTGTTTTGGCTACCAGTTTTGTTCATATTTTGTTCATATTTTCATCGGTAGAGATTTATGATTTTCATGAGTGTTGTAATGGACAATCAAAAGCATGTTTAATGATCGACAAGAGATTTTGATTTGAGCTAAGATCAAATGGGTTTTAAATGAATTGTATGATTGATATCGTTTATTCTCTTCTTTTTTTTCTTTTTACCTACAGGGATCTTTTTTTCTCTTTTTACTTCCTCCTGAATCAGGATTAATCAGGGTTAACCCGGCCCAATCCAGTCTTGTCAGAGTCAATCAGGGCAGGCTAGGGTTAGGCCCAACCTTGCCAGGGTCAGGGTTAGGGTTGTACATTTTTTGACCCTGGTAGGGTTGGATTGGGTTAGGGCTAAGTTTAAATAGTCAGGGTTGGGGTTAGGGTTTTGAAAAACCCAACCCAACCCGACGCTGTTGCCCTATGTACAATATTGTGGGCCTGAATCCGTTGCACCAAATTAAGATGATTGCTAATCCCAAAGGGCTTTGTGGAGTGTAACAAGAGTCGGGTTCATTCTCATCATATCTTCTCAGGAAGAAGATGGATTGACGTTCAAGTCTAGATCTTTTTATTTTTTGCTATGAGGGTAAAACAAGTATTTCATCCCTTTAATAGGGGTAATTTGGCCATTACAAAAATATTGATCATAAACGATCAACATTTAATAGAATATACCTTAAGGGTAAAACAGGTATTTCCTCCCTGAGAGGGTAAAACAAGTATTTCATCCCTTTAATAGGGGTAATTTGGCCATTACAAAAATATTGATCATAAACGATCAACATTTAATAGAATATACCTTAAGGGTAAAACAGGTATTTCCTCCCTGAGGTTTACCTTAAAGACAAATGCCTCCTAACTTTTCAGAAAAATACAATTATCCCATTTTTTTAACGGCATTAAAATTTTTTTTTATGAACAATTCTATCCCTGAATGTTTTATTACTTAAAAATCAATTGATTCCGGTTTCACCAACTGAGCTGGCGTAACCATTCCTGAATTCTCTCTTGATGCTGTTGCTTGCTCCAGAAGATTAGGATGACTAGTCCAGCGATGTTCTCTCTGTTCTTCGTATCATAGTTCCTTCCCAGAGGTATCAAATTTCTGGCTAAGCAATGGCTGCTGTTCGCCTTCTCCAGCATCAAGGTTAGTTTTTTTATTGATGCCTTTTCATCTCTGCTCTTGTTATGTTCTAATGTTTCTGCATCTTGATTTCAAAGGATAGAACTTCCTTGATTCAAGCCCTTTCAAGGAGAAATTCCAGGTACATGATCCTGACCCCCTAATCCTCTTAAATAACCATGAGATCAGAGCAAGAAATGAATTACACGGCATAAAATATTGCTAAAACTGAGCCTGGCAAAAGGATGGAGAACAGATTTAATCGCAGGTTCGATTCTCACAACAAGGACTTAGAGGCTGAAACTCCAGGGTTTGTGTCAGGTGGCTACTTGTGAGGGTAGCTCCTCCAGAGAGTAAGAAGAAAAGAAACAGAGGAAAATGAGGAAAATTCTTTTTTTTTTAGTGTCTTTTCATTATCCTTCAGTATAAGCTTTATACAATACACAGTATTTCCCAATCATTCCCTAACAGCATTTCTAACACTTTCTAACAACTCACAGCTGTCTACGGTTATGCCCTCCTTTATTGGTTCACCTGTAGTCCAGCAGGGCTTTAGGTTTCCTCTTCTCACGTGTCCCTCTCCTGGGTGCCATGTTATCAATTAGTGCTTCGTAGGAGGTGGGATGATCCACTACGTTTCCCTCATTTCCAATAAGGTTCACATCATTGCCTCCACCTTCAAAGGGAACCTTGTCCTCAAGGTTCAGGTGAGGATACAATTGACGGAGGGCAGAAACATCCACCCATGACGATTCCTCTAGAGGAAGGCCGTCCCACTGCACCAATGCCTGCTAGATCCATTGACCTTGTTGCCGACGCTGTCGGTAATTGGCAATCGCCACTGGTGTGGGTGTAGCTCTGTCATCAAGCTTGTAAAGGTAGCTGATCCAGTAGGGAAGTATGAGTACCTACACACCGTTTTAGCTGAGAAATATAAAACACAGGATGGATCCGAGCTAATGAAGGTAGGGCCAATTTATTAGCGACTGGGGAAATTATCTGAAAGGGTCCAAAAAATCGATGTCCCAGCTTCGGACGTACTTGGTGAAGCAGAGAGTGCTACCTATATGGTTGGAGCTTGACATACACCCAGTCATGCTCTTGAAATTCTTTGTCGATCCTGTGTCGATCAGCCTGGGATTTCATTCTCCCTTGGGCTCTAATGAGATTGAGCCGAAGTAGGTGTAAAATTTCATCTCTGGACAGTAACTATTGTTCAACATCTTCAAGAGTGGATGACCCCTGAACATACCAAGTAATCACAGGGGGAGCTCGACCATATAATGCTTGGAATGGGGTGGCGGTGTGGAACGCTGTGTTATACAAGTACTCTGCCCATGGTAAAAGTAGAACCCATTGTTGTGGATTATCCAGCACAAAACTGCGAAGGTACATCTCAACACATCGGTTCAAGGCTTCGGATTGGCCATCTGTTTGGGGGTGATACGAACTGCTCATCGCCAACGTTGTTTCCTTGTAGCTGAAAAATTTCTCGCCAGAACAGACATATGAACAGAGGGTCCCTATCACTCACAATAGAGCGGGGTAGACCATCTAGTCGAACAATGTTGGTGACAAACACCTCTGCAATTTTCAGACTTGTATACCCGGTTGTCAAAGCAAAAAAATGGGCATATTTAGTCAGGTGATCAATTACCACTAGAATGGCAGACTTACCAGCTGAATTGGGCAGTCCTGTTATAAAATCCATCGCCACATCTTCCCAAACTTGTGACGGGATTGGCAATGGCTGTAGGAGTCCCGCGGGTGAGGTGGACAGTGTTTTAGTTTGTTGACACACCGAACATTGTTCCACAAAAGATTTCACACTCTGTTTCAGTCCCCGCCAATACACATTGGTAGCTAGTCGGCTATATGTACGAAGGACCCCAGCATGGCCTCCCAATGGTGACGCATGGTATTCTCGCAATAATGTATCGCACAATGGTGAAGAGGAGGACAACATTAGTCGATTCTTGAAGTATAAGAGGCCATTTCGAAAACTATAATGGGGCTGACTTGATGGATCACTCAGTATGGCATCACGAAGAGTACTCAGTTCAGAACAAATAGTAATCTCTTGTCGAAGTTGGTCAAGGAGATCAAACACAGGGCCACTAACAACCAAATGGGATGGCATCAAAATCATGATTCGAGACAGTGAATCAGCAATGGTATTTTCTTGACCCGGTCGGTATACGATCTCAAAAGTAAAACCTAATAACTTTGTGAGTCACTATTGTTGTTCTGGCGTCTGAACCATTTGGTAAGTCAAGTCTTTGAGGCTTCTTTGATCCATTTTAATGAAGAATTTTTGGCCCATCAGGTATTGGCGCCATCGTCGAACCGATTCCGTTATAGCATACATTTCCTTGCAAGCAAATTTGTTTGTCACCGTGTTGAAATGTAATTGTCATGGTGCTGTAATCGAAAACTACTGGACCGAGCTGAGATAGCCATTGAACACCGAGGACCACATCGGCTCCAAACAAGGGCAAGGTGTGAAGCCAATTTAATGGGGAGGTTGCGAACCATACCTTCGCTGTATAGAGTAGAGCCATTACCAATAAGGACATTCATGCTAACAACTGACTCAATCGACAAGCCAAGATAGTGAGCAGTTCGATTTTGAATAAAATTGTGGGTACTCCCACTATCAACCAACACTTGAATGGAGGAACCGTGGACAGAGCTGGTGAAACGCAGAGTAGTGGCAGAACTCTGTCCTACCATGGCATTAAAGGACAACTCTGAAGCCTGGGGAACAATTCGCTGCTGGGACTTGGCGGTGGTGGCACCTCAGTTGGAAGCTCTGTGTCGAAACCCGAATCATCATACGAGGCATATTCCAATAAAAATAGCTGACGACTTTTGCAGCAATGGGTGGGCGTAAATCTCTCATCACAGTTGTAGCATAGACCTTTATCGCGTCTAGCTTGCATCTCAGCTGGAGATAATTTTTTGATGGGTATGTGAGGACCTGGTGGTGATGGAAGCAATGGTGGTGTCACGGTGGGAGGGGTTGGTAACAATGGAGGACGTGATGAGGGAGGCCGAGACCAGGAGCGATGAGCCTCAAGTAGTTTGGCCTCTTGGAGTTTTGCCAAACCCACCATTTGGGTCATCGAATCAGGTCGGAATGCCATAACACCATAACCAGAGATAAAGCAGCTTATCAGAAACGCCAAAGGAACACCACTGATGCAATTGGCAAGTAGTTCAAACTGAGATTGGTAGGCGAAAACCGACGACGTTTGAGTGAGTTTTGCTAGGGCACCTTGAGGGTCGTCGAAGTCGGATGGGCTGAATCGAACTTCCAGAGCACAATGAAGACGGACCAAGAAGAGAATTGATTGTTCTTGTGCATCCACTAGAACCATTGCAAGGCAGGGCTATCCATGTGAAAAGGATGAAACCAATAAGCATTGCTTACTGGGAGTGCCGTGGTAGTCTAAGAAGCGTTTGGCCTTGAATATCTAGTCGACCGGATCCGTGCCATCAAAGAGGGGGAAATCAAGGCGGATAGTACGAGTCTACAAGGGAATCACCGGAATCGGAACAGAAGCAGTGGAGATGTTGAGAGCAGAAGAAGCAGAAACTTCAAGAGCAGGGGATTCCGGGGTTGTAGGATGTTGGCGGATTTGATTGAGTTTACTGCCCAGAGCAACAAGGTTAAGGGTTAGGTCTGCAAAGGCTCGTTTCTGGTCCGCAAAGGCTCATTGCGGATCGGAAAGGGCTGTCTGGATTGAGTCGATACGCTTGCCGTGGGCAGCTGACGTCTCACCAAGATGTTTGACGGCCTCATCGAGTAAGCGGAACCTGGTACCATCGGCCATGGGCAGAAGACAATGAAAGCACCAATATCAGGTGGCTACTTGTGAGGGTAGCTCCTCCGGAGAGTAAAAAGAAAAGAAACAGAGGAGAATGAGTCTATTTTTTTTTTAGTGCCTATTCATTATCCTTCAGTATAAGCTTTATACAATACCCAGTATTTCCCAATTATTCCCTAACAGCATTTCTAACACTTTCTAACAACTCACAGTTGTCTATGGTTATGCACTCCTTTATTTGTTTACGCGTAGTCTAGCAGGGCTTTCGGCTTCCTCTTCTCACGTGTCCCTCTCCTGGGTGCCACGTTATCAGTTGGTGCTTCGCTGGAGGTGGGATGATCCACTACGTTTCCCTCATTTCCAACAAGGTTCACATCAGTTTGGATCGCCTATGGGTAGACAACTTACGCTCAAAATACGAGATAGAGAAGAGCAGAGATGAGAGAGATCAGTGGTTAGTTGTGACTGACTATAGGTTTTGTTGGGATAGGACAGGGGAAGAAGAAGGGAAGAAATCAGTAAAGAAACAGGGGAAATAGAAGAAGCACAAGGGAGAGGAATTAACAGAAGGATCAGCGCAAGTAAGAGAATTTACCTGGAAAGGAAGAAGCCCCGAACCAAAGGAGAAGGGAGAAGAGAGAAGAAGCAAGCAACATGGGTACTCACAACCCGTGAGAGAAAATAAAATTTAAACTTAATTCCAATATTCAATCAATCTGACCAATTGATGGGTAGAAAATGCTGAATCAGAGACACCTTGGTCATTGATATCATCAAATCTATGATCAATGATGGATTTTCTACCCATCTTCGGTTGGATAACTTGCAGGCCCATGGAATCCTAATTAACAGGTAAGGGGAAAAGATTAGATCTGATTCTGGGCGAGACAGGATGCCTTTTGTTTATTCTATCCTGTTTGATGGTGTCTAGCAGCCGGGAGGGTATTCATCTCATAGATTGTTTTGTTCTAATGTTTCTGTGTCTTGATAGGGAACTCTCAAAGAAGACCCAAAACGCAAACAACATATGGTGGCTTTTAAACGGGTTGCTTGGGGATCAAAATCGGATGTTCATGTATATCCTGTTCCAGGCTTTATTCATTGTTGCAACCATGGCACTGGCTGTCCCCATTTCCTTGTCTTACAAACTTCATGTGATTTTCCAAATATTCAAGGTCTCTCCAACTATATGAAATGGCGGAAGCTTTCTAGCTTCTTGAAGTTTGCCAAAACAGGTGATTCAAGAAGAAGAAGAAATTGGAGATGCAACCTATACCAATCCAGCCAAACCACAGTATCACCATGGTTGAAAAATCGACAGGAGACAATTACTCTACCGAGATTGAATGTGAAGATGTAGTGAGGTAGATCTTGAATGTGAAGGATTTGGGTTAAAAATCTGAGAACCCAGTTGCTGAGTAGCCGTTCGAGAGATTGGGATCAACGAGATTCCCGAACCAGGAATCATGGCCGCTGAGAAGAACATCATCGGAAAGATGAACGGAAACTACCGGCGGGATTTGCAGAGGATTATGAGTTTAATCAATCAGCAATGGTGATGATTTCTTGATTTTCGTTCTTGAGTCTACTGGATTCGGAGACGACTATGATTTTTAGTTTAGTTAAGGGATTAGTTTGATCATTATAAAAATATTGACCTCTCACCGTCGATATCTAATGGAATATATCTAATAACGGCGTAGATGTAGTAATCTATTAATAATCCTAGTAAGGATAAAATCTTAGTTATGTCAAGAGCCCACTGTGCAACTCTCTTCTGTTGTTTTAAAAATTGTATAAATACTAGTTAGTATGCTGGGAAAAGTTTTACTGAAAAGACTTATGTTTGGTGTCATGCAATTTCAATCGGTCTCTCCAAGTTTTCAGAGGTTCCAGGTCCTCGAGATATCCATCACTTACAATTATTCTATTTTGAAAGTTGTCACTTCAGTTATATTTCTGGAGTACAAAACATTGCTAACTCTCTTGTTAAGAGGACTTGTCAGTTATCATGTACGATGATTTGACCTATTTTCAATCCGTCGATATAGACAACTTGTACTCTATCTTCCTTCTGTAATACATATTTGAATAAATAAGTATCTTTTTTATCCAAAAAAAATATGATAATCTATCGCTGGAAGGATAACTATGACTTGACAAAGTCAACTATATAAACTATAAAATAACGTCATGATCTCCTACATAAGAAAGAGTACCCATTTTCAAAGGCCCTTCGGTCGTCTCCAGGGTTGTCTAAAGTATTTCTAGTTTCTAGCTTTTTCGAATGGTTTTTTTTTTTTTTTTCGAGGGGGGTATTCCTCTAGGAATGTCTCTTATAGTGTAAATGGAGTTTTTCGTTGTTTGGTGTATTTTTTTTATTTGTTTGAAACAAAAAAAAGGAAGAAAAAATTGAGCTACTTAAACTAAAAAAGAAAATTATATAATACTCATGCACCCACCCGTGCTCTCTCAAACATAGACAAGACTATCCCCAAAACCCTTTGAACAATTCTCTAAATACCACCTGACATGACTAAACCAGAACTAGCTCAAAGCAGTATCTGTTGCTTAGTAGTCCTGAGATGAGAGTTATAGCAGTTCAGCAAGAAAGAATGGGGACACAAAAAGAGATGATCCGAAGATTATATATAATTCTACTCTGACATGATCCTCAATAGGGGATGCAATTTTGGTCCTGTCGGCTTGAGTCTACCCTCAGCTCAAATATGGTCTGGGTTGAGATATCTTGGCTTTGAGGATGGGTAAAGGCTATGAATTTCTGGTCCTGAGTCAAAGCCTGGTGCTGAGTTAGAGCCAGGCCAAGGTTAAAGCCTTCGGCTGAGTTTGACCTAGCCCAACCCGGCCCTATCTTATTCTGCTTCCTATTCTTTCTTTTGACATCTTCGTCGTTTGGCCTAGCCCCAGCATCTCCCTTCCCCCTCCGAATGCTCAGGGTCAATCAAGATCAACTTGGTCAGGACCTGAAGGTGCAAGTTGGATTCTTCAGGTCCCGAGTCAGAGCGGGGACTGGGACTAGCTAAGCGGACTCATGATTGGATTGAGTTTTTAAAAAGCCCAATCCAACTCGACCTTGTTGCACTTGCAGTCCTAATCTTCAATAACACAAACCATAACACGCTCGACCATGGTGGATTTGCAAACTTTGAATCCTTAGGGCCTATTTGATAAAACTTTTGTTTCTGGATTCTATGGATTTTGACTCCCAGGGAGCCATTTTGGAGTAAAAACATGTTTGATAAATTCAGTTGGATTCCAACTCCCACAGAGTGAATCGGATTCAGAATGACTCCAGAATCCAAAATTTTTGAGTCATAAATACTTGCTCCAAGCTGTTGGATCAACTTTTTAAGAGTAAAAAAAGAGTCGACATTCACATGACTATCACTTGACCACCACCACCACCACCACCGTCGTCGCCGCCACCACCCACCACCCACTTCCACCATCGCCACCACCACCACCACGACTGCCACCACCACCACTGCCACCGTCGTCCCCACCGGCATCGCCACCGCCACCACCACAAACCACCACCGCCACCAATAACGCCACCACCACCGCCACCACCCACCGCCACCAACACCACCGCCCACCACCACTACCACAACTGTTTTTCTAGACTTCGATTGGAGGGATAGTGTGTTATCAAATATGTTTCTAATCCAAAAATGCTTTATAATCTATTTCAGAATTGCATTATCAAACAAGTTTTTAAAATAATCCTAGAGTAGTCTGAAGTAGAATCTAAATTTGAATCAGAATCCAGAATTAGCCTCCTAAAACGTAAAATCCAAAAACTCATTCTCACAAGTCACATCCAGCCTACCTCATTTTCAACCTCATTCTCAGAGGTTTTAGTTTGTCATTTGGCCAGAGTAGTCTAGTATGTTTGGTGTGTAGTCTAATTCCAATTCTAAATTCTATGAAACTAGTCAACTTTCAAAAGTACAATTATAACTCCAATAATGATAGTTGAAAATTCTGTCTGATTGCACTATTGGGTCTCCATCTTAGTTCCTCCTTTGGGTGGTGGGTGGCTATTGTGGTGGTGGTGGTGGTGGTCGGTGCCGATGGTGTTGGTGGTGGCGGTGTCGAAGTCGGTGCCAGTGATGGTGGGTGGTGGTGATGGCGGTCAAGCCTTTGTTTTGGCCAGACTCCCTTTTTTAGTTCTGTTTCTTTTGTTCTGGAGCAATGAAAGCTACTTTTGTTAGTTCCTAAATTTAGGATCTTAGAGTCAAATGTAGTCCGATTCACTCGCTGGGAGTTTGGAATCAGCTCGGATTTACCAAACAATATTTAACTCTCAAATTATTCTCTAGGAGACAGAATCAATGGAATCCAAGAACAGGAGTATTATCAAATGGGACCTTAATCTCCTAAAACGCAAAACCCAAAAACTCATTCTAACAAGTCACACCCAACCCTGCCTCATTTTCAACCGCATTCTCAGAGGTTTTAGTTTGTCATTTGGCCAGTTTTTTTTTTTTTTTTTTAATTTTTGGTAGAAAATGATTTGGCCAGTTTTTCTATTTTTATGTTTTGGTGGAAAGTCATTTGGTCAGTGTAGTCTAGTATGTTAGGTGTGTATTCTAATTCTAATTCTGAATTCTATGAAACTAGTCAACTTTCAAAATTACAATTCTAACTCCAATAATGATAGTTGGAAATTCTGTGTGGATGCACTATTGGATCTCCATCTCCGATCGTCTCCTTTGGTAGTTGACAATACTCCATATTCCATTCATTGATTTTTATTTCTTTTGTTCTAATCATGAAATAAAAAGATGGTATTTTGTATTTTGTGTGCATTCTCATTCTTAGATCATGTAGTACGCTACAGAGTTTGGCCCAACCTTGAATACATCCAATATTAGCTGATCAACAAAAATACCTAACTCTTTAATTTATTCTGTTAATAATATATTTTTTATTTTAAGAAAAAATACATTCTAAGAAAGAATATAGATCAAATGCTGCCCAAAGAAGCACACTTTTGTATTCATCAAACTTAGATGTAAAAGAAGGTGCAACATGTCAGTTTCAAGCCTTCCATTGTCCTAGACCAAACACAACCGTCCATTTGGACTTCACCTCAA
The DNA here is from genome assembly GCA_028583415.1 of Protea cynaroides. NCBI lineage: Eukaryota > Viridiplantae > Streptophyta > Magnoliopsida > Proteales > Proteaceae > Protea > Protea cynaroides. The sequence goes on from CM053272.1 coordinate 28,031,983, forward strand.
AGTTATTTTCAATCATTATCATCATATTATCCACCTATGGGTGCGAACTTCAATGCGACCCGTGATTAATAACCTCTAATTTCAGAGCCCGATTGCAACCGGAATCTTGGATTGTTCTGGGTTTAACATCCAGGTTCAAAGTTCAGACTTGATTATAACCTTATTTCCCACACTACAATAATGAACCAAACAGATCACCTGCCCTTTTTCCGAATCCACATCCTCTCTTCGGAATCAAATCTTCTCCACCCGCTAGAGATTCTTCAATGCCATCCAGTGGTTGGATCTCAGCTGGAGAGTCTCTAACGACTAGAGACAATTTCTCAACCTTCCTTTCCAAGTGTTTCAGGAGGAGAAGGGGCACCCTCATTGGATGGACAACACCTAGGGTTTGGTTGAATCCGAGCCCTCCATCTAAGTAGACAAGCTGAGCCGACAAGGGAGTATCAGCTCAGATGGAGGGCTGAGACTCACCCAAGCCCCCGGTGTCGTCCATCCAATAGGGGCATCCCCTCTCCTCCCGAAACACTTGGAGGAGAGGATTTGGATTCTCTTTTTCCTAAAAAATTTGCCCCCAACCAATTATGGGTTCTTAGGGGTGTCAATGGGTCTTTTCGGTTTTTCGGTCTAGTTTGGTTTTGAGCTTTTATCAAACTGGTTAATAGGTTCTTATTGGTCTAATATCAAGTTGATCTTGGTTTGGTTCTGTTTATGATATGTATATATAGTAACAAGTTAACCTAATGGTCTCTATTGGGCAATTATCAGACTGATTCGGTTTTATTGTCGTTTTCTTACATGTATATTTAGTAAAACGTTGGCTTGATGGGCTATTAACAATCCATTATTGAGCTGATTTGGTTTTGTTATTGGTTTGAACTTATTGTACTGGTTTGATTTAGACTTAATCAGGGATTTCAGTTTTTCAGCAAATTTTAATCCCATTTGATAACACTCATGTTCTTGATCCATTGTTTTTTGAGAGCATGATGTTGTTTGGTAACACTGCTCTAGATTTGATTCCAGAGCTTGTTGAAAATAGAATCTCCTTTGATAAAAATGAATCTGGAATCAATTCCAGATCTAATGGTGGCGTGATGAATGATGGTGGTGGGTGATGGTGGTGGTGGCGATTAAACTTTTGTTTTGGTTCGACTCCCTTTTTTAGTTTTGTTTTATTTGCTCTGGAGCAACAAACGTTAGTTTTTTTAACTCCAAGATTTGAGATAGCAAAGTCAAATGGAGTCCAGTTCACTCCCTAAGAGCTTGAAATCAAATCAAATTTATTAAATAATATTCAGTTTTCCAATTAATGGGACGAAAAAAAAAAAAAAAAAAAATCAATGGAATCTAAGAAGGGAGTGTTATCCAACAGGCCTAAAAGCACAGTCCGTCCAGACTCCCTTGTAACGGCTATTAATGCCTTAAATTATTATTATTATTATTATTATTTAGTAATATAATCTTAAATTATTATTTAATTATAGAAATTTTTTTTGTCATGAATTTCTTTTTGGATCACTAGCTTTATAATAATATTGAGATATTGGGAGTAGTGGTTGGAAAGGTATTCGCGGAGATCAGAGTAGGTAAAGAGAGGACGCAGAATCAAAAGCTAAGAAAAAAAGAAAACGGTCGCAAACGCGGAAAGAAAAACCCAGAAACGCAAAAACCCAATTTAATAGTAAGAAATGAAGGTTGGTTGGATACCCTGGTTAGGAAATGAAGGTTAGTTGGATGTTTGAATTTGTCAAGCAAAAACAAAGACTATAGAAAGAAGGTAGAAAGAAGCTGCTCTGTTGACACAGCACAGCACAGCACAGTTTCACAGTTTGGCCGCCTTGTTTGATTTCCTGTTCTTGACCATTGATAGATGATTAAGCATTACAGATGTCACTTTTTAGAATTCCAGGAATCTCCTCCACTGCCTTCCACCATTCATTCTACCCTGTCTCAAAAGTCTTAATCCCACTTTCCCTCTCCTTTATATCTGCTTTTCTCACTTTACTCTTCACTACTACCTTTCTTCTCAGCTTTCAGAGCAGATAACAATCTTATCTCTCTCTATTCTCCACATTTCTCTCATTCTTCCACTTAAAAGCAGGTCACAGAGTAACAATTTCAAGGTTATGAAGATGGGTTTCTCTAATTTCATGGCTGTTGTTCTGATGTTGGGCTTGTTTTCCAGTTCTTCTATCGCCCAGGCGCCTGGATCCGCGCCCACAGTCTCTCCGGCACCTCGCGTTTCGCCGACCCCTGCACCGGCGGTTTCACTTCCGGCGCCGACACCCGCACCCGCACCTTCCGTGGCTACACCGACACCAGCTCCCACTCCCACTCCCACTCCCACTCCCAGTCCCACTCCCTCATCGTCCCCAACAACATCTCCTGCTCCAGCTCCGACGTCGAAATCGCCTAATACATCTCCTCCATCTCCAAGCATCGCCTCACCTCCTTCACCACCTGGTTCACCTACAGTGAGTCCAGGTGGGACGACTACTCCTTCTTCGGGCGCTCATGGTTCTCTCAACAGAGTTGCAGTTCTGGGTTCTACCGTCGTGGGCACCTTCGCTATTGCCGGCTTCTTGATCTAAAAATTCCATCATCATTTATTTCCTTGCAGGATTTCATTTGTTAGTTGTTACCCCTTTTTTGTTTTTCTTCTGTTGTTCTCATTGTATTTTTGTTTTACATTTTTAATTTATTTCCCGGTGGAATTTCTTGTGTTTACTCATGTATGGACGGAGGTGATTCATTTATATATATATATACTCATTGACGGTCGATGATTTGATAGTAATGGTTGTGGATGAAAGCATATTAATAAATAATTTTTAATTTTATTTTTATTCTTCATAGACTGAAATATATATATATATATATATATATATATATATATATATATATATATATATATATATATAATTTTTTTTTGGAAGAGAGAGAGACAAATACGACCAGAGCCCCAGAGACGCAGAGAGAGCGAGAGAATGAGGGAAGATGAGGTTCCCCTGTTAGAAGAGGGAAGCGAAGGATCTGTGATTCAAAGGATATGGGTGGAATCGAAGAAGATATGGCAGATCGCAGGTCCTGCTATTTTCAGTCGTGTAGCCTTGTATGCCATGACTCTAATGATTCAAGCATTTGCAGGACATTTGGGAAATCTCGACCTAGCTGCAATCTCCATTGCTTCCACTGTCATCATCTCCATCAGTTTTGGATTTTTGGTACTGTTCTTTTCTTTATTTCCCATTTTCCTTCAATAGATTGCTCCTCTGATCCATCTCGATCTAGGACTTCTAAATTTGATGAAACGAAGGATTTGTTTAGTTGGGTATGGCAAGCACGTTGGAGACTCTGTGTGGACAAGCTTACGGCGCCAAGCAGTACCATATGCTGGGGATTTATCTCCAACGTTCGTGGATTGTTCTGTTCCTCTTTGCAATCTTGCTCTTGCCCATGTTCATCTTTGCTACTCCCATCTTGAAGCTGACTGGGCAGACTACAGAAGTTGCAGAGAGATCAGGAAAGGTGGCTCTTTGGTTGATTCCGCTTCACTTTTCATTTGTGTTTCAGTTTACGCTTCAGAGATTTCTGCAGTGCCAGCTTAAGACCACTGTGATTGTGTGGGTTTCAGGGGCTGCTTTTGCCGTCCATGTGTTTGTTAGTTGGCTCTTCGTTTCTAAGCTAAGGGTTGGCATTGTTGGAACTGCAATTGTTCTTGATTTCTCATGGTGGTTAACTGTTCTTGGACTTTTTGTCTATATGATTTCTGGAGAATGTCGTCTCACATGGACTGGCTTCTCTTCCCAAGCGATTGTTGGGCTTTGGCCATTTCTGAAACTCTCCATAGCTTCAGGGATCATGTTATGGTATGAATATGATTGCTTTCTCTGTATTTCTGTTTCTATAGAAACCAGAGAGCTTTGGGTCTGAAAATTTTAATGAATGATTTCTGGAATTGCAGCTTGGAGAATGTTTATTATAGAATGTTGATCATAGTGAGTGGGTATCTTGAGAAAAATGATGTAGCAGTGGATGCCCTTTCCATCTGGTTAGGACCATTACCTCCTCTTGAACAGTTGGAATTTAGTTCTTTGCAATTTGTTGTTTTTTCTTCTTTTCTTGCAAATTCTTGTTGATCTCTGGAAGTTAATGTTGTTTTGCAGCATGACGATCTTTGGGTGCGAATCCATGATCCCTCTGGGGTTCTTAGCTGCAGCAGGGTAACCCCCCTCTTTCTCTCTCTCTCTCTTCAAAGCCTAATGAGATTCACTTGACTTGAGTATGAAGATGCCTGCTTCATCTTCTCATTTCTGCCCATAACCTTGGAAAAACGAATCTTACAAAGCTCTACACTCCATAAGATTGGAACTTTCCGAAGACCCAAGAGGCCACAGACCACAGAAAAGGGTAACCTGCTTCCCTTTTCCACTCCTTCGTAGAACGACCGTTAGAGCCAACGGAAAGTAGAAAATTGAAGGAAAATGTCAAGACAAAAATGTCCACTGTTCTTGTCAAACAGTTGTGATCATCCTACGGCTGGATTTAACTGGGTGACACACATATACGGATATACGCATTAGGTAAAGATCAACCGTGCAATCACAACTGACGTCTCTCGAGTGGAACAGAGAAGCTTTTCTACCCCCAATGCATGAGCCCACACATTCTCCATATGGTAGAAACTAGTTAGGCAGCATAGAAACGGAGAAAAAGATCAACAGCCCTTCCAACCCGAGATAACCCCAGCTGTCCAATCTCGGGCAGAGCGGCATGTTCTCCAATGAGGATTTTGGTTATTTTTATTATAGAATCTTATTGCTTAGGTTCCACGGAGTAGGTTGAATCTGTGTAGCAAGAGCGAAAGGTAGTGTAATGTTCAAATTTTTTAAGGGGGAGGGGGGGATTTATAAATTAATTAACGAGATATATTAAAATCTTATATGCAAGAGAGGAAAATAGAAATAATATATAAATATAAGAAGAGCCACTAATCAGTCATTTGAAGATGAAAGAGAGACAAGAGAGAAAGAAAATTTAAATATAAAATAAGAAAGAGATAAGGACAGGTATATACTTGCAGTATGTACTTCTTTTTCCTTTTTTTTTATAATTTATTTTCAGCATTTATCCAAAAGTTGAGTTGTGGGTTATATAGTCTATCTCATCACAATGGGTTAAAATATTCAGCTAACCAGATCCGGGAATTGGGTAAGTCAGTCGTATACATGCCCCAAGAATACCAAAATGATAATTTAAGCCATGGGTGAACAATCCAATCAATCTCATGGGCAAAAAAAAAAAAAAAGGGTTGCAATTCAAAATGGTTTTCTGTTTGTTAAATTATTCATCCAAGTTTTTTATTAAATAGAGGGAGAAGGATCTACACCTCTCTGGTAGGGTTGCAAATCTGAGCAACCTAACAGGAGTTAACAAAATTGATATTGCAAACGAGGGCACAGGGGCTACAGCCCAACCCAATAATGTGGCGGTCTTGAGTGAGGTTTCTTGGGATTCAACAGATCGTCCAGATATCGATTCTGTTGGGCCTTCTATTGATGGTGTTGCCGAAAATGGGAGGCTATTTTGTTAGGCTCTCTTTGATATAGTTTATATTTATGTTTATGAGTTATTTATAATAAATCATTTATGAAAATAAATTATGAGTCATAAATAATAACTATTTAATACCACTAGACATAAGGAAATAATAATAGATTATCAAAATAATAATAAACACTTTCTAATCTATTTGTAGATTTCAGATTTTATCAGTTTATTATAAATACAAAATAAGTACCATAAATTATACCAAACAATTACATATGTCATAATGTATTATATATATAATTAATTCTATAATACATTACCAAAGAGAGCCTTAGTTAAGAATTTTTCCATTGAAAGGGTAACAGTCCAATGCTCTATTAATGGACCTTTTTCTGTCAAATGCAGTGTGCGAGTAGCAAACGAGCTCGGAGCAGGTAACTCTAAGGGTGCGAAGTTTGCGGCCATGGTATCGGCGGCAACTTCCTTGGTGGTGGGCCTTTTATTTTTTGCCATAATCATGGGTTTCCACAACTCGATCGCATTGTTCTTCAGCTCTAGTGCTGCAGTCATCAAAGCTGTCAATAAATTATCAGTGCAATTAGCAATCACCATTCTCTTCAACTGCATCCAACCAGTTCTCTCTGGTGAGGCAACAACCCTCAAATAAAATTGAATTTCTTACTATGATATCTTATCATGGGAGTTCTGGTTCTGTTCAGGGGTTGCTGTTGGATCAGGATGGCAGGCAATAGTGGCGTATATAAACATTGGATGTTACTACTTCATTGGGGTTCCTTTGGGAATTTTCCTGGGATGGTTCCACAATTCTGGTATTTGGGTATGTTTGTCATATTTAAACACAGATAGACATGCCACTCTCTGAACCATTCTTCTTCCTGATCTTGCTTATGATATTTAAACAGGGAATCTGGATTGGGATGATTGGTGGCACCGTGGTTCAAACATTGATATTGATCATCATCACTGTGAGATGCGATTGGAAAGCTGAGGTAAATGAGTCAATTTAGATTACATTTGTAGAAATTGAACCCGAAACACGATGCAGAAAAAGTAAAATGAAATAAATAAAAAATCTCACAATGTAAAGATTTAATTACGTGGTTCAAAAGGGATTTCTTGTTTGAGGGCAAGCCTTGCTGTGATCGTAAAGTTGTCAAATTGCAACCTAGTGGTCATGAATTAGAAATAGACTCTCTGCATAAGGTCCATACATTCTATCCTTCCCCAGAACCTACAGTAGTGGGAATCTTGTGCACTAGAATGCCCCTTTTAATAGGGATTTCTTGTTTACGTTCACAATGAGGTGAAATCTGTTCCGCTATCAAAGGAAATAGGGTTATAATGCTTGTTCTTACGCTTCATAGGACGGAAAAGAAGACATCCTACTCCCAACAATGTCTAGACGTTTTGCATTCAATTATTGTTTTTTTTTTTTTTTTATTTTTTATTTTTTTATTATCTAAAACAGTCTCTCTTTGTGGAATTCATTCACAGGCCAAGAAAGCAACCAATCATATTGAACGACCAGAGTATTCCAACCAATGATATGAAGGCTGTCTATGTCGTTTGGTACACATTTATCGAATGTGTTTTTAGAATTGCATTATCTATTCTCAAAATGCATTCTTAACATATAATGAGAATGGGTTAAAGAATAAGATATTTTTGTTCTGAGCTCAGAATGCAAAATAAGCTAAAGAGCGTGTTTCATAATGTACTGTTACACTTTTTACATTCATAGGGATTCATCTCAACCCTAATAACCCATACAGAAATCTAGAATATATTGTAAAGATATACATGTGCATTGGAGATTGATTTTGTCTGTTTAAATAGAAGCTTTGATCACAGTCTTCTTCAGCCCACAGAGTAATTCCACTTGCTTCTCAATGCTTATTAGTGCATAGAGAGAAAAAATATCTAGGAATGTAGGGACTCATGACCTAGTATTTATAATATTACCACAAACCCTAATCAGTTTCACATTGAATAAACTTTGCCTATCTCTTTATCTATTGACAAACCATATCGAATCGGTAAACTTAGTGACATAGACTTCCACTACTCAATGGGTCCGATAAGTAATTAAATCCATTAAGATATTATCCAACAGTTTCTTACTTGGGTTAGATTAATTACTAAACCACAATTGAATAGTGTGGCCATGGAATCTATTCACTCAACAAATCTTTACCTACTTTGATTGAGCTATTAAGCCTATCAATGTCGAACAATAACAAAAGATACACCTCAATATACAGCGTGCAATTTTTTTATTAGTTACAAACAAATGTCTACTTAACAACATGAATCGCCTTGAAATAATACGTGGAAATATTATTTTCCATACGAGTCTGAATCTTTGATCAAATTACCTTCGATCGAGTTACCTTAAAAACCTTATAAGGCAACAACCTTTGATATTATCTAACTCATAGGCGAAACGCCCTTAGTTTTGACTAATATCGCACTTTAGCTTATTGTCACACCCCAATTATAGTCGAACTAGAAGTGTGATTGAACTGCTAGTGAACCAACGGTTCAAGCCAGAATAACAAAGAGCTTTACCAACATTCAAACCATACATTAAATCATAATCAGAAAAATATAAATAATCAGCGAAAATCTTTATTAATATATGAACTGAGAAACTAAGTGATAAATAAATAATCCAGTTATCTCAATGTTGATCAAAACATAAAATAATAATATATTTATAAATATCGTAATCTCAAACACAAAAACAAATCTTCAATGTAAACACAATAGAGACACTCGCATGATGAGTCATGTTCATTCTCCATCGTCTGCACGTCCATAGTTGCTACTCTTCCAAAAGAAGGTGCATTGATGTAGTTGTCTACAGTATAACCTTCATCATTAGAAAAACTAAAAAGAAAACGATATCACGGGGTGAGCTTACAACTTAGCTCAGTGAGAAATAAAACATGTGGTAGATAATATGCGTGAGATAACATTCAATCATTTGGTTTGGTAAAGTTTGCAATGTGTTATAATAATGATAGACCACAACCACACCTCCATATGCGAGAGTATGAGCACACCCAACGGTCAGGTTCTAACCAAAATCATTGTCGTCCCACAATACTCACTATAAGATAAAGATAGAGCTAGAGTCTAACAACATGCTATAACCAAACCGTTAGCACCCCGCTGATATTCTATCCCGTACTAGTACATATGCCCCTACTGGCGAGGGTTTGCAAACAAGGTTTGTCACTAACTAATATTTAATGTCATTATAATTGTATCCAAGGCCCTATCCCAGCACCCTTCAATATGAAATAGAGATAGAGCTAAAGTTTAATGGTAAGGCTATGGCCAATACCGCTAGCACTCCCCCTGATATCTAGCAACGTACTAAGCATGCTAAGGTAAACGGTGATACAACGACGTCAGTGTGAATAATGGTTTAAGGCTCCAACCTCTCTCCACCCAACACACCAACCACACACAAATACATGCTTAGCCTCAATCATATCATCATAAAGAAATAAATATGCATGAACAGTAATATAGCAGTTGAAAGGATGACATGTTATATGCATATTACAGGCAAAGTATCAACATTCAAGATAGTTTGTTATTAATCCATTAGTTTGGGGTCTTGTTCCTCATCTGTTGAGTGATATTTGACACTCTCTGAGACCCTTGGAATCATCTTTACTCGACTATAAGTCCTAGACAATCAACAAGATTAAATTAGGTTTTATTTTAACAGTTTACTGTTCATCGAATTCACTGTCCGGACTGGCAAAGAGTCACTCCGGACATTGTCCGGTTGCATGATTGGTGTGGCTTAATGTCTGATTGAACATCAATCCAGTCAACTCTGAGACACAACCCGAGAGTGTTCGGAGTTGTGACCGGTCTCACTCTAGGTGCGACCGATCAACTAGATCGGACAACCTCCAAGTTGTTCTCTTATCTGTGTTTTCCTTAGAGTTGATCCTTTGACTCTTTCTACCGTTAGTTTCTAGGGTTTCTCCTATGTATTTCTATGGTTGAGGACATGTTGAATTAGAGTTTTCATTGTAACCCTCGTTCTACACACATCCTTGTCGTTATATTCTTGTGAATCATTCGACAATACGATTCACATTAGTCCTTTGACGACTTTGAATCCCAACTTCACATTCATCCTAACCTAACTACAAAGATTAAGAACTTATCGTTAGTTTCTTGGCGATGTTGATCGAAAATTGACGGTGCACTCTTTTTCTCCACAGCCTCTTCTTCTTCCTCAGCTTTTTTCTTAGATCTCCTCTCAGTCTCTAGGGTTTGTGATTGATCAAAAGGGAGAGAGAATGGAGGTTATAGGGCTTATATATAGAGGGTAGTGTCCTAAATAGAGTTTTCTCTCGTTTAGGAGAGTAGTCTAACCAAACTAGAAAACTTTCCTATTCTTGAATTCCATTCTAGGTTTGTCTGGTCGCATGTCCGGTGGCATTACTAATGCGACTAAACAACCTCAACTAGTCAGACCAGATAAATTAAAGTTGTCAGTTTTGTACCTTGAATACATGGGTCTATCATTCGACTGTTTCTTCTAGTCCAGTTATGATAAGAAGACCTGTTACCACATTTTAACCCATGTTAGACCGTGTTAGTGGAGTGTGGATTTTACACTTACCGTCTTTGTTTCTTTGCCTAAATACTGATGAACTTGATATGACACTGAGAGGAGGGGGTGAATCAGTGTATGAAAATTCTCCTTAATTATTTACTGCTGCCCAGAGCTGATGGATACCTAACTTTTCACACACACACAAGCGCATGCAAATCTACCTCGCTACTACTCAGTGGCCAGGTCTACCAGATTTGCACACCCATCCTGTAAGCCATTCCACGCACTCCAAAATATATAGGAAAATAAAGACAATCCACAACACAGGATATACGTGGTTCACCAACACAGTGTGTGATGGCTAGTCCACGGAGTAATGCTCAACGGGCTCCGTATATACTCAATACATTTCTTTTTGCTATCTACACAGCAGGGAGTACATACACCCAATTTACTCAGCATAAAACTAGGAGGGCACACATGTGCCAAGAATTCAGGTATCAAGTACCAGTGGTCAGCACACGCTGCACACCACGCCTAACCCGCACCCACGGGAAGCAAATAATAATTTTTTTATAGGCTTATAAATTTGCCTTACAATTTTTCCCCACTAGCTAGGTATTCAACAATTTGCACCTACTCTAGCATACAATAAATTGAAAGCATAAATAGATAAGGGACTTGGAAAATCTCACAAAGAATTCTTTCGAATGGCCAATAATATCTCTGAAGCTTCACACTGACCTCAGGTATTCTTCAATAGCCTTCAATGTGTACACCTTGCTCATAGGCTTCTAATCTCTTCCACACAATCCATAATCACCATGAAAGTGAAAATAAAAGCTCTACTGACATCTCATAGGGATTTAGCACTCCATTGATGCATAGAGAAGAGGTAGTTGGTGATTGATCACTCCCACAGGCATGAAACCCTAGAAAAACCCTTTGTTAAGCTTCAAAACCTTATTTTTGATTTTTCACAGTCCTAATTCGACTCCCAATGGCGCCCAATAGGTAGAGCATCCAAAAATATAGAAACTGCAACTTGAACGGACCGATTTAGAGCTCGGATGAAGAAGTTATAATAGTTTGAAGTTCGGCCAATCACAGATAAGGAAAGAGAATCTTTCCATTTATAACCGCGCACCCGCGCCGCATCGTAGCCGTGCCGCCGATGCGCTGTCGAGATCTGATTGGCTGATCGGAGTAACTTTGTTGGCGTCCGTCGGATCATCTACAAAAAGGCGGGATCTATCCTAGTTCGTCGGATCCGCATAATTTACGTCTGGCACGATCAGATTCAATCTTGACCGCACGATCTGGATCTTCGCGTCGCTGTACCAAACGGGCGTTACACTGAATCAGGAACGTTCTTCATGCAACGTGACGCACACCTTTAAGTTGTGCGCGGTCAATCAGATCCTGCGCGATAGAATCTGACGCGATCGCTGAGATCCACTCGAGCCCGCCTTAATGAGATCCATCCGATCTGGATCTTGACGACGTGGCTCATTCTGAGCCATCCAAACAGAATTTATCTTTATTTATGATAATTTCAGCGCCATCTTTTAACTTTCGATAATTGCAAATAGGCCCTCCAACTTTTATATAATATTACTATTTTCCCTGTATCACATTCACTCATCGAGAACAGGGATTTTTCTCATTTTTCGAGCGATTCGACGAGAATCGCGATATCTCCTTCATCCGATGTCGGAATTGAGCGATTCAAGTTGCGTTGGAAAGCTAACTCGACGCTCTACATCTTTCCAATGTCGGATCTCCATGAACCTGCTGCGGGACTCACCAAAAATAGGCCCAAAGTTAAAACTCTGTCAAACCTTGGAATTTGAACCCGAAACTTTGTGTGCATGCATGCCAAGTGTCGTGGGCTGCCGTGTTGGCATATCACCTTCCCACCACACCCATGGGTCCCACCCACAGTCTCTCTCCTATTTTTCTTTCTAGTTTCTCTCTCCTCTTCTCTTTCCTCATTCTCTCTCCTCATTCTCTCTCTGGAATTTCTCTCTTCAATGCCACAACACCAGAAACACAAAAAACATGATCAGAAAAGCTTCAGGAACACTGTCGCATCATCAAAAACTTGGCCACATCACCAGTGGGGTCCACAATCACTCTCTCTCATCAAACTTGATGTAGAATGCCATTTAACTCGTTGCAAATCATCTGAAACACATGTAGAACACTGTAGAACACACATGCGAGATTACTCCATCTTTACCATTGCACTAACACTCTCTCTCCAACACTGACACTCTCTCTCCTCATTTCTTTGACTGTATGCTCACAAACACTGTCACATCAGTCAAGTTGCCAACAATGACAACATAAAGTCCAACAATCTCTCCCTTTGGAATTGTTGGCAACTCATTTTGCACATTCAATCTTTCTCCCCCTTTGACAACAAATACAAAGGGGCATGCCACATAGGAGTTCTCACCGCATCTTTCCAATCCTATGGGCCTAAAAAAATTAATAAACCATTATATCAATAAATAAAACATCACAGGACTCCCCTTGAGTCCAACATAAGGAGAGGAAGAATAACAAGCATATATCATTCATCATATAAATACCAAAGGACTCTCCCTGAGTCTATCATCAGGAGCAAAATGATATAACAAATACACACCGCTCCCCCTTACTTCAATAAAAAAAAAACATCTGCAACACTCAACAACAACCACAAGTTATTAATTTTCTTCTCCTCTGCAATCAAATAAAAACAGTACAACTCCCCATATCACTGGTGCAAAGAAGGCCACACTCTGACACTGTCATGGATGACTGTAGTAATTGTTTCTGATAACATATTAATGCAAAGAAGTATTTCTAACTGCCATACTCTGATTGACATAACATTGCTCATCTGATGTCTGCTCCACCAAGATGCAATAACACAAGGAACTATACCATTCACCTGATGATTCCAAGCACTTACACTCTTCTGCAATCAACAAAGTCTGTCTGGGGGCAAGAATGAACATGTAGTAAGCTCCCCCTCTCCATGTGCACCTCAGTGCACCTAGTGCCTAGGAGGTGTGTTCCCTCTCACACCCAACTTGGGTGGTGTAGGGGTAGTAAGTGTTTCTATGTATCTTTCTCTCTACACTGCATGACCATTCACCTTGGCCCTTTGTTTGGGCTTCTCCACAGACGTTCTTTTCTAACAATGCCTATCAACTTGCTCAGCCACAGTCCTCTGTCTCTGTCTAACCACACCAATTGAAGACCTCTCTACTTTCTTCTTTCTCCATACACTGTACAAAGCCATATGAGACTGATCATTGAACTGAAACCACTCCTTGGCCTGTTTTTTGAATTGCCTTCTTGAACCTCTTCTTTTTCTAGTTCTAGAAAGCTGATAATCTCTCTCTGCTTGAGCAAGCTGGGGGGCGAGCACTGCCTTGCATCGCTTGGCCCAATGCCCAAGTGTATGGCATCTAAGGCACTCAACTGACCTCATCTGGGGTGACGTGGATGTCTTCTTCCCATAATTACTAACACAAAATCTGGATGTGCAATTTGCACTCCTATGCCCATACCCATTGCACCTGTGACAATATCCATGAAAATGTGACTGTCTCACAAGGGAATGTCTGTGCCAACTAGGTGTGGGTCCATGCCTCATGGTGTATACTACCTGTCTCTGTTTGGAAAACCTCTTGCTTGTGCCTTTGATGTCCGGACCTCACCGAATCGCTCTGCTCAACTGGTCTCTGCTGATGAATTCTATCAATCATGTTACTTTGCATACTGCTTGTCTTCCCTGTCTGAGCTCTTTGCTGATAAACACCTCTACACTGTGCCTGGTGTGATGAAGGTCTTGCATCACTGTGCCTCTGCTCTCTCTTCCTCTGTCTCTTACTTTGGGTCTTTATATGTGGTCTGCTTGAGCTTTGTCTCTGTGGCCTACTAGATGTCTCAACATGCTCTGTAGTAGAATCAAAACTGATGGTGGATGGACTTTGACAATTTCCACCCTGAGTTGTATATCTGGTGATCTCCTCAACCACTGGTGGGATGCAACTCTGGCTCATCTGCACCTCTATCAATTGAGCTCTCAACGTAGTGATCTCCCTCTCAAGATCCCTACACCTCTCATCTCTGCTGATGACCTGAGCCTCTAAAGCTGTAATGACAAAGTTGGAGTCCTTTACTTGTGTCTTCAAAATTGAAATAGTCTCATTTGTTCTATAAAGGTCACAAGATACAACTGTAAGTCTCTCTCTCTCAAGTCTCAAGTCATCTTGAGCTGCTCTCAGCTCTCTAGTCAAGTCAATCTCTGGAACAAGATCCTCCAATCGGACAATAGAGCACTCATTTGAACTCCCATTATCTACCTCTGAAGTGGAATCAATGTCTAGTGATGCATGAGCTTTAAAGGCAGACTCATCTCCATATAAACTCTGTATTCTATCCCATAATGCCATTGCTGTCTCGCATCCACTAACTCGGACTTTCACACTATCTGCCAAGCTATCTAAGATTGTACTTTTCGCAATAGATTCATACTGGCCATCCACCTTCCCAATACTAACTATCATCCATACATCAAAGCCAAGAGACCCCAAATACATTTCCATCCTTCTCTTCCAGAACACATATTCCATCAAACAGTGGGGGCTTGTTAAAACCTTCACCAAGTGCCATAACTGTCCTCTGATCACTCAGCTGCTAATTAAGCTGTCACTGAACCTGGCTCTGATACCAATTGATGAACTTGATATGACATTGAGAGGGGGGTGAATCAAATTCTCCTTAATTATTTACTACTGCCCAGAACTGATGAAGACCTAACTTTTCACACACACATAAGCGCATGCAAATCTACCTCGCTACCACTCAGTGGCCAGGTCTACCAAATTTGCACACCCATCATGCAAGCCATTCCACGCACTCCAAAATATATAAGAAAATAAAGACGGTCCACAACACAAGATATACGTGGTTCACCAACACAGTGTGTGATGGCTAGTCCACGGAGTAATGCCCAACGGACTCCGTATATACTCAATACACTTCTTTTTGCTGTCTACACAGCAGGGAGTATATACACCCAATTTACCCAGCATAAAACTAGGAGGGCACACATGTGCCAAGAATTCAGGTATCAAGTATCAGTGTTCAACACACGCTGCACACCACGCTTAACCCGTACCCACGGGAAGCAAATAACAATTTTTTTATAGGCTTATAAATTTGCCTTATAATTTTCTCCCACTAGCTAGGTATTCAACAAGCACCTACGCTAGCATACAATAAATTGAAAGCATAAATAGATAAGGGACATGGAAAATCTCATAAAGAATGCTTTCGAATGACCAATAATATCTCTGAAGCTTCACACTGATCTCAGGTACTCTTCAACAGCCTTCAATGTGCACACCTTGCTCATAGGCTTCTAATCTCTTCCACACAATCCATAATCACCATGAATGTGAAAATAAAAGCTCTACTGACCTCTCATAGGGATTTAGCACTCCATTGATGCATAGAGAAGAGGTAGTTGGTGATTGATCACTCCCACAAGCACGAAACCCTAGAAAAATCCTTTGTTAAGCTTCAAAACCCTATTTTCGATTTTTTTTTCAGCCCTAATTTGACTCCCAACGGCACCCAATTGGTAGAACATCCAAAAATATGGAAACTGCAACTTGAACGGACCGATTTGGAGCTCGAATGAAGAAATTATAGCAGTTTGAAGTTCGGCCAATCACAGATAAGGAAAGAGAATCTTTTCATTTATAACCGCGCACCCGCGCCGCACCGTAGCCGCGCCACCGATGCACTGTCGAGATCTGATTGGCTGATCGGAGTATCTTTGTTGGCGTCCATCGGATCGTCTACAAAAAGGCGGGATCTATCCTAGTTCGTTGGATCCGCATAATTTATGTCTGGCGCGATCGGATTCAATCTTGACCGTACGATCTGGATCTTTGCGTCGCTGTACCAAACGTGCGTTACACTGAATCAAGAACGTTCTTCATGCAACGTGACACACACCTTTAAGTTGCACGCGGCCAATCAGATCCTGCGCGATGGAATCTGACGCGATCGCTGAGATCCACTCGAGCCCACCTTAAACAGATCCCTCCGATTTGGATCTTGACGACGTGGCTCATTCTGAGCCGTCCAAACAGAATTTATCTCTATTTATGATAATTTCAGCGCCATCCTTTAACTTTCGATAATTGCAAAGAGACCCTCTAACTTTTATATAATATTACTATTTTCCCTGTATCATATTCACTCACCGAGAATAGGGATTTTTCCCATTTTTCGAGCGATCCGACGAGAATCGCGATATCTCCCTCATCCGATGTCGAAATTGAGCGATTCAAGTTGCGTTGAAAAGCTAACTCGACGATCTACATCTTTCCAATGTCGGATCTCCATGAACCTGCTGCGGGACTCACCAAAAATAGGCCTATAGTTAAAATTCTGTCAAACCTTGGAATTTGAACCCGAAACTTTGTGTGCATGGATGCCAAGTGCCGTGGGCTGCCGTGTTGGCATATCACCTTGCCACCACACCCGTGGGTCCCACCCACTATCTCTCTCCTCTTTCTCTTTCTAGTTTCTCTCTCCTCCTCTCTCTCTAGAATTTCTCTCTTCAATGCCACAACACCAGAAACACGAGAAACATGATCAGAAAAGCTTCAGGAACACTATCGCATCATCAGAAACTCAGCCACATCACCAGTGGGGTCCACAGTCACTCTCTCTCATCAAACTTGATGTAGAATGCCATTTAACTCGTTGCAAACCATTTGAAACACATATAGAACACTGTAGAACACACATGTGAGGTTGCTCAATCTTTGCCACTGCACTGACACTCTCTCTCCTCATTTCTTTGACTGTATGCTCACAAACTCTGTCACATTAGTCAAGTTGTCAACAATGACAACATAAAATCCAACAAATACTACATTTTATCTTTAACACGCCGTAATATTAACGTCACATCAATATCCAACCATAACCGCATCATTTGAGGACACTTCCGACCACAAAAGCAATGACCAAGGGGTAAATCCACAATACCAATTTCCGTAAACAATTGAAAATGTGGAAGTGAGACCTACATTCCATCCTTATAAGTAGAGTCATTCTTGACAAAATATATATATATATATATATATATATATATATATATATATATATATATAGAGTCATTAATAAAAATTACTATCACTTCTTACATTACATTCCATTATTCATTTTCTTTCCCTTCTTTAGTATATTTATTACTTTTTTTCGGTAAGTATATTTATTAGCTCTTGGTAGATGGTGTGCCGACAAATTTCATTAAGAAGAAAAAAGTCCCAGCTCCGATGCTTATTTCCCAGGTCAGGTACTTAGGTCCAAGCGGGCTCCCGCATAAGTTAAAATGAAACAAAGAAAAACACTTGAAAACACAATATTCGAAACACTCTGGAACTTTCACATCCATATGATTGTAAGGCTCTAAAGTCCTACATGACATTCTTTCTATATTTAGTCAATGTGATTGGGAGAATTTTACGTGTATTATTTTTTATATGTTAAAAAAATATTCAATTTTTTATTTTCAAAAGGGAAAAGAAAATTGACCATCCCCCTAGGGTCTGATAATTGGGCCTAAATCCAAAATCAAAATATAAACCGAATCAACCTGATTTGGCTTCAATCAAATCGAAACCAAGCCTTATTGAATAGTATTTGAGATGTGTTTTTACAGCCCGATGAAAAATCAAAACTGAACCAAATTAATTGATAAGCCCGAATCAAATCAGATCAATAAGACCAAATCCAAACCACCTTGATAATGGATCTATAAGAATCCATTAAGCCAACATTTTGTTAAATATATATGCGGGGAACCAATATAGAAACCAAACCAGCCAGATAATGGCCCAACAGAGCCCATTAATCCAATTTTTTTTTACAACATATACATATAATAAAGCAAAATCGAACCGATAGCGGACCAATAAGAGTCTATTAAGCCAATCCGATTAACAAACCATCAGACCTGATCGTTAATTAACATGTATAGTGCAGCCCACCCCAGCCCGAATATTTTATTAAACATGTTTCAGACTGCCCCTATAAAGTTTGAGATTAATTTGGTCTGGACTGAAACCGATCTGAACCGGCCCGTTGACCCTCTTACCTCCGTCTTAGAGATCACTATATTTTATCTTTTGGAAACAAACATTGACAATTTTTTTAACATATAATATCAAAACAAACTGAGTCTAAAATAATGCGAAGGTAGTTATTTTACTTAAAAATTATGTTATTAGACAAACAAAAAAAATACAATTCAAACGAATATATAGTGAGGGTGACAAATTATTACTATTATATATTAGCGTTTTGTTTTGGGCGTGTAAAATTCCCTTAGAAAAGAAATTCCTTCGATAAATTTTACCATGAAGTATTGTCAATAAGGGTGTAATATTTGCACTGAAATTGTTTATCAAACATGAACGTATTTGTTTAGATTGAAATCGAAAAATCGTTTTGTAAACGGTTCGGTTCTGGTTTAAATTATACCACCATTTAGTTAATTGGTTCAATGCAGTTTTAGGCGGTTTAAACCGATGGGTTCACACCGATTAGGCACCAATTAACGCGAATGAGAGTGGACCATTTAAACCGATTAGTTATTGATTGGAAAATTCCCTATTATTTCCCTAACCCTAAACTAAACCTAATTAACATCATTGTAACACAGAAACGCAGTCACACTCACACATGGACTCTTGTTATTTCTTAGACTCCTATTATTATTGATTTCTCAACTGTTTTTTTTTGTTATGTACATGTTCTCTACCCACAAAAATTCTTATTGTAGTGAGTCCATTATGCTGGATTTTTTTTTCCATTTACATGTCCTGAATCATCAAGTATTGTGGTCATGCATATAAAAATGTCATGGAAAATAATTGTTTAGACCATGAAAGAATTGTGATCAAGGTATGGAAAGCAAGATTTTTTTTGCATGTAATTTTTTACCTTTCAGTATTAAACAAAACAAAGAGAATTATTAAGAGAGAGAGAGAGAGAGAGAGAGAGAGAGAGAGAGAGGTAATACTCCTTGAGGGGTCTATGCATCATGGATATATATGGGAGAACTTCTACAAAAAATAATAGCATTATTTGTAGGTTAGCGGTTGGAGTAAATTTCTCTCAAAATAATACAAGTAATTTCTTAACTGATAAACGAGTTATTTAGAAATCGATTAGGAGAATTGATGTTGTTAGGAGAAAATAATAGTAGATATGAAATCTGGCCGTTAGAAGAGAATTTAGGATGATTCTTGGGAGTGGGACACGTGGCGTACATCCAAGGGATGAGGTATGAGAAGAAAGAAATGACGAAAAATGTCAAAAGGAACTCGTGTTCGACCCTCTATGCTGACTTTGATAAAATGTGACAGATTGATGTGGGTAGTTGGGCCATTAATGGTTTGTCATTAATAGTCATAAATGCTGACAACAACCATAAATGCAATGTATGCTGACTTGACAAGCCAAGTCACCATATCATGGACCGAATCAGCATGAAGCTAGACCATTACTTGATAAAAGTATAAGGACAGAAACAGACATCAGAAGGTATGGGAGATATAATTCAAAAAGGGGGGTCGAAGAAGATCAAGGGGGGTCGTAAGCGGTTGATAGGACGTCCTAGCCCTGTCCTAGGGGGTCGTAGCCGCACGAACCTACTATTCTCTAGATAGTTGATGATTGAAATAGTGATAGGTATGGAGGAACTTGCTGAGGAAGCCTTCTATTGAACATATATATGTAGCAAGAGAACATCAATGAAAGAGATTGGGATTTTCTCCATCACCAAGAAAAACTTCTCATCTTTGAGTTTTATGCACCTGTTGTTTTCCATTTTCTGTTGGGTTCCTATCTCAGGGGAAAGGAAGATTGTTGCAGTGCCAGTATTTCAGGGAACCTTTATTTCTGAAGGAACTTCAATGTTTCACTGAGAGTTCCATATTGTATGTCTTGAGAAATCTAGTCTAACAGATTCCATCGACAACAGATGTGTTAAACCGTTTATACACCACAAGCAAAACCGTTTAATGAAAAACTGTTCAAAAATAAGTAATCCAAAACCGATTACTAATTGGTTCTAGTTTCAATTTCGACACTGTTTAGTTCATTGGTTCGGTTCGATTTTACCCTCCTATACACTATACCACACTGTTTAACCGATAATAAACCGCTTAACACCCTTAATTGTCTATATCACGAGCTACTCATCTAGTGCATGTCATTTGGTTGTATGAGGCCTAGAGAAATTAATAGATATTGAAACAATTTCATGGATAAATATATAAAGGAAAGGGTTATTAAAGCAGTCAAGTTTGGGCTATGGTTTTAGCTCACGGTATGGTATCTGTCCCTTTGACAACTGATACGGGAACGATATTAGATTAATATGAAACCAATGACAGAATCACTTGTGACCTGTACTATAGTAAAAGGTATTAAAAATTTGAAGATATCAAGTATCGTATTGATAGTGCTTATACAGATAAACCGATGCGTCCAATCTGATCGGATCCGGTCCGATACCTAAAACCTCGCACATGAGCATGTTAAATTATCTACTCCAACTTTACTTAGAATAGGACAAGTCACTGAGTTACAATCTCTTGTTACTAGCTAAAAGCCAGCACCCTTTTTTATGTAGAAGCCAACCCACATGCAAGAAGCAGCAGGGTTGATATCAGTCAACAACAACCACCACCACCATCACCACCAACTACCAGTCTACTATATACCTGCCATTCATATACTTTTCTGCTGTGATGACCAGAAGCTGATTCTGGGGAAGGTAAGTTCTCCATCCTTTCAAGTACTTCAGACAAATTGTAAAACCCTATTCGATCCTTCGTAGCGACAGGCCCACAGATTTTATAGTCAATCAATTGAAATTTGTTTTCTCTTGATTCATGCTTGATACTTTGGGAAAATCCATTGGTCGTACTAAGAATCTAAGACTTTTTTTTTGGGGTAAAGAATAAGAATCTAAGATGGAGAAACAAATCATTGATTCTTGATGGCCACATATATGATCTGTTGGTCTATTTCCACTTGATACTAATAAACACTTTGAATTAATTTGTCTGGATTTGTTTACCAAAAAAAAGGAAAAAAAAAATGATGTAATCATTTTGTCTGGATTTGTTTACCCCAAAAAAAAATGATGTAATCAATTTGTCTTGATTTGTTTACCAAACAAAAAAGGATGTAATCATGTGTTCCGATTATCTTAGTCTCATGAGTTTTTTCTTTTTTTATTCACTCTCCAGAATGTATAGAATTTTCAAGAACCTTCAAGATCATTAGCTAATAAAATATAATATTTAATATATTTTTTTTGTTAGTCAAATGTCTCTATGCATTGAATATTATTTGGTTCAAAATAGTGATACTCATATTCATATTTTATTATGTTCTGGGTTATTTGAATTTCTATCAAAAATCCAATTTGTTGAATACAGATACCCTTATATGGATATGAGTACAAATGTAATTCAGATTTTTGATTATCGATCAATTTATGTTCCTATTTCTACCACATAGATAGATGAATATTTAGCCAAAAGTGGCTAAGAAGAATCTTACCATTTATGTCCCATATATGTACAATATATGCCACCTTATATATTCTTTAAAATCCAAAAGATTGTAGCTGATAGAGATCTCTAGCCTAAAGATAATCTTAAAATTGAATCTATATTCTTTTGTATATAAATACTTACATTCATGAAATACAAAAAAAATCCTCACAGAATTCTTGAATTAACAAAGAAGAAGAAGAAGAAGAAGAAGAAGAAGAAGAAGAAACCGTCAATGAAGTGCTGGTTATATTATAGCTAATATTATAACATTGTAGATTCTCTTGTTAAGAGTTCTCTGATCAACATGCTAGTCCAAAGAACACAAGTAGCATGTATTAGTTAACCTGCACGGGAGTGTTACCTAATTAGAATGGAATTAAACGTAAGCCCTGACATTCTTATTAAGAAACAACACGTTACCGTAAGTAACAACAGACCATTGATGTTTACCACAAAAAAAGAAAAGAAAACAGACCATTGATAGTGTTAGCTAGCAACTTAAGTTAGCTTTATTATATACAAAATCACAATAATAAATTCGTAATTAATACTTATCCACTTAGTTAGGTATTGGTTTTAATGAATTGTTTTTTTAAAATTATTTGCCCTAGCAATCTATCATTCTATCCATTTAGATTAATACTTATCCCCATATTAAAGGGAACCGCCTACCTTGTTTTTCATATAGAGAGGGTCCACATGGTCAGAAAAGAGAGTCTCAGAATGTGTGAGAGAACAAACGTATAATTATTCTCTCAATGGGTATGTTTTTTCCCCATTAATCAATATGCAAAGAGAATTTATTTCTAAGGGTGTTAAACGGTTTATAATTAGTTTAATGGTCCGATCTGGTGTGGTGCGGACCGATTAACTAAATGGTGTCAAAATTGAAATCAAAATCGATTGGTAATCGATTTCATTTTGTCTGTTTTTAAATAGTTTTTCATTAATCGGTTTTGCTTTTGATTTATAAATGTTATAATGCATCGATTTTTTATAAAAAAAAATATATATATATATATATCCTACACTCCTCTTGTTGATGAAGAAATTATTGACCACAAAGTTCATTTACACTACGCACAAAGATGGTAACTGGTTCATGAGGGATAAATTATGTAACATAAATAAGACACTCCAAGTCCAAGTAGCAATTTAAAACACTAGTTCATGTAAACTATAACATATTTAACTGATGTTAATTATTTAGCATGGCTTTACTATTGATAGGCTGAGTTTATTTGATGAATGCGAGGAACAACACTAACAAATGGTATGGAGAGAATCTACACATGACCACACCCATAGTTTCTCAATTTCACTCACACGTAGGCCATAGCATGAGTGCATGAATCATAAGGGAGACGGCCAGACGATTGGAGGAAATGAGGAATAATGCATATTATATTATTATTACATTATTACTGCATTGTGCAATATACTTCCTGCTTTCAGGCCTCCAACAATGTTGTAGAGGGGAACAACCAAACAAGGCACTAGGGCAACACTCAGCTGTCACCGTTGGAGAGAGAGAGAGAGAGAGAGAGAGAGAGAGAGAGAAAGTGTGTGTGTGTGTGTGTGTGTGTGTGTGTGTGTGTGTGTGTGTGTGTTTAACAATTAAGACTCTTTGTATCCTGTTTAGAATAATTAGGGTTTAGTTTGTTTTAGGATTAGAGATAACTATTAAACGTTTAAACAGTCCACTTTAATACGGTTTAATCAGTTTAGAATCGGTTTTAAACTGTACTTCTAAAGGTTTCAGACCGAACCGAATCGATTAAGTAATCGATCTAGAAATCCAAACCAAAACTGAACCATTTACTAAACAGTCTCCTGGTTCCGGTGTGGCTTTAGTAAACAGTTTCCTAGTTCAAGTGTGGTTTCAGTAAATGATTCCAGTCCAGAAGTTGCACCCTTTAGAATTTCCTATTAAAATTTAGGCTAAGTTTGATATATATTTTTGGGATACATTGTTTTATAAGTTGACAAAATAATATTTGATATATATTCTTGTACTCTTATTTATATATATATATATATATATATATATATATATATATATATATATATATATATATATATATATATATATATATATATATATATTCTTGTAGGCAATTTTAGACAACACAACATTTTTAGATACTCTCTTAGACCCATATTATAGTTCTTTAATCCATTTTTATTTTATGTTAGGAATGTATTTTAAAAATACATATCAAACCTAAAAAAAAAACAAATACTATTTCAGGAAATTGATTGCCCACTTTTGGCTTTACCCTTCGTGCATCCTTGTCTGGTTCATACTTGTCTATTGTAGGACTACATAGAGTGGATGCAGACGGGAGAAGAAGTATCGTTAATCACGTCCCACATGTCACAGTCCTATTCTTTACCAACAAAAAAAAAAAAAAAAAAAAAAAAAAAAAAAAAAGGGTCACAGCCCAATTGGAGGACATGGATATGGAATTTCAATCTAATTAGCTGGATGAACCGCCTAATCACTTCTACATATGGTTTAGGTATTGATATTATATCGGCTGTATTAGTGATTCAATATCGTTCTACTGATACCTGATTGATACAAAAAGGTATGCAAACATATGGTCTAAACCTAACTGATACTGGTTAATATCTAATCTATATTTGAAATTGATATCTGTTTCATAAATTTAATCTCGGGAATAGTTCACCTGTAAATGTACTCTCCAAGAAATTTCATTACCATCCGGTCCATGCTTTAAAAGTGAATCCCACGTCTATGAATAATATAAATGATAGAATTCAAAATGCATTTACGTCGAGCTGAGCTGGACTCGTAAATAATCCATGGTTCTACATTCGCATCCAAAGCTAATTTAGTACGCATGTATTTGCCATGTGGCAATATAAAGATCACAAGGCTATTCTCGTGAGTCTATAAATGCCCATTTCATCTTCTCGTGGCACTCACACCCTGATACTCTCTCTCTCTCTCTCTCTCTCTCTTTCTCTTGGCGGTGGGAAGACAGAACCAAACCATGCAGAGCAGCAACGGCAAAACAGGGGAAGAGGAGGTTCCTCTGTTGC
The DNA here is from genome assembly GCA_028583415.1 of Protea cynaroides. Taxonomy (NCBI): domain Eukaryota; kingdom Viridiplantae; phylum Streptophyta; class Magnoliopsida; order Proteales; family Proteaceae; genus Protea; species Protea cynaroides. The sequence goes on from CM053272.1 coordinate 28,056,874, forward strand.
AGAGAGTACCATCAATAAAAGAGAGCGAAATTGTTGGTGATTATCTAGAAGAGGAAGACCTATGGATGAAGGTTTGGATCGAATCAAAGAAGCTATGGCACATCGTAGGTCCAGCCATCTTCAGTCGTCTCTCCTCTTTCTCCATGAACGTCATCACCCAAGCCTTCGCCGGTCATATCGGTGATCTCGAGCTCGCTTCCCTATCCATTGCCAATAACGTCCTTATTGGTTTCAGTTTCGGCCTCTTGGTATCTAATTTCTTCCTTCTGCGGTGTTTTTGTTTTTTTTATCTTTTTGGATTCTCTGACTTCCCCTGTTCTGGGTTTTGTTTGTTTTTGTGGATTAATCAGTTAGGAATGGCTAGTGGATTGGAAACTCTATGTGGGCAGGCATTTGGGGCTAAGAAGTACCACATGTTAGGAATCTATATGCAACGATCATGGATCGTCCTGTTCCTCTGCTCTGTTCTGCTACTCCCCATATACGTGTTTGCAACTCCCATTCTGAAATGGATAGGAGAACCAGACGACGTAGCTGAGCAGGCGGGTCTGGTGTCTCTGTGGCTCATCCCTCTCCACTTCAGTTTTGCGTTCCTGTTTCCTCTGCAGAGGTATTTGCAGTGCCAGCTTAAAACTGCTGCGATCGCTTGGATTTCTCTAGTGGGTCTCATAGTTCATGTCTTTGTGAGTTGGCTCTTTGTGTATGGACTGAAGCTGGGATTGTTTGGAGCTGCTGTTACACTTAATTTCTCATGGTGGGTTTTGGTTTTTGGATTGTTCGCTTACACAACTTGTGGTGGGTGTCCTCTCACTTGGTCTGGTTTCTCTATTCAAGCCTTCTCTGGACTTTGGGAGTTCCTTAAGCTCTCTGCAGCTGCAGGGGTCATGCTCTGGTATGCCATTATTCCTTCTACTTTTTATTATAGAAAGTGTTGACAGTTTTGGGTTCTTAACTCTGTTTTATTTATTTGTTTGGCAGCTTAGAAAACTGGTACTATAGGATACTGATATTGATGGCAGGGAGTTTGAAGAACGCAAAGATTGCAGTAGATGCTTTGTCTGTCTGGTATGTTCCATTGTTCCAGATGGATTTATGTATTACTTAATGGATCTGTTGAGAATAAAAGGGAATTGGTTCTGAGCTGATGAAAAGATGCTTTTGCTGATTTTATTTGTAATTTTGGCAGTATGACCATTAATGGATGGGAGATGATGATTCCACTGGCGTTCTTCGCGGCAACTGGGTACGATTTCTTCTTACCTCTCTGTTATGTTGTTCTTTGTCAAATTGATAATCCAATGCACGCATCTGGGGGAGAGAGAGAGAGAGAGAGAGAGAGAGAGAGAGAAATTAGGGTCACCACGAATAGGGCGAGGAAGAAGGAACGAGGAAATGATTCCTCTGCTCCCCCTACCCCAAAAAAAAAAAAAAATCATTCCTCTGCTTTTCCTTTACTTTCTTCATGTACTTCTCGAAGACCGAGTTACTGAAACCCAAATTATTTGAAGAAGCAAAGATTTAAAAAAAGAAAATAAATAAATAAATAAATACCGTATTGATTTAAGGGAGACAATGATCTGGGTGGAGGTTAATCAATCGCTGTTAAAAAACTATTTGGGCAGACATTCTGATAAGTTGACCTAATTAGACAGAAATTACCAAATCCAGTGGAATCCAAAACTGGAAGAAAATTACAGAATGAATTTTTAACTTTTTATTTTTTATTTTTATTTTTCTTATTGTTAAACCAAAGATAAAAAACCGATTGATAACTCATATTCATTGAAGGTAGACAATATGATTGAAAGTTAATCATTCGTTCTCTAATAAATTGAACGAAAGAAAGCAAAATGAGCTTTAGGCTCTGTTTGAGGTCAATAAAAGAGAAAACGCATAAGACAAAACTAATAATAACAATGATTAGTTTAGGGGTGTCAATTTTGGGATTAAATCGATAATTCAGACCGAATCAGTTAGAATTAACCCAAAGTCGACCCAACAGAACTGATAGTGGACGAGTTGCGGGTTAGCTTGTTATAATATTTCTCGTTCTTGTACAGTTTAGTCCAAAACTGAACCGTTAAAGTAGACCGATTAAGCCTGAAATGAACTTCATCTTGGTCCGAATTAAACCGAATGTCACAGATTTCGACATATAGTGGTCAACCCCATTAGCACCAAAATAAGATGACATCCTTTATTGGGTCGGTAAATGGATTAGAAATCGAACTGGCCTGACGTCAGTTCGATAACAAACTAATATCAGACCGGTCTGTTAGTTAATGCGCACAGTGCAACCCACCTAATCCAAACTTTTTAATGGATAGGTCAAGCCCCATAAAACTTGACATCGATTAGACTTAGACCAAACTTTTTTTTTTTTTTTTTTCAAGTAAAAGATAGACATGTTGAAACCCCTCGATCAGTTTATGTCTATATCTCTCTATTTCAATTCAAAACATTTCTTTTATTTGTTTTCCTTGTTTCCAAACATAGTTTACTGATCAACCACTTGCTAATGTTAGCCTCGGAAACGTCTTTTTCTTCTAATTTATTTATTTTTATGTATTCAACATAGAGATAAGCTTTAAATGTGACATCAAATGAGTCTCGAGATGAAAAATTGGACCACCTTATAGTCTCGGGTATAAAGACAAGTTTTCTCTTTCTTATTTTCGGTTCAACATGGAAGATAAGCTTTAAATGTAACATCAAATGAATCTTGGGACGAAATATTGGAATTCTACATTGTATTTTTGTTGGAGAGTCCAATTTTGCTTGTCTATCTTAGTTAATCCCCGAAAGTAACCAATCAACAAGAAATCCGACTGCGATAGATACATGTATGTAATCATCAAGGTTAGAGGTGTGAAATTGGAGACGGGATCGGTTGGGAAGAAAATGTCATTATCGGCCTTTCACAGGAAACTAGCATTACGATGTGCCTACTTTGGTCAAGGAAAATTACGAATTTTATTCATTATGAACCACTTTTTTTGCTTATCAACTCATGAGAGTCCTAAAACTTCAAATTCTTTGAATTCGATGATCCAATGATAAACTAGTCTTTCATGGTGTTGTATAAGATTGAGCCAACAAAGTCTGAACCAAATCGACTATCCAACCAATCCATTCCCGATCCATAAAACCATGATATAGAAATGCGGCTAGGCAGTGCTATCTTTATCATTCTATTTTGAATTAATGTACTCTTTTAGTGGTGGGGATGAAAAATAGTCCTATTTTCTTGGAATGAATCTAATAATGTACACTGGATTTTGAGTTTGATATTTTAAACAAAAATATTTGTGATAATATTTTGTTTAATGTAATATTACATAAGGTTAGATTACCAGCACTAGGTGCTCAACATAAGGTAGACCTTGCCCAAGGTCGGTATAAATGAATGGGGGTTTCGTGAGATTGATATTTCTTTGCCTTAATTAGATCGATGGGTTTACGAGAGGGGTTTTAAAGTAGTCACCTAGATTAGAGTCTAAGACCCATAATTTGACTCCAGATATAATTCATGGATATAAATCAAGTTAATATAGAGAATCTAGGTGTAATAGGGGTAGGACCCGATTAATGTGTTAGGCACCCATGGTCCGCCTAGGTAAATCCAACATTGGTTTCAACTAACTATTTTCGATAATCTTATGGTGAGATCCTTGCACATATATAATCATAACATCACAAAAATGAACATGGTCAATACCTTATGGCCATCAATTAGAATAGTCTTCCGGCTGAGGAGAGAGATTCTCAGGATAAAGAATATCTAAGAATAGTGCATAGATGCATAGATAGGGGTGCAAGTTTTACCCTGACAACCTGAACCTGTTCAAACCCACATGAACCTTGGTAGGGTTAAACCTGGCCCGAACCTTGGCAGAGCCAATCAGGATCAATTCGACCTTGAATTAGGGTTAGCCCGGCCCAACCTTGCCCTGTTAGGTTCAATCAGTGTAGGTTAGGGTTAGACCAAACCTTGCCAGGGTCAGGGTTAGGGTTGTATATTTTTTGACCCTGACAGGGTTGGGGTAGGTTAAGGTTAAATTTAAATAGTCAAGGTTAGGGATAGGGTTTTGAAAAACCAAGCCTTGTTGTAACCCTATGCATGGACACCAGCCTTGTTGTAGCCCTATGCATGGACATGTTACAAAGATGAGTTTGGTCTCTAAGGGAATTGAGATCAAAGAAATTAAGAATTAAATTAAAAATTCGTGCATAATATATCATAAAATTACCACATATGATAAAAGGATATTTTATACATGAAATCATGATGTAAGGGC